>CAWUFW010004350.1:826502-1566382 GCA_963921515.1 Calotriton arnoldi
ATATATATATATATATATATATATATATATATATATATATATATATATATATATATATATCTTACCTACTGGCGGTCGCCAGTAGGTAGTTATAGTTAGGACCTAGTTTACATAGGAAAAGCATTTTTGATTTGCCAATAACTTTGGCGCCGTTTGAGGAATCTTCACGATATATTCAAAACTAGTGGGGCACTCCGGTCAGCTCCTGTCTTGAAAGTTTTGGGGTGATTCGTCAAGCGGGGGCCGAGAAAAAAGGGGGGTCCCAAAACACGTTTTCCCCATGTTATTTTCCATAGGAAACTTTAGACAAAGCTACAGCCCGAACTGCTGAACGGAATTACACCAAATTTGGCAAAAAGGTAGATCTTGGTTCAGAAAGATCCCTTTTTGTTAAATGGTGTAAATCCGTTCAGTAGTTCCTGAGAAATTAAAGAAAGAAAAAGTTTCGATATCTATGGCCGCGGTGGGTTCACGAACCCTCCCGACCACGAGCTTCATTCTAATTGGCTGCCAACACTCCAAACCAGGAACTGTTGGCAGCCATCTTGTGACTCGGTAGAACCGAGTCACAAGAAAACACTAGAAAAAACATAAAAAAACAATAAAAGGGGGAAGGATAGAAACACACTGACCCCCTAGTCCTGCTCAGGGGGTCCCACAAGGACCCCCAGGACCAAAAAAAGCATTTTTTTTTATAATTTTGGCGGAAATCGCGATGGGGTCGCGAATCCCGCCAAAATTATTTAAAAAAAATAAAGCGCGGACTCAATCGCTTCGTTTAAAAAAAGCCCCCGGTGGGCCAGGTCCCAGGGGCACTGCCAATTTATTAGCGGGGCCCCATGGGGCCCCCGCAGCCCTGGGGACCGCCACCTCCCAGGGGCTGTGAAAAAAAGATGCGTGGGGGTTCCAATCCCCCCATGCTGCCCGGGGACCGCCACCTCCCCGGGGCACTTTCTTAAATTAAAACATGTGTGGGGGGTCGAGCCCCCCATGCCCGGGGACCACCACCTCCCGGGGCACTCTAAATTAAAATCAGGGGTCTGTTACGGACCCCCAGGCCCCGAGGACCACCACCTCCCGGGGCTTTTAAAATGAAGGGGAAGGGGCCGCGCGGCCTCCTCCTGGAAGCCCTCGATGGCCCTGGGGACCGCCACCCTCAGGGCCGGCTCCTGCAGTGTCCCGGAGTGCCCACCCCCGGGACACTGCTGTTTGCAATGACAGGGCGGGAGCCGTGCGGCTCCCACCCTGTCATTGCAAACTCTGCTTTGCTTCATTGAAGCAAAGCAGGATTGCTTTTCCACAAGGGGCTATTGATGTCATCAGTGATGTCATTTGAGATGTCATCAGTGATGTCATCAGTGATGTCACTGACCATGTCATGAATGATGTAATATGTGACGTCATCAGCAGTGCATTGCGGGCGTGCGAGTTATAGTTAGCTGAACTAGCTATAACGGGGGAATTTCTATGGTTTTGTACGAGAGAAATGCCCAACTAACTATAACGTCCCTGAAACCTATGGTTTTTTCAGTGAATTTCTAATGTTTTTAAATGCTAATTTCTAACTATAACGTGCCTGTAACCTATAGTTTTTCAGTGAATATATATATATATGGGGTGGGGTTTCTTTTCTAGGGTTTAGGGTAGTGCAGTGGTGTTTGGGTGGTGTAGGGGGTCGTGCTGGGGGTAGTGTTTTAGGGTTTAGGGTAGTGCAGTGGTGTTTGGGTAGTGTAGGGGGTCGTGCTGGGGGTAGTGTTTTAGGGTTTAGGGTAGTGCAGTAGTGTAGGGGGTCATGCTTGGGGTAGTGTTTTAGGGTTTAGGGTAGTGCAGTGATGTATGGGTAGTGTAGGGAGTCGTGCTGGGGTAGTGTTTTAGGGTTTAGGGTAGTGCAGTGGTGTTTGAGTAGTGTAGGGGGTCATGCTGGTGGTAGTGTTTTAGGGTTTAGGGTAGTGCAGTGGTGTTTGTGTAGTGTAGGGGTCATGCTGGGGGTAGTGTTTTATGGTTTAGGGTAGTGCAGTTGTGTTTGGGTAGTGTAGGGGGTAGTGCTGGGGTAGTGTTTTAGGGTTTAGGGTAGTGCAGTGGTGTTTGTGTAGTGTAGGGGGTAGTGCTGGGGGTAGTGTTTTAGGGTTTAGGGTAGTGCAGTGGTGTTTGGGTAGTGTAGGGGTTCATGCTGGGGGTAGTGTTTTAGGGTTTAGGGTATGGCAGTGGTGTTTGGCTCGTCGCGGGGGTCGCGCTGGGGGTAGATTTAGGGTTTAGGGTAGTGCAGTGGTGTTTGGGTAGTGTGGGGAGTCATGCTGGGGGTAGTGTTTTAGGGTTTAGGGCAGTGGTGTTTGTGTAGTGTAGGGGTTGTGCTGGGGGTAGTGTTTTCGGGTTTATGTTAGTGCAGTGGTGTTTGGGTAGTGTAGGGGGTAGTGCTGGGGTAGTGTTTTAGGATTTAGGGTAGTGCAGTGGTGTTTGTGTAGTGTAGGGGGTAGTGCTGGGGGTAGTGTTTTAGGGTTTAGGGTAGTGCAGTGGTGTTTGGGTAGTGTAGGGGTTCATGCTGGGGGTAGTGTTTTAGGGTTTAGGGTATGGCAGTGGTGTTTGGGTAGTGTAGGGGATCGTGCTGAGGGTGGATTTAGGGTTTAGGGTAGTGTAGTGGTGTTTGTGTTGTGAGGGGGTCGTGCTGGGGGTAGTGTTTTAGGGTTTAGAGTAATGCAGTGGTATTTGTATAGTGTAGGGGGTTTAGGGTAGTGCAGTGGTGTTTGTGTAGTGTAGGGGGTCATGATGGGGTAGTGTTTTAGGGTTTAGGGTAGTGCAGTGGTGTTTGTGTAGTGTAGGGGTAGTGTTTTAGGGTTTAGGGTAGTGCAGTGGTGTTTGTGTAGTGTAGGGGGTCATGCTGTGGGTAGTGTTTTAGGGGTTAGGGTAGTGCAGTTGTGTTTGTGTAGTGTAGGGGGTCGTGTTTTAGGGTATAGGGTAGTGCAGTGGTGTTTGGGTAGTGTAGGGGTCATGCTGGGGTTAGTGTTTTAGGGTTTAGGGTAGTGCAGTGGTGTTTGGGTAGTGTAGCGGGTCATGCTGGGGGCAGTCTTTTAGGGTTTAGGGTAGTGCAGTGGTGTTTGTGTAGTGTAGGTGGTCATGGTGGCGGTAGATTTAGGGTTTATCGTAGTGCAGTGGTGTTTGGGTAGTGTAGGGAGTCATGCTGGGGTAGTGTTTTAGGGTTTAGGGTAGTCCAGTGGTATTTGTGTAGTGTAGGGAGTCGTGCTGGGGGTAGTGTTTTAGGGTTTAGGGTAGTGCAGTGGTGTTTGGGTAGTGTAGGGGTCGTGCTGGGGGTAGTGTTTTAGGGTTTAGGGTAGTGCAGTGGTGTTTGTGTAGTGTAGGGGGTCATGCTGGGGGTAGTGTTTTAGGGTTTAGGGTAGTGCAATGGGGTTTGAGTAGTATAGGGGATAGTGCTGGGGTAGTGTTTTGGGTTTACGGTAGTGCAGTGGTGTTTGTGTAGTGTAGGGAGTCATGCTGGGGGTAGTGTTTTAGGGTTTAGGGTAGTGCAGTGGTGTTTGTGTAGTGTAGGGGGTCGTGCTGGGTTCTAGTGTTTTAGGGTTTAGGGTAGTGCAGTGGTGTTTGTTTAGTGTAGGGGTCGTGTTTTAGGGTTTAGGGTCGTGCAGTGGTGTTTGGGTAGTGTAGGGGTCGTGCTGGGGGTAGTGTTTTTGAGTTTAGGGTAGTGCAGTTGTGTTTGGGTAGTGAAGGGTGTCATGCTGGGGGTAGTGTTTTAGGGTTTAGGGTAGTGCAGTGGTGTTTGTGTAGTGTGGGAGGTCATGCTGGGGGTAGATTTAGGGTTTAGTGTAGTGCAGTGGTGTTTGGGTAGTGTAGGGAGCCGTGCTGGGGGTAGTGTTTTAGGGTTTAGGGTAGTCCAGTGGTGTTTGTGTAGTGTAGGGAGTCGTGCTGGGGGTAGTGTTTTAGGGTTTAGGGTAGTGCAGTGGTGTTTGGGTAGTGTAGGGGGTCGTGCTGGGGGTAGTGTTTTAGGGTTTAGGGTAGTGCAGTGGTGTTTGTGTAGTGTAGGGGTCATGCTGGGGGTAGTGTTTTAGGGTTTAGGGTAGTGCAATGGTGTTTGAGTAGTGTAGGGGGTAGTGCTAGGGTAGTGTTTTGGGTTTACGGTAGTGCAGTGGTGTTTGTGTAGTGTAGGGGTCATGCTGGGGGTAGTGTTTTAGGGTTTAGGGTAGTGCAGTGGTGTTTGTGTAGTATAGGGGGTAGTGTTTTAGGGTTTAGGGTAGTGCAGTGGTGTTTGTGTACTGTAGGGGTCATGCTGGGTTCTAGTGTTTTAGGGTTTAGGGTAGTGCAGTGGTGTTTGTGTAGTGTAGGGGTCGTGTTTTAGGGTTTAGGGTCGTGCAGTGGTGTTTGTGTAGTGTAGGGTGTCGTGCTGGGGGTAGTGTTTTTGAGTTTAGGGTAGTGCAGTTGTGTTTGGGTAGTGAAGGGGGTCATGCTGGGGGTAGTGTTTTAATGTTTAGGGTAGTGCAGTTGTGTTTAGGTAGTGAAGGGGTCGTGCTGGGGGTAGTGTTTTAGGGTTTAGGGTAGTGCAGTGGTGTTTGTGTAGTGTAGGGGGTCATGCTGGTGGTAGATTTAGGGTTTAGGGTAGTGCAGTGGTGTTTGTGTAGTGTAGGGGGTCGTGCTGGGGTAGTGTTTTAGGATTTAAGGCAGTGCAGTGGTGTTTGTGTAGTGAAGGGGTCATGCTGGGGGTAGTGTTTTAGGGTTTAGGGTAGTGCAGTGGTGTTTGAGTAGTGTAGGGGTCATGCTGGTGGTAGTGTTTTAGGGTTTAGGGTAGTGCAGTGGTGTTTGTGTAGTGTAGGGGGTCATGCTGGGGGTAGTGTTTTATGGTTTAGGGTAGTGCAGTTGTGTTTGGGTAGTGTAGGGGGTAGTGCTGGGGTAGTGTTTTAAGGTTTAGGGTAGTGCAGTGGTGTTTGTGTAGTGTAGGGGGTAGTACTGGGGGTAGTGTTTTAGGGTTTAGGGTAGTGCAGTGGTGTTTGGGTAGTGTAGGGGTTCATGCTGGGGGTAGTGTTTTAGGGTTTAGGGTATGGCAGTGGTGTTTGGGTAGTGTAGGGGGTCGTGCTGGGGGTAAATTTAGGGTTTAGGGTAGTGCAGTGGTGTTTGGGTAGTGTGGGGAGTCATGCTGGGGGTAGTGTTTTAGGGTTTAGGGCAGTGCAGTGGTGTTTGTGTAGTGTAGGGGGTTGTGCTGGGGGTAGTGTTTTCGGGTTTATGTTAGTGCATTGGTGTTTGGGTAGTGTAGGGGGTAGTGCTGAGGTAGTGTTTTAGGGTTTAGGGTAGTGCAGTGGTGTTTGTGTAGTGTAGGGGGTAGTGCTGGGGGTAGTGTTTTAGGGTTTAGGGTAGTGCAGTGGTGTTTGGGTAGTGTAGGGGTTCATGCTGGGGGTAGTGTTTTAGGGTTTAGGGTATGGCAGTGGTGTTTGGGTAGTGTAGGGGGTCGTGCTGATTGTGGATTTAGGGTTTAGGGTAGTGTAGAGGTGTTTGTGTTGTGAGGGGGTCGTGCTCGGGGTAGTGTTTTAGGGTTTAGAGTAATGCAGTGGTATTTGTATAGTGTAGGGGGTTTAGGGTAGTGCAGTGGTGTTTGTGTAGTGTAGGGGGTCATGCTGGGGGTAGTGTTTTAGGGTTTAGGGTAGTGCAATGGGGTTTGAGTAGTATAGGGGGTAGTGCTGGGGTAGTGTTTTGGGTTTACGGTAATGCAGTGGTATTTGTATAGTGTAGGGGGTTTAGGGTAGTGCAGTGGTGTTTGTGTAGTGTAGGGGGTCATGCTGGGGGTAGTGTTTTAGGGTTTAGGGTAGTGCAATGGGGTTTGAGTAGTATAGGGGTAGTGCTGGGGTAGTGTTTTGGGTTTACGGTAGTGCAGTGGTGTTTGTGTAGTGTAGGGGTCATGCTGGGGGTAGTGTTTTAGGGTTTAGGGTAGTGCAGTGGTGTTTGTGTAGTGTAGGGGTCGTGCTGGGTTCTAGTGTTTTAGGGTTTAGGGTAGTGCAGTGGTGTTTGTTTAGTGTAGGGGTCGTGTTTTAGGGTCGTGCAGTGGTGTTTGGGTAGTGTAGGGGTCGTGCTGGGGGTAGTGTTTTTGAGTTTAAGGTAGTGCAGTTGTGTTTGGGTAGTGAAGGGGGTCGTGCTGGGGGTAGTGTTTTAGGGTTTAGGGTAGTGCAGTGGTGTTTGTGTAGTGTGGGAGGTCATGCTGGGGGTAGATTTAGGGTTTAGTGTAGTGCAGTGGTGTTTGGGTAGTATAGGGAGCCGTGCTGGGGGTAGTGTTTTAGGGTTTAGGGTAGTCCAGTGGTGTTTGTGTAGTGTAGGGAGTCGTGCTGGGGGTAGTGTTTTAGGGTTTAGGGTAGTGCAGTGGTGTTTGGGTAGTGTAGGGGGTCATGCTGGGGGTAGTGTTTTAGGGTTTAGGGTAGTGCAGTGGTGTTTGTGTAGTGTAGGGGGTCATGCTGGGGGTAGTGTTTTAGGGTTTAGGGTAGTGCAATGGTGTTTGAGTAGTGTAGGGGGTAGTGCTGGGGTAGTGTTTTGGGTTTACGGTAGTGCAGTGGTGTTTGTGTAGTGTAGGGGTCATGCTGGGGGTAGTGTTTTAGGGTTTAGGGTAGTGCAGTGGTGTTTGTGTAGTATAGGGGTAGTGTTTTAGGGTTTAGGGTAGTGCAGTGGTGTTTGTGTACTGTAGGGGGTCGTGCTGAGTTCTAGTGTTTTAGGGTTTAGGGTAGTGCAGTGGTGTTTGTGTAGTGTAGGGGTCGTGTTTTAGGGTTTAGGGTAGTGCAGTGGTGTTTGGGTAGTGTAGGGGTCGTGCTGGGGGTAGTGTTTTAGGGTTTAGGGTAGTGCAGTAGTGTAGGGGGTCATGCTTGGGGTAGTGTTTTAGGGTTTAGGGTAGTGCAGTGATGTATGGGTAGTGTAGGGGGTCGTGCTGGGGTAGTGTTTTAGGGTTTAGGGTAGTGCAGTGGTGTTTGAGTAGTGTAGGGGGTCATGCTGGTGGTAGTGTTTTAGGGTTTAGGGTAGTGCAGTGGTGTTTGTGTAGTGTAGGGGGTCATGCTGGGGGTAGTGTTTTATGGTTTAGGGTAGTGCAGTTGTGTTTGGGTAGTGTAGGGGTAGTGCTGGGGTAGTGTTTTAGGGTTTAGGGTAGTGCAGTGGTGTATGTGTAGTGTAGGGGGTAGTGCTGGGGGTAGTGTTTTAGGGTTTAGGGTAGTGCAGTGGTGTTTGGGTAGTGTAGGGGTTCATGCTGGGGGTAGTGTTTTAGGGTTTAGGGTATGGCAGTGGTGTTTGGGTAGTGTAGGGGGTCGTGCTGGGGGTAGATTTAGGGTTTAGGGTAGTGCAGTGGTGTTTGGGTAGTGTGGGGAGTCATGCTGGGGGTAGTGTTTTAGGGTTTAGGGCAGTGGTGTTTGTGTAGTGTAGGGGGTTGTGCTGGGGGTAGTGTTTTCGGGTTTATGTTAGTGCAGTGGTGTTTGGGTAGTGTAGGGGATAGTGCTGGGGTAGTGTTTTAGGATTTAGGGTAGTGCAGTGGTGTTTGTGTAGTGTAGGGGGTAGTGCTGGGGGTAGTGTTTTAGGGTTTAGGGTAGTGCAGTGGTGTTTGGGTAGTGTAGGGGTTCATGCTGGGGGTAGTGTTTTAGGGTTTAGGGTATGGCAGTGGTGTTTGGGTAGTGTAGGGGATCGTGCTGAGGGTGGATTTAGGGTTTAGGGTAGTGTAGTGGTGTTTGTGTTGTGAGGGGGTCGTGCTGGGGGTAGTGTTTTAGGGTTTAGAGTAATGCAGTGGTATTTGTATAGTGTAGGGGGTTTAGGGTAGTGCAGTGGTGTTTGTGTAGTGTAGGGGGTCATGATGGGGTAGTGTTTTAGGGTTTAGGGTAGTGCAGTGGTGTTTGTGTAGTGTAGGGGTAGTGTTTTAGGGTTTAGGGTAGTGCAGTGGTGTTTGTGTAGTGTAGGGGGTCATGCTGTGGGTAGTGTTTTAGGGGTTAGGGTAGTGCAGTTGTGTTTGTGTAGTGTAGGGGGTCGTGTTTTAGGGTATAGGGTAGTGCAGTGGTGTTTGGGTAGTGTAGGGGTCATGCTGGGGTTAGTGTTTTAGGGTTTAGGGTAGTGCAGTGGTGTTTGGGTAGTGTAGGGGGTCATGCTGGGGGTAGTGTTTTAGGGTTTAGGGTAGTGCAGTGGTGTTTGTGTAGTGTGGGAGGTCATGCTGGGGGTAGATTTAGGGTTTAGTGTAGTGCAGTGGTGTTTGGGTAGTATAGGGAGTCATGCTGGGGGTAGTGTTTTAGGGTTTAGGGTAGTCCAGTGGTATTTGTGTAGTGTAGGGAGTCGTGCTGGGGGTAGTGTTTTAGGGTTTAGGGTAGTGCAGTGGTGTTTGGGTAGTGTAGGGGGTCGTGCTGGGGGTAGTGTTTTAGGGTTTAGGGTAGTGCAGTGGTGTTTGTGTAGTGTAGGGGGTCATGCTGGGGGTAGTGTTTTAGGGTTTAGGGTAGTGCAATGGGGTTTGAGTAGTATAGGGGATAGTGCTGGGGTAGTGTTTTGGGTTTACGGTAGTGCAGTGGTGTTTGTGTAGTGTAGGGAGTCATGCTGGGGGTAGTGTTTTAGGGTTTAGGGTAGTGCAGTGGTGTTTGTGTAGTGTAGGGGTCGTGCTGGGTTCTAGTGTTTTAGGGTTTAGGGTAGTGCAGTGGTGTTTGTTTAGTGTAGGGGTCGTGTTTTAGGGTTTAGGGTCAGTGCAGTGGTGTTTGGGTAGTGTAGGGGGTCGTGCTGGGGGTAGTGTTTTTGAGTTTAGGGTAGTGCAGTTGTGTTTGGGTAGTGAAGGGTGTCATGCTGGGGGTAGTGTTTTAGGGTTTAGGGTAGTGCAGTGGTGTTTGTGTAGTGTGGGAGGTCATGCTGGGGGTAGATTTAGGGTTTAGTGTAGTGCAGTGGTGTTTGGGTAGTGTAGGGAGCCGTGCTGGGGGTAGTGTTTTAGGGTTTAGGGTAGTCCAGTGGTGTTTGTGTAGTGTAGGGAGTCGTGCTGGGGGTAGTGTTTTAGGGTTTAGGGTAGTGCAGTGGTGTTTGGGTAGTGTAGGGGTCGTGCTGGGGGTAGTGTTTTAGGGTTTAGGGTAGTGCAGTGGTGTTTGTGTAGTGTAGGGGGTCATGCTGGGGGTAGTGTTTTAGGGTTTAGGGTAGTGCAATGGTGTTTGAGTAGTGTAGGGGTAGTGCTAGGGTAGTGTTTTGGGTTTACGGTAGTGCAGTGGTGTTTGTGTAGTGTAGGGGTCATGCTGGGGGTAGTGTTTTAGGGTTTAGGGTAGTGCAGTGGTGTTTGTGTAGTATAGGGGGTAGTGTTTTAGGGTTTAGGGTAGTGCAGTGGTGTTTGTGTACTGTAGGGGTCATGCTGGGTTCTAGTGTTTTAGGGTTTAGGGTAGTGCAGTGGTGTTTGTGTAGTGTAGGGGTCGTGTTTTAGGGTTTAGGGTCGTGCAGTGGTGTTTGTGTAGTGTAGGGTGTCGTGCTGGGGGTAGTGTTTTTGAGTTTAGGGTAGTGCAGTTGTGTTTGGGTAGTGAAGGGGGTCATGCTGGGGGTAGTGTTTTAATGTTTAGGGTAGTGCAGTTGTGTTTAGGTAGTGAAGGGGGTCGTGCTGGGGGTAGTGTTTTAGGGTTTAGGGTAGTGCAGTGGTGTTTGTGTAGTGTAGGGGGTCATGCTGGTGGTAGATTTAGGGTTTAGGGTAGTGCAGTGGTGTTTGTGTAGTGTAGGGGGTCGTGCTGGGGGTAGTGTTTTAGGATTTAAGGCAGTGCAGTGGTGTTTGTGTAGTGAAGGGGTCATGCTGGGGGTAGTGTTTTAGGGTTTAGGGTAGTGCAGTGGTGTTTGAGTAGTGTAGGGGGTCATGCTGGTGGTAGTGTTTTAGGGTTTAGGGTAGTGCAGTGGTGTTTGTGTAGTGTAGGGGGTCATGCTGGGGGTAGTGTTTTATGGTTTAGGGTAGTGCAGTTGTGTTTGGGTAGTGTAGGGGTAGTGCTGGGGTAGTGTTTTAAGGTTTAGGGTAGTGCAGTGGTGTTTGTGTAGTGTAGGGGGTAGTACTGGGGGTAGTGTTTTAGGGTTTAGGGTAGTGCAGTGGTGTTTGGGTAGTGTAGGGGTTCATGCTGGGGGTAGTGTTTTAGGGTTTAGGGTATGGCAGTGGTGTTTGGGTAGTGTAGGGGTCGTGCTGGGGGTAGATTTAGGGTTTAGGGTAGTGCAGTGGTGTTTGGGTAGTGTGGGGAGTCATGCTGGGGGTAGTGGTTTAGGGTTTAGGGCAGTGCAGTGGTGTTTGTGTAGTGTAGGGGTTGTGCTGGGGGTAGTGTTTTCGGGTTTATGTTAGTGCATTGGTGTTTGGGTAGTGTAGGGAGTAGTGCTGAGGTAGTGTTTTAGGGTTTAGGGTAGTGCAGTGGTGTTTGTGTAGTGTAGGGGGTAGTGCTGGGGGTAGTGTTTTAGGGTTTAGGGTAGTGCAGTGGTGTTTGGGTAGTGTAGGGGTTCATGCTGGGGGTAGTGTTTTAGGGTTTAGGGTATGGCAGTGGTGTTTGGGTAGTGTAGGGGTCGTGCTGAGGGTGGATTTAGGGTTTAGGGTAGTGTAGTGGTGTTTGTGTTGTGAGGGGGTCGTGCTCGGGGTAGTGTTTTAGGGTTTAGAGTAATGCAGTGGTATTTGTATAGTGTAGGGGGTTTAGGGTAGTGCAGTGGTGTTTGTGTAGTGTAGGGGGTCATGCTGGGGGTAGTGTTTTAGGGTTTAGGGTAGTGCAATGGGGTTTGAGTAGTATAGGGGTAGTGCTGGGGTAGTGTTTTGGGTTTACGGTAATGCAGTGGTATTTGTATAGTGTAGGGGTTTAGGGTAGTGCAGTGGTGTTTGTGTAGTGTAGGGGTCATGCTGGGGGTAGTGTTTTAGGGTTTAGGGTAGTGCAATGGGGTTTGAGTAGTATAGGGGGTAGTGCTGGGGTAGTGTTTTGGGTTTACGGTAGTGCAGTGGTGTTTGTGTAGTGTAGGGGGTCATGCTGGGGGTAGTGTTTTAGGGTTTAGGGTAGTGCAGTGGTGTTTGTGTAGTGTAGGGGGTCGTGCTGGGTTCTAGTGTTTTAGGGTTTAGGGTAGTGCAGTGGTGTTTGTTTAGTGTAGGGGGTCGTGTTTTAGGGTCGTGCAGTGGTGTTTGGGTAGTGTAGGGGGTCGTGCTGGGGGTAGTGTTTTTGAGTTTAAGGTAGTGCAGTTGTGTTTGGGTAGTGAAGGGGTCGTGCTGGGGGTAGTGTTTTAGGGTTTAGGGTAGTGCAGTGGTGTTTGTGTAGTGTGGGAGGTCATGCTGGGGGTAGATTTAGGGTTTAGTGTAGTGCAGTGGTGTTTGGGTAGTATAGGGAGCCGTGCTGGGGGTAGTGTTTTAGGGTTTAGGGTAGTCCAGTGGTGTTTGTGTAGTGTAGGGAGTCGTGCTGGGGGTAGTGTTTTAGGGTTTAGGGTAGTGCAGTGGTGTTTGGGTAGTGTAGGGGGTCATGCTGGGGGTAGTGTTTTAGGGTTTAGGGTAGTGCAGTGGTGTTTGTGTAGTGTAGGGGGTCATGCTGGGGTAGTGTTTTAGGGTTTAGGGTAGTGCAATGGTGTTTGAGTAGTGTAGGGGTAGTGCTGGGGTAGTGTTTTGGGTTTACGGTAGTGCAGTGGTGTTTGTGTAGTGTAGGGGGTCATGCTGGGGGTAGTGTTTTAGGGTTTAGGGTAGTGCAGTGGTGTTTGTGTAGTATAGGGGTAGTGTTTTAGGGTTTAGGGTAGTGCAGTGGTGTTTGTGTACTGTAGGGGGTCGTGCTGAGCTCTAGTGTTTTAGGGTTTAGGGTAGTGCAGTGGTGTTTGTGTAGTGTAGGGGGTCGTGTTTTAGGGTTTAGGGTCGTGCAGTGGTGTTTGTGTAGTGTAGGGTGTCGTGCTGGGGGTAGTGTTTTTGAGTTTAGGGTAGTGCAGTTGTGTTTGGGTAGTGAAGGGGGTCGTGCTGGGGGTAGTGTTTTAATGTTTAGGGTAGTGCAGTTGTGTTTAGGTTGTGAAGGGGGTCGTGCTGGGGGTAGTGTTTTAGGGTTTAGGGTAGTGCAGTGGTGTTTGTGTAGTGTAGGGGGTCATGCTGGTGGTAGATTTAGGGTTTAGGGTAGTGCAGTCGTGTTTGTGTAGTGTAGGGGGTCGTGCTGGGGGTAGTGTTTTAGGATTTAAGGCAGTGCAGTGATGTTTGTGTAGTGAAGGGGTCGTGCTGGGGGTAGTGTTTTAGGGTTTAGGGTAGTGCAGTGGTGTTTGAGTAGTGTAGGGGGTCATGCTGGTGGTAGTGTTTTAAGGTTTAGGGTAGTGCAGTGGTGTTTGTGTAGTGTAGGGGGTCATGCTGGGGGTAGTGTTTTATGGTTTAGGGTAGTGCAGTTGTGTTTGGGTAGTGTAGGGGGTAGTGCTGGGGTAGTGTTTTAGGGTTTAGGGTAGTGCAGTGGTGTTTGTGTAGTGTAGGGGGTAGTGCTGGGGGTAGTGTTTTAGGGTTTAGGGTAGTGTAGTGGTGTTTGGGTAGTGTAGGGGTTCATGCTGGGGGTAGTGTTTTAGGGTTTAGGGTATGGCAGTGGTGTTTGGGTAGTGTCGGGGGTCGTGCTGGGGGTGGGTTTAGGGTAGTGCAGTGGTGTTTGGGTAGTGTGGGGAGTCATGCTGGGGGTAGTGTTTTAGGGTTTAGGGCAGTGCAGTGGTGTTTGTGTAGTGTAGGGGGTTGTGCTGGGGGTAGTGTTTTCGGGTTTATGTTAGTGCAGTGGTGTTTGGGTAATATAGGGGTAGTGCTGGGGTAGTGTTTTAGGGTTTAGGGTAGTGCAGTGGTGTTTGTGTAGTGTAGGGGGTAGTGCTGGGGGTAGTGTTTTAGGGTTTAGGGTAGTGCAGTGGTGTTTGGGTAGTGTAGGGGTTCATGCTGGGGGTAGTGTTTTAGGGTTTAGGGTATGGCAGTGGTGTTTGGGTAGTGTAGGGGTCGTGCTGAGGGTGGATTTAGGGTTTAGGGTAGTGTAGTGGTGTTTGTGTTGTGAGGGGGTCATGCTGGGGGTAGTGTTTTAGGGTTTAGGGTAGTGCAGTGGTATTTGTGTAGTGTAGGGGGTTGTGCTGTGGGTAGATTTAGGGTTTAGGGTAGTGCAGTGGTGTTTGGGTAGTGTAGGGAGTCGTGCTGGTGGTAGTGTTTTAGGGTTTAGGGTAGTGCAGTTATGTTTGGGTAGTGTAGGGTGTCGTGCTGGGGGTAGTGTTTTAGGGTAGTGCAGTGGTGTTTGGGTAGTGGAGGGGGTAGTGTTTTAGGGTTTAGGGTAGTGCGCCCAACCAGCCACAATATCCGTGGACAAAGGGGATCCTGACTCTTTGGAACGCTCCGTCAATTGAATAATTTGGGTCAAGGGCCCAACCACGTCCAAGACCTATCAATTCCTTTCTTGGGATCCCTCATATACTTGGAGAAAAAGGTACATAGTTTCTCATCAATTTCAGGCGTGTGTGCCACCTTTCCCTTCAGTGAGTGCCTGGGGCATTCTCCCTCATCCTATTCCTGACCTCCCTTTCAAGGGGTTGATGGATTTTCCCCACCACATACTCTGCCACTTTGGCGTCAGGTGTCCACTCCGCTGACCTAGGATGGTAAATTTGGGTAGGCTCGAACATGTCCGAGTGGACCCCGTCCCCAACCGGGGACTGAGAGGAGTGGGACTCTGGACGCCAGGGACGCCCCGAGTCCTTATCCTCATCGGAGGAGAAATCGTCCTCCGATACACCCTCTCCCTCTAAGGGAAACCCGCCATCGGGGTCTACAATAGTGGTGACAGTGTCGCAATTTTCTCCGGGCCCCTCCTCCTCCCGGCAGGGTGCATGTTTTAGCGTTCGCGCACTCTTGAGGAAGGTCTCCGTAAGTTTATCAAATCCTTCCAAGTGCCCCGCGTTATGCTTAACGGCCCTTTTATTCCCCATCTGGGAGCTACTGGCACCCGCCACCACCAGATCTGGGTCACTGAACACCCCAGGGATGCTTTTCGCCAGCTTATCAACCTGATCCCTAAGAGGAGCCAGCGCCCTAGAAATAGCCAGAGAGAGGGCTTGGTCCACTGCTGGAGGGAGAAGTTGGGGGGCCATTCCTCCTCCACTTCCTGGTAGGAGGAGTAAAAATGGTCTTCTGGAGAAGACATGATAGCAGAGGGTGTGAGCACAGAACAAATTCCCTTAAAATCCTTAAGGCAGCCCCCTCGCCGGTGCTCCAACAGCTGGGCTTTCCCCGAAGCTGTTATAAGAATAGACTGAGGCGCAATACCAATTACCACCACCAGGCGGCGCTGGTCACTAATGTGGCCGTGTGGGGAAATCACCGCGTAGCGGTGTCAAAATTAGGCGAGGGTTGGTCGGGAATCAAGCGGACACTAAAGGAGTGACCGGATTCCCAAACGCGCGTAAAGACCAGCGGGAGCGCTCGACGGAGCTGCCTCGCTCGGACCAGACGCGCCTGACAGGATCTCACCGTGCACAGAGCACACAGCGGAAGAAACTGCGAGGGGGAGATCGCGCTCGGGCAAGAGCCTGCTGCGCAGGGAATATGAAACAATACCAAGGCAATAATGCTAATAACGTGCACAAGAAACCGCTATACAAACAGCAACAACGTCAGATTAAGCCAAGAATGTAAGGAATGCACTTAACTGACGAGCAGTGAAGAAAGAGGAAGCGGAAGGGACGTCACGATATTATATACGATGGACTGTGATATGATTGGACTATAGTTGCCTTGGAGACTACCCCCTAATGGTTCATGGGTTGTGTAGTCTTTTGTTTAATGATTGTTGTGTTACGTTTTCTTTGAACTGCTATGCAAATAAAGTGAGGAAAGATATGCATAATCCTCGCCTCCGTCCTGCCATAGAATTCATTAAACTTTATTTGATCTGATTTAGAAACATAGATCATAAAAGTGTACATAAAAACAGTAAATCCTCTTTCCTAATACAATACAGTGAGAATTAATTAAAACCAGTAGGTAAAAACGGGTGTTACAAAGCCCGGTTCAGAGCAACTTCAGGTTAACAGAATCGTAAAGGTCAATGTTTCGCAAGATCAATCACATGTACTTCGTGCAAAATACGCAATAAGGGGTCCAAGTAAGTTGTAACGCTCCAATACCTGACCAGTTTGCACTATATAAAACTGCAGAAAAACTAAAAATAAAAAGTGTTTTGCACACTTCTGTCATTGGGCTATATGTGGGCTACATCTGGGTAATATTTGTGCTACATTTGGGCTCTTTTTTCTCTGGTGGCCATCTTGGGAGACTTATTTGTTATGAAGTTTCCTAATTTCGTCATTTACCGCAGGCTCCTCAGTAGGAAATGCTTTCAGTTTTTACTTTGATTCCATCAAGAAGGCATTCAGATGTGTCACACATTTGCCATAAATTCAGAATGTTAGCACTCTAGTTGTTCATTAGATCACTGTAGTAAAGCTACTGCTCACCACGGAGTTAACTGGAAGTCTACTGCTGGTATTGAAAGTGATTGTTTCAGTCTGCATGTCAGAATTTTCTAATGAAATAGAAGAGGATTTGAGATCTCACTTAAAACATGCCCTAAATTTTCTTTCTGCAGCACTAACCATAATTTCTATGGCAAAATGAACCCCCTCATTTTGTTCCTTTTTAAATTAAATGTTTTAAGTGTTACCAGTTTATTCCAATCAAGATGGCTTCACGTGTGCCATACTTTTGTCATAAGTAAGGCTGTTAGCACTCTAGTTGTTCTTTAGAACACTCTGGGAAGCTGCAGTAGAACACAAAGGCATCAACTGACAGGCTGCTCCTGTTGAAATATAACAGGAAGATATTTGAGATCTCACTTAAAACATGTCCTAATTTTTCTTTCTACAGCACTAACCATAATTTCTATGGCAAAATAAACCCCCTCATTTTGTTCCTTTTTAAATTAAATGTTTTAAGTGTTACCAGTTTATTCCAATCAAGATGGCTTCAGGTGTGCCATACTTTTGTCATAAGTAAGACTGTTAGCGCTCTAGTTGTTCTTTAGAACACTCTGGGAAGCTGCAGTAGAACACAAAGGCATCAACTGACAGGCTGCTCCTGTTGAAATATAACAGGAAGATATTTGAGATCTCACTTAAAACATGTCCTAATTTTTCTTTCTACAGCACTAACCATAATTTCTATGACAAAATGAACCCCTCATTTTGTTCCTTTTTAAATTAAATGTTTTAAGAGTTACCAGTTTATTCCAATCAAGATGGCTTCAGGTGTGCCATAATTTTGTCATAAGTAAGACTGTTAGCGCTCTAGTTGTTCTTTAGAACACTCTGGGAAGCTGCAGTAGAACCCAAAGGCATCAACTGACAGGCTGCTCCTGTTGAAATATAACAGGAAGATATTTGAGATCACACTTGAAACATGTCCTAATTTTTCTTTCTACAGCACTAACCATAATTTCTATGACAAAATGAACCCCATCATTTTGTTCCTTTTTAAATTAAATGTTTTAAGTGTTACCAGTTTATTCCAATCAAGATGGCTTCAGGTGTGCCATACTTTTGTCATAAGTAAGGCTGTTAGCACTCTAGTTGTTCTTTAGAACACTCTGGGAAGCTGCAGTAGAACACAAAGGAATCAACTGACAGTCTCTGCCCTTGTTGGATGTACATGTTTTACTGAGAATGTCAGACTTCATTCTCACATGACTAAGAAAGATAATGTGAATTTACAGAAAATATGCTCTCATTTTTGCTTCTGGAGCACCTTCCAAAACTGTATGGGACAAGCATGTGAAAATAGTTTTCTCTCAAACATGATTCATGATATCCCAGCAGAAGGTTTTTCACAGGGTAAAATCACCTTAGAACACACCACAATTCCTGAAATTAGTATGGTACCATCAACAAATGAATTCTAATGTAACTAAAGTCTGTTATCACCCTTTATAGTTCTCCTTTTGGTAACCCTCAAAATCTTCGATTCACTACAATGCATTTCAATGGGGTACTATCATTTATATTGGTCCCAAGATGGCTGCCAGCAATTCCAGGATGAAGTGCTGACAGCCAATCAGATCTCACGATGACATGTGTGGTTAGGCTCCGCCCAGATATATATGTGTTTTTACTTTTGATTTTCTCAGAAACTACTGAACGGATTTACACCATTTAACAAAAGGGTTCTTTCTGAACCAAGAACTACCTCTTTGCCAAATTTGGTGTAATTTCGTTCAGCAGTTCGGGCTGTAGCCTTGCATAAAGTTTCCTATGGGAAATTGATTTTTTGACTCTTATTTTTTGAATTTCTCCGCAACTACTGAACGGATTTACACCATTTAAAAAAAGGTTGCTTTCTAAACCAAGCGCTACCTTTTTGCCAAATTTGGTGTAATTCCGTTCAGCAGGTCGGGCTGTAGCCGTGTCTAAAATTTCCTATTGGAATTAACATGGAGAAAACACGTTTTGGGACCCCCCTTTTTTCTCGGCCCCTGCTTGCCGAATCACCCCGAAACTTTCAGGATAGGAGCAAACCGGAGCGCCCCACGAGTTTTGAAAATTTCGCAAAGATTCATCAACCGGCGCCAAAGTTATTAGAAATAGAATGTTGCGAATTTCCTATGGAAATTAGGTCCTAACTATAACTATCTACTGGTGACCGCCAGTAGATAATATATATACACGCATTCGGCCTTGTTCCTCTATGGTTATATGGTTATGGAACTCCTCTATGACTTGCAATATCCTTATAATGTACAGTAGGGGTACTTTACCCTTATATAAAAAAGAATTATGCTTTACATTATACAATTTCTGAAAACAATTACAGTTAAAATTAATGTACTAACAATTAAAAATACAAAACACAAATCTTAACATTTGTTTGCTAATTAAAAACATTACAAAATATGTATATTTCCCCAACTACAACCCCAACAATACAATACCCACAAAAACAAAATAAAATAATACTAATTAACAACACACATTAAGTTAATAAATAATACTAAAATATCATTAATATAGAAATGCAATCAATTCATTAATATAGAAATTATTAAACTCAAGTAATTCACAAAATCAATAATCTGGTTACATAATTAAAAATAACAAAAATTATCACTTTATTTAAATTTATCTATTAAATAATTTACAAATAAAATAATATGCATAATTAATGATCAGAAAAGCAAATCAGAAATGCAAAAAGTATAAACAGTTAAAAATAAATATTAAGAAACCCCACAACCCATATACGCTACAAGCCCAACAACCTGCCAACAAATGAATGCAAATAAAATATTCTTTAAATATATTACTATATCAAAAATAAAATGCACTATATATGTATATTAAATTGCACACAACCCTTAAATATTAACTTATGAAGTGAAAATGAATACAATACAAGAAAATGATTTTAAAAATGATATTACATGCAAGTATATTAAAAAATGATATAGAGAACCTAAAAATGATATTCTTTCCTTCTATATTCTGCCCCACTATATTTTTGATATCATAATTTTTTTGACACAATATTTGAATCTCTTGATATTTGTATTTCGATATTATGGAGGAACACGATAATAATAACAGTAGCCAGAAAAGTACTGCATTTAATAAAGTTCCGAGGTGGGCTGCAGAAATTATTTGTTTTATTTAAGTTCAGACTTTTTACGCAGATTCAAGATAACACGAGGGCTTCCATCTGGCTCCTTTTCCTGGAAGTTCAGGTTTATCTTCCTACTCGCGTCAGTGTAGCACTGCTATGGAGTAAAATAGAATTACTGTGAGCGGCGGTGTTCTGCTGTTGAAGGTGGTCTGTGGTTTGTATCGGCCCAGTAGTGCCTTCTTGTTGAAACCTTTCTGCATGCTCTTATTGAGTCTTTATGCAGGTCTTACGCCTGCTCCCCATGTGTCTTGGATCAGTCTCTCTGCCTGCCTTCCTTTGACTCTGTGCAGTTCTTCTGTCTTGCCTCTCCTGTGTCCTGATGAAACTTCACTGACTGCCCTGGCCGTGGTTTGGTTTTTGCCTCTTTGTCTGCTCCAGGAAGAATGGGAGGAGAAATGCATCAGATATTGGAATCATCTGATCAAAGAGGATTGGGCTGAGAATTGGAGAAGTGTGCTAGCTATCCACTAAGAATCGCTAAATTAACTCATTTACACCTCACCTCTTTTAAATATCTCAAACTGCCACAGATTTTATTTTATCCATACATATAAACATACAGAGTTCTGTTCAGGTAAGAGATTGATTTCTTCTTTATAGTACAACAGAGGAAGAATGTTGATTGAGATGGGGCGAGGCAGTGTGCTGGTCCACTGTTTCAGCAATCAGTTTGTTAATGTAGACAATTGCATAGATTACCTATGATTACACAGTCCTTGAAATGTAATGTACAAAGTGGTGGTTTTGGAGCATACAAATATCATTGAGTTTGAAGGTCTTCATCACCAGAAGTTAATGTACTAGACTACAGACCAGTAAGTTCATTGTTCCCACCTCTGAGTAAGTGGGGTTTAGTTAGTTGAGGGTGAACACAGACATCAGACTTTCCAATGTTAGAGAACAGATTTGTTGCCTAGGTTACGCAAGACATAAGGGGTTATGGCACAATTGACAAAAGAGAGGCTGAACTTTGCACTTATAGGCTAATGCCTATTGGTCATGTAAGTTTCTGGCTTTCACAAGATTTACAAAGGACTCCATATTTGCTCCCAGGAATTTGCAACAGTTGTAGATTCCCAGGAGTAGTTGTGGAATTTCTTACTTAATTACTTTGTAAATGAAAATTGCATATTAGTCTAGCTGTTACCACTCTAGACATATCGTCTTGCCCATGGTGTATCTAAGCGGATATGCTGAAGATTTAGAGCCTCTCTTTCACATCCTTGCTTTCGAGAGGAGAAATTGATAATTAGCTTGCTCATCCAAAAAGGTATGGGCTTGTTACATTTGAAGGACATTTCTCTCTCATGATCTCAGACTTCTGCAGCTGCAGTCCTCCCTTTATTCTACAAGGTCATGTGAGCCTCATTGAAAGCCATATTGTAAAATACTATATATGTATATATGTGTCCTATATTTGTGTTTTGCCCTTACTTAGCACACATTCTGTTTTATTGTTCAGAGGAGACTCTGTCTGAATGAATCTATGATTCACATATATTGACCTTTTCTTTTGGTTAAGAAACCTCATATTTAATTTGGTGTGCGCACATATTGCCTTTAAAACATTGTTAGGCATATGTGATCATTTACACATGTGTAAATGTGTATAGTGTACATTTATGCATGTGTAAATGTCATACCAAATATATGTTATCATTTATGCATGTGTAAATGCCTATAGTGTACAATTACACAAGGCAATGTAATACCAAATCAAGTTGCATCTTGAAACATTTTTTGTCTCCACTGTTAAATGTTTTTCTCTGTGGAGAAATCCATTTCTCTAGACCTCACCAATTTGGGGGTGCTCCCTTCAATTCCATAAACCAAATGCACATTGATAATAGTAAATTTACGACTGTGTTTGGCAAGGGAAACTGCCTGAAAACACTTGTGAATTAAGACAAACTTGTGAATTTGTGGGTGGTCACCTAACTTGAATGACACCCAGAAGCACCCACTCTTTGCCCCTGTGTAGAAATTTATTTATAAATAATTTTACACCATTCTGTTTTAATATGTCTTACTAAATCCTGTGAAATAGCACTTTTGAATCAAGCCATTTGCTCAGTCAGTTCAAATGAGTCGCATAGCTGTGTTTTTTGGAATCAAACCAATAATGTTTAGACAGCAAAAAAACTAAGGTTGCACAGACCCTAATGCAGGTTCTAGTTTCCTACAAAAAAAATATACCCCTGCAGTTAAACTCATCTATCTCAGTTGCACAGGCAACTTTCCATCAGGTTGCAGTGGTTGTGTATGCTTAGCCATCAGAACTGTCTCTCAGGTTACGCAGAATGTTATGCCTTCAAATTCAGGCAGGAGAGCTTGTACACAGATTTCTTGGGCTTTGGAGAGCAGCTCTAAAGGTAATTACATTTTTACAAGCTAAATAAAGTCTGAGATAGAAAACTTATCCATCAGGTTACATAGTTTACCAAGTTAATACCTCTTAGAGCAGAGATTTCCCTCATACCACAGATCTCTTACAGACTCAGATACCAGAAAGCAAATTTAACATGGTTCTCACAAGTTAACATCTCGTGTTGCAGAGCTCTCCTTCATGTTCTAGAAATCTTAAAGAAAAATGGCGTCTAAGATCAAAGTTATCTTTCTAGTTACACAGATCTTACAGGCTCAGGCACCTGTAGGTAACTATATCAAGTTACAGAGAACTTACGAGCTCAGCCTTATGACGATAGCTATCCCTCTGGATCTTACAACTGAAACTAAAAGTAAAACTACCCTTCAGTTTACGCAGTTCTGACAGGCAGAACTATGTACAGCAAACCTGACAGTGTGCTAACTTCTCACAAACTAAGGTCTCATGCAAGATAATTGTCTGTGAAATTACACATTCTGGCTTTGGGCTGCAAAGCTGCCAAATCAAATATAATATCAGGCAAGATGAGGCATCTTTAAGACTGTTAGACTGAGACTGAGCAGGACACTGAATCTAGTAATACCCACTCCATATCACAGAAAAGTGAGCAGGTATGACCTTCTGGGTGGGTGGGAAGTGAGCTTTTATCCACATGCATAATTTGAAAAATTGGGCCAAACACTGCATTTTTACTCAAGGACGTGCTTGTTTACCCTGTAACATTTCTCTTGTGAAGCAGTAAAAACAGGTCCATGTTGTAGCAGCCGCCAGGGAAATCCGCCACCCTACATGTGCCCTAGTCAGCCCTATCGGACAGCAGAGTAGTCCTTCAGTTTATACTGATATTACAACCTCGGATTTATGACATCAGGGATACGGATCAGTGACTTAATATCGAGGGACAAAATATCGACTTTACAAAATATAGGGGCCCATTACGATAACCGGCGGTAAAAAATCCGCCATCTACTATAGCCTGAAAAAACCGCCCGCCTGCACCATGGGAATACCGACCGAGCAATTATGATGTCGCGAAGCAACCTCCGCCCGCGGCGGTAAAAACACACAAAATTCCGCCCGTCCATGTCAGAGTAGAAGATTATCCGTCCGCCACGGACGCAATCCCGCCCGACAACCCAAATCCGCCCGCTCTGACGACCGAGACACCGGCCTTGAAATTATGATCTCCCCGACATGAGCGCGGAAAATCTACATATTTTTCGCCCGCCACGGTTAACAACAGAGATGAATAACTGACACAGCAGAAGGCCTGGCGGCCACGTCCGTGCACAGAAATCATTGGCGGACCAAAGAAATAAACACAACATGGCCAACAAGTCCACACAGCAAACTATGCCAAAATACCCAAACACAGAACACATCCCAAAGACACATCCCCCCTGGCAAAACAAAAAAACTACAAATCCTAGGACACCAGGCACAACACACCTGAAAACGACAGCCCATCATGACACACCCACATAGGTGAGTACAAAAGCAGCCCCTTCACAGACCACAATCCCTTGCACTACTACAAAGCGAAGACGACAGCAGAGAACCCAGAGAGCCACAAAGGGAAGCAGCATACCACATGCACGCACACATCACACTCATCACCAACAACACCACCACCATCACCACTGAAACACCGGCACCACTAACCCCCTGCACATCACACACCACACACCCACCACACCAGCACCACAAACACCAAACCACACACCATGGCAACACAAAGAATGCCTAAGTACACTGCCACTGAGTTGACGGTCATGGTCGACGAGATCATCAAGGTGCACCCACAAATCTATGGGAACCAGGTCCAACAGACACCAGTAGCCACCAGAAACAGAATGTGGAGCAGGATCGTAGACCAGGTGAATGCAGTTGGGAACGTGCCACGCAACCGGGGTGAAATTACAAAGAGGTGGCACGACCTGAAAAGCGTGGTCAGGAAGAAAGAGGCCAAGAATCGTGAACTGGCTGACAGGACTGGCAGCGGAAATCCCGCGCCATTCAAGACCTTCAAGGCGTGGGGGGAGAAGGTGCGAGGCATTCTACATCCGGAGAGTCTCACCGGAATACCAGGGGGAGTGGAGGCTGGTAAGTACAAACAAATGTATACCAGCACACCGCTATGTACTGTCATGCACTACCAGAATGCCATAGCTCTGAGGGCCAAACACCCCCATGTCCAGTACACAATCCACAAGACATCTCTCACACATGCAACAGACACTCCCACACACTCAGCCCAAAGGTACCAACAAACAAAACCATGGGGGCATGTGTACAGTCAGCCAGCACCACAACTCCCACCAGGCCCCCTTATACCCCAGATGCACCGGAAGGAGCACTCCCCACACCCACACTCATGTGTCAGCCATAGCTGCACTAACCAACAAGTAACAGGTAAGTAGCCTTACCACAAAGTCCGTGTATCGGAGGGGGGACTGCAGAAGTACAACCCCCACCAGGCCCCTAGTCCTACAGCGCAGCAAGATGGAGCACTCCCCACACCCATGTGTCAGCCATTGCAGTGCACACCTTCACCTGACAGGTAGATATGTTTCCCTACATGGAGGGGTGTCTGTGGGTGGTAAGCCATCCCCACAACCCACAACACAGCCCCCACTCACACAGACTATCAAGATGGAGCACCCCTCCCTCTAATAACCATGTGGTAGTCATTGCATTGCTCCCTCCAAACCAACAAGTAGGTAGACTACTGTACATGGCGGGGTGTCTGTAGGCATGAGGACTGTACTACGACTAACATTTGGGACATGTCACGTAGCAGAGGAACAGGTAGCACTGCTCCCTGTCATAATCATGTGACTAATGTGCACACGGACATGAATTACAGAATCATAGCCCACATGAGCCATCTCAAATACAGTAACACGTAAGGAGTCACGTCTGCATGCACAAGTCTCACTGGAGTACTGACCCACATGGCGTGCACTGTGCCAGTCATCACACACATCAGCAACACCATCGAAGTCTTGTCCAGGTAGTCATGTCTGCTTGTTCCGTTGACATTGTACAACATCACCCATGTAAGTCTATCTTGTCTCAATGTAACAGAGTAGAACCCCAGTAATGTCACATACACCACTGGACCCATGAACCACACAGCTACACAATGCACATTCAAAATCTCATCCATCTCATCTTTCAGCCCCAGTGTCATGAAAGGTATATCATCTAAACAGTTGTCCCATATACAGTAGTTCAGCAAAGATTCCTGCCGATGACCACAAATGTGTCTGCAGTGTCTGAAGCGCACGTCACACTGTGATTTACAACATACCTAATATAGTCAACACCCCAAGCGCACTGCATTGCTGCACATGGCTGAGGGTAGCACGCACACCAAGGAATTGTCCCATATGCAATACGTTGTGTGGCACACAACCATTACTCACTCACTACAATGCTTGCAGTGTAATGTCCCTAAATGACAACAGTGAGCAGATATGCTGGGTATGTCAGACATACACACACCTTTGTCTCTGTAGTGTCGTGTGGCCAAAACACATGTCCCCTTCTGCACCCATATGTCACAGTATGTACCACAAAACCATATTTCATATCAAAAGCGTTGATGGAGCTGTACTCCTTTTCCCATCTGCATTTCTAAGCGGTTCATTTGAACCCCAAAACCATATTTCACCTCAAAAGCGTTGATGGGGCTGTACCCCTTTTGCCATCTGCGTTTCTAAGCGTTTCATTTGACCCCCAAAACCATATTTCATCTCAAAAGCGTTCATGGGGCTGTACCCCTTTTGCCATCTGCGTTTCTAAGCATTTCATTTGAACCCCAAAACCATATTTCATCTTAAAAGCGTTCATGGGGCTGTACCCCTTTTGCCATCTCGTTTCTAAGCGTTTCATTTGGACCCCAAAACCATATTTCATCTCAAAAGCGTTCATGGGGCTGTACCCCTTTTGCCATCTGCGTTTCTAAGCGTTTCATTTGAACCCCAAAACCATATTTCATCTCAAAAGCGTTCATGGGGCTGTACCCCTTTTGCCATCTGCGTTTCTAAGCGTTTCATTTGAACCCCAAAACCATATTTCATCTCAAAAGCGTTCATGGGGCTGTACCCCTTTTGCCATCTGCATTTCTAAGCGTTTCATTTGGACCCCAAAACCATATTTCATCTCAAAAGCGTTCATGGGGCTGTACCCCTTTTGCCATCTGCGTTTCTAAGCGTTTCAGTTGAACCCCAAAACCATATTTCATCTCAAAAGCGTTCATGGGGCTGTGCCCCGTTTCCACCAAATCCACAAAATGTAGGGGTACTGCAACACACACCGATTGGCATTCCAAATCCGTCCCATGCCATATGCACCCATCACACTATTCCATTGCCTTGATCACACACACACATTGTAGAGCCATACACCTGCATCTGGGAAATCAGTGCACAACTGTGCACAAACTGTGAATGTCAGACATCTAACACAAACCTTGCAAGGTGCAACACAATAACCTTTCGTCTCCGCCCCACAGGTGACGAACAGCATGATGCTGGAGAGGGAGACAGCAGCCATCACAGCCAGTCCACAAGCCCACCACCCGGACTCACGGATGTGGAAGACCTGGACACCTCTTCGGACAAGGACTCCCGACCAGGCACATCTGGTGTGGCAGGGCGCAACCGCTCCCCAGGACCCCTCCTACCCACCAACCCATCTCCCAGGGCTGGTGACCAATCCCAGGCCCCTGCTGCCACGGTCATTGCGGCCACCACCACCCCCGCAACCACCACCACCACCAGGGCCTCCCTGACCACTCACCCTGCGCAAGGGGTGGTACACACGTCGACATCGACCCTGGGAGCCAGAACGAGGCCCCGGGTGACCAATGTGGCGAGTGGGCAGGTCGGTGGCAGCAGTTCAGGTGGGAGGAGCAGGGTCAGGCCAACGCCATCAGAGCCTGGGAGCCAAGCCCTGCCGCAAATCGCCAGAGTCCTTGGGGCCTATGAAGAGGCCCAGGGACAATGGGCCCGGTCAGCTGCCGATACGCGGGAGGTCCTTGGGGTGTTGAGGTCCATGGATGCCCATATGGGCCAATTCGTGACCCGTATGGGCCAACTTGTCGACCTCATGGGCCAGCTAGTGGTGTTGGTGAGGGCTCAATCAAGGCCAACCACACCACCTCCGCCACCACCTGCTGGGGTGCAGGGTCGTGCAACATCCAGTTCCCCTGTGTCCACAGCGAGTGGGCAATCCTCAGCCACCACCAGCAGCCCACAAACACAACCCCCCCTCTCAAACGTGGAAGGGGTCGTCCGAAGAGGAAACAGGTGTCCAGAGATGACTTTGCACGCTCCAAACGCCAGTGAGTCAGCCAGCCACGGTGGCCATCTACTGCATTCACTTGGACTACTATCCTACCCCACACTGCCATGTGAATGGCATGTGTCTGTTGGACTGTGGACCCAGAACAACATGGGTACACCTTGACCATCACGCGGACATGACTGTCAACTCATTGTTTCAGCATGCACCACTTTTGTGATCACCTTGCCCACAATCACATGTCACCGCTTAAAATAAATACACCTGGATCACATTCTGTTTTATCTGCTCTGTGTTTAAGCAAGGATGTGCAACCGTCACCATGATCAGAAATGCATCTGGAGTGTGGTATGTCGATAGGCCAGGAGAGGCTGTAGGGACCTAGGGGTGAAAAACAGAACAAGAGTCCATTGAATGTGTGTGTCACACACTCATCACACAGTACTTGTCATCAAGTTTAAGCAATGTACACACATCTCACAGAGCAACAGGGCACAATGCTACATCCACTGTCAGTGGCATACTACCCTGGACATGGACCATTGCCACACAGCACTCAGTGAACAATAGGCCGCCGTGACAATGCACACGAATGTATGACAGAATATCGACGGACAGAAAATCGACCTGCAAAAATATCGACACAGAAATATAGAAGTAAAAAATATCGAAGTCCAATCTACATAAAGGTAAGTACAAAAATATCGAGAAAAAAATATAGTTGTCAAAAATATCAAAGTTAAAAATATCGTTTTTTAAAATTGTTTTAATAATAATGTAAAATTAAGTAAATAATACATATAATTAAAAGAAATATAGTTAAAAATATTAAAAGATATTTAAAAATAATAACTAATACATTAAATGTTAAAATAAATTAAACATATACATATAAATTAATATATATACTTACTCCACATAGTGCAACAGTAGAGAAAGCGTTGGATAGCGTAGGGGTAAAAATTACTATTCCCACTCCAGAGAGTGCAACAGTAGGGAAAGCGTTGGATAGCGTAGGGGTAAAAATTACTATTCCCACTCCAGAGAGTGCAACAGTAGGGAAAGCGCTGGATAGCGTAGGGGTAAAATTACTATTCCCACTCCAGTGAGTGCAACAGTAGGTAAAGTGCTGGATAGCGTAGGGGTAAAAATTACTATTCCCACTCCAGAGAGTGCAACAATAGGGAAAGCGCTGGATAGCGTAGGGGTAAAAATTACTATTCCCACTCCAGTGAGTGCAACAGTAGGGAAAGGGTTGGATAGCGTAGGGGTAAAAATTACTATTCCCACTCTAGAGAGTGCAACAGTAGGGAAAGCGCTGGATAGCGTAGGGGTAAAAATTACTATTCCCACTCCAGTGAGTGCAACAGTAGGGAAAGCGTTGGATAGCGTAGGGGTAAAAATTACTATTCCCACTTCAGAGAGTGCAACAGTAGGGAAAGCGCTGGATAGCGTAGGGGTAAAAATTACTATTCCCACTCCAGAGAGTGCAACAGTAGGGAAAGCGTTGGATAGCGTAGGGGTAAAAATTACTATTCCCACTCCAGTGAGTGCAACAGTAGGGAAAGCGTTGGCTAACGTAGGGGTAAAAATTACTATTCCCAGTCCAAAGAGTGCAACAGTAGGGAAAGCGCTGGATAGCGTAGGGGTAAATATTACTATTCCCACTCCAGAGAGTGCAACAGTAGGGAAAGCGCTGGATAGCGTAGGGGTAAAATTACTATTCCCACTCCAGAGAGTGCAACAGTAGGGAAAGCGCTGGATAGCGTAGGGGTAAATATTACTATTCCCACTCCAGAGAGTGCAACAGTAGGGAAAGCGCTGGATAGCGTAGGGGTAAAAATTACTATTCCCACTCCAGAGAGTGCAACAGTAGGGAAAGCGCTGGATAGCGTAGGGGTAAAAATTACTATTCCCACTCCAGAGAGTGCAACAGTAGGGAAAGCGTTGGGTAGCGTAGGGGTAAAAATTACTATTCCCACTCCAGAGAGTGCAACAGTAGGGAAAGCGCTGCATAGCGTAGGGGTAAAAATTACTATTCCCACTCCAGAGAGTGCAACAGTAGGGAAAGCGTTGGACAACGTAGATGTTAAAAATAACATACATATAAATGAAATTAATATTGTAATTAAATAATGATTTATTAATAAATTTAGAAGAAAAGAAAACTACAAATATATCAATAATAATAATTACTTTAATAATATTAAATACTTCCCACCCTATTCCACAATAAACACACAACACACTCCACATAAAATTTCACACAATTAAATTAATTTTCAATTAATCAATTAATAAAAATTAATTTGCAATTAATAATTAAATTTAAAAAATGTCAATAACAATAAATAATATGTAATAAAAATTAATAACCAATTATGAATTAATTAACAAAAAAAATAATTATCAATACCAATAAATAATATTTAATAAAAATTAAGAACCAATTAATTATTTATTAACAAAAAAATAAGTATCAATACCAATAAATAATATGTAATAAAAACTAATAACCAATTAATAATTAATTAACAAAACAATTCATTCTCAATACCAATAAATAATATTTAATAAAAAGTAATAACCAATTAATAATTAATTAACCCAAAAAATATCAATACAAATCAATAATATTTAATAAAAATTAATAACCAATTAAAAATTAATTAACAAAAAAATTAATTATCAATACTCAATTTTTCTTAATTAATTACTTAATTACTAATAATTTACTTACCACCCTATTCCCCTAAAAACACACAACCCACTCCAATAATAAATTAGTACAAATAAAATAATTATCAATTAATAATAATTGATTTCCAATTAATAATTAATTAACAATTAATCAATTATTAATAACAATAATTAAAAATTAATAATTACTTAATTAAAATTAAATTACTTCCCACCCTATTCCCCTATAAACCCACAACCTGCTACGGTACTAAAACGCAAAATTTACTTTAAAAAAAATTACTAATTTCTAAAAAATGTATACATATATTTAAAAAAACAGTACAATACTTAACAAAAAATATAGAACACATACATATTAAATACATACTAGAATACATAACACTCATATAAATATCGATATTATTAACATCGATAATTTAACTATCGATATTACTAACATCGATATTTGCAACATAGATATTTCTTACCTTAAATTCGATATTCTGGTTGTAGATATTCTTGACTTCGATATTTTGTCCCTACGATATTTAAAACTCAATATAACTGTGCTTCGATATTTAAATATCGATATTTTGACTGTCCACCAATGCACACATACACCTACACAACTACAGCAACATCAGCCGTCGTACATGGTCACTCACCGTCAAGTGAAGTAGCGGGCGATGAGCTGCTGACGCTCATTTACTGCTTCCTCCTCTCCACTGTCCTCGTCACTGGACACGGCTTGGTCTGCAGGCGGGGCCCTGGCTGATCACCGTCATCCACTATCAGGGGGATCTGCCTGCAAATCGCGAGATTGTGCAGCATGCAGCATGCCACAACTATCTGGTACACCTTTTGTGGGGAGTATGCCAGTGCACCCCGGTGCGGTCCAGGCATCTGAATCTGGACTTCAGGAGTCCAAAGTCCGCTCCACCACACGTCTGGTCCTCCCATGTGCCTCATTGTATCTGACATCAGCTGGTGTCCTAGGATTACATAGTGGGCTCAGCAGCCAAGGCCCGTTAGGATATGCAGAGTCACCTGGGTGTGAGAAACACAGAGAATCGTTGCAATTCCAACAGGATACAAGACAGCATGTCACACCCAGCACGCTACAAAAGTATGCATACTCACCAACAATCCATGCACGGTCCGGTTGAAGATTGGTCATCATTCGTGGGATGATGCTGTGGCGCATGATGTGCGAGTCATTGGCGGATCCGGGAAACTTCGCACACACGTGTGTGATAATCATGTCCGCCAGGCACACCACTTGCACATTCAGGGAGTGGAAATGTTTCCGGTTCCTATAGATGTGCTCCATGGCCTGTGGTGCAACAAGGCCAACATGGGTGTAATCAATTGCACCAACAACGTGGGGGATGCGTCCAAGGGCATAGAAAGCACCCTTCACTGCCGCCAAATCACGAGCCCTGGGGAATCGGATGTACCGGTTCCTGTAGAGCATCATAGCTGACAGGACATCCCGTAGCACCATGCTGAACATGGGCTGGGACATCCCACCTCCACTGCCCACCGTGTGTTGGAAAGATCCGGTTGCGAAAAATGCAGTGCAGCCATCACCTTAGCCGTGGGGGTGAATGCTGTAGGATACACCCTGCGAGGACGAAGGTGGGGTTCCAACATTGCACATAGGTGATGCAGGGTGGGTCGGTCCAGACGGAATTTCTGTATAACCTCCACATCATCCATGTCTGCCAGCAATTGGTAGGGGCGATGTATGTTTGGTCTCCTCCTAGGACAGATGGAAGTGGACACATGTCAATGCAACACACCACATGGCATTTTCACATACACAAAACTAAAATTACTGACAAAGCAATAGAATCACAGAACAGCTGACAAGTAGGGACAGCACAGCTACAATACTCGTACACAGGTCCCCTTACCAATAGCAATGACCACTGACACAAACCATTGCTATGAGCATGCACATGTGGATTTAGGCCATAATAGCTTGAAAGGCATGATGATGATTTCAGACTGCATATGTGGGAAGCGGCAACACCACAGCAATATACCTAGCTGCTGTCCCTGACACAGCTTCCGAGGCTGGGTGAGTATGGCACACACCAACAACACAATGTACACAGGCTGAGCGGCCCAAACAAGTGGGTCCTGTTGCACAACGGGATATGAGACAGTCAATGATGTCCCTAGTTCACCCAATGTACAGCACTGTACGTATCACACCTCCAACACACATTGACAGGTGTACACATTGACAACTCCATGACAACACAGCTGTGTGAATGCAAATACACATCACAAGTGACACGTAACGTTGCACGTGCCAAGTGGGAGATGTACATTGAGAAATATGGCATGTGTGTGCATATGCACATCCCATGCTCCCATGCTAATGTGTACATGAAGACATGTGGAGGCTGAGCACTGTCCGTCAATGCCTATGCACACAGCATGAAGTGGCCCTGTCTAGTGTGGACATGCTCCCACACACAAATCCTGGCCACACCTGCAAATGCATGGCGCACATTTAACTGTGGATTCCACATGGCACCAGCGGACTGTACCCGCCATGGACCAGGCCCTTGAGGCCAACTCTAATGGCCCTCGCGGTTGCATCCTGCGTGTTCGACTATAGAGGTAAGCGTACCGGGACAGCTCGGAGCAGGCCATTGTGTGCATTTGAAGTAGGCAGACATGGTACACCAATTGCAGCAGCTTGGACCCACTGAAAGAGCCCCAGGGGGCTATATGAGTGTGGGAGGGAGACCGGCATTACCACAGCTTCCAGGGACTGCTGCCTGGCATCCCTCAACAACACCTGCTGCTGCTGCCACCTGTCCACCTTCATGTCGACGACTCTGAAGATATGTCCAGGTCCACTCACCAGCAAGGAGCTGGAGATCCTGGATTCCGAGCTCCACGCACACTGCCCAAGGCTATTTCTTGCAAAAGTTGTGTGTGTAAGACAACTATAGTGTGTGTGGGAGTGCATGTGGGGGACACACATGTCGTTGATCCGCAGCACTATGAGTCAGAGCCTGTGGGGTTCCAACATGCAATGCTTACCATGCTTACTACAGGTGGAAGGGGTATGTAGGCTCTTTGGCGCTTTCCCATGCATGTTCCTCCCGAGTGGTGGTACATGGCATTTTCATGTCAGACATCCAGTGACGCAGCCACTTGGCAATGCAGGACTCAGGGCAGTTATTACTTGTGTGAATGGCTGGCTGAGTCCCTGCTGGCCTTCTCAGTCTCAGCAGACCTGGGCTGCACATTGACCGCCCAATCCTAGAAGGAAACAACACTGACTGTACAGTGGGTTACATGTGTCTTTTGTTCACAACTCTCCGGAAATGCGCAAACTCAGCCCTGTCGATTGAACACTCCAGGCCTTGTGATAGGGATGTGTGTGAGAGATAGTGGCACTGAATGTGACCTCCATTGCGGGGTGAGATATTCAAAGGGCGAGTACGTTGAGGGCTGCGCAGTGTTGGACACAGTGAGTCCACCCACAAAGATGTGTTGCCTTGTGATCTATGTGTTGGTCTACCTGACAATGGACAGTAGATGTGGGCAGACTACACATTGCTCAATGTGCTGGCATCCTGCATGTGAATGGGATGGATAGGTACTGTGTACACACTCCCACCAGCATGCATTCACGTGTGGTGTACACATGCTGTTATGCCATGTCCGATTACTTCTTGGCTCTGTTACACATCTCTGAGTATTTTGGATGGGTCAGCATCATGCCACTGTGATTGGTGGATGTGGGTGATGATGAGAAGTGTATGAGTGATATTTCAACCCTCTTGTGTACCATCCCTGCAGTTGGAAGTCCTCCAGCCCAAGGCCTTATGATGAGCCATTGCATCCAAGTTGATGCCTCTGTGTATGTGTAACCGACAGTGCAGCCAATTCCACAAAGGGTGTGACGTCATCTGCCGAATGAGCGACTACGTGGCGGAGACGAATCGGGGGATGCCCCCTCGTATTGTCAGGTTAGCACGGCGCTGCATTTCACCACTAATGGTCTGCATCTTGACAGTCACACAGCCAGTGCCGGATGCACGTTTGTAGGGGCATCAGCAGCAAGCAAGTGTACAGTATTGTGGGATGGTGTCTTTTGCTGTGAGAGGCAGCATGTGTCCACAGCCTACCCATAATCTGGGTAATGTTATGTTTGTTGTGTGATGCAGTGGGTTGTAAGTGTACTCTGTGCTGGGTGCATCTGACATGCATATGCGATTCCTGAGGGTCAAGATGTAATTTGAGCACTCTGATTTGTCAATGCATTCAGAGTCGTACTACGCGGGTGGACGGCGTCCCCACACTTATTTTACCGTGAGCTTGATAACTGGAGCAAATGGAGCCACACATTCACTCTTTGGCCTCTCTGGGGCGAGATTGGAGCTGCTGCTCATGCGCTGGCTTCTCTGATGCAATCGCATCTAAGGGGTGAGCGAGGGGCGGCAATGAGTCTGATGGTGCAAGCCACCTTTCGTGACGTCACTTCCTGTCGTGACGTCAGCGAACCCCCCACTTCTTATTTCGGACTTGTGCCCTGCTGCACACTGAGAATGTGTTGCCTGCAAGATGTGACCAGGAGAAGGGCGCCATGACCTCCCACCCACCAAGCTCCACTGCCATCCCGTGCCCTGGGTAGCCTGTGCAGGTGGACAATGTAGGGGGTACACCTGGAGGGCAGGGGATGTAAGTGCCTTGGCAAGGGCCTGGCAGACGCACAGCAGTATCCAGCATGTCCCCAGAGGGAGGTCTAACGTCTACACCTGATGCAGCATTGATCGTGTGCCCGCCTGTTGTGCCCACACAAGTTCACATTCATCCCCAGACAGGTAGGCTTTCCAAATACCCAACACAGTGGAAATCTACCCCTCTGGGATCCTCCCCACACAGTCTGTTTCAACACTGCATGAGTGCACCTACCCGTGCCACCCACCCACCTGGGCCAAGCAGCCCTCCCGCTTCACATGCCACATGTGTGTCTTCCACAGTTGTGCTTCTCTCTCAGGGGCGGACCTCCAACTGTTCGTAGCACACAGACAGCACCGAGTCGGACAGGCATCCTGTTTGAATGGTAGGCACCCTCACACAACTACCTGTGACACAGTGGTGGCTGTAATGGCTATTGTGACCTCCATGGCAGTGTTGCTGGCCATGGCAGGGTTCACTCACACACAATGCATACGTAGCTTTTCGTATCACTACTCTGCACATCGGACTGGCCACTGTCCCTGGTGTTGAACAATATTGCTGCCTGTCTATGTAATCTGTGACTGGATGCTGTTGTTCCTGTAGTCGGTTGTGTCTGTGTAGTTGCTGATTGCAGTTGTCACTGTGTGTGCATAGTTAAGTGAGGCACATGCCGTGTATGGTACCTCAACAATTGCAATGTCTGGTTTCACATTCCAATGTGTTTTACACGTGGCTGGGACATCACTTCTTTCAGACTCTGCTACTTGTGTGTGTGATGAAGAAGTATTTTTGTGACATGGATTGCCTGCATGTATTTGGTGGTATTTCTGGGAAAATGTATACGTGTCATGTTTGTGTGCAAGCAAAGCACAGGGTGTGAGTCTAGCCACAGGATGACAGGTGGCATGTGCAGAGTGTGCGGGTATGTGTGAGCTTACTTTCTGGGTGGCCAGCAGTGTAGGTGTATGTTAATCTTGTGATGAACATTGAGCCTGGGCACATGGCTTACTTTCAATGTGTGCATTTGGGAGGTGTAGGTGTGTGTGGTGTGAAGGGTGTGACTTTGGGGTAGTGTTGGTGTGTGTGTGTGCGCTCTGGCAATGTCGACTACACACATGTGTTACCCAGGGGCATGGTGGGTGTTTGTATCCGTGTTCAGGTCTGTGAATGTGAGCACATGTGTGTATTGTATGTTGCACAGTGTGCAGTGTGTGGGTGTGTCCTTGCAGTTCAGGATGACTCCTACTTGATATGTTTTGGCCATTGTGGGTCTGCAGGGTGTGTGACTGTCAAGATTGTGCCTTGTTTAATTAAGCATGTATGTGAATTTCTGCAGTTCATAGTCACTGTGCAGGCCTGCCCACCCACACTGATATCGTGTGTGTGTTTTGTCATGCCTTGCTGTAGCATGCTTCTTGCGTGGCTCCTAATTTTGCTTGATGAGTGTGATGTCAGACTGTGAAGGTAATTGTACACATATGTAGGACTGTGCTTTGTAGTGACCAGGCCGTCAGTGTTAATGTGATGATCTGTTGGGCCACGTCAGAGTCTGACAAGCCAAGGCCCACGACCTCTGGTATTTCACTAGGTCCACTGTGGCGGCAACTCATATGCATTGACATCCAATGACACTAGACTACATGGTCATCTCACGACTCTCGTGTACTTCACACACTCTCATCCTCTCTCATTCGTACTTGTCTTCGATAAATAATTCTACAGAGTCACATATTTGCTTCAAGGCATGTATTTGAACTTACTTCCTCTGTGATGCAGTATAGTGGACACTACTGGCAGCGAAATGCATGTAGAGGATATACTTAGCATGATTACACATACAAAAGGAGGTACAGGAAGATGTGATTAGTTGTTGATTGTGGAATAAAGTCTTCAGAGTTACAACTGCCTTGCCCTTGCTATGCTAAAGTACATTTGCTCATTACTGAAGAGCTCTAGACTTTGACACAGACAGTATTCATTTTGCCTACCAGACAGCTTGACATCATAGGCACAGTACATCTCAGTTCCATGGTACAGGATTACTACAATAGTGACTCCGACACACCTGCGTCAGAGGTGGCATCAGAGCATGAGCCTACATGCATGCAGCAGCGTCTCACAAGTTGTTGCAATGTGGTGGCTACTGAACATGACACAATAACTAGGACCATGTTGGAGGGGGTTGCATTTGTTGTCCATGGAAAAGTCCTGGCACGGAAGTACAGACAAAGGTGAGGTGACAGTTCTCACGTAATACAGCAGACAGATAAGTGTGTGTGCACTGACAGGTGCATGTGTTCAGGTGCGCAGAATACATATTATAGCATAGTTGTTCATGCAGTATTGGCCATGTGGTTACTGTACACAAGTCCCATACCTCTGCCTCCCCCTGTTCATGCAGAGACACGGGATATGGTGAGGAACTGAGTGCATGTCCCGAAAATGTCAAATGTCATGGCAGTGGAGTTGATGGTAAGGTGTTTGTTGCAGATTGTATGGTATAGTTGTTGTACAGCTAACTGCCCACTCCGTGCGAAAGCCAAGCATAGGTACGGTGTTGAACATCAATGTTCAATTGGGGGTATTGAGTCGGGGACCCATGAATTGACAAGTTGTCAGGTATGCGATACCTTCCAGCAGAGCATCCCTCGCATTGGTGGTAAACATGGATGACATCCAATGAAGCGGATGGTGGGTAGCAACGTGTTCATCATAAGTTGTCCCTTGTAGAAGCCTGATGGGACATGTTGGATGACATTCGATGAAACTGTGATCCAGAATACGTTGTGTGGAGGCACACTGGTCCCATTGCAGTGTGTGTCCGATTGCAGCCACAAACGCCATGCCCACATACACTGAACAGATCCTGTCGTGGGCGTCCAGGGGTGCAAACAAGTGTACCAAGTCCGCCTTTGGACATGCCGGGTTGGAGAGACATATATCCACAGGCCAGTGGAACGGACACCTCCGACAGTAGAAAACGGGGGTGACGCAGCTGAACATTGCAATGCGGTAAGTTACTCGGTAACTTACATTCAGCATAGCCAGATTTGCTCAGCCCACTATCTGTAGCAAGCTGTCACTGTACAGCTGCATCTGTCCGGCGTAGTTGAGAGGCACTGGTGCAACAGCCATTTTGCTACAGGGTGATGTGATGGCGTGCTCCGGCTGCCTGAGCAGTCAGCAGAGTGCAACCTCCAACGATGCTGGGAATTCTGGAATGGATGTACGGCGGCAGGACTTGGGGTATAGCTTGGGCGGAGGACACAGGCCCTCATCCCACATGCTTCAATGAATGGTCAAGGCCAGTGGTGTCTGACTCTTTCCAGATTACTTGCATTTGACCCACAAGGAGGAGTGGTATAATTGTATTTTGTAGTATTATCTTTCATGTTAGGCGCTATCTGCCAGTGGAAGGTTTACTCTGCATGGCTATGTTTGGCTTCTTGTTGGTACAATGGCTCCATTCTCCTGCAGAATTTGTTGCAATGTGATTTCAGAGTAGGAATGGAAGGCCATTCAGTGCTCTCTGCTCTCCCGAGTGTGGGCGGGACACTCCGTAGCCGCTGTACATTGAGGCTTCTGTGTGGGTGTAGTAATTGGGAACACCTGTTCTCAGGCAGCAGGGTTTTTCTATTTTGTACATTGCATGGCTTGATATTGCGAGCAGGATGGAATAGGTATTTTTTGGGTGAGACTGGCGTGCCTTTTGCGGACAATGTCCATATTCTGCGCTGTTATGTAGCAGCCGCCGTGTGCTTCTCCATGTTTTGCACACACAAGGGTGTGTCCTATTTTGCCATCACATTACTCCCTTGTTCGGGACACTTGTGTGACATCCAGTTGACAACTGTGAGTTGTCGGTTGGGGACATGATTGTTGCAGGAAGGCCACGTGACATGTGTCTTCAGGGTGGGGCTGGTGTGTGGGGTGTGTAGTTGTGACCCTGTGGTGTTTGTGTGCAGCCCATGCGTGGCGCTGTCGTTGGCCTCTGCGTTGTGCGCATGTGTACCTGCGTCATCGCCGCTGCGCTGCGGTGCCGTGACGGGGACGTCACTTTCTGGTCCTGGGTAGTGGGTGCCCAGGATGTTGCGAGTTGTTTTATTTTAACAGGTAGGACATGTGTGGGTACAGTGGTGGATGTGTCCTGTCCACACAGGGGTGTCTGGGGGGGCCATGTACAGTTTTTCCGCCCTTGCATTGTGTGCAGTGTTTGCGTGCCCTTGTTGTGTGTCTGCCTACCTGCGTCGTCGTGGCACGTTCACTCCTAGGTGGTGCATCAGGTACAGCATGGGGATGGCCGGGAGACCAGGATTCATTTCGGGGTGGGCCGCCTTTTTGGTCTCCGTACTCAACAGTCGGGTTTCCGCCTTGGTATCTCGTGCGGTGTCTCTTTGCCGGTGAGGCTGTTTGGTTGTGGCATCGTAATTTGGACGCCGGGCGGTACGTCATTTCGTCGTACGGTGTGTCTCCATTGGCTCGCGCCGCTACGTAGACGGGCGCACTTTGATGGCGGGCGGCGTCGCAGGCTTACGGGCGGTGTTTGGCTGACTTTTCACATCCTAATTTGGCGGGCGTGTGGGCCGTTGCTGGCGGACGGTAACTAGCGGTTTTTGCCTCCGACAGCATGGCGGTAGTGCTTCCACCCGACATCGTAATGGGCCCCATGGTCGCCAAATTATCGAAAACTAGAATATCGACCACCAATACTTAATAAACAAAATACTAAAATATCGAAACCACTATATCGACTAAAATAAATATCGTTTCTAACTTTATCGAACATCAAAATATTGAAACAAAAATTATCGAAATACATTCAAATAACTAACAAAGAGCCATAATATCGACTCCCAAAATATAGACAGCCAATATTATCGTTTTTTATAAAATCGAATAACTGATACACAGTAAATTAAATATATCTTCAGAAAAAAATACATTTTCACAATATAAACATATACAAAACATTTAATAAATATAAAAATATATTTTGCAAACACATTAACACCAAAAATATCACTTTAGTCCTAAATAAATAAATACTTTAAAAATATAATGCACTAAATAAATAACATTTTAATCATTATAAAACACATTTCACCAACAGAATATGGTAAAAAAAAAAAAGGTAACAACTTCTTAATTAGCGTCTTCCATATAAGGAAACAAACTGATAAAAAAATACAAAACTTGCACAACAACAAATAGAATGCTACCACTAACAAAAAGAACCAATAACATAAATGAACTAATTAATTAAACAGTATAAAAGCAAAGAGAAATTTATGTTCATTTCCACTTCAACTCTACAAGAAAAAAGAAGAGGAAACTCTGCCAGATTGCTTCCTGATCGCAGACTTTGATTTCAAAACAAAGCTTTGAAACTGCATTAAGTAAGTAAATTAACATTTTAAATAGTACAATACTGCTAACATTCTCCCAAATATATGTGAAATTCATAATACACTTAAATGTATTTTTATTTATTTATATCTCTTCTACAGAATTTTCCAACAACAGCAAAAATAATTTACAACAGCTAAGAAAAAAAAGTTAATCAAAAAGTAAGGGGCCCATTACGATGGCGGGCGGAAGCACTACCGCCGTGCTGGCGGATGCAAAAACCACCAGTTACCGCCCGCATGCCGCAGCCCACACGCCCGCCAAATTACGATGTGAAAAGGCAGCCAAACACCGCCGGCAAGCCAGCGACGCCGTCCGCCATCAAAGTGCGCCCGCTCACGTAGCGGCGCAGCCCAATGGAGACACACCGCCAGACGAAATCACGTACCGCCCGGCGTACAATTTACGATGCCGCAAACAAACAGCTCCCACGGCTAAGAGACACCGCACGTGAAAGTGAGGCGGAAACCCGAACGCCGAGCACAGACACCGAAGAGGTGACCCCCCGAGCATGAATCCAGCACTGCAGGCCCTCCCCATGCTATACCTGATGCACCACCAAGGAGGCAACGTACCGCGGAGACGCAGGTAGGCACACACACAACAAGGGCACGCAAACAGCGCACACAGTGCAAGTGCGGAAAAGGAGGACATGGCACCCCCCCAACACCCATGCGTGGACAAGACACATCCACCACTGCACCCACAAATGTAACACAGGGCAAAGTGCAACATCTCGCAACTATCATGGGCACACCACCTGGGACCAGGAACTAACGACCCCGTCACGGTACCGCAGCACAGCGGCGATGACGCAGCCACACATGCGCACAACTCAGCGCCCAACCATAACGCCATGTATGCGTCGCACACAAACAACACAGGGACACAACCAAGCACCACACACACCAGCCACACCCAGAACGCACATGACACGTGACAGGCCTGCCACAGTCATGACCCCAACGCCCAATTCACGGACAACACCCAACGTCACACAACCGACGCCCACATGTCAGTGAAGTCACGCAACATCAGGACGGCCCCGTCGGGAAGAGGTACGCCAGTACCACACAGAAACACCCATACCACCCTGCACCCATGAACCAGACATACAAAACGGAACACCAAAGAGCCCGGGGACCGACAACAGGTGGACCCAAGAATGACACCCACACACAAGGCCCAACGCATAGCGGAAACACAGCCTGCCGCCCACACACGGGAGAGCAGACAGCACTGAATGACCTTCCATTCCAACTCCGAAACCACATCCCGACTAAACAAGCCGGAGAATACAGCCATTGTCCCAAAAAAAGACCAACACAGGCATGCAGAGGAAACCGACCACAGGGCAGATAGCGCATATCACCTAAGAACATACCGAACGGGAAAGAAAAAATATATAAAACTCCCCATGCCGTTCCCATGCAAGTTATCTGGAAGGAGTCACACACCACTGACCTTGAACATTCAGAGAAGCACGTGGGATGAGGGCCCGTGTCCTCCGCACAAGCTAACAGAACACAAGTCCTGCCCCCTACGACCATCACAGACCTCACAGCAACCTCGGAGCTTGCACACTGCAGACTGCACACACAGCCGGAGCACGCCACCACATCGCCCCGCAGCAAAATGGCACCTACAACACACCTACCCAACTACGCCAAACAGGTCAAGCTGTACAAACACAACCTGATACAGCTACTGGGATGCGAACCCCTATCCCTGCTGAACGTAAGTTACCGACTGACTTACCGCATCGCATTGTTCAGCTGCGTCATACCCGTCTTCTACTGTCGGAGGTGTCCCTTCCACCATCTTGTGGAGTTGTGCCTCTCCAACCCGGCATGTCCAAGGGCGGACCTGCTACCACTATTCCACCCTCTGGACGCACACGACAGGGCCTGTTCAGACTATGGGGGCATGGCGTATGTGGCGAACATCGGACCCACACTGCAATGGGACCACTGTACCTCCACACGACGGATCATGGATCACAGCTACATCGAATGTCACCCAGCATGCCCCATCATGCTCCTACAAGGGACAACTTACGAACAACACCGTGACAGCCACCATCCGCTACATTGGCTGGCAAACATGTATACCACCAATGAAATGGAAGCCCTGCAGGAAGCCATCGCATACCTGACAACCTGTCAATTCGTAGGACCCCGGCGCAATCCCCCAATTGAGCCATGATGTCCGACACTGTACCCATGCTTAGCTTCCGCACGGACTGGCCAGTAACCACCACAACAGCCATACCAAACGACCTGCAACTGATACCACACCATCAACGACACTGCCATGACATCGGATGTGTCCGGGACATGCACTCCGTTCCCCATCACATCCAGGAACTCTGCATGTATCGGGGAGGCAGTGGCATGGGATATGTGTATCGCACCCACATGGACAGAACTGCACGTACAACTATGCCATGACATGGATCCTGCGCCCATGGACATATGCACCGCACAGTGGACAGGAATCGCCCGGCTGGAGTATGTGAGAGCTGCACCCCTTTTCCCCCTCCCCGGAAATCCCGTAACAGAACCTTTGCATGGACGACAAGTGCATACAACAACAACACGACCCCAGTGACTGTGACATGTCCAGTATCCACCATATGGCAACAACAAGTGGGACGCCGTTGCATGCACGTAAGCCCATGCCCTGATGTCAACTCACACGCACGCGTGCATGAGTAACAACAGCAGCACACCTGTCACATGGAACTGAGATGGACTGTGCCCATGATGCCAAGCGGTCTGGTAGGCTAAATGTATACCGTCTGTGTCAAAGTCCGCAGCACCGCAGCTACTTGCAAATGAACATTAGCACAGCAACAGCCAAGCAGATGTAACTCTGAAGCCCACATCCAACATGCAACAGCTAATCACATGTACCCCTACACCCTTAGCTATGTGTAATCATGCTCAGTATATCCTCCACATGCATACCGCTGCCAGTAGTGTCCACTATACTGCATCACAGAGGACATAAGTCACAATACATGGTTTGAAGAAAGAAACTGTCTCTGCTGATTCCTTTCACAAGTACGAATGTGAGATGATGAGAGTGTGTGATGTACACGGCAGTCGTGACATGACTATGTAGACCACTGTCATTCGATGTCAACGCAAATGAGTAGCACAACTGTGGAAGACACACATGTGTCGTGTGAAGCGGGAGTGACGCTTCGCTCAGGTGGGTGGGTGTGACGGGTAGATGCGCACATGCAAAGTTGAAACACGCTGTGTCGGGAGGGGTCCGGAACTGCACATTACCGCTTCCCTGGGCAATGTCAAAGGCCACATGTCGGGGGGATGTGAACACGTGTGTGCACAGCAGCCGGGCACACGAACAATGCGGTATCAGGCGTACACGTCAGCCCACCCTCTGTGGACAAGCTGGATCCTGTTGTGCGCCCGCCAGGCCCTTGACAAGGCACACACAGCCCCTGCCGACCAGGTGTATCCCCAACATTGTCAACCTGCACAGGCAATCCAGGGAACGGGATGGCAGTGGAGCATGGTGAGGGAGAGGACTTGGCGCGCTCCTCCGGGACACATCACGCAGGCAAAACATCCTCAATGTGTAGCATGGCTCAAGTCATTTGGAAGTATTGGGGGGATACACACATCACGAGCAGGAGTGACGTCACGGAAGGTGGCTCGCACCATCCCACCCATTGCCTACATCTCCACACACGTCACATGCCGTTGCAACAGAGAAGCCAGCGCGTGCGCAAGCACCTCCGAGCCCGCCCCAGTGAGGCAAAAGAGTGAATGTGTGGGTCCATCAGCCCCAGATGGATGCGGCATGGGCCGCTAGGGCAGCTACAGCCTCTGTGTGTCGCAGGTGGTGTATCCGGACTGCGGAGACTGCTATGCATTGTCTATGTTGCCCGAGTCTCGAGTCGGGGCACCACGCAGGTGGACGGCGTCCAGCCACACATCATGCCGTGAGACAGACCACTCATTCAACTGGACCCACACATACACTCCTTGGCCTCTCCGGGGCGAGCTTGGGGCTGCATCTGCATGCGCTAGCCCCACAGGAGCAAATGCATATTGGGGGGAGCGAGGGGAGGCCATGAGGACAGGGACAAAGACGATTGTATTACTGTCAGTGAGCTCAAGGAATGACCCTGATGTGGACAGGAAAAGACGTGCCCCGTGTGTATTGCAACTAGTCGCTAATCCGATCACCCTCCCATGTCCTGCATGTAAGCCCGCACCTAGCCCCGCCCACCCGCCACATTGAAATTAGCACCAGCACAACATCATTCACATTCGAAGCACTGACTGGGGGTGACAACCATTGGACACACTTGTTGAGGCCACCCACGCGTACATGTGGGCCCTCCATGATCCATGTCACCTGCGGCAAAGTGATGACATGCGCAATGACGGATGTGAGGAGAGCTGTCCGCCCCACGCACAGATGGTGCATCAGCTCCACAGACCCAGCAGCGAGTGCAGCAGGGGTCACATGTGCAGGGGCAGCTGTGCCTGGTGTGAAGGCACATTCAAATTGACAGCACATCGACCAATGTGTAGTCTGCCCACACCTACAGTCCATCATCATGCGGACATAGAAAATGAACATAGGGCAACACATCTGTGTGGGTGCACCCACTGTGACCAACACTGCGCAATAATCGACGTACTGGCCCTGTGCATGGCCCACCACGCAAAGGAGGTCACATTCAGTGCCACCATCCCACACACACATCCCTATCACGAGACATGGTGTGTCCAATAGTCAGTACTGAGTTAGCGCCCATCTGGAGGGTCCTGAACAGGAGACACATGCAACCCACTAGGCAGTCGGTGCTGTCACCTACTGGCATTGTGCACTCAATGTGCAGGCCAGGCTTGCTGGGACTGAGAGGGGCAGCATGGCCCAGCCTGACATTCACACGAGCAACAAGTGCACTGAGACCTGCATTGGCAATTGCAGACGTTGGCCTGCACCCAGCTGGCCCGGGACGCCTACCTCCATAGTGGAACACGCAGGGTGCAACCGCGAGGGTCATCAGAGTTGGCCGTAATGGCCTGGCCCATGTTGGTGGCAGTCCGCTGATGCCATGTGCACCACACAGTATGATGTGCGCACTGCATCTGCAGGTGTGGCCATGATGTGCGTGTGGGTGCAGGTGCACAATGGACGGGGCCACAACATGCTGTGTGCATAGGCAGGGATGGCCAGTGGCTGGCCCCCACATGTCTGTTAGCATGTCATCATCTGCACATTGGCATGGGTGCATGGTATACGCATATGCACACGCATGTCATCTCTCACTATGTACATCTGCCACTTGGCACGTGCAAGGTTATGTGTCACATGTGATGTGTATTTGCAAGCACACAGCCGTGTTGGCATGGGGCTGTCAATGTGTACACCTGACAATGCTTCTGGAGGTGTGATCCGTACAGTGCTGCACATAGGGTGCAGTGGTGACACCAATGACTGTCTCATATCCCCTCGTGCCACAGGTCCCACTTGTCTTGGCCACTCAGCCTGTGCCCACATCGTCGTTGGTGTGTGCCATACTCATCCAGCCTCGGAAGCAGTGTGATGCACAGCAGCCAGTCATGTTGCCGTGGTGTTGCCGCTTGCCGGATATGCAGTCAGTCCCCATCAGCACGCCTCACAGGTCATTGAGGCCTGGATCCCCATGTGCATGCACATAGCAATGGTTTGTGTCACTGCCCATTGCTATTGGTGGGAGACCTGTGTAAGTGTATTGTGGCTGTGCTGTCCCTGCATGACAGCTGTTCTGTGACTCATGTTCTTGCTCTGTCATATCAGTTATGTGTATGTGAAAATGTCATGTGGCGTGTTGCTTTGACATGTGTCCACTTCCATCTTTCCTAGGCGGAGACCAAACATTTACCGCCCTTACCAATTGTTGGCGGACATGGAGGATTCTGAGGTCATCCGGAAATTTCGTCTGGATCGACCAACCCTGCATCGACTATGTGCCATGTTGGAACCCCACCTCCGTCCTCGCAGGGTGTATCCGACAGCATTCACCCCCACGGCTAAGGTGATGGCTGCACTGCATTTTTCGCCACTGGGTCATTCCAGCACACAGTGGGCAGTGGAGGTGGGATGTCCCAGCCCATGTTCAGCATGGTGCTGAGGGATGTACTGGCAGCCATGATGCTGTACAGGAACAGGTACATCAGATTCCCCAGGGCACGTGAGTTGGCGGCAGTGAAGGGTGCATTCTATGCCCTTGGACGGATCCCACACGTTGTTGGTGCCATTGACTGCACCCATGTTGGCCTTGTCCCACCACAGGCCACTGAGCAGCTCTTCCGCAACCGGAAGCACACGCACTCCCTGAATGTGCAAGTGGTGTGCCTTGCGGACATGGTCATCTCCCACGTGTGTGCAAAGTTCCCAGGCTCGGCCCATGACGCGCACATCATGCGAAACAGCATATTACCACGACTGATGACCAATCTGCAACAGGACCGTGGCTGGATTGTCGGTGAGTATGTGGAGTTGTGTAGCGTGCTGGCTTAAGGATGCTGTCTACTGTCCTGTTTGAATTGCAACGGTTCTCTGTGTCCCCCATGCCCAGGTGACTCAGCTTACCCGAATGGGCCCTGGCTGCTCAGTCCATTACGAAATCCTCGGACCCCAGCAGATGACCGCTACAATGAGGCACATGGGAGGACCAGACGTGTGGTCGAGCGTACCTTTGGCCTCCTCAAGTCCAGGTTCAGATGCCTGGACCGCACCGGGGTGCGCTGGCGTACTCCCCACAGAAGGTGTGCCAGATAGTGGTGGCTTGCTGCATGCTGCACAATCTGGCCATTCGAAAGCAGATCCCCCTAATTGTGGATGACGGAGATCAACCAGGGCCCCAGCCTGCAGACCAGGACAGCTCGAGTGAGGAAGACAGCGGAGAGGAGGAAGCTGTGAATGTCCGTCAGCAGCTCATCGCCCGCTACTTCACTTGACGGTGAGTGTCCATGTACGACGGCTGATGTGGCTGTAGTTGTGCAGGTGTCTGTGTGCTGTGTCACGGAGGCCTTTGTTCACTGTGTGCTGTGTGTCAATGGTCCATGTCCAGGTTTGTATGCCACTGACGGTGGCTGTGGCATTGTGCCCTATTGCTCTGTGCGATGTGTGTACATTGCTTGTAGTTGTTGACATGTACTGTGTGATGGGTGTGTGACACACTCATTGAATGTGCTCCTGTTCTGTCTCCCCCCTAGGTCCCTACAGCCCCTCCTGTCCCATCGCCATGCCACACATCCGATGCTTTTCTGCTCAAGGTGGCGGTTGATCATCGTTCAATAAACACAGTGCACAGACAGCAGTTTGTGTAAAAGGTGCATTTATTTTCAACTGTGACATGTCATTGTGTGCAAGGTGATGACATGAGTGTTGCGTGCAGTGACAATGAGCTGTCGGCCATGGCTGCGTGATGCTCAGGGTGTACCCACTAGTTCTATGTCCCTAGTCCAACAGACACATGCCATTCTGATGGCTGTGTGGGGTGGGATCGTAGTCCAAGTCAATGCAGTGGGTGGTCAAGGATGGCTGGCTGCCTCACTTGCGTCTGGAGCGTGCGAAGTCCTCCCGGGACATCTGTTTCCACTTCGGACGGCCCCTTCCACGTTTGGGAGGGGGGTGTGGTGGCGACCTGCTGGTGGTGGGTGAGGTGTGCTCACTGGCTGTGGACGCAGGGGAACTGGACACTGCTGCCCGACCCTGCGCCCTAGCAGGTGGTGGCGGAGGTGGTGTTGCTGGCCTTGCCTGTGACCTCACCGCCACCACCAGCTGGCCCATGAGGTCCACGAGTTGGTCCATACGGGACACGAATTGGCCCATATGGGCGTCCATGGACCTCAACACCCCCAGGACCTCCCGCGTGTCGGAAGCAGACCTGGCCCATTGTCCTTGGGCCTCTTCATAGGCCCCAAGGACTCTGGCCATTTGAGGCAGGGCATGGCTCCCAGGGGAGGCTGGCGTTGGCCTGACCCTGCTCTTCCCACTAGTACTGCTGCCACCGGCCTGCCCACTAGCCACATTGCTCACCACGGTCCTCGCTGTGGCTCCCAGGGTAGACCCAGTCGGCCGGACCACCACTTGCGCTGGTGCTGGGGCCGGTGATGACGTGGTGGTGGTCGCGGCGGTGGTGGTTGTTGCGGCGATGGTGGTGGTTGCGGCAGTGGGAGTGGCCGCCACAACAGTGGGAGTGGCCGCAACGACTGTGGCAGCAGGGGGCTGTGAGTGGTCATCAGCCCTGGATGATGGGTTGGTGGGTAGGAGGGTGCCTGGGGTGCGGTTGGGCCCTGCCACACCAGATGGGCCTGCTGGGTGGTCCGTGTCCGAATCGGAGGACAGATCCTCCACATCCGTGAGTCCTTGTTGGGGGCTTGCAGGCTGGCTGTGCTGGCTGCTGTCTCCATCTCCAGCATCCAGCAGTTCGTCACCTGTGGGGGGAATGAGATATGTTATTGTGTTGCACATGACAAAGTATGTATAGGTTGTCTGACATCCACAGTTCGTGCACAGTCGTGCACAGGTTTCCCGGAGCCGTGTGTGTGGCTGTGCTATTTGTTGTTGTGTGGGCATGCCAATGGGACTGTGTGCTGTGGACATGTGGCATGGGACGGATTGGCAATGCCGATGGGTGTGTTGCTGTGCTCCTGCTTTTTGTGGCTCTGGTGTATGCGGACTCCAGACCCATCGTGGAGGTTGGTTTGTACTATGCTCTTGGGGTTCAAATGTAACGCTTCGAAACGCAGATGGCAAAATGGGGGTCAGCCCCCTGAAACGCATTTGAGATGAACTATGCTTTGGGGGTACATACTGTGTGCCATGGGTGCAGAACGTGACATGTGTTGTGGCAACATGACAGTGCATGGTTTGAGGTGTGTGTATGTCTGACATACCCTGCATTTTTGCTGTCTGTTGTGATTTCTGGCCATGTAATTGGACGCATTGTTATGAGTGAGTGATGGTTGTGTGCCACACGACGTATTGCAGATGGTCCAATTCCTTGGTGTGCGTGCTGCCCTGTGCCATGTGCATCACTGCAGTGCTCGGGGGTGTGTGGCTCATGTTATGTGTGTAGTTGCTCACAGTGTGACGTGCGCTTCATTCACTACTGGCACATGATTTATCATGGGCATGTTTCTTTGCGTGACTACTGTGTGTGGATCAGCTGTTCGGATGACATACCTTTCATGTGACTGGGGCTGACGGATGAGATGGATGGTATGTTGTATGTGCTTCGTGTGTCTGTGTGTTTGATGGGTCCAGTGGTGTTCGTGTGCATTTATGTTGTTCCACGCTGTTGCGTCTAGTGTGGTATGTCTTACATGGGCATAGTTGTGGGATGTGTGCTTGACAGGCAGTGGGGGCTACATGGACAGGACTTCGATGGTGTTGCAGTTGTGTGTGATGGGTTGCTCTGTGCCTGCCGTGTTGTTCTGTAATCAGTGTGACTTGTGCATGCAGACGTGGCTCCTTGGGTGTTGCTGTGTCTGTGATGGGTCATGTGGGGTGTGACTCTGTGGTTCATGTCCGTGTGCACATTGTTCACATGGTTGTGGCAGGGAGCAGTGCTGCGTGTTCCTCTGCTACTTGACATGTCCCATGTGTTAGTCGTAATTCAGTCCTCATGCCTCCAGTCACCCCACCCTGTCCAGTTTCCCACCTGCAGGTTGTTTTTGAGCGTGCACTGGACTGGATGCAACATGGTTGTGGGTGGGGGTGCTCCATGTTGCAGGTCTGTGGGGGTGGGGGCGGTGTTATGGGTCGTGGTGATGGCTGGACACCCACTGACACCGTTTGTCCTGGGGCGGGATATCTACCTGTCGGCTGCCGGTGTCCACTGCAGTGGCTGCTACGTGGGTGTGGGGTGTGGGCTGTGCTCCTCCTTGCTGTGCTGTGGGACTAGGGGCCTGGTGTGTGTTGTACTTCAGATGTCCCCCTCCCACCCACTGCGCTTTGTGTTGCTGCTACTTACCTGTTACTTGTCGGTTGGTGCAGCTACGGCTGCCACATGGGTGTGGGGGTGCTCCGCCTTGCTGTGCTGTAGGACTAGGGGCCTGGTGGGTGTTGTACTTCAGCTGTCCCCCCTCCCACCCACTGCCTCTGTGTTGCGGCTACTTACCTGTTACTTGTCGGTTGGTGCAGCTACGGCTGCCACATGGGTGTGGGGGTGCTCGTTGTGGCGCTTCTGGAGTACTAGGGGACCTGTTGGTAGTTACATGGCTGGCTGGGTGTACACATGCCCCCATGGTTTTGTTAGTTGATATGTTTGGGCTGTGTGTGTGGTGGTGCCTGTTGCATGTGTGAGTGATGTGTTGTGTATTGTGTACTGGACATGGGGATGTTTGTCCCTCGGAGCTATGTCATGGTGGTAGTGCATGTGAGTACATAGCGGTGTGCTGGTATACATTTGTTTGTACTTACCAGCCTCCACTCCCCCTGGTAATCCGGTGAGGATCTCCGGATGGATGATGACTCGCACCTTCTCCTCCCACGCTTTGAAGGTCTTGTAATGCGCGGGATTCCCTCCGCCAGTCGTGGCAGCCAGCTCTCGGTTTTTGCTCTCCTTCTTCTTGACCAGGCTTTTGATGTCGTTCCACCGTTTGTTTATCTCTCCTCTGTTTCTGGGTACGGTCCCGACTGCATTGACCTGGTCTACAATTCTGTTCCACATTCTGTTTCTGGTGGCTAGTGGTGTGTGCTGGACCTGGTTGCCATAGATTTGTGTGTGCACCTTGATGATCTCGTCGACCATGACCGTCAGCTCAGTGGAAGTGAACTTGGGCATTCTGTGTGGTGCCATGGTGTTTGTGGTGCTGGTGCGGTGTGTGATGTGTGATGTGCAGGGGGTTTGTGGTGCCGGTGTTTGGTGGTGGTGGTGGTGGGTGTGATGTGTGCGTATCTGTGGTGTGCTGCTGTCCTTGCTGTGTCACTGTGTCCTCTCCTCTCCTCTCTGCTTTGCAATGTTGCAAGGGGTTGTGGTCTGTGGAGGGGCTGCTTTTGTACTTACCTGTTTGGGTGTGTCCTGATGGTCTGTTGTTTTCAGGTGTGTTGTGGCCGGTGTTCTGGGCTTTGTGGTTTATTTGTTTGTCCAGGGGTGGTGTGTTTTCGGGATGTGTACTTTGTCTGTGTATTTGTGCGTGGGTTGCTGTGTGGACTTGTTTGCCATGTTGTGTGTGTTTGTTTGAGTCCGGGGCTGTTTCTGTGCAGGGACGTGGCCGCCATGGCTTCTGCCGTGTCCATTTTCTTCAGTGTTGTTTACGCTGGCGGGCGGTGTATTTGTTGTTTTTCCGCGCTCATGTCGGTGCGATCGTAATTTCACGTGCGGTGTCTCGACCGTGAGGGCGGGCGGTTTTGTGTTGTCGTGCGTCTTTCCGTCCGTGGCGGGCGGTTTGACTCCGACTCGGGCATGGGCGGGCGGTATTTTGTGTGTTTTTACCGCCGCTGGCGGTTTTCGGTTCGAGGCATCATAATTGCTGGGTCGGTATTCAGAAGGTGTAGGCGGGCGGATTTTTGCCGCTTTCATGGGTGGCGGATTTTTTTACGCCCGGTATCATAATGGGCCTTTAAGTATCTTAAATTGCTATTTTAGACAACACCCTAAATTTAGAAAAGAAAAACAAACTCTTTCCCAATTCCCCTACCACCTACAACAAAGATTTTTTAAATATCCTAACATTATTTTTTCTTATATCAACAGAAAGACCTTCAACATTCCGAAAATAAAAGCTTCAACACATCAAAAGAACATTTTTCTTGCCATTAAATTCAACATTGTAAGTATATTGCAAAAAATTTATATTTTAGAAACAAAATAATCGACTGTATTATATTAATTAAATTCTATATACATTTTCTTTAGCATTAAAGACACCACCATGACTGAAGGCGCAAAATTCATAGAGTCCCAGAAGGGGAAAATGCTCCTATGTTATATGGGTTATGTGTTTCCGCAGGAAAAGCAGAAAGATTTAAAAGTGTTTTGGAAATGTAGCAAGTATTATTCTAACAAATGCTATGGAAGAGCCATAACGCACAAAACTACTGTTTTATCTGTGAAAGAGCACAACCACCCCCCAAATATAACCGAAATTGAAGTTAGGGATGCTCTGGAAAATATTAAAGAAGCAAGCAGTAGTACAGACAAACCAACTAGTGAAATATTCAAGGAGCAATTACTTAGAGTACCCCAACATGCATCTGGACAATTACCATCCATAGATGCATTAAAAAAAAGTTATAATTAGACAGAAAAAGAAAACGACAACTACCATACCTGTCCCTAAAACATTCCAAGAAGTACTTATCCCACCTGAACTAAGCATTACCCATAATAACGAACCATTTATTTTCTTTGACAATAAAAGCAGTGAAAAACGAATAATTATGTTTGCCACTGCAAATAACTTAATAAAATTACAGCAATGTGACACCTGGATGATGGATGGGACATTTAAAATATGTCCCAAACCATTTTTCCAGCTATACACAGTGCATGCTATATATCAAAATACTAATATTCCCTTCATCTATTGCTTACTCCCAAATAAAACCCAAACTACCTATCTAGAAATTCTCAACCAAATAAAAAACGAAAACACTAATTATTTTCCACAGAAAATAATCATCGATTTCGAGCAAGCAATGATTAACGCAATACTAAAAACGTACCCTCATATAGCTATCCAAGGGTGCTACTATCACTTTAACCAGTGTCTGTGGAGACATCTCCAAAAGTCAACACTAAGGGGGTCATTACGATGACGGGTGGATCGCCACCGCCCGTATGGCGGTGGCGATCTGCCCGCCATTCCCCTCCGCCCGCATGCCATTTCCCCCCGCCACATTACGATGGTGGGGGGGAGCCCAGCGGACGGAAAGACCGTCCGCCGGTTTTCCGCCGGTCACACAGGTGACCGGGCGGAAAAGGGCACTAATATGGTGGCGGTGTCTGCAAGACACCGCCATCCATATTAGGATGGTTGCGGAGAGCAGCCTTTCCATGGCGGCAACGCCGCCATGGAAAGGCATATGGTCATCGCTATTGGGGGTTCGTGTTGCGGGCCCCCAGAGTGTTGGGGGGGTGGGGGGTGCACTCCTGCATTGGCATGGACAAGGTGGCAGGCACCACGCGGTGCCTGTCACCTTGTGCATGCCAATGCACGACGTGCATTCCCAGCATTGTGGCGGGCGGTGCTCTGAACACCGCCCGCCACAATGTTGGGGATAGGGTTTGCCACCGCGGCGATGGCATCCTAATACTCGCAGCGGAACCGCCGCTCCTATGGCGGACGGTCCCATTCACCGATACGGTGGCGGGCGGACTTTGTCCGCCCATCATCGTAATGTGCCCCTAAGTGTTCAATATGCAACAGACAGTACCTTAGCATATCAAATTAAAAAACTTGTAGCCCTAGCCTATGTGCCTGTGACTGATGTAGCAGAACACTATAACCTGTTAATAGAGAGCCCCTACTACAAAAGAAATGAGGAGAAATTAAGCCCACTACTGGATTACTTTGAGGATACATGGGTAGGTAGACTACATAGATCAGGGCACAGAAGATTACCTAAGTTCCACATTCCGTGGTGGAATGTGTACCTTAGTACCCTAAACAAGCAAAGCAAAACTAACAACGCTGTTGAAGGATGGCATAATGCCTTCCAGGCAACAACAGGCAGAGGGACACCTACACTTCACAAATTACTACAATCTATCCAAAAAGAGCAAAGTTACCAACAACTTAGAATAGAACAATCCATTACACTAATTGGACCAAAACTAACTAAACAAACTAAAAAAATGTATGAACTTCTACAAAGTCAAGTTACACTCTTCCCAACAACTAGAGGCCTAGAATACTTATCCCTAATAGCAAAAAGCATACTTTAAATGTAAAGTAAACAGTAATTAATAAATTTTCTTCTAAAACCAAACATATACATGTATATATATTATTTTTATATTTTATAAAAGATTAATAAATTGTCATATATATATTTTATAATATAAATATATATTGACAGCTTAATAATATTTTACAAAATATAATACATATTAAAATATAATAAAACAACATTTCCCTCCCACATAAAATATTAAAAATTACTTTCAGTTGTTGTAGCTCCAAAGCTAACTTTACACATCTTCTACATCCAGCCAGGTGTCGGTTTCTCCAAATTAATTTAAAATAAACACAAAAAAATACGCAAAAATGCAAATATCGCCAAAAACAAATCCTCTCTCGATAAATCCAATTGGTAAATACCATTAAAAAAAAACAAAAAATAGTATAGTAAAAAAACGTTCCATGAAAACGCGAAAAATTAAGAGGGTGTTAAATAAATATTAGTTTACAAAACTAATACACACCTCTTAGAAAAAAAACGGCAATCTTCTCCAAAACGCAATGTCGTAAAACTAAAGTCTGTAAAAAAAAGTAAAACATACCCACCCACACAAAAATACACATATACAACTGCAATATACTGTTAATAACTGTTTAAAAATAATACACATAAAGTTATACACATATTATAGACTCTAAACACTAGGGGGGTCATTACGATGATGGGCGGATCGCCACCGCCCGTATGGCGGTGGCGATCCGCCCGCCATTCCCCTCCGCCCGCATGCCATTTCCCCCCCGCCACATTACGATGGCGGGAGGGAGCCCGGCGGACGAAAAGACCGTCCGCCGGTTTTCCGCCGGTCCAACAGGGGACCGGGCGGAAAAGGGCAATATTATGGTGGCGGTGTCTGCAAGACACCGCCATCCATATTAGGATGGTGGTGGAGAGCAGCATTTCCATGGCAACAATGCCGCCATGGAAAGGCGTACGGTCTTCGCAGTTGGGGGCCCGTAGCAGGCCCCCAGGATGTTGGGGGGTGGGAGGTGCACATGGGGAGTACCTATGGTACCCCCCCTGCATTGGCATGGACAAGGTGGCAGGCACCGCGCGGTGCCTGTCACCTTGTGCATGCCAATGCACGACATGCATTCCCAGCATTGTGGCGGGCGGTGCTGTGAACACCGCCCGCCACAATGTTGGGAATAGGGGATGCCACCGCCACCGTGGCGGTGGCATCCTAATACTCGCGGCGGGACCGCCGCTCCTACAGCAGACGGTCCATTCACCGCTACGGTGGCGGGCGGACAAAGTCCGCCCGTCATCGTAATGTGCCCCTAGGCCTCAAACACCAACTCTAGTCAAAACTAAAAAATTCGAACATACACCTAAAACACACCAAAAACACAACGACCTAACAGTAAATACACTATACACCACCTAACTACATCCAAATTAAAGTAATAACTTAGTTTAAATAAAGAAAATTAGTCTTACCTGTCTCAATGCAAAGCAACTCCCAACCGCGATATGATCCCCAGCGAAATGACCCAAAACAACAAGTAGCGGTTACAAAATTAGTCCCCCTAAACAAAAATGGCTGGTTAAATAATATTATTAATCTTAAATAATATGAAAACATGCAATAAATTTATAAGTGAATAACAAATATATTTTTTTAAATGTAACAAATGTTTATATACATTTAAAAAATATTGTAACATTATTATGGCCTAAATCCCCATGTGCATGCTCATAGCAATGGTTTGTGTCAATGGTCATTGCTATTGTTAAGGGGACCTGTGTAAGAGTATTGTAGCTGTGCTGTCCCTACTTGTCAGCTGTTCTGTGATTCTATTGCTTTGTCAGTAAATTTAGTTTTGTGTATGTGAAAATGCCATGTGGTGTGTTGCATTGACATGTGTCCACTTCCATCTGTCCTAGGAGGAGACCAAACATACATCGCCCCTACCAATTGCTGGCAGACATGGAGGATGTGGAGGTTATATGGAAATTCCGTCTGGACCGACCCACCCTGCATCACCTATGTGCAATTTTGGAACCCCACCTTCGTCCTCGCAGGGCGTATCCTACAGCATTTTCTCCCACGGCTAAGGTGATGGCTGCACTGCATTTTTTCGCAATCGGATCTTTCCAACACACGGTGGGCAGTGGAGGTGGGATGTCCCAGCCCATGTTCAGCATGGTGCTACGGGATGTCCTGTCAGCTATGATGCTCTACATGAACCGGTATATCCGATTCCCCAGGGCTCGTGATTTGGCGGCAGTGAAGGGTGCTTTCTATGCCCTTGGACGCATCCCCCACGTTGTTGGTGCAATTGATTGCACCCATGTTGGCCTTGTTGCACCACAGGCCATGGAGCACATCTATAGGAACCGGAAACATTTCCACTCCTTGAATGTGCAAGTGGTGTGCCTGGCGGACATGATTATCACACACGTGTGTGCGAAGTTTCCCGGATCCGCCCATGACTCGCACATCATGCGCCACAGCATCCTCCCACGAATGATGACCAATCTTCAACCGGACCGTGCATGGATTGTTGGTGAGTATGCATACTCGTGTCGCCTGCTGGGTGTGACATGCTGTCTTGTATCCTGTTGGAATTGCAATGGTTCTCTGTGTTTCTCACACCCAGGTGACTCTGCATATCCTAATGGGCCTTGGCTGCTGAGCCCACTACGTAATCCTAGGACACCAGCTGATGTCAGATACAATGAGGCACATGGGAGGACCAGACGTGTGGTGGAGCAGAATTTTGGACTCCTGAAGTCCAGATTCAGATGCCTGGACCACACCGGGGGTGCACTGGCATACTCCCCACAGAAGGTGAATACTATGTTTTCGAATTTTATATGGAATTATCATAAAGTAAGACGGGCTTTGAGAACATTAACCCTTCCGCGAGATAGGGGCTTGGCCGCCCCAAATTTGCTTCTATATTATTGGGCAGCTTCTCTGCAACAGATGGGCACTTTGTTGGTAGAGGAGAGGGCGGGTAGGGAGGATGGTCTGCCGTCTATATATCAGTTGTCCATGGGGAGGGAAGCAACAGGGCTATTCCTTAGGCAATGGGAGTCGAGGTATTATAAGAATATTCGTTTTCTCTGTATTAAAGCAGCAAGATCGGTCTGGGTCAAAGTCAATAAGATCTTGAAAATTCCCAAACTCAATAGATATACTCCGCTATGGGGGTCATCACTGTTTCCAGTTGAAATAATGGATGGTATGGCCAGGATTGGGAACAGGCAGGTATACTACATGCTGCCTGTATATATAATGATGGAGCTCAGATAATTCCTTTCCCGGACTTGGTGGAGAAATTTGGAATTGATAAAGGGACTTACTTTAAGTATATACAAGTAAAGGGGTGTCTCAAAAATTTGGAGAGGGGTTCATTTAATCTAGGACCTATACCTATAATGGATCAAATATATCAGGGGGACGTCCGGATTGGGGATCTCTATAATATATTGATGGAGACTATACCAGATGATCTTGGAAAAATGGAGACCCGATGGGCTGAGAAAACTGGGGATGCAGAGACGGATCTAGATATGTCTTTGGAATTGGGGGAAAACATATTCTTGGCTGCTAATTTAAAGGCACAACATTATAAAACTCTCTTTAATTTGTATTATACTCCAGCTAAGCTTTTTAAGTGGGGAAAAAGAGAGACGGACGAATGTCCAAGATGTGGTCAGGGCCCCGCAGATAGTATCCATATGTTCTTTTCATGTAACTCTCTTAGTTTATTAAAAAGGGGAATTGAGAAATTTTGGCAAGAAATAACTAGCCAAGTGATTACCATCACCCCGTCTATGATGTTATTTGGATACGATAACCGGGCTGAGCTTTTTAAAACTCATAGGGATTTTGTGTTTATCACAACTGCAGTAGCCAGGCTATTGATAGCTACGAGGTGGAAAGACACAGAACCTCCGTCGTATATGGCTTGGCTCCATCGGTTATTATACATTCATGTACAGGAAATGGCTCTATATAACTGCAAGGGCTGGCGTGCAAAGAGAAAGGTCATCAGATATGGGGGCTTATGACTAGTTGGATTAAAAAGGCCATCTGGAGCCCGCAAATCGGATGGGAATTGGTTAGTTAGCAATAATGTGTTTTTTTTTTTAATGCTTTCTTTTACTTGCTAAAATGCTGGATTGTTATTATGTATATCTGACTATGTTTAGCTGGCCTATCACAATAACAATAGTAGTGTGAATCAGTTACAAGTGATTTAACTTAAAAGGCTGTACGGATGGAATTTGAATAATGGATGTATATTTTATGTGCTTTAGAATGTATCTTGTGGCTAAATAAAAAAAAAGAGGGTGCAGTACCTTATGTGGCTTATAGAGATCCCTTTACAACTCCACAGGGACACCTAGTAACAACATATGGTACTGCACCCTTTCCTTGCAAAAAAAAAAAAAAGGAGAAAAAAACAGAAGGTGTGCCAGATAGTTGTGGCATGCTGCATGCTGCACAATCTCGCGATTCGCAGGCAGATCCCCCTGATAGTGGATGACGGTGATCAGCCAGGGCCCCCGCCTGCAGACCAAGCCGTGTCCAGCGACGAGGACAGTGGAGAGGAGGAAGCAGTGAATGAGCGTCAGCAGCTCATCGCCCGCTACTTCACTTGACGGTGAGTGACCATGTACGACGGCTGATGCTGCTGTAGTTGTGTAGGTGTATGTGTGCATTGTCACGGCGGCCTATTGTTCACTGAGTGCTGTGTGGCAATGGTCCATGTCCAGGGTAGTATGCCACTGACAGTGGCTGTAGCATTGTGCCCTGTTGCTCAGTGAGATGTGTGTGCATTGCTTAAACTTGATGACAAGTACTGTGTGATGAGTGTGTGACACACACATTCAATGGACTCTTGTTCTGTTTTTCACCCCTAGGTCCCTACATCCTCTCCTGGCCTATCGACATACCACACTCCAGATGCATTTCTGATCATGGTGACGGTTGCACATCCTTGCTTAAACACAGAGCAGATAAAACAGAATGTGATCCAGGTGTATTTATTTTGAGCAGTGACATGTGATTGTGGGCAAGGTGATCACAAAAGGGGTGCATGCTGAAAGAATGAGTTGACGGTCATGTCCACGTGATGGTCAAGGTGTACCCATGTTGTTCTGGGTCCACAGTCCGACAGACACATGCCATTCACATGGCAGTGTGGGGTAGGATAGTAGTCCAAGTGAATGCAGTAGATGGCCACCGTGGCTGGCTGACTCACTGGCGTTTGGAGCGTGCGAAGTCATCTCTGGACACCTGTTTCCTCTTCGGACGACCCCTTCCACGTTTGAGAGGGGGGGGTTGTGTTTGTGGGCTGCTGGTGGTGGCTGAGGATTGCCCACTCGCTGTGGACGCTGGGGAACTGGATGTTGCACGACCCTGCGCCCCAGCAGGTGGTGGCGGAGGTGGTGTGGTTGTCCTTGATTGGGCCCTCACCACCACCACTAGCTGGCCCATGAGGTCGACAAGTTGGCCCATACGGGTCACGAATTGGCCCATACGGCAAGGTTTGTGTTAGATGTCTGACATTCACAGTTTGTGCACACTTGTGCACTGATTTCCCAGATGCGTGTGTATGGCTCTACAATGTGTGTGCGTGATCAAGGCAATGGAATAGTGTGATGGGTGCATATGGCATGGGACGGATATGGAATGCCAATCAGTGTGTGTTGCAGTACCCCTACATTTTGTGGCTTTGGTGGAAACGGGGTACAGCCCCATGAACGCTTTTGAGATTAAATATGGTTTTGGGGTTCAAATGAAACGCTTAGAAACGCAGATGGGAAAAGGAGTACAGCTCCATCAACGCTTTTGATATGTAATATGGTTTTGGGGTTCAAATGAAATGCTTAGAAACGCAGATGGAAAAAGGGGTACAGCCCCATCAACGCTTTTGAGGTGAAATATGGTTTGGTGGTACATACTGTGACATATGGGTGCAGAAGGGGAGATGTGTTTTGGCCACACGACACTACAGAGACAAAGGTGTGTGTATGTCTGACATACCCAGCATATCTGCTCACTGTTGTCATTTAGGGACATTACACTGCAAGCATTGTAGTGAGTGAGTAATGGTTGTGTGCCACACAACGTATTGCAGATGGGACAATTCCTTGGTGTGCGTGCTACCCTCAGCCATGTGCAGCAATGCAGTGCTCTTGGGGTGTTGACTATATTAGGTGTGTTGTAAATCACAGTGTGACGTGCGCTTCAGACACTGCAGACACATTTGTGGTCATCGGCAGGAATCATTGCTGAACTACTGTATATGGGACAACGGTTTAGATGATATACCTTTCATGACACTGGGGCTGAAAGATGAGATGGATGAGATTTTGAATTTGCATTGTGTAGCTGTGTGGTTCATGGGTCCAGTGGTGTATGTGACATTACTGTGGTTCCACTCTGTTACATTGAAACAAGATAGACTTACATGGGTGATGTTGTACAATGTCAACGGAACAAGCAGACACGACTACATGGACAAGACTTCGATGGTGTTGCTGATGTGTGTGATGTCTGGCAAAGTGTACGCCATGTGGGTCAGTACTCCAGTGAGACTTGTGCATGCAGACGTGACTCCTTACGTGTTACTGTATTTGAGATGGCTCATGTGGGCTATGACTCTGTAATTCATGTCCATGTGCACATTAGTCACATGATTATGACAGGGAGCAGTGCTACCTGTTCCTCTGCTACGTGACATGTCCCAAATGTTAGTCGTAGTACAGTCCTCATGCCTACAGACACCCCGCCCTGTACAGTAGTCTACCTACTTGTTGGTTTGGAGGAGCAATGCAATGGCTACCACATGGTTATGAGAGGGAGGGGTGCTCCGTCTTGCTGGTCTGTGGGAGTGGGGGCCGTGTTGTGAGTTGTGGTGATGGCTTACCACCCACAGACACCCCTCCATGTAGGGAAACATATCAACCTGTCGGGTGAAGGTGTGCACTGCAATGGCTGACACATGGGTGTGGGGAGTGCTCCATCTTGCTTCGCTGTAGGACTAGGGGCCTGGTGGGGGTTGTACTTCTGCAGTCCCCCTCCGATACACGGACTTTGTGGTAAGGCTACTTACCTGTTACTTGTTGGTTAGTGCAGCTATGGCTGACACATGGGTGTGGGTGTGGGGAGTGCTCCTTCCGGCGCATCTAGGGTACAAGGGGACCTGGTGGGAGTTGTGGTGCTGGCTGACTGTACACATGCCCCCATGGTTTTGTTTGTTGGTACCTTTGGGCTGAGTGTGTGGGAGTGTCTGTTGCATGTGTGAGAGATGTCTTGTGGATTGTGTACTGGACATGGGGGTGTTTGGCCCTCAGAGCTATGGCATTTTGGTAGTGCATGACAGTACATAGCGGTGTGCTGGTATACATTTGTTTGTACTTACCAGCCTCCACTCCCCCTGGTATTCCGGTGAGACTCTCCGGATGTAGAATGCCTCGCACCTTCTCCTCCCACGCCTTGAAGGTCTTGAATGGCGCGGGATTTCCGCCGCCAGTCCTGTCAGCCAGCTCACGATTCTTGGCCTCCTTCTTCCGGACCACGCTTTTCAGGTCATGCCACCTCTTTGTAATTTCACCCCGGTTGCGTGGCACGTTCCCAACTGCATTCACCTGGTCTACGATCCTCCTCCACATTCTGTTTCTGGTGGCTGCTGGTGTCTGTTGGACCTGGTTCCCATAGATTTGTGGGTGCACCTTGATGATCTCGTCGACCATGACCGTCAACTCAGTGGCGGTGTACTTAGGCATTCTTTGTGTTGCCATGGTGTGTGGTTTGGTATTTGTGGTGCTGGTGTGGTGGGTGTGTGGTGTGTGGTGTGTGATGTGCAGGGGGTTAGTGGTGCCGGTGTTTCAGTGGTGATGGTGGTGGTGGTGTTGGTGATGGGTGTGATGTGTGCATGCGTGTGGTATGCTGCTTTCCTTTGTGGCTCTCTGGGTTCTCTGCTGTCGTCTTCGCTTTGTAGTAGTGCAAGGGATTGTGGTCTGTGAAGGGGCTGCTTTTGTACTCACCTATGTGGGTGTGTCATGATGAGCTGTCGTTTTCAGGTGTGTTGTGCCTGGTGTCCTCGGATTAGTAGTTTTTTTGCCAGGGGGGATGTGTATTTGGGATGTGTTCTGTGTTTGGGTATTGTGGCGTAGTTTGCTGTGTGGACTTGTTGGCCATGTTGTGTGTATTTGTTTGGTCCGCCAATGATTCTTGTGCACGGACGTGGCCGCCAGGCCTTTCCGCCGTGTCAGTTATTCGTCTCTGTTGTTCACGGTGGCGGGCGGAATATATGTAGATTTTCGGCGCTCATGTCGGGGAGATCATAATTTCACGGCCGGTGTCTCGGTCGTCAGAGCGAGCGGATTTGGGTTGTCGGGCGGGTTTGCGTCCGTGGCGGACGGATAATCTTCTGCTCTGACATGGACGGGCGGACTTTTTTGTGTTTTTACCGCCGCGGGCGGAGGTTGCTTCGCAACATCATAATTGCTCGGTCGGTATTCCCATGGTGCAGGCGGGCGGCTTTTTCAGGCTATAGTGGATGACGGATTTTTTTCCGCCGGTTATCGTAATGTGCCCCTATATTATCATTTTTGATATTTCTTACCTTTACAATTTAAAGATATTTTGTCATGACGATATTTTGAACTCGATATTTTGATATTCGATATTTTTAAAAAAAACGATATTTTGACATTCGAAATACATAACATCGATATTTTAGTATATTCGATATACTAAACTCGATATTATGTCATTTCGATATTTAAAATTCGATATTATGTCCGTTTACCCAGGAATACAGATCTTACAGTTTGAGGCATCTGGCAGCATAGCCATTCCTCAGTTTACATAGATTTGGCAGGCTCTGGCCTCTAATGGCTGAACTATAGGGATTCTGTAGGCTTCGGGTTCAGATAGCAGAGCTATCTCTCATGACAGAGAGAATTGTCAGGCTTCGTCTTCTGACAGCTTCGTTATTTGTTAGTTTGCAAGATCTAACAGGTTATTGCCTCAGATATAACAATTATCCATCTGACTATAAAGACGATACAGACACTGGGGCATATTTACAAGCCCCGATCCCCACAGGAACGTCACTTTTACTGACATTTCTGTGGCGATAGGGGCTTTGCCTTATTTACAAGTCAGCGTTAAGCCACTCAACGCGGCTTAACGCCTCCTTGTAAATAAGGCAACCTTTCATGCTATACTTAGCGTGAAAGGGGAGGGCAATGTGTGTTGCGGTGGGCGTTCTGCTGCAACACCCATTGATTTTAACGCTGCCCTCTATTTACAAGAGTGTCGTGAATAGGAGGGAGCACCAAAATTAAGACCAGGGAAAACCTGGTCTTAACATGGCGAAACGAGGAGAAACGCTTTATTTCTTTTGGTTTTTGCTGTTTCTATGTGTGCTGCATTGTGCAGCACACATAGAAAGATCAAAACGCCATGAATGATTGTTTATGTGCAGAAAGGTGTCCCTTCCTGCACATAAACAATCATTAAAAAAATGACGATTTGCAACTTCTATTTGTGCTGCACAATGCAGCACACATAGAAGTTACAAATCGACATTTGTGATTGTTTATGTGCAGTGCAGGAAGGGACACCTTCCTGCACATAAACAATCATTCCCTCAATGCGGGCACCCTTGCACTATAGTGCAAGGGTGTCTGCGTTGGCGCTAGGCAGCTTAATTTAGTGCCAGCACTAGGGAAAACCCAAGGATGTGCCGTATCTTTATAAATATGGCTCCTCCCTGTGTTTTCGGAATGGTGGAGTGTGGCGTTAGCATTTTGTGCCTAACACCACGCTCCGCCATTCCCTTGTAAATATGCCCCTAAATCTCTTCGGTCGCACATACTTTGGAGGATCAGGTGTCTCACAACAAATCTGCCATCCACATTACATTACATAGATTTCACCCCTATTCGTAAGGTTTCACAGATCTTGCAGGCCTGTGCCTGTGTCGTCAGAGCTGTCTTTTTCTGGCACAGTCGTCTGGCACAATAACTATTCCTTGGGTTACAGAGATCTAATATGCTCTGCAATAGGAGAGCAACGTTATACATCAGGTTATGCATCAGTTTATGCAAAAAGTTTTTAATCTGGAAAACTATCCAGCCTTTTGCGAGAGAGATGTTCCGGTTTTTAACAGATTGTCTCAAGATTGCACTGCGGGTCACCATTTTGGATGGCAATTTTTTGAATGCTTTTACTTTTCAGTAGAAATAAATCACTCTCTAAAACCAGAAAAATAGGGGTTCGCCACAGTAGAAATATTCCCTTCTGTGAAGAAAAAAGTCAGCATATGCAAGTGCACTTTATACCTATTTTTTGTATTTTTGTAAACTGTTTTTAGTGCTGTTATCTAATGTACAAGAATCAGTTAAGCAGATTCACATGAGCCGCCATTCCCCAATCCACACATAGCATTACTGCTGCATGTGTCACTTTCAGAGTTCCGGTCCCTATGCTCCTGCCCATCCCACCGTCCATTCATTGGTGCAAAGCTCTTTAACTCCCACCCAAGGTGCTCTGTTCCTGGATGGCCTCCATTATAAGTTTGGTGGTAATCGTGGTGTGGTAATTTCAAGCATCACTAATTATTGGATTCCTTGTAATGTTGGCAATGCTGGCGCTATTTTCTTTTTTTTATAAAGAAGGCAAACGAAGCCACAGTTGCATTTTCTTTTAGCAAAGAACTCTGCCAGACCCAGTTTGGTGGTCCCATCTGTACAGGGGCTTCTAGGCCACAACTGTCAGGGCTATGGGCGTTGACCACTGCTATACCCAGGACTTGCCTACTATGACACTACAAATCGAGCATCAAAGTGCACCCTTTGCACTTGGGTCTAAATTGCAGAAGTGGGTGAGCAGTCAAGTCTTACTCAGGGAAGTGGTGTGGGGTGAGAGACTCAGAACTGAACAATGCACACAATAACCCTGAAATTACAATGTCCAGGCAGTACTTGATTTTAATTAGGATAAGTATTTTGCTCCTATAATACCTCAATACTACATAGGATCTTTATGGCTTACACTGTCAAAACAGTACAAAAGGCTATTTCTCCGACCTCCAAGTTTGTCACAATCAGGTAAATCTCTGCTCCCAATGTTCAAAAAGTTATTTCCTCGCCTTTCATTTTGTAACCACTCGGCTCTACCGGGCAGCAGCGTAGCAAGGGGAGGGGAGGGTGGAAGGGCGGTCCGCCCCAGGCGGCATGAATTTTTGCGGGCGGCAGCCTCCTCCCCCTCCACCCTGCTCTCGCCCACCGCTCTTACCTGCGGCTGTCGTGGTGCGGCAAGAAATCGCCAGCACCACCACACTCCACTTTTACATGCGGGCGGCCAACTCAGGGGCCACCAGGGGCGGCAAAAGGTCTTGCTACGCCACTGCTACCGGGCGAGCAGTTACAGCTTTACCAAGGCTGCAGATGCCATTTAGTCTCCCCCGGCTCCTCAGCTGATCTTCACAGGCATTATTCCTGGTGTGGGCCCTCCTGCTACGTGCCCTTGACAGAGCTGATAGTGGATTGGTCAGTCCATGCTAGCAGTGGAGGTCACCGGTAGGGTCGGTAAGCACGTTGGCACGGGTAGGCAGGATTGTGAGGACAGAGGTTCACCACTTCTCAGCGTTGGCTCTCAGCACTAGGTCACAGTGAGTTGAGGCTTCACCCATGAGCCCTCACATGATGAAATGGCCCGCAGTGCAGGATCTCAAAAATGTCATTTGCACGGGAAAGCACACCATGAAGCAGCACAGCTGCACTGGGACACAACAATGTCAGCAGTGTGGGCAGGTACAATGATGAAACAGCACAGTCACACTGAGGCACAATGATGTCAGTAGCACAGTGATGCTAAATGTGGTCACACTTCGCTAAGACTCAGTTCTTACATGGTACACAAAGTCATGGGGCACAAATTCACTGGCAAAGTAATTCAGCAGTTGACCACCACACAACCGGTGCAGTCTCCCTATGGGGTGGAGACTTCAGGAATCCATCACACAGCTCATAGACAGGGCTCACATAAAGCAGACCTCTTTGGGTTTCTCTTCTGCTTTGCTGAGACATCTCCAGTGCCCCTCTCTCAGCTTAGCAGTCCCATTTCTATAGCAGTACTTTCTAGGAGGTATTGTTCTTCTGGGATGGTGGCCCCTCGCCCTCCTGGGTAGCTGGAAGCCATAAACTCAGGCCCTATATCACTGACCCTTGTGGATGCAGCACCCCTTGGTCATGAGAAGTCATCCAATACTGAGTGGAACATCTAGTGACTCTTAATACATCACTTACATACATCCTTTGATTATTCCGGGTCTCTGCCTACAAAAGATATCTAGAGAGTTCGACCACATAGTCTTTATTTTTCAGATGATAGCAGGGAAGAGGGTGGATCTGGGAAGCTCTCTCTCAGGGCTACCCAAAACACATTGGTATACAAAGGAGGGGCGATCCTTCACACTTGCCAATCAGGAAGCTTTTTTCTGTAGCACCTGTGTGAAGAAAAAGTTTGGACATGCCCAGGAAACAACATTGCACTTCAAAAACATCCACTGTCTTTTGTACTCTCACATTCAGTGATTTCACTAACTACAGAAAGGCTAGGTCTGAGCCACGGTTCTGCAATTCACATAATCAGTCTGGAAGATGACCTCCGTCCTCCATTTTGCATACAGTACCCACTCGGAGAACACAAAATGGAATCCAGAGTGTTCCTAGGCTACACATACTTCTTGCGCACTTCTGCTAAAAACTGAATGCATGCATGTGGAGCAGCGTAATTTAGGCTCCACCCTGTATACGTCATTTATATGCATTTATATACTTATATATGATGCTTATATTCAATGTGTGGTTTAACTTTATTAATATGTATGCATTACTAAATGAATAGTATGCAACCTTTGCAATCACTAAGAATTTACATATAAGTGTATTAGGTAGATCAATGGACTGATGTAATCATATTCATTACATATTCACGTTTAATCGGATTGTTTGCTTTCCATTGATTTATAATACTGCAACGTGTATTCATTTTGATTTTCGAGTTAACTTAGCTAGACATTAGGGCTTAGCTGGTAAATGTTTGCTTTAACGCTGCCAGTATGCTGTTTTCTTTACTCTGCAGGTGTGATGTGTTTCTTGTTAGTTAGAGAAAGGCTTATTGTTATGTATTAGACTACAGATAGTGAGGCCTGGGAGAAGAAAGGTGGCAGTGAACGTGGAGCATTGATGGTGAGAGAAAGCCTCCTATTCGCAGTGAACCAGGAGGATGCAACTTCCAAGGCCAACAGATGTGCACCTGACTGCGTGAAGATGGGAACTTAGGGAGTATGTCGACTCCCCTCAAATGTGGTTACGTGATTGGCTCTCAGTGGTGGGAATGAGGTATGTATGTTCTGGCAACTGTGAGTTGTACTTTTAATTGGTGTTTCATAGTTAGTTAGACAGACTTCATCCTGACTTCGAGAGGAAACAGATCTCTCTCTCTGCTGGGCTTCTCTGAGTGTAAAGCTTTATGCTGAACACTCTTTCCAATTCCTTTCGGACTTCTACTGAAGCTCAAACTCATGCTGACACCTTCAATGCATTTCTTTGGAAATCCCCTTTAGAGAGTCTCATCCCAACATATGCTCAGATTCGAAAAGGAAAGTTTCTTTATGGAACACCTGATTGCATCAATCGGTTTCCTCTGCATTGTGGCTGTTACTATTTTGTATCTCATTTTATTACAGTGTAACTTATTAGCACACTTTAGTCTCCAGACGGTACTGTTATATCTTTTAAATCTATTCCTGCTTTGCATATATTCTGGTTGGATTATTGTTTTAAACTAAACCTTTATGGTTGAAATAACTGGTTCTTGGTGTTCTTTATGGAGTCCTATTGGCTTCACAGAATTGGAAATGCATTTCTGATGTGAGCTCCCCTACAATGCTTCAAGTCGACTATCAAAGGTCCTTATGACCAATGGGGACATTTTTTGAAGATTTCACTAAGAGGTCGAGGTTCAGCTATCCACGCTCCATCATAAGCATGCACGCACGCACGCACACACACACACACTCACACACTCTCTCACACACACACTCACATACATACACACTTACACCACTAATGCACACCACCCATGAACTCCGGGATGTAGTTTGTACTGAGCTGAATAGACAATATTCATGGTAAGCCCCAATCTCCTCTGCAGGTATCAGGGAAAAAAAGATATGTCCTACAACTAAGAAGTGACACTGCCAGTTTTGCCAGTACCTTACAATCTGGTGAGGGTACAGTAGTAACACTCTCTTTTGAAGGCACATGTGATTTGTCTTGAAAGACCACAGAGCCCCATAGTGGGCTAAATGACTTTACAGAACCTAAGTACGGTGTCTCTCAAAACCCATGCATGATTGTTGTGTGTGTTGAGATCCAAAACCAAAATGCAAAATTGGAGGGTTCATTCTGGGCAGAGGGCCACGGCTGCAATTCATGCAGTGGACAATCCCTTCCCAACAAACACATTGGCCCTCATTGCAAATTGCTCATAATTCCAGATGGGGTCAGTAACCCTGTTAGCAGCCCCAACATGAACGGTGAAATTTGCTACGTTACAGCATACCTCTAATACCACCCAAAGCAATTTCACCTGATGAAGGCAACCGCAGTCTCCAGGGGAAAATGAGGAGTTACTAGGGAATGGGACCTGAAATTACTGTCATCCAAAAATTCCTCATTTCTCACGGGATTCTCAGGGATCAACATGGAATGCCCATTAATTCGGAACCCCTTGATTGGAATCATTAACTTTGGGGTGCAGAATTAGCATCCTCACTTCTGGGGACCTCGTAATGAGATCAAGTGTCTATAGGTTCGGGCCCAAGAGTGCACATTTCACTTACTGAGAAAAGGTTGAGCACAGAAAGCAGCTAATGAAACTTCATTCATACTTAGACAGGGCTTTAAGTGGGCCGGGTCCTGCCGGTGCTCAGCACCGGCAGTTCTTAAAAGCAGGTGCTGAGACGGGTCTCTATCAGGCTCTCCATTTTTGCCCTCACCATCAGAGTGACAATTCATCTTAACTCTGCAGCAGTAGCACCCTTCACTGCCATTGAAGGAACTTCAAAGAGAATCGTCATAGTTCTTTCACAGTCTCATCATTCCAGAACTAAAGCATTTTCAATATTATATACAACAAAGCCACATGTATTGCTTATTTCTCTTATGCAACTAACAACCATTGACAAAGCCAATAGTTCTGGCTTGTTGCAGGTGTAATGTTACTTGTATTATATATCCGGATGCAATGACAGAAGCAGCAAAATACCAGTTGGGCGGGACACTCTGCTAAGCACAGATTTTTAGTTTAAGTGTTTTTAAGCCATGCCCTTAATTACATCAGCCACGCCCCTTTGAGAGATCCCCCAGTTTTTCCATCCCACTTAAAGCCCTGCATTTAGATCATTCACAGCAAAGATAGAAGCAGTGTCTCGGCACTCTGAATATGTGGACCCCTGAAAGGCGGTGGGCTCTGGTCCACACAGTACACACATTGCTCAACCCTTAAAAAGTCCCTTGGTAAAACTCAATCATCGCTGGGTAATTTGTCTGAGCTTTCGAAATGTAATGAAGAGTAAATATGGGAGGTACAGCATTATCCTGCCTTCATGAACAAAATTGTGAGCATCTTCCAGCCGCTCTGGTCAAATCATGAATCACCCGCCATTCCTGACCCCCCTGCCAGCATTAGATAATGGCCATCGGGAAGTCTGAGCTCTATTTCGGAACTGATCACTGTTCCAGGACAGGAGCCTGAAGTACAAAACAAATGGCATCCATTCACCAAAAACACAGCTCATTTTCAGCCTTCGAGAATATATTTTGCTCCTGGACGGTTGTATGCTTGTTTATTTAAGTTCACGTTGAGACACGTGCTGATAACATAATGTTCATACGTGGTGTTGACACAAACGACGAACCACAAGATTCTCAAATGGGCAGAACTGATCTGTCAGAAGGGGTCCGCGTGCTGTGCTGTGGTAATGTCTCTGTCAGAAAGTTGGAGTTTTAGGCTCCATGCAAAGGATGCATGAAGGAGGAGTGGTATATTTATGGTAACCTAGTGTCTCGTGTACAAACCTGTTCTTCTGTTGCAAAATCTATGATTCATAAAAACAGCGGTGCAATTGCAAAACACCCCTTTAAAATGTACCAAAGTCGTTTTACTAGTCATAAGAGTTTTGTTTCAATGCATTACGAATTGCAAATAGAAGGGGGCTTGAAAGAGGTGTCCATCGCCTAGTTGGGATTCACAGTGGGATGTATCAGTGGTTTATGACGGAAATTGTGGTTAGAAACCATTTATCATTTACCAGCTTATAATTTGGGTTGGTAAGTGATTCGCAAAGGGGAAGCTGTTCCCTTTTGAGAATTATGCCAGGCGTTTGGGTGGGGTGGGGCCACTATCTGCTCCTTCCGATGGCTTCCCAAATGGGAATATTTTTTATAAGCAGTACTTTGCCCCTTAATGGACCTAGGCTGTCTTAAAAAAATGTTTGCCCTTTGGGAATCCAAATGTAGGACAAAGGTCTGCTGTCCCTTGCAGCCCAGCATTCCTGCATTTGCAGCCATTCACAGGGGGTCACAAATTGTGACCTACCTAATAAAAATATGTATTCATTTTACTACCCACTGCAAATGTACAGTTTGTGATGCAACCTATTAATATACAAGTGATATTGCACATTACATTCTCAATCATAAACCAGATGGGGTGCAATTACACCCCCCCCAGTTTGTGAAAGGGAAGAGTACACCAGGCCCTGCAGTTATATTAGTTTCCTGAGGGGCTTTGACCACCCCACAGAATGAGGAGCTGAATGCGGGCAGATAGAGAGATTGTAGCTCACAATGGGGCCAGTAACTGCATGGAAAGACCACAAATCTGTTTGCAGTCACCCAGAGATTTTGTCTACTATAAGTAGACTAAACCTCAAGATGAAAGCTTGTGCAAATATGGGGAAATACTGGTAATATCAAACCAAATTACTGATTCCCCTTGTAATTCCTCATTTCTTAGTGAACCTTCGGGTACTAACTCTTGATGGGTCCGTTTTTCCACACTGGATGAGTTGCTGGAAATCTTAGAAACTCCCTGGGTGCGGAAGTACCATCCCATTTCCAGGGCAACTTATAATAAAGGCAGTGGCGGCCGCCACATACAAAAAGTGGTGAGGCGGGAGTGCAGGGAGAGTGAGCGGGACGGAGCGCGGGAGGGAGCGCGGGAGGGGGCGCGGGGGATGGGGAACCATAATAATAAAACATTTAAAAAAAAGTTAAACTTACCTGCTACCGGCCGGCTCCCGCATCATGCCTTGGTGCTGGGACTTCCTTGTCCCAGCAGACACTGTGACTACATACAAAAAGTGGTGGGGCGGGAGTGCAGGAAGAGTGAGCGGGACGGAGCGCGGGAGGGAGCGCGGGAGGGGGCGCGGGGGATGGGGAACCATAATAATAAAACATTTTTAAAAAAGTTAAACTTTCCTGCTGCCGGCCGCCTCCCGCATCATGCCTTGGTGCTGGGACTTCATTGTCCCAGCAGACACTGTGACTACGTCACAGACTTTCTGTCCAATCCCCACGCTGCAGATCAGCGCGGGGATTGGCCTGAGCGGGCTAGAAAGACGCTCCGCTCGGGTCAGGGAGTCTGTGGGGTTTAGCTGGGTTAGAGAAACCTAAGTGCGCATGTGCGTTTTGGTCGGCCTGAGACGGCTGGCCAAACACACATGAGCACTTAGGGAGTGCACTAGCACTCCTCCCCCCCCCTCCCATGCCTCAGCCCCGCCCTCTCTGCACATGGTAGCTGACCCAGCGGCTTTAAAATAAAACAATACGGTTGATAAATATCGTTTTATTTTTTTTGCTGCTGGCTCTAAACCAGTGGGGCGACGCTCCTCCGCCATTTCAGAGGTGCCGCTCCTGAATAAAGGCCTTTTTGATTCATATGGTAGAGGTGGTCAAGCAAGCAAATTCAAAGTGTGAGCCAGAGCCAGGCCAGAAATCGGGTTTAGATGTAAGCCACAGCTCAAGTCAAACCATCAAAACATGGATAAATCGTGCAATAAATGCCATCTAAAAATATGATAAGAACCTTTCAGATTTAAAAAAAAAAAGTGGTTTCTTTAACCTTTGTGTTTCATTTTAGTACATTAGATCATTCAGTTCATGGAGTACTATTAATAAAAAAAAAAAGCTGAAGCAGGCAAGCAATTAACAGTTTGTATCTTTTAAAAACTGCATTTGAGAGGGAAAGGCTCCTTCCAATGGCTTCCCAAAACGGAGTATTTGTGTAAGCAGTACCTGTCCCCTTAATGGACAAAGGTTGCTTTAAAAAAAAATGTGCCCTTTGGGAATGCAAATGCAGGGATAAAGGTCCTCTGAAGCAGGCAAGCAATTAGCATTTTGTATCTTTTAAGAACTGCAAGGGTCAGTGTCTGGCCTGCTTGACCTTCCTCAATTGTGGCTCGCCTGTACCCTGAGGGTAAGAGGAGAGCAGGAACCAGGCAGTCGGCCTGGGCCAAGCTTCAGCCAAGACTGGCATCCCTTCTCCTCTATAACATGCTTTGCTGGTCTTTCCCATCTGCACGCGGAAAAAGCAAGTCAAATGAAATGATGCTCTGCCAAGGCTGCCCAGGGGGGCCCCGTAGGGGACCCTCCAACAGGGCGGCCGCCTTAGTGCCACAGGAAGGCACAGAAGTCCTCTGTCTAGGCTCCCTGGGCTAGGGACCCGGGGGGTCTGCAGGCCGCGTCATTTCCGGCCGTGGGGAAGGGGACAGGGGTATAATTGCCTTCCCCGCCCACTGTACGGCCTCTTGACCGCTACCCGTCTCGCTGTTGAGGTCGTGCCGGGGACTGCTGCCAGAGATCACAGGTTAGCCAATCACCCCCCCCCCTCCCACCCCCCGTGGGGGTCCCAACATGCGGGCCGGGCCCGGAAGGGACCCTGTCCCAATTACTTGCTTCCAGCCCGGCCCCCAGGAGGTCCGCTTTCGGCGGTACCGGTGGGGCTCGGGGGCTAGGTAGTGGGACGGGTGCCAGGGCCGGAGGGGTGTTTATTGAAGGCAGCAGCCATGCAGGTCGGCACGGCAGTCGCCGAGGTCACGGCCTTGAGTGCGGGGGTCTTTTCCTTCCCCAGCACGGCCACCCCAAGTGGGGGCTGTGAGGGAGTGGGCCTTAGTTAGGGGCCCCACGTCACGAACAGGCCGGGCGAGCAGGCGAGGGGGATCCATCAGCGGGTCTGCCCTGGGGCCTGTTTAGGGAGGGGCTTGAAGGACTGTAAGTGGATGGGCCCAGGTCGTCCCGGGGCTCCCCGCGACGGACCTTGGCCCGCAGGGGCCTGTGGCAGATTTGCTGCTCAGGTGGTTTCCTGTCCACTCTGCCCGGTGGCGACAGGGTTCGCCCACTGGGGCCAGGCCGGCTCAGATGGGGCCACGAGGGCTCTTGTTACTGGGCCCCGGCTTTGCCTATGGGTGACTTGCTTCGCCCTGCGGGGCTAGTGGGTTGTCTCCCCGGCCCCCACGCGGTGGCTGGGGCCCGTGGGGGAGGGGCATCGGGGAGTGCACCAGTGTGAGGGCCAATATGGCGGAGGTCGGCCTGGTGCAGCCCGCAATTGACTTTGGCCTCCTCTTTGAATTAGAAAGCTAAGTGCCCAATTGTTTCTGCTGCTTTCTAATGGGAAATGCCCGTCGGGGAGGGACAGCGGGGAGCGCATCAGTGCGAGGGCATTTATGGCGAAGGCGGCCGGGAGCAGCCCGCGACTGACCTTTTTACCGGGCCGTCCTGAAAACGGTAGGTGCCAAGTCCTGTTATTGAATTATGTGCAAAGCGCACAAGCCACTTTACGAGCCCCGCACTCTGGCGTACGCTCTTGGGCCCGGGGGTACTGCTGTGCAGGCCCGTCTCGGGTCAACTAGACCACGGACCTTTGGTAGGGTAGGGGGGGTGGGGCTACCTATCACACTACGTTGGAGTGCCGGGGAGGAGGTGGCTCTCCGGTTGCGGGCCCGGCGGGGGACAAACAGTGACTGTGAGGGCTGAATTAAGCAGGCATCACGAGGCGCACCCACCTTCCTGCTGGCCTGTGGATGCGGGGGCGCGAGCGATGTGTCCTCCCCCTGCTCCTTGTCCGAATGGGTTGCCCGGGGTGTGAGGTCACAGGCATCCCGGAGCTTGCAACGCTGCGTACTCCCCAGCAGGCATGCCGCCTCCCACATCAGTTTGCAGAGTTACAACGTTAGGCGAGAGTCCAGCCCGACTTCTCGAGGCCCCAATCTCCAGGCCTGCCCAAGGTACGGCGGCTTCCTGGCCCGACTTTCACGCCTGCATTCGGTACCTGGGGGGGCCTTGGCAGCGTCGTGCCGGGGTCGGGCAGCGCCAGTATTGAAACGACGGGTTTAGGAAGTGTCTGACACTTTACAGAAGTGCGTGTGGCAGTAGCGTCCGACAGTCCAGCGGACGGACAGGAAGGCACTGCGAGATTTATTCCACTGAGGTCGATAATTCGAGCCGCTGCTCCAATTTGGGTTATAAGCGTGTCACCTGCTTACCGAATATTAGGTAACTTGGATACTTTCCATGCCCTTTACTGTAAATGTAGAGACAGAAGGCAACTCCTGTGTGAATGGCAGGCTGATTGACCAGAAACCTGGACTGATGCCTAGCATACACTACTGGTGTGATCGGGGGCAAACGTCTTTGAATCACTGTAACTCCTTGTCCCTAAATCCAGATTGGTCAACGCCTACAGGTAGAACAACAAGCAGTCTTTCTCAAAAAATGCTGTTTTGTTTTATCCAATTTGAAGCAGCCTTGTCATTTTTCACGGCATGTATGGTGCTATTTCCAAGCTGGTCTTTACATAGCTAAGCCCCTGCCGTCGCTGGGAGGTCAAGTCAAGCCTATGGCTGCGCTTCAAGTTGTGGTTCTCAGTTGAAATGAATGTGGTGCCTCATAACGTGTGTTTTTGGAAAGCGAACTCTTATCTCCTGAGTCCTGCTGTTGTCCACCGGGTGACACACATCAGCTAGGCTAGGAAGTTTTACACGAGCGCTCGCGAAGCAATTCCACAGTGGGGAACGCTCTCCATGAAGCGCTGCATGTTCCCAAGAGGGGCGGAGTTGCAGCATGCCGGGCGGCCCGCAGCACGGTGCACGCCCCTCCCCTATTGCCCCTCTACTTGCCTTTGCGATGCGGACAAGGGGAAGTGGTGTGGGATTCGGTCGGTGACCTTTGCTCTGCAACCTTCGAGCCCCTTAGGAAACAATTGAGTTGATTTTAGCCTTTCCGTAACCCCTTGCAGTTCTTTAGAACAATTTTACTGGTAGGGCTGTCACGGGCACTCCGCATGAATGGGCTCGGTGGAATTTTGGATGCACGTGTGCTCTGCAGGCGCAGGTTGTGGTTGGGTAGCAGCTGCCTGAGTGGTGAGCCTTGAGTGGGTGTTCTCAGCGGGCTCTGGCCTTGCTATGGAGTGCGTCGGTGTTGTTGGTTTTATCTGCAAGTTCATGGGCTCGGACTTGGCCAGAAGGCATCAGAGGGCTGTACAGCAGTAGCAGAATACAGCGAGTTGTGATTAGCAGAAATTTAACACAGCTGACGAGGTTTTCAGATTGTTAGGTGTGGCATGTTCTAATTTCGGTGATGGGGCGTGGCGTTCCAGCCACTATGAGGGACACTTCACCATTGCAGTATGGCCACGCAGGATTCGTTGGCAGTCCAGGCGTCTTCTGTTGTTCCCTACATGGTTCCGCCCATGGCTTGGGAGTCATTGCCGGCTTGGGTGCGGTGACTCCGGAGGTGAAGTTGATTGGCTTGTTGTTGCTGCCAGTGTGGGGCCGGGGGAGTGGTCTCGTCGTGGTTGCCCCCTTGGCCATGGGGCGCCTAGTTCCAATGGGCATCACGACTGAGCTCACCGTGGATAGGGTGGCAGTGCATCCTCTGGTGCTTATAAGCATTGTGTGGGATACAACACACCTAATCTTTCCCACTTTGTCCTCGGCTCCAAGTATGGCAGATTGCCGCCTATCTAGTTCGGTTTGTCATTAACAGTACACTGCAAGTTTGCATTATGGTGGTGGTAGTGGGCATCGTGCAATGACCCTCAGTGTATTGGGCTGTAGGGATTTTGGGGGCACAGCCCCGAAGGTGTGGTGGGCTGTTCTCGAGCAGCTCTGGGGTTGGTGTCAGGCGGGGAATCTTTCACGTGGCTTTACCGCACGGGGTTGTTTATCCCACCATCGGTTAACTTTGGCGTGCAGTGCCTGCTGCCCAAGCCATTCTTACAGCTTTGGGGGCCTGGTTCAGAGAAGTGTCGCACTTGCGCATGTCTAAACCTGTCCAAGCCTCGCTGGCGCCTTCCGAGGCATCAGTGCCAAGGGTGACCACCTGCATCGCAGGCAGTGGTATTTGCCTCTCCATCTTAGGGGCAGTGATGATAGGCACTAACAGGGCTAGCACCCCTCGGCGCTGTGGGGGGGAGCAACTTGAGCAGCACGTCTGCTGGTGTAGACTTGCACAGGGTGCTTCAAGGATATTTTGAGCATGGGATGCCTTTCTAATTGTGCGCGATGTCACAAATAGCGTTCCCATCCGGGTGGTACCCTCAGCGGATGGGGTCTTTGTGCCGGTGCCACGGCTAGCAGAGGGAGCGTTGGGTCAGAGACATTTAGGCACGGGCTAAGTGGACCAGGGCCCCAGGCTCCGAAGGGGCCCCTTGATAGCTTATATACTTCTCTAGCGGATTGTGTTAATTACAGTTTGCCTCGAGTGCAATTTTTACGCGGGCAATGTGTGAGGAGATATTAGTTAATTTGCAGAAATGTTTGTGTTGATTCCACGCAACATCCATATAAAGTATCTCTTAGACCTAAACAGGACCTCAAAAATGAGAATTGGTGGGTGTCACAGATATTATTTTCAGTAATGTTAGGGAGCTGCTGCTGTGATCCTATGTGGACAACACAAGTCACTGTCCCTCTATTTTGATGCTTACCGGCATCCTAGTCTCTTGCATATTACCCAACTCCTCACCGCAGAGACAGACATGGGTCGGTTCTGGGTTCATTGCATGGCCATTTCTGTTTTCTTTTCTTAAAGACACCTATCTGCACAGACTTTTGGGCCTGCATTAGCCACACATATACCTCCTCCATTCTGGCCCACACTAAGACCAGTCTGCTCTGACTCCACTTTTGGTCTGGATGATGCAATAAAGCCTTTTACTTGTTTAATCTCATTGGACACTTGGTGGCACGTTTATGGCCATGTAGCGTTTCTGTCTTAGCATGAGGGCCGGCGATTGGTTTGGCTGGTTTCTACTTGAAGGGCCCGGATGTGGACAGTGCGGTCTTATTCAATATGCATAAAACAGGTTTACAATTCAATTTGAGAGCCACTTCAGGGGTGGGTGTTCAGGAGCTACAAGTAGCTCACGCATTACCTGCTTGAGACTTGTTATCGAGAATAATGTGCTCTTCACACAATGTGAGGACCACGTCGCACCAATCAGGGATGCGAGGGAAGTTTTAAACATCTGGAAAAGTCCTTGCTGGTGGCTAACGGAAGGATGGTTGAAAGTAGGTTGCCCTCCCATGAGTGAGGTTGGATTTAACATCATAGTTAACGCTACAAGAGGTAGGTTAATAAAAGGTATTTACGAATTATCATGAATTGGCATACTAGGTAGGTGTAGTTTCAGAGAAAGATATGGCCATTGATCATCAGAAAGGGCAGGGCCATTCGGAACCGGTTCTAAGGGACACGGATAGAGATCTGACAGGACTATCTTGTCTGGGTTATTTGCAGGAGGGAACTGCTAAAACAGCTTGGGCCTCACGTGCGATACGATGCATGAGTCTGTGCGCACCCATAAGTATCAGCTGTGGGACGCACCACACCTTTCCAGGTAATAGGAGCAGTTAGTACCGGGGCATCTAAGTTCAAGTGAAATAAAGGGGTTTTAACACAGTAGTTAACTTGCCACGCTTGTTGCGCCTCAAAGGCAGAGGTGGTATGTCGCCTGACAAGTTCTGCTTGCATGTGAGTCGTTTTAACAATCGGACGGGGGCTTTCAATCTCCTTTCATTTTGCAGTCAGAGAAAGAAAAGGTAAAGAAAGAGCAGGTTTGAACTGAGCACACTTAGCAGTAAAGTCGGCAATAATGAAGCACATAGATCGTATTCCAGAAGTGGGATGCAGAGGTTTCAGTTCAGGGCCGGGTGGAAGCAGATTTTGGGGTCTGCTTGGTTTACCTCCAAGGGGCTGTTTTTTTTTTTGTTTTTTTTTTTTTCCGGATCTGACGGTCCTTTGAACCTCGCGGGCTGCTTGTGGCATCAGAAGTCTCTGGCACTTTGCCTGTCTGGGGTCATCCTATGGCTTCACATCAGAGACATTAGGTATGTCTATGGTTCTTTGCGGGGCTGATTATGTTTTCATGACTAAAGACATCCATTGCTCTCTGCCTCCTGCTCCGAATTGCATCAGAAGCGGGGCAGGCACGTAGCATAGTGGGGGCAGGCACCAACGTATTTATGGTCTTTTGGTTTCGAGAGACACATACGCACTCTGTATGCTAACTGGAGCGTTAGCGGAAAGGGTGGAATAAGGGGGTTTCTTTAAGTGGCAAGTAGGCAGTGGCTGCTTCAAGTTACGAGGTTACTTGCAGTGGAGGGCCTGCATGTCCGGGGACAACGAAGCAACTGGGGCTATTGCTGGTTTAAGCACCAAGGGCCACAGTTGGTCAGCAGGTAGGGTTACCCAGGTCAGGACTACAGTAGTAAGCCTGTGGGGCTGTGTAAGTTGTCACCACAAATAGGGTGCAGTGTCTGCAATAGTGGGCACTATACGACCATTCCTCTAACCTGGGTTGACACCATCAGAGGTTCGCCAAGGTCACGCTTTCATAATGGGGTGTAAAGGTCTGGTCCACCTCAGTAAGTCAGTTGCTCACTGGACCCGGGGGCAGCAGGCTGAGGGCAAGGTCCAAATCAGACTCTTCGGGGGTGGCATTAGAGGGACAGGATGAGCGCAGCATGCAGGCGGGACAATGGGAATCCCAATGTTGGAAAGGTACTCTCATCCACAGCCACCCAGGGGAGTGGCCGGTAGGCAGGTGAAGAGTAGTATGTACAGGCAAATTTGGAATATACCACTGGCACCCCGGTGATGCACCAGAGGTAATGGGGAGGGTGCAGGTACAATCCCACTGCTGGTGCAGTACATGGGTATCAGCTTAAACCCAACGAAGCTGGAGGAATAGTCAAGAAAGGGTGTCGAAGCACAGGCTTAGTTAACCTTGAAGGTGAGGCGCAGATTGCACGCGGTGCACATTGGTATGTGGTATATGGTAAGGGTGTTAGCATCTTGGCATTTCGTTATTTTGCCAGGATCAAGGAGCTGGGTCAATGGCCTTCCGTGCGTCTTGAGTGGCGCGAGGGGCGGAATTCAAGATATGGAGGCAGGGGGCTCCTCCACTAAGTTACATTGGTTGGGGGTCCCAGCCATGTGCTTGGACAGCTTGCGGATGCAGCTGCGGCACAGACTAAGGGGTTGCCTCCACGCCCACAGGGTGTTTGGTAACAGGTTAGGGACCACTTGGCGGGGTGCGCGAGGACTAGTCTACCTGTCTAGAATGGGCATGGACTTGTCTTGTGTTGCCTAGCCGCGGCAATGAGCAGACTCTCTGGGGGAAGAGGGACCTGTTGCAAGAGAGGGAGTCCTCCAATTGTAAAATGCAACCATTGGAGGCATGTGAACTATGGTGGTCAGGTAGCCCCCCGCTTAGTGTGGCGAGGAGCCCGGTCAAGGGAGGCCTGGGAAACCTCGCGCAGGAGAGTTGACAGTGCCAGGCGTAATTTCGCCATCTGGGTTTGGCTTTATAAGGTATGGTTTGCTTGAGAAATCCACAGGGAGTTTGGTAGAAGATGGTGTTTCACCGGTCTAGAGTGGGCATGGACTTGTTTGCGGGACTGGGGAGAGGCCCTGGAATCAGCAGGATGTAGGGAAAGATACCTACCTTGGGACACTATGTGTCATTGGAGCTACCAGCTGGGGGCATGTGAACTGGGGTGGTCCCAATTGTTACCTCTCCCAGTGTGGCAAGGAGCCCGAGCTGGAGACGCAATGGAGATATCACGTAGGAGAGTGAACAACGCCAGGCATAAATTCATGAAGCAAAGGGGATTTGGCTCCATCAGGCATGGTTTACTTTATGCCAAGTCTACTGGTTGCTGGGAAGTGGATGGGATTCACCTCTCCAGGGTAGGCATGGACTTAATTTGCTGGTCCTGGGGGAGGCCTTGGAAGCAACAGGCTGTAGGTAGGAATGTCTGCCTTGGTGGGGGCCCTGGTGGTGACGGTGGCCACCCCCAGAGCTGTGGAGGAGTTACAGGGCGATCCAGAGTCTGCAAGGTACAGAAGGGTACTATATTGCAGCAGCACAACAGGGTGCTAAGCCAAGGATACCCAGGGATGTATTAGCGGGTCCCCTGGAAGAACTACGGCGCCCCGTTAGCCTACAGGCGGTTGTGGGTCTGAGCAACCGGGGGCTGCCTGGAACGCTCCGCCCACCCGTGGGGGCGTGAGTAAGGAGTGGACTGGCGGTCCACTGAGGGGAGAGGTGGCCTCTCCCAATAATTGGTAACCACCGGTTGGCGACGGCCACGGTGCAATTTGGCTCATCAGACGGGCAGGCGGCATAGGGGCTGGCCTGCCCTGGGATCGCCCGTAAGATAACCCACCATGTTGGCATATTGGTTATGCAAATAAACCTGCAGCAATATTCTCCACTAAAAAAGGTGTCGTGTGGTTTATTTCTGTATGTTGCTGTATGAGAACTGAGTGTTGCCAATATTGGCACTATGCCAAGGCTGCCCAGGGGGGCCCCGTAGGGGACCCTCCAACAGGGCGGCCGCCTTAGTGCCACAGGAAGGCACAGAAGTCCTCTGTCTAGGCTCCCTGGGCTAGGGACCCGGGGGGTCTGCAGGCCGCGTCATTTCCGGCCGTGGGGAAGGGGACAGGGGTATAATTGCCTTCCCCGCCCACTGTACGGTCTCTTGACCGCTACCCGTCTCGCTGTTTCCCACCCTACCGCTTACCCTGCGGACGGCCAAAGGGTAGTACGGGGAGGGGAAGATTCTAACTTATTGTTTTGTGTTGCAGGAGGAGTTACAGGGCGATCCAGAGTCTGCAAGGTACAGAAGGGTACTATATTGCAGCAGCACAACAGGGTGCTAAGCCAAGGATACCCAGGGATGTATGAGCGGGTCCCCTGGAAGAACTACGGCGCCCCGTTAGCCTACAGGCGGTTGTGGGTCTGAGCAACCGGGGGCTGCCTGGAACGCTCCGCCCACCCGTGGGGGGGGCGTGAGTAAGGGAGTGGACTGGCGGTCCACTGAGGGGAGAGGTGGCCTCTCCCAATAATTGGTAACCACCGGTTGGCGACGGCCACGGTGCAATTTGGCTCATCAGACGGGCAGGCGGCATAGGGGCTGGCCTGCCCTGGGATCGCCCGTAAGATAACCCACCATGTTGGCATATTGGTTATGCAAATAAACCTGCAGCAATATTCTCCACTAAAAAAGGTGTTGTGTGGTTTATTTCTGTATGTTGCTGTATGAGAACTGAGTGTTGCCGATATTGGCACTATGCCCTGGAATTGATTTCTTGAGCTGAGCCCCGACCACAGAGTAGGCAGGGCCTCTAGGAGACGATCAATCATTTTCGGTAAACTCGGAGGCGAGTCTGAGATGTAAATCTGAAGAAATGTTGGCATTTTCTACCTGAGGCCGGATTTCAATGGGCTTTTTGTGCCGCGGAACTGGTGCAAGGCCGCGTGAGGCAGTCGTGCATAGACCACTGCATTTTAGCCCTCGACAAAAAGTGGTTTGCGGTGGTCCTTTCTCAATGAATCATATTCACACTGCGCTGGCATAAGCAATTGCATAAAGCTTGCAAGGTCAGCAGAAACCACTCCTAGTGCAGAAAAATTACACCGTTCATGAATGTTCTTGCTGAACTGGTATGGAAATGAATGTCACATGCTTCACTGTTTTACGTCATCCTTTGGGTGACATTCAAGGAGGTTTACATGCCATTTGCTTTTAAATTTGATAGAGAATAAAGTAACCTACAATAAATTAACGAGCATTTAATATAAAATGCAATGCAATTTAAAGATATTGAAAAAAGGTTTTGATTTTAGTTTCACGTTGATGCTTAAGGATCTTTACATAGCAAAACCTGAGCGGAAGGAGTTAAATCTGGGCAATGAAATAAAATATAGCTGTGCAAACGTGCTTTTAGGCACGTTAAAATAGGTACTTCCACATACCAAGACTCCCAAACAGGTGGCTAATTGCAGCATGTATGCGCGCAGGGATACAGGCCTTTAGGACGTCCTTCTAGCGTAGAAGGAGAGGAATATGCCAACACTTACAGCAAAATCTGATCACTCCCCAATAAGTGTGTGAACAGAGAGTGTGGCATGTTATAGGTGTATTGTGTGACCTTAAGACCATGAATTGTGTCCAAAGGAACCCTTCAGGTTCCGTTTGGGCTTTCTGTGGATGGGGCATCCTCCAGGCTACTGCGTCTGCAGACTAGTCTCATAGACCTCAAGGGTATCTGGGTGGACAAGGGAAGATACATTCATTCCTGCCAGGTAAAAACTAGGGACTGACAGATGGAGTTTGGCGGACAATACAGCCACCATCCTGAGGACGTCTTCCTGCCATATTTAGGGGGTCATTATAATAGCGGGCGGATCGCCACCGTCCGCTATTTTTCACCGCCCGCATTCCATTTCCCCCCCGCCATATTACGATGGCGGGGGGGACCCCGGCGGATGGAAAGACCGTCTGCCGGTTTTCTGCCGGTCTGACAGGGGACCGGGCGGAAAAGGGCTCTAACATGGTGGCGGTGTCTGCAAGACACCGCCATCCATATTAGGATGGTGGCGGAAAGGCATGCGGTCTTTGCTTCTGGGGGCCCGTTGACGGCCCCCAGGGTTGTGGGGGGTGGACATGGGGGGTACCTATGGTACCCCCCTGCATTTGCATGCACAAGGTGGCAGGCACCGCGCGGTGCCTGTGACGTTGTGCATGCAAATGCACAACATGCCTTTTTCACATTGCGGTGGGTGCTGCTGACAGCACCGCCCACCGCAATGTGAACAATGCGGGATGCGCCCGTCAGTGTGGTGGGCGCATCGTAATTTGTATTGCGGGACCGCCGCACATATGGCGGGCGGTCCCTTTAGTCCGCCCGCCATCGTAATGGATCCCTTAGAGTTGTCCGCCAGCCCTCCAGACAACTTTCTACTTTGAAAGAAAATACCGTCATGGCGGTTCTTGTCAATGTATAAAACATTTGCTAGAGAGTACAGTCAGCCTTGGCAGACATTCTTCAAACTTTTCAAAAGTTTTTTGTTTTTCAAAACCAAACTCCAAAAGCAGGAGTTTTTTCTGAAAAACAAAAAACGAATGACCTCCACACCATGGACGTTTTCTCCCATGGTGTGTAGGTAATTGTTTTGTTACTGTCCCTTACCGCTAGGTTTTTCCTTTACATCGTCCATGCTAAAGAGACAGGCGATGTAAAGTCCTTCCTCCGATGGCCCCTACTCTGTCCGGCCATCAGAGGAATCAAACATAGAAGAAGGAAACTAGACATAGCTCTATAATTGTTGAAATCCAGGAATAACCAAATTACAAAAATGATTACTTACTGCAATGGTGAAGAGATATGGCCTAATGTCTACTGCTGCCACCTTGGAAATTTGGGGAACCCGATTTGAATCCTAGTGGCTCAACATCCTATGGTTCTTGGGAAATTAAGTGTAATGCAAACTGGACAAGGTTCACTCCATAAAAAGCTGCAAAACAAAAATATATGTATATTAGAAAGTTGGATGTGAAGTGGTAATACGCATACCAAGGACTAAACAAGCTTTCACAAAACTCCAATATGTATGTCACAGTTAACAAATCCCTATTTTATGGGTAGGTAACGTGAGTACATAAGAGAAAGGGTGATAACAGTAGTGCGCATTTTATTAAAGACACACAGGGGCCGATTCCGATTCGGGCCGGAAATCTCTCCGACCGAGCCGGACCCGGAGAGATTTCCGACCGAATCGGACCCTAGCAGTCCGACCGAACGAGTACGATGCGTTCGTATGCTATCGGACTCGATTCGGTCGGACTCCCATTGAAGTCAATGGGAGCCGGTCGTACAACGCGTACGCGGGCTCCCATTGACTCAATGGGTGCGAGGCGAACAAGGGCGCCCCCTACAGCGGGTACGCGATGAAGCGGGTCGCGCCGTACATGCACAGGTAGGGGGGACCCATGGGTCCCCCCTGTGTGCGACTCGCGCGGCTAGGCGTACAGGGGGGTCCGACACGGACCCCCAAAGTGCGGCTCCGACTGCTCTTTTGAGCCGGACGGCGCGAGTCGGTCGGACTGCTTGAGGCGCGCATCGTACTTACCTGGCCGGGGAACGTCTCCATTGCGCGGTGCGAGGCGTGTCCGTGCGAGTCGGTCGGAGCGGTTGGCTTTTGCGAACGAGTCGGTCGGTGCGGTTGGGTCTCGCGAACGAGTCGGTCGGAGATTTCGCATCGTACTCGCTCGGCCGGTCGCACGTACGAATCGGTTGGGAAACAGGGCTCCGAATCAGATCCGGTAAAGCCGAATCCGATTCGGAGCCCTACCGGCCGAGATCGGAATCGGCCCCACAGTTTGCACTGAATGCAAGTATTCTATATACAGTACAAGAAAGCCATTCCACACATGCTCATAACGTAATAAAATACCTCTCTCTTTATACACATTTTTCACAAGTGCAGGTTGAGAGTACATATTCAAGGTCTAATCATCCACGTTTGGGACTTTGCTGCTTTTCCAGATTCTTAAAATACCACTTTTAGCAGTCAGTAATCCATTCCATATGAATTGCCTCTGTGGATTATTGAATGTATCCTCATTGTCCTAGCCTCAAATTATCAGACTCTTAGAGACATTCACTACAATCGCCCCATGACTTCTCTCCAGAAAAGATCCACTCCAATACACTCCTAAAACTACTTGCCAAACTAATACCAGGATTAACACGTCCAACCTTAATCAGTATGTCACTGGGTATTGCCTGTAAAGATTCTGTGGAGTTTAATAGAATAAGATGAATTTTCCGTGGTATTGTGAGATGCTAATTTATACTAAAGTATACCAAAAAATGATGGATGAAATGTTTGAATTGATCTGAACCACTGGTAATTACCCGGTCTGCATCCCAATCCATGGTTATGTTGCACACCATGCCACCTCAGTTTGAACCCAGCCATATGCAGATCAGCCTTGACCCTGCTCCAATGGGAATGGTCCAGCCCAAACTGCCAGGCCGGGTCCTCCCTGAACGGGAACACAAGCAACCCAGGACCAGTTTTGCCCTATTTAGAGCTTATCAGCCAGGTATAATTGGTTCCAGTGAAAAGGTGTGCATGGGACCCACATCTGGGCATTCAGACAGAATATCTAGTTGGAAATGTCGACTTACACAAATATCGAGTTGGAAATATCGTGACAGAAATTTCCACAGCAAGAATATCGTGGTCAAGTATATCAAATTTAGGTAAGAAATATCGTTTTCAAAAACATAGAAGTCATTAATATCGTTTGCAAAAATATAGTTGTTTAAAATATCGATTTTTTAATTAGTGTTATGTATTTTAGTTTATATTTTAAATGTATGTGATGTATGTTTTTTGCATAATTATTGTTTATGTCTTTTAATATATGTGTTAAATTCTTAGTAGTTATCAATTTTATTTTAATTTAATTTTGCATTTTTACTTCCATAGCGGGTTGTGGGTTTATAGGGGAATAGGGTGGGAAGAAATATAATTATAATCAATGAATGAATATTTTGTATTTCTTAATATTTATTTAATTGAGATTTTATAGTGTTAATTGTGGGAAGTAATTTATTTGTAATTAATTTTTAATTGATTGTTAGTCAATTAATTGGTAATTAATTATGTTAATTGTGTAATTTTCTTTTAGGCGCGGGTTGTGGGGTTTATAGGGGTAAAGGGTGGGAAGTAATTTATTTGTCATTAATTATTAATTTGTTGTTAATTAATATTAATTAACTAATTGGTAATTAATTATGGTAACTGTGTATTTTTTTTAGGTGCAGGTTGTGGAGTTTATAGGGGTAAAGGGTGGGAAGTCATTTATTTTTGATTAATTAATAATTAGTTGTTAATTTATATTAATTAATTGATTGAAAGTTAATTATGGAAATTGTGTAATTAATTTTAGGTGCGTGTTGTGGGGTTCATAGGGGTAAAGGGTGAGAAGTAATTTATGTTTAATTTATTAATATTTAGTTGTTAATTTATATTAATTAATTTATTGTAAATTAATTATGGAAATTGTGTAATTAATTTTAGGTGCGGGTTGTGGGGTTTATAGGGTAAAGGGTGGGAAGTAATTTATGTTTAATTAATAATTAGTCGTTAATTAATATTAGGGCTCCCGGTTTTCCGTTTTACGGATTTTTACATATAAATACAGACGGAAATCTATATTTCCTTTGTCTGTATTTATATTTAGAAACGGCAAAATACTAGCAAATTTTGCCACGCTGCCGTCGGGTATTTTGCTACCGACGGGGCACTTGGAATGGAAGATAGGGCGCTTGTACCCGCGGCAGACTGTGCTGGATGAAGGAAGGCACCCGGCACGGAGCGAGACTGGGAGCGTTGAATGAATGATAGACAGGACGGCTTCTGTGCTGGCAGCGCGGAGTGGGGGTGCCCTGTGTTCAGTGACTCGCGGGTCACCTCATCTCGTGTTGGCGAGGGCCTTGGAGAGCAGGGCACCGGGTAGAAACAAAGGGACACTGACAGACGGAAGCAAAGTGTGGCTAATGGACTTGGGATGCCTGCTGTAGTAGAGGCTTCCCACACTTGCGGGGAGGTAGTATGCTTCCCACACTTGCTCTCCTAGCTGCGCGCGATGGGTTTTGCACGCCGCCTCTGGTTAAGGTGGGCTCGACGCACAGGCGTCCTAACTTTGAATGTGGTGGTCCTTGCACACCTGCGCGTCTGGCGAAGTCTAGGGGTGGGTGACTAAACTAGCGTTCTAAGTGCATTAAAAAGTATGGTGACTTGATCCTGAGTGCAATGGGGTCCGGAGTCTGGCTGATAAGTAACGAATATGTTGGTGTTAAGCTTCCAGATAACACACACCAGATATATGAAAAACAATGAATGGAACTGTTGACTGAGAATGCAGTCTTGCCTTGTGAAACCTTGATTGGCTACCACGATCACCGACTGCTTGTGTAGCCAGACAGAAAGCCTGCATTGTGAAACTTCATGTCACTCTGTCGATTAAAGCCTAAATGGCTCCCATGCAGCCTTTCCATTTCATCATTAGCCATTGGCCACATTTACATTTTCTACAGGTGTCAGGCGCCCTGATGAGGGTTGTCGGTTAGATTGCTGTCCTCCGGTTTCACGGCACCCATCCCGTTTCCTTTCAGACCAGGCATCTCAAGGCTGTGTTTCATTTCTTTCGCAAACAGCACCGCAACGGTTTCTGTTTAAATTTTAAAAAAAATATGGGCACGTAGCTCCCACCCGTGTCCCGTGTTTTATGGCAGCTCTCACAGGGGGGTCCTGTAGACACTGCCCGCAGTCTGGTAAGAAGGGGTGAAATAAACAACAAAGCCTCGTTAACAAGTGAATGGTCTTTTTAGAGACCTGTGAAGTACTCGGGTGCGGCTTGTCAGCTTTGTTATCTCGCGCAGCAAGAAACTCCATCTGATTTGAAGCACAATCTTTTGGAGATGTCGCGTTGCCTTTAGGAGTAAGGGATACATAGTCAAGCAGGAAGGAGAGCGAGAACGGCAAAGCAGCACAGCCCACTAATTAGCCATCCAAGATCTATCATTTTTTGTCCTAAACTGTACAAAATAGATCATCTACTATGCTGTATTGTAGGCGAGCACATGACATCATGGAAGCCTACGTTAGCACGAATAAAATTGTCAATTTAAATAAATGTGGAAAAATACTAGCTCTAGCGTCGTCTTTTGCTTGTGGCAAAAATAAATGTGGATAAATACAGAAAAAATGCCCCAAAAATAAATATGGATAAATACAGACGGAAATGGCAAAAAAATAAATACCATAAAACCGGGAGCCCTAATTAATATTAATTAATTATTGAAAATTAAATATGGAAATTGTGTAATTAATTGTAGGTGGGTTGTGGGGTTTATAGGGGTAAAGGGTGGGAAGTAAGTTATGTTTAATTAATTAATAATTAGTTGATCATTCATATTAATTAATTAATTAATTGATTGATATTTAATTAGGGTACTAGTTTATATTTGTTTGTGTGTGGGTTTTCTTTTTATAGGGGTAAAGGGTGGGGGTAAATTAATTTTACTTACTTTATAATTAGTTGTTAAATACTATTAGTTTTTAAATTGTAAATAAGTTTTAATTGTGTAATTTATTTTTTTACAGTTTAATTTTAGCTGGGGGTTGTGGGGATTATAGGGGTAAAGTGTGGGAAGTTAATACATTTTTATGAGCTTTAATTTGCTTTTAATTAATAACATTTCTTTAATTGGTAATTAATTATATTAATTATGGAAGTACATTTTTTTAAAATTTAGATGTGGGTTGTGAATTGTGTGATGTTATAGGGTAGGAAATAAAAAAAGTAAATTTATGGAATAATTAATGTTTTTGTTTCTAAATAATTTCTAATAAAAAATAGTTATTTTGTTTGAAATTATTTTTTATTTTATTTAATGTAATATTTGTAGTTACTTGTCATATGTGTTTAACAAATATAATATATATATATTTTTTAAATATTACATATATATGTATTTTAATTGTTAACATATTTATATATTTTTTATTTATTTAGATTTTTAAATATTTTTGTTGTTAATATTTTGTTTGTTTTTAATTTTGAATTGAATGGAGTGAGAATAATAATTGTTACCCATCCGCAATCCAACACTTTCCCTACTGTTGCACTGATTGGAGTGGGAGTAATTTTATCCCGCCACTATCCAATACTTTCCCTACTGTTGCACTCACTGGAGTGGAAATAGTAATTTTTACCCCTCCGCTATTAAACACTTTCCCTACTGTTGCACTGACTGGATTGGGAAATTTAAGTTTAAATATTTTTTAAATAGTTACATTTTGTAATTTCTAATAGATTTTTTTTTACTTAGATTTTATGTTATTGGTATACATATATTCCAGTGCAACGACGGCTGATAACACTATTAAGCAAACTATTATAATGCCATGATGTGTACCTGTGATACCAATGCATTGTGGAACTTGTGGTGCCTTTTGAAAGTCACATGACCGAAATTTGAGCACTTGTAATTATTTCAATGCAACCTACCTGTGAGCAAGGCGTAACAACGCCGAAACGCGTAAGGTTTGAAGTGGCAAATGTGAATAAAATCGCTTGATCTGCTCTAAACCGGGCTCGGCAATCTTCTTTGTTTTTCAGGACGGGATTCTCCATTCCCGTTGACGCCAGAGCCGCCCTGCAGGGTTGGAGGCCCCCAGCATGGAGCTGTTTTCGTGGTGCTGCTAACACCTTTGGGGGCATGACCCGCTCACTCTACACCAGACCAAAGAAAGGACTGCCGTGGTATTTCTGGGTGTTAGAGGTGAGAAAGGGAGATGAGTGAGGGGCATACCTCACCCGGACAGTTTCAGAGCATCTTGCGATTTCGTAGGATTTACTGCCACTTAGGGAACATTTGGTGCACTCAGACATTGTTTTCCACATGCTAATTTGAACCAGTGCAACGACGGCTGATAACGCTATTAAGCAAACTATTATAATGCCATGATGTCTACCTGCGATACCAATGCATTGTGGAACTTGTGGTGCCTTTTCAAAGTCACATGACCGAAATTTGAGCACTTGTAATTATTTCAATGCAACCTACCTGTGAGCAAGGCGTAACGACGCCGAAACGCGTAAGGTTTGAAGTGGCAGATGTGAATAAAATCGATTGACCTGCTCTAAACCGGGCTCGGCAATCTTCTTTGGTGTTCAGGACGGGATTCTCCATTCCCGTTGACGCCAGAGCCGCCCTGCAGGGTTGGAGGCCCCCAGCATGGAGCTGTTTTCGTGGTGCTGCTAAAACCTTTGGGATACAAAAGGGGATGATGGACGGAACGTTTGAGCCAATCAAACACTCACCCCCAGCTGTTTTCGTGGTGCTGCTAACACCTTTGGGGGCATGACCCGCTCACTCTACACCAGACCAAAGAAAGGACTGCTGTGGTATTTCTGGATGTTAGAGGTGAGAAAGGGAGATGAGTGAGGGGCATACCTCACCCGGACAGTTTCAGAGCATCTTGCGATTTCGTAGGATTTACTGCAACTTTGGGAACATTTGGTGCACTCAGACATTGTTTTCCACATGCTAATTTGAACCAGTGCAATGACGACTGATAACGCTATTAAGCAAACTATTATAATGCCATGATGTGTACCTGCGATACCAATGCATTGTGGAACTTGTGGTGCCTTTTGAAAGTCACATGACCGAAATTTGAGCAGTTGTAATTATTTCAATGCAACCTACCTGTGAGCAAGGCGTAACGACGCCGAAACGCGTAAGGTTTGAAGTGGCAGATGTGAATAAAATCGCTTGATCTGCTCTAAACCGGGCTCTGCAATCTTCTTTGTTGTTCAGAATGGGATTCTCCATTCCCGTTGATGCCAGAGCCGCCCTGCAGGGTTGGAGGCCCCCAGCATGGAGCTGTTTTCGTGGTGCTGCTAACACCTTTGGGGGCATGACCCGCTCACTCTACACCAGACCAAAGAAAGGACTGCCGTGGTATTTCTGGGTGTTAGAGGTGAGAAACGGAGATGAGTGAGGGGCATACCTCACCCGGACAGTTTCAGAGCATCTAGCGATTTCGTAGGATTTACTGACACTTTTGGGAACATTTTGTGCACTCAAACATTGTTTTCCACATGCTAATTTGAACCAGTGCAACGACGGTTGATAACGCTATTAAGCAAACTATTATAATGCCATGATGTGTACCTGCGATACCAATGCATTGTGGAACTTGTGGTGCCTTTTGAAAGTCACATGACCGAAATTTGAGCACTTGTAATTATTTCAATGCAACCTACCTGTGAGCAAGGTGTAACGACGCCGAATTGCGTAAGGTTTGAAGTGGCAGATGTGAATAAAATCGCTTGATCTGCTCTAAACCGGGCTCGGCAATCTTCTTTGTTGTTCAGGACGGGATTCTCCATTCCCGTTGACGCCAGAGCCGCCCTGCAGGGTTGGAGGCCCCCAGCATGGAGCTGTTTTCGTGGTGCTGCTAACACCTTTGGGGGCATGACCCGCTCACTCTACAGCAGACCAAAGAAAGGACTGCCGTGGTATTTCTGGGTGTTAGAGGTGAGAAAGGGAGATGAGTGAGGGGTATACCTCACCCGGATAGTTTCAGAGCATCTTGCGATTTCGTAGGATTTACTGCCACTTTGGGAACATTTGGTGCACTCAGACATTGTTTTTCACATGCTAATTTGAACCAGTGCAACAACGGCTGATAACGCTATTAAGCAAACTATTATAATGCCATGATGTGTACCTGCGTTACCAATGCATTGTGGAACTTGTGGTGCCTTTTGAAAGTCACATGACCGAAATTTGAGCACTTGTAATTATTTCAATGCAACCTACCTGTGAGCAAGGCGTAATGACGCCGAAACGCGTAATGTTTGAAGTGGCAGATGTGAATAAAATCGCTTGATCTGCTCTAAACCGGGCTTGGCAATCTTCTTTATATATATATATATATTTCCACACAGATCCTCCATCGTCGGGGGCCCCCAACCCTACAGGGCGGCCGTGGCTGCAGGAGACAGAGATTCCCGTAATTTGAATCCAAACGAAGAAAGTGCCGTAGCCCAAATCCGGAAATAGTAGAATTTATTATAATTGCACACAGACTTCAGTAACTCGTTGTTAACTTGACGCGTTTCGGCGAAAATGCCTTGTTCACAGGTACATTACAACTCAGCCAAGTCCCAGGTGTTTAAATACTAGTCATGTCACGTGCCTGAGTATTCTGGTACTACATTTCCCAACATGCAGTTCATCGTAGCAGTGTAATGTCGGTTATGGTCCAATAGCGTTATGCGCTGCTTTGATGATCTCAATAACGAAATTCGTAACCAGGCAAAATCTGTGAAATGTTAAAAGGTACTTGTGCATGTATTTTAATTTCTGCTGCTGCCACAATTTAAAATGAACACAGTCCGGATCTTACCAAGCAGAGGAGTTCACCTCGCTTGTCACCCTTCCTCGTCTCCGAAGTGGCGATAACCGGTAATCCTTAGGTTCACTCGGAGGCAAGTGGGTCATGCCCCCCTCATCAAACTTCCACACAGATCCTCCATCGTCGAGGGCCCCCAAACCTACAGGGCGGCCGCGGCTGCGGGTGACAGAGATTCCCACAATTTGAATCCAAATGAAGAAAGTGCCATAGCCCAAATCCGGAAATAGTAGCATTTATTATAATTGCGCACAGACTGCAGTAGCTCGTTGTTACCCTGACTCGTTTAGGCGAAAATGCCTTGTTTACAGGTATATTACAACTCAGCCAAGTCCCAGGTGTTTAAATACTAGTCATGTCACCTGCCTGAGTACTCTGGTACTACATTTCCCAACATGCAGTTCATCGTAGCAGTGTAATGTCGGTTATGCTCCAATAGCGATATGCACTGCTTTGATGATCTCAATAACGAAATTCGTACCCAGGCAAAATCTGTGTAATGTTAAAAGGTACTTGTGCATGTATTTTAATTTCTGCTGCAGCCACAATTTTAAAATGAACACAGTCCGGATCTTACCAAGCAGAGGAGATCACCTCGCTTGTCACCCTTCCTCGTCTCCGAAGTGACGATAACCGGTAATCCTTAGGTTCACTCGGAGGCAAGTATTATATACTAGGGCCTTACAGAGGAGGTCATGCCAATCACAGGGGTACCCCAACCCATAGTGTACCCTAGTGTATCTAGGTGTTTTCACTGTATTCTAAGTGTCTTTTAGCATAGCACTGGCTCCGGGCCTGATTAGGCAGAGTCAGTTACCACCAGTACCAGTCAGTAAAAGTTGGGGACACAGGAGGACTTTGCAACAAGGCCTCCGGGCCTGATTAGGCAGAGTCAGTTACCACCAGTACCAGTCAGTAAAAGTTGGGGTTACAGGAGGACTTTGCAACAAGGCCTCTTTCTGCACCTCTGTTGATTCTTTCTGCATAGCTCTTGCTTCTTTCTGCACCTTTCTTCATCTTTCTGGACTTCTGTTGCCTCTTTCTGCATTTCTCTTGCTTCTTTCTGCGCCTTTCTTCCTCTTTCTGCAAATGTCCTACCTCTGTAGGCATAGTTAGAAATTAGCCTTTAAAAAACCTTTGAAATTCACTGAAAAAACCATAGGTTTCAGGGACGTTATAGTTAGAAATTAGCATTTAAAAAACCATAGAAATTCACAGAAAAAACCATAGGTTTCAGGGACGTTATAGTTAGTTGGACATTTCACTCGTACAAAACCTGAGAAATTCGGCCGTTATAGTTAGTTGAGCTAACTATAACTCGCGCCCCCGCAATGCACTGCTGATGAAGTCACATATTACATCATTCATGACATGGTCAGTGACATCAATAATGACATCACTGATGACATCTCAAATGACATCACTGATGACATCATCCAGTGACTGTGTGTTTCTGTAAAGTTTAAATATGTTTTATATATATATATAGGCCAAGGTGTATTGAAGACTGAGTGGGTGTATGACTGTCTGAATGGATGATTTAATAGGTGTGTGACTGACTGTATAAGTGAGTGATTAAACGTGTCTTACTGAATGCATGGGTTAGTTACTAAACTGTGTGAATGTCTGTATCAGTCTATTAGTTGGTGTGTAAGCGGCTGCATGGGTTGGTGAGTAGCTACATGAGTGTCTCTATGGGTTATTGATTGGTTGTCTGAGTATCTGTATGGGTGCCTGAGTGTCTGTGTGGGTGGGTGGGGGGTGTGTGACTCTGTGCATAGATGTGTGAGTGGGTAATTCACTGGGTGTATGGGTTCAAGAGTGCATCTGTGAAGGGCTGTAGGGGTGGGTGAGTGTGTGTATGGGTGTGTTGGTGAGTTAATGGTTATCTCAGTGGTACATGTGTGAGTAACTATATATGTAGGCTTTCCTGTTTTCAGTTTCTATTTTTGGTCAGTTCTGGTGGGGTTTTTTCAGTGTTTTCAAGTAATTTCAATACTTTAAAAAAACAGTGGTTATCAGTGGTTACAGATTTTCGCGCCATTAAAAACAACAGAAACAGTGTTTTTCCGGTGTTTATGGAACATTTTGCTTTTATGATTGCTTGCTTTCTGCACTGATAGTGCATGGTATATAGACAGTGTACATACAGTGTATATGAGGTCCAAATATATTTTTTCAAATCAAACTTATTGTAGTACACCATACAATACTTATTCAGCGAGTCTTTGGTCATGTGTGCTCACTCTTTCCTTCCGATGTAAACTTTTTTGTGTGAAAAGGCCCTCTCAACATTGGCACTTGAGACGGGCAACACCAAAACATCCAGTACACAATTTGGTAACTCTGGCCACTGACATAGCTTTCCATACCAATACTGGTGCTCTTGAAGATTGCGATTCTCTGAGCAGGTTCTGCAACATTTGTGTCGAACTGGGCGCTTATGCCCTCAGAGTTATTGAAATGGTCAAAAATGAAGCAGCACTTTTAAAACTACTGAGAAAATTCCCCTTTACAGATGGGATCTAGAACTTGTACAGAGTACCACAGTGAGGTTTCATTGACTTCAAATGCCATGGTTGGTGAAGGGACATTTCTATGCATCATTGCAAGCCATTTCTCATACATTGTAAAATAAAATTTCCTGAATTGCTCTTCAACATTGCTTTGCTTACCAAGTGGCATGCACTCTAACATGGAACATATTGCAGTGCCAAAGTCACTAATGGTGTCGCCAAGCCTACTCACAAGGAGATGTTTCACATCTACACCAATTATGATGAACACTTGGCTGACAAGGGTGTTTTCAAACTCTAGTTTTTTTACTATGTCCACTACAGCAGTTATGTTTTCCTGTAAAAATCCAAGAATGCAGTAGAGCGTACTTTTTTCACATCACTATCAATGTGCAACCAAAGATCCTCCCATTTCTTGCCTTTGGCATCATCACTCAGCAAAAATTCTGTAAACGGTTGCCACATGGATAATATAGCATTCACAGCCCCTTGGACTTAGAACCATCAGCTAAGTGACACAGTTGGGATGACTCTTTCTTTGATACCACACAAAGCACAAAATGAGAAATATTTGCGCTTTAGTTCCCATGCATAACAAAACAGTGCACCAGAATGGAATAAAAAGTCAATAACATTCTTCATTAACTCTGAAGATTGTAAAGATATTTTCAGCATACCATCTAACAAGTGGCAAGGATCTCTTACAGGGAAGCACTTCAGCTCAGGTATACATTTTGACCGGTCATCACACAACGTTTTCATATGCGTAGCTGAATCACTGCAAATACAAGCAATATCACTCCAATCTTTGTTGAACTTGGAAAGAACCAAGTGACACTGCGTTCCATGTTTTCCAAAAGACTGGTGTCATGTTTTCACCACTATCCCAGATGCTTGTTGATGGCACTCTTTTCACATATACTTGTCACTATACCTTGCATTGAATGTTTAAAGCCTGAGGTGCTGGCAACTCACCTACTATCAATACTGACTCACTAGAAACTGGGGGCTGATGCATCAAGGGTTTTTACCCATTCTCTGAGGGTAAATGTGATGGCACATATAGGGAAAGATTCTTATGAAACCAGCCATTTTACCTATCAGTGAAAGAATCAAACGCAGCCAAAATATCAAATATGATTTTGATATTTCCTGATCCTCTACAGTTTATAAAATAATGAAAGAAGACCTGAAACATGCTTCTAACCCGTGCATCTTTAGACCAAAGACCACAAAACTGAAAAAAGCAAAAGGAAGAAGAAACAATATTTTAGTGGCATCCCTAAACAACAAAACGCACGCAGAATAATGTTAACCCAGTCTTTCTTGCTGCTAGCTTGTATGACAAAGTTACATTGTATTGGCCCCTTCAGGAAGAAAAAAATGACTCTTTCACTCTTGTTTTCCTTTCTTTGAATGGTATTTAGTTTGTGGTTGTGCAGGTGTTTTTTCAGTGTTTATATGTTTACACTGGTGAGGGCTATTTCCCTTTCGGTGGGGTTTTATCAGTTATTATAGGTTTAAACCGAAAACCGGACAGCCTATATATATGTGAAAGGCAGTATATGTGAGTGTTGGGGTATATAAATCACTATATGTGAGAGTGAGTGATTGTGAGAGTGGCTGTATGGATGAGTGTGTGCTTGTATCAGTGATTGTATAAGAGAGTAAGTATGTGTTAGTATGTGTATAAATAAGTGAGGTGGTGTGTGTATAACTGTATAGGTGAGTAAATGGGAGTGTGATTGATTCTTTGCAAGACTGACTAGGTGTGTGAGTAACTCTATGGATGAGTGACGATGTGTGAGTGTCTGTATAGGTGTATGAGTGCAAATGATAGTGCTGTATTGATAAGTGACTGCATGTATGAGTGACTGTATGGGTGAATGAGTGGACGTGTGTGTGTAGACCTAGGAATCAGTGAGTAGGTATGTAGTAACTGGTATTGGTATGTCTATGGTTTTGAAAATGATAGTCTATATTTTAGAGTGGGTGTATCAAAGGTTATATTAGGGTGTTAGGAGGTGCATCAGATTATCACGTGGATGATGTCATCAGTGATGTCATTTGAGATGTCATCAGTGATGTCATCATTGATGTCACTGACCATGTCATGAATGATGTAATATGTGACGTCATCAGCAGTGCATTGCGGGGGCGTGAGTTATAGTTAGCTCAACTAACTATAACAGCTGAATTTCTCAGGTTCTGTACGAGTGAAATGTCCAACTAACTATAACGTCCCTGAAACCTATGGTTTTTTCAGTGAATATATATATATATATCATCAAAGCACACTCTCCGAACCTCCACGCTCCTTGCTGGCGAACAGAGAGAGACGGACCCAGATATATGGCAGGTAAGATCTTTATTTACTCCCTCTGTGACGCGTTTCGAGCACCCTGTGCCCTTGTTCACACATGGAAACAAACGTCGGCCATTACAATTTTATATGCTAGGTGTCCACCCCCGTGTATCACATGATCATAGACATGGAAGTATTACTCTCTGAACAAACTTGCATATATCTTCCTTCCTAAGTGATCCCACATCGGAAACAAAATTATAATAATGATAATAATCGTTGGAAAATACTCTGTCTAAGCAATGTAAAATGATGCTACAAAATTGTATTCGGAATTTTTTTCTCCCAAAATTACACTGTAAACCATATGACATTTTACCTCTGGATGAACGGCTAATAAATATGATAACGCCATCTGTGCAAAAAATCGCGATATGTGCAAATGAGCAAATATTGACATATTAGCAAAAGTACAATACATAATTGATGGATTATTAAAAATTATTCAATAAAAAATCCTTAATAAAAATCCAAAAAACATAGATATCAACATTAAAATTGCTTATGTGCGACGTTATATATCCTGCATGATGTTAACATAAATGCATCAGTCTGCGTTAAACATAGCCTTTTCTTCAAATACTTTCTGCATAAATGCATGAAAACCAAAAATTGCCACAATGTTACAATTTCAAATTAAATTAATAAATAAATATAGCATCCTCTACAGAGTCATTGTTCATTATAACGCAACTAGTTCCTAAAATTAGATCTAAAATCCTTCCGTGTCTAGCAGCATATTATCTTCTGTAAACATGTGATGTTATATAAAGTGCTAAGTGCTCCTAAAAAATCTAAAAAATTGTGCTTGGATAATGTGATAAAAACCAGTGGACTTAAAAAACCCTATTTAAAAGACACATGCTATCATGAGTGATGGCGACAAAGCAGTATGATAAGAAACTAAAACTACAGTGTAAGAAAATTGTTATCTAAACCTCATAAGATAGAAAAATCGAAAAAATCTATTAAAAACCCAACATCAAAATATGTACTATGTCTTTGGGTTTGGAAATACTCCTTGGCTTCTCTGTATCACATCATAGCCCAAGATAGATATTTCTATTGTGTACTTACTTAAGAACCATTTATATTCATTGGTAATATTACAGAAAATTGTACATATCCTCCGTTGTGTTCAATGTATATATTTTTTTGTGTATATTTTTGATTTTTGTGTAATTTTAAAATTATAAAATAAATTAAAATGAAGTTTATTAATTATTTTGAAGTAAATATATATATTAATTTTTATGTATGTGTGTTGAACTTTTTTAATTAAGTTTACTTGTTATATTTGTAAATGTATATTAAATCTACTTTATTTATATTAATTTTATTTTTTAACATATTTATTATTGAATATTTTATTTTATATATATATATATACATATATATATATATATATATATATATATATAAAAATCGCTTTTTATACAACTATATTTTTGACATCAATATTTTTTCCCCGATATTTTTGTACTTACCTCTTTAAGTATAGGGAGTCGATATTTTTGCATTCTATATTTTTACCTCAATATTTTTTTCATCTATGTTTTTGAGGTCGATATTCTGTCAGTGAACCTTATTACAGTATGTCGACGACATACTAGTTTGCCTTCCTACAGAACAGCAGTATAGGAAAGATGACATATCTCTTCTAGTTACTCTTGCAGAGAGACGTTTCAAAGTAGAGAGAGAGACAAAGTTAATTATTGTCAAGAGGAGGTCTATTATTTAGGACAATTACTGTCAGCTTCTGATCGAAGAGTAACCCCTGACAGAGCAGCGTCCATACGTCAAATAACTAAGCCAGAAATCGTTAAAGGAATGCAGAAGTTTCTTGGTCTCGGTAATTATTTGAGATAATGGGTATTTGATTACAGAACTTTCATAGTGCTTTTGTTGTTTTCTATTAAACAAGCAAACAGAAATGATAATGTGGACACTAGAAATGATGGAAACTTTCCAGAATTTGAAGACTGGGATAACAAATGTCCCAGTTTTGGGAACTCCTGATGATACCAAGGAGTTTTATCTCTTTTGTCATTGGAATGGTCAAGTGATGACAGATGTTCTTATTCAAAAATATCATTTAGGACACAAATCCATTGCATATTTTAGTGGACAGTTGGATTCAGTGATGAGAGAGCAAGCTATTCCCACTGCAGCATTTGCAGTGCAGACGAGCAACCCCATTGCTATGGGGGCACCTTTGACACTCTATGCAGAGCATGTAGTGTTTGCTATCATTCAGAAGGCTAAGACTACTCTAACTACACAGAGAATGTCAGTATATGAGGTGTTACTGTCACTACCATCTATGAGGGTAGTGAAGTGTCATATGGTAAATTCTGTGACATTGTTTGCTCATCCTATATTAGACTCTGAGGATGAATCGCATGACTGTGGAACCTACATTCCTAATGAATCTAGTCAAGCAACAGAGGATCCTATTCCAGGTAGCATTGTGTATTTTGTTGACAGTTCTTCTACTATTGACCAGGATACAGGACTAGTACACACAGATGCAGCAGTAGTTAGAGCACAGCAGCATGATTCATCAGACACACTCCACATAGTAGAGCAGTAAACACTACTAGCACATTATTCTGCACAAGCAGCAGAATTGATAGCCTTGGTAGCAGCTCTTGAGCAAGGAGCAGGAAAAGTAATCACAATAAATTCTGATTCAGCGTATGTGACTACCACTGCACATTCCAGCATTATGAGATGGAGCACAAGAGGTTTCCTCAGGCCAGACAGAAGCCCTGTTATGCATAGGAATGTCCTAGAGGCTTTAATAGAGGCGCTTGCATTACCACAGGCAGTGGCAGTTGTGAAATGTGCAGCACATACAAAAGGACAGGATTTTGTGTCACAGTGAAATGCACTAGCAGATTGGCCAACTAAAGATGCAGCTAGGCGCATACCCCCGCCTGTGCCATCAGATTCACATGTCTCTGTTTTGGTGTCCCAGACTGCCTCGCCATCTGAATCTGAATTTGACACTACCATAGATAATGTCATGCCTCATTATGCTGAAGCAGTGTGTTTACACAATACCAGTTACTACATACCTACTCACTGATTCCTAGGTCTACACACACGTCCACTCATTCACCCATACAGTCACTCATACATGCAGTCACTTATCAATACAGCACTATCATTTGCACTCATACACCTATACAGACACTCACACATCGTCACTCATCCATAGAGTTACTCACACACCTAGTCAGTCTTGCAAAGAATCAATCACACTCCCATTTACTCACCTATACAGTTATACACACATCACCTCACTTATTTATACACATACTAACACATACTTACTCTCTTATACAATCACTGATACAAGCACACACTCATCCATACAGCCACTCTCACAATCACTCACTCTCACATATAGTGATTTATATACCCCAACACTCACATATACTGCCTTTCACATATATATAGGCTGTCCGGTTTTCGGTTTAAACCTATAATAACTGATAAAACCCCACCGAAAGGGAAATAGCCCTCACCAGTGTAAACATATAAACACTGAAAAAACACCTGCACAACCACAAACTAAATACCATTCAAAGAAAGGAAAACAAGAGTGAAAGAGTCATTTTTTTCTTCCTGAAGGGGCCAATACAATGTAACTTTGTTATACAAGCTAGCAGCAAGAAAGACTGGGTTAACATTATTCTGCGTGCGTTTTGTTGTTTAGGGATGCCACTAAAATATTGTTTCTTCTTCCTTTTGCTTTTTTCAGTTTTGTGGTCTTTGGTCTAAAGATGCACGGGTTAGAAGCATGTTTCAGGTCTTCTTTCATTATTTTATAAACTGTAGAGGATCAGGAAATATCAAAATCATATTTGATATTTTGGCTGCGTTTGATTCTTTCACTGATAGGTAAAATGGCTGGTTTCATAAGAATCTTTCCCTATATGTGCCATCACATTTACCCCCAGAGAATGGGTAAAAACCCTTGATGCATCAGCCCCCAGTTTCTAGTGAGTCAGTATTGATAGTAGGTGAGTTGCCAGCACCTCAGGCTTTAAACATTCAATGCTCTACCCCACGAGAAACAGTTATGGGAGGCTGGAGGATGCTCCCAGTCAGGGATTGACCTAATATATAGACAAATGTTTACAGGTAAACCAGTGATGTCTCGGGCCTTACTTATGATAGCTCTTGATCAGTTGCATTTGCCAGCCCACATTTCAAGAGATCAATTTGTCTATGCAATGGTTCATTTGCAATTTGCATGATATGCTTACCATGTACCTTCATAACTTTACAGTCTGCCAACAATTTCTCTCCCAGCCCTACATTGAAAGTGATAAATTCTACCATTTCACAACCACAAGTTCCTTTTAAAGCTCTCCATACTGACTTGGTGGATATATTAGACAGGTGCAACAACTATTGGTAACTTATAGTTGTAGTTTGTCCTTTTTCTCAATGGATTGAGGCAGGACTGTGCATCTATTGTGATGCTGAGTCAGCTGCTCCATTTCTGATTTGTAAGGTGATTCCATGTTGGGGACTTCCAAAAGGGATAAGATCTGACAACAGCAAACACTTTGCTGACGGAATCTTCACACATCTTACGACAATATTAAGGATAAAACATAAACTAACTTCTGTTTATCATCCCCAAAGCATGGCATCGTTGAGCACCTAAACAGACTGCTGAAGAATAAGATCAGCACGCTATGAGCTACATTGCAGAAGAAGTGGTTGTATTGCTTACCCTTGGCACTCTTTTCCATTAAGAACACACCTAGTTCTGATCATTACCTGACACTCCATCAGATAGTGACCGAGAGACCTATGAATGTACAAACACCTGCCACTAAAAGCAACATACAGGGATAAAGTAGAGCAGAAATCTTGAACGATGAAATGCATGATTATCTTTCTTAATTAACTAAAGTTGCAAAGTTAATCTTTAAACAGGTAACCAAAGCGATGGAGAAGCGTGCCACCGCTGAGGTCGACCTTCCAGTTGTGCACATAGGCGATACCATTTTTGTCCAACATTTTGTCTGGAAATGGAGACAGCCCAGGTTTGACGGGCCGTTCACCATGACAAATGTAACCCCCACTGCCCTCAAGGTACATGGCAGAAAACCTTGGATTCACCTTTCAAATATTCGTCTGAACCCAGCATCACGCCAAGCATTGCCAACAATGTAAATGGAACAATAGGGGGGAAGAAGATTGTCATCATAAAAATACCCCCTTACACCTCTGCCTTTGGACAATTTTTTGTGTCAACAGAACGAAAGTTATTTATTTTTGTTTTCTTTTTCCTTTTTTGTCTCTATCTTTTCTATTGTTGCTCCTCTATAGCAATGTATTTTCTAGCTTTAATATCACACACCTGCAAAGAGAACTCTTTATTCATGCTAATGTGTCCAATAGTATTCATACCAGACTATTAGATAAAATGTGGTACCAACATATGTCAGATATAGGTTAAGAAAGTACTAATGAATCATGTTTTGTCTGCTCTTTAATCCCCTATGCCACAGGATCAGATAGGCTACATTCAACCAAAGGAGTACCTCCAAGCACAGATTATGCCTTCTGCATCTCTACTTGTTTAGGATTAAGGCCCAAATGCAACTAACACATGTTAAAGTAGCACATTTTCTAGTGAGTACTTTCTTACAGATAGAAAGGATATTAAGGATGAGATAGCACGAATGAAGAGAACAGGTCATCCTACTGCTCCAGAATGGATGCAAATGGTCTTAGGTTTAGGGCTTTTAGGAGTAAAACGCCCGCCCACCAATTGTAATAGTTATTTAGTGAATCCTGTATCCCCAGATTGTGTTCGTAGGCCAGTGTCATACGGAGATAAAATAGATTCGGGGCAAGACAGGGTGAGATTGCAAGTGTGTACGTTTTTATTGTCTAAGTACAGTTATACAGTCCTTTTTAAGTAATAGCTGTCTTCCTTTTTTCTTTGTTCCCAGGTCCGAAAGCAGGAATCCTCCCACCAGTATCCTTGAGACAAGAAAACAACGCAGGTAAGTCACCTATCCTATTATGTACTTTAATACACCTCCACCGTCTTCTCCCTAGTGAACAGGCACTTGGTAGTGCAGGTGTTTCGGTATTGCTCACAAGAAAATGGTTCTCTTATAGCGAAGTCTTTAGTCCAGTGAAAGGATACCCAGGGTGATTATGGATGATGTGGTACAGTCAGGGTACCCTCCTTAGCAGTACTCTTGAGGCCCTGTGCAGTACCCTCCCGCCAACCCCACACCCGGTTTCGGGCAAGCAGCTGCGTTAGCCACACACCTCCAGGTGCGTGGCTGGACCTGTTGGCAGACTAGCGGTGCTCTATATTGGTGTCTTGTCCTTGTTGGAGAAGTCTGGTGTCTTCCTGCTCTGGTCTCTACATGTCAGGTGGCTTCACTCCTTGATGCTGTGGTGCGACGTTCTCTGAGGCTCCATCGTGGTCTAGGTGTCCTCAGGGTCCCTCTCGCAGTGTATGCATATCTCTCAAAGTGGACTACAGACTCAAGTAGGAATCCACCCTCCAGGGCCAAAGGTCAAGTCTTGCCCGCTCCTGTTCCGTGGCATAGGGATTAAAGGCACAGGTCTCAGGATTACTCTGTGAATGGACAAAAAACACGTCTTTTGATTCAGGGTCAGAGTGGAATGGCCAAGGCATTGGGTCTGGAAGTCCTGCTCCTTACCACAGCCAGGTTTTAGAGTTACTGGATCAGTTTATGTCCATTATCAATGGCATTCTGACATTGAATTTTCCTGTAGGGTTATATCTTTATGGAATGGTACTGATATTAGACAGAATGCAGTAAAAAGGTGTGCACGTATATGAGATGATAATGTTGACCTTTACACCTGATAGATAGTACAGTAAGTCCTCAGTCATGAGATTAACTTCTGTTTCTTTATGTTTCAGAGGAAACAGCATCATAAATGTAGGGAGAAATATCAACTGTAGTGCCACAATAGATAACGCCGACATGCAGGCCTGCACAGCCAGCCTTTTGGATTATTCTATTCTATTCACTGATTTTGTAAAGCGCATGGCTACCCGGACATCGGGCTTCCCAGCGCTATCGGATTGGTTGGAGTGAGTGAATAAAATAGCTAAAAGGATTAAGGAAAGATACACATCTTTAGTTTTTTTCTGAAAGTCTTGAAATTGTCCTCCGTTCTGAGGCTGGTAGGCAGAGCGTTCCAGAGCTTGGGTGCAAGGTAAGTTAAAGATCAACCTCCACTCCTAGCTCTCTTGATTCGAGGGACAAGAAGCAGCTCATGGTTGTTTGACCTCAGGTCCCTATAGGAATAGCAGGCAGTGGCCAATTGCTGAAGAACAAACGGACCTGTGTTGTGCTTTGCCCGATGTGTGATGCATAATGCCTTGAATTGTACTCTGCAACTTATAGACAGCCAGTGAAGAGTTTTGAGTGCAGCACCTGCTGATTGTATTTTCGGAATATCTAACTGTAACAGGGCAGCAGCATTCTGAATAATCTGACGTTTTTTAGTCACTGACTTTGGACTGCCTAAATAAAGTGAATTGTCATAATCAAGGCGCAACAGGATCAGACCTAAAATCGTGATTCTACGTGACTCTGTCAGGAGGCATTTCAAGACCTTTCTCAGTGATCTCAAGAAGCCAAAACAACTACGAGGCTCCTTCTTTGCTTGGGAGGCCATGGTTAGCTGATTGTGCAGGATCATCTCTAGGCTCTTTACTACTATTATTATTGGCAGTGTGGAGAGCTACTGGGTGCTCAGTTACCACCAAACTGGGGAGGCCTCTGCACATTGGTCACCTTGCACACCCCTTTTTTGATAATTCCTGGAGTAAATTTTTCAATACTTCATGAACACCCCATGAGACGGCCAACGACTTTGTTACATCATCATCGAAGGAAAAGAACTGCAGAGTATTATGGTACTACCACTTGGAATTATATTCCCCAAGAGTACCGGTTGTTTAATGATGCACAGTTGTTCTTTGGAAGCATTCTGCCATTTGCTCAGGCTAAGACAACAGCTCAATGGCTACAGATAAGTCGATGGGAACGGCTGAAATGCATCAACACTACAAAGGATGGATTTAATGCTGCGTTCTATGAGAATGAAGATAAAGCAGCACCATTATGTGCTTGACCTTATGACAGCAATGGAAGGAGGGGTATGTGCCAAATTAGAAGCTGCTTGTTGTGCTTATGTCCCAGCAAACGATGTGGACAATGATATTTGGTCAGAGGCTATACAAACTTTGTATAACCTACAGAAGAAAATGGTAGATAAAGGAGGTTCCCCAGATAATTTGCTAAACAGGTGGTTTTCTTTACTACCATCCTGGATGTCGGGACAGTTGGGAGCCTTGTTGCCAACTCTTGTGGCATTATTGTTAATATATATTGGTATTCAATTGATTTTAGCATGTTGGAGGAGGATTAGTACAAAGGTGGGAGGGAAGTTTCCAGTTATGACACCGACACAAGTAGTAGATGCTCAGGGCAACACATATCACCTACTGCCAAGTACAGACCAAGGTTTAGGGGTGAATGTTATAGAGGAAATGAAATATGAAGAACTTTTGCCACTACAGACACCAGTAGAAAATGATATAAAAGTATATGTGGTGAAAGAGCAGTGTTGGCCCAAAATCAATGCTGATGCCAGAGAGATGAAGAGTTCACTTGAAAATAGAGTGCATGATGTGCAAGGTCTTAGTTATAGGAAAACCCGTGTTTGTAAGTTTGAAGGAATTTATGGTCTTAACATATAGGCACACAGGCACATGTTCTGTGTCCTCAGCAAATTGAAAACATGATTAAACAATTGGAGCAGGAGATTGAATTAGCCAAGAACACACAGAATCTGATAAGAGGTCTTGGGAGTAGAATGATAAAGCACACATGAAAACACATCCATTCAAGCGACCCTTGACCTTGCCAGGTAGGTCGCTCCCCTGCCACACAGCTCCACCTGTGTTGTCCTGCCCGCTGCTGCTGCTGGTAAGCTCGCCCCTCTGCCGTTGCCTTGGTGCCTTTTGCCTCTGTCCCCCTTGTGCCCCCATTGATTGTGTCCATTTTTGCTTTCTGTCTCCCCTCGTGCCCCCGTTGATTGTGTCCATTTTTGCTTTCTGTCTCCCCTCGTGCCCCCGTTGATTGTGCCCATTTTTGCTTTCTGTCTCCCCTCGTGCCCCCGTTGATTGTGCCCATTTTTGCTTTCTGTCTCCCCTCGTGCCCCCGTTGATTGTGTCCATTCTTGCTTTCTGTCTCCCCTCGTGCCCCCGTTGATTGTGCCCATTTTTGCTTTCTGTCTCCCCTCGTGCCCCCGTTGATTGTGTCCATTCTTGCTTTCTGTCTCCCCTCGTGCCCCCGTTGATTGTGTCCATTTTTGCTTTCTGTCTCCCCTCGTGCCCCCGTTGATTGTGCCCATTTTTGCTTTCTGTCTCCCCTCGTGCCCCCGTTGATTGTGTCCATTTTTGCTTTCTGTCTCCCCTCGTGCCCCCGTTGATTGTGCCCATTTTTGCTTTCTGTCTCCCCTCCTGCCCCCGTTGATTGTGCCCATTTTTGCTTTCTGTCTCCCCTCGTGCCCCCGTTGATTGTGTCCATTCTTGCTTTCTGTCTCCCCTCGTGCCCCCATTCTGCTGTGCCCAACTTTGCCTTCTGTACCCCCGCCGCTGCGTCCCTGCGGCCCCGCCCCCTGACTGCCCATTCGCTGCCCCTGCCTCCCGCCTCCCAGCTGCTCCTCCCTCCCAGCTCCCCATATATGGCGGCCGCTGCGCGGTGAGGAGAGCGACCCTTGACCTTGCCAGGTAGGTCGCTCCCCGCCACACAGCTCCGCCTGTGTTGTCCTGCCCGCTGCTGCTGCTGGTAAGCTCGCCCCTCTGCCGTTGCCTTGGTGCCCATTTTGCCTCTGTCCCCCTCGTGCCCCCGTTGATTGTGTCCATTTTTGCTTTCTGTCTCCCCTCGTGCCCCCGTTGATTGTGTCCATTTTTGCTTTCTGTCTCCCCTCGTGCCCCCGTTGATTGTGCCCATTTTTGCTTTCTGTCTCCCCTCGTGCCCCCGTTGATTGTGCCCATTTTTGCTTTCTGTCTCCCCTCGTGCCCCCGTTGATTGTGTCCATTCTTGCTTTCTGTCTCCCCTCGTGCCCCGTTGATTGTGCCCATTTTTGCTTTCTGTCTCCCCTCGTGCCCCCGTTGATTGTGTCCATTCTTGCTTTCTGTCTCCCCTCGTGCCCCCGTTGATTGTGTCCATTTTTGCTTTCTGTCTCCCCTCGTGCCCCCGTTGATTGTGCCCATTTTTGCTTTCTGTCTCCCCTCGTGCCCCCGTTGATTGTGCCCATTTTTGCTTTCTGTCTCCCCTCGTGCCCCCGTTGATTGTGTCCATTCTTGCTTTCTGTCTCCCCTCGTGCCCCCATTCTGCTGTGCCCAACTTTGCCTTCTGTACCCCCGCCGCTGCGTCCCTGCGGCCCCGCCCCCTGACTGCCCATTCGCTGCCCCTGCCTCCCGCCTCCCAGCTGCTCCTCCCTCCCAGCTCCCCATATATGGCGGCTGCTGTGCGGCCGCGCCGCTGGCGCGCCGAAGGCGCGCCTAAGGCAAGCCCGTCTGCGCCCATCCGTGCCTGGACTGCGCCCAGCGCCAGAACCCCTGGGCCGCGCGCCCCCCGCTCCAGCCTCGAGGACCGACGCCGTTACGATGCCACCACACTCCACGCTCTCAACCCCGGACGGAGACACAACTGCTTCAAGGCCGCCCCGAAACGCACACATGGCCCCTTCCACCTGCCGGAACTGCAGATACACCAGCCTCAGGGCCACCGAAGCGCCCGCCAAGAAGGACCTCAACCACCTCCGATGCATCCTACTGAACACCCGCTCCGCACGCAAACACGCCGTCGAGCTCTGGGACCTGCTCGACTCATCATCACCAGACATCGCCTTCCTGACAGAGACCTGGATGAACGACTCGTCCGCACCCGACATCGCCATAGCCATCCCAGACGGCTATAAGATCACCCGCAGAGTCCGCGCCAACGGAGTAGGAGGAGGAATCGCCATCGTCCACAAGAACTCCATCAGGGTCTCGACCAGCACCGACGACGTTCTCTGCACCGCCGAACACATGCACTTCCAGATCCACACGGACCCCAACACCACCCTCAGAGGCACCCTTGTCTACAGACCCCCTGGGCCCCGACCCCAGTTCAGCGACTCCATCGCCGACTTCATCAGCACGCACGCCCTGACTTCTACCGACTACATCCTCCTCGGAGACCTGAACTTCCACCTGGAGAACAACAACGACAGCAACTCCACCACCCTGATCGACAACCTCGCCAACCTCGGACTGAGACAGCTCGTCACAACACCGACACACTCCGCCGGCCACACGCTCGACCCCGTCTTCTCCTCAAGCTCCCACGTCTCCTTCACCCACACCACGGAACTCCTCTGGACCGACCACCGCTGCATCCACTTCACCTTCCAGAAACCCACCACACACCACCGCACCCAACAGATCCCACGCCGCTGCTGGAGCAAAGTCACCGAAGACCAACTACGGGCAAACCTCGCTCTCAGCCCTCCCTCCGACCCATCCAACACCGACGACGCTGCCTGCAATCTCAGACGATGGATAGACGACTGTGCCAACACCCTCGCTCCGCTGAAAAAACTCACCTACAGCGACACCACCAAAAGAGCCAGCTGGTTCACCCCGGAACTCCTAGCTTCCAAGCGTACCTGCCGGAAACTTGAGAAGAAATGGCACAGTGATAAGACACCGGACAGCCACGCAGCCCATAAAGACGCCATCCGTAACCACCACCACCTCATCAGGTCCGCCAAGAGAATCTCCTTCGAAGACCGCCTCGACAACAACGCACACAACAGCAAGGAGCTCTTCAACATCGTGAAGGAACTCTCCAACCCCAGCTCCAACACCAACGACATCCCGCCGTCGCAAGCCCTGTGCGATTCCCTCGCCACCTTCTTCCACCGCAAGATCGCCGACATCCACGACAGCTTCAACACCCAGACAGCCCCCACCAAGATAGATACTCCAGACCCGCCGCACACCATCGACCATGACCCCTTGCCAGCCTGGGCCAGCGTGAACATCGATGACACCATCAAGACCATGGGCACAATACACTCTGGTTCCCCGTCAGACCCTTTCCCGTACCACATCTTCAACAAAGCCAGCAGCTCCATTGCACCCCACCTGTGCAACGTTATCAATCTCTCCTTCGAGACGCGACCTTCCCAGAGAGCTGGAAACACGCAGAGATCAACGCCCTACTCAAAAACCCAAGGCGGACCCAAGAGACCTCAAGAACTTCCGGCCCATCTCCCTGCTTCCGTTCCCAGCCAAGGTCATCGAGAAGATCGTCAACAAACAGCTAACCCGATACCTAGAAGAAAACAGCATCCTGGACCCATCCCAATCGGGGTTCCGCAGCAACCACAGCACTGAGACTGCCCTCATCGCCGCCACCGACGACATCAGGACCCTGCTGGACAACGGTGAGACCGCAGCCCTCATCCTGCTGGACCTCTCCGCCGCCTTCGACACTGTCTGCCACCGCACTCTACGCGCACGCCTCCACGACGCAGGGATCCGAGACAAGGCCCTGGAATGGACCACCTCCTTCCTCGATGGCAGAACCCAGAGAGTCCGCCTCCCACCTTTCCGATCCGAAGCCTCCGAGATCATCTGCGGCGTACCCCAGGGATCCTCCCTCAGCCCAACACTGTTCAACATCTACATGGCCCCGCTCGCACGCATCGCCAGACAGCACGACCTCAACATTATCTCCTACGCCGACGACACTCAACTGATCTTCTCCCTCACCAAGGACCCCCTCGCCGCCAAAGCCAATCTCCATGAAGGAATGAAGGCCGTCGCCGATTGGATGAAGAACAGCCGACTAAAGATGAACACGGACAAGACGGAGGTCCTCATCCTTGGCTCCAACCCCTCAGCCTGGGACGACTCCTGGTGGCCAACGACGCTGGGAGCAGCCCTGACACCCACCGACCACGCACGCAACCTGGGAGTCATCCTCGACTCAACGCTCTCCATGGCCAAGCAAGTCAACGCAGTCTCCTCCTCCTGCTTCAACACCCTCCGCATGCTTCGCAAGATCTACAGGTGGATCCCGACAGACACAAGAAGAACAGTCACCCAGGCCCTCGTCAGTAGCAGACTTGACTATGGGAACGCCCTCTACGCGGGAGCCCCGGCCAAGCTCATCAAGCGACTGCAACGCATACAAAACGCCTCCGCACGCCTGATCCTCGACGTACCACGCCACAGCCACATCACCCCCACCTGAGGAACCTGCACTGGCTCCCCGTCGACAGGAGGATCACCTTCAAACTCCTCATCCATGCACACAAGGCACTCCACAGAACTGGCCCAGCCTACCTCAACAGACGACTCTTCTTCTACGTCCCCAACCGCCAGCTCCGCTCCGCCGACCTCTCCCTCGCCACCGTCCCTCGCATTCGAAGAACAACCACCGGCGGCAGATCCTTCTCACACCTCGCCGCCAAGACCTGGAACACCCTTCCACTAAGCCTACGACAGACCCAAGACCTGCTGACCTTCAGGAGGCTACTCAAGACCTGGCTGTTCGACCAGTAGCAGCACCCCCCCCTTCCCTCTCCCCAGCGCCTTGAGACCCTCGCGGGTAAGTAGTGCGCTCATACAAATTCTGTGATTGATTGATTGATTCAAGGGTAGAGAATTGTTAGTTTGTCAAGTATTGCTGGAATTACAATAAAGAATTTGTGGAGAATTAGGTTAATGTTTAGGGACACAGGTGTTGATGTTTTTCTGTAACTTACATGTAATTATTAAATAGCTAATTGTTTAATTGTTTCATCATTTGTAACAAGCATTGTCTGACTAAGTATAAAAGTGGCTGCCTGTGAAGCAGCAGATTGAGGCCAGCTGTTTAACTGGGTGAAGATAGCTACTCTCCCTGTCGTGACAGTATAAAGCTGTGCTTGCCTTGCCAAAGAGGCGTCGTGTCTTTTTTTCTTTATTTAAGTTTCCACACAATTTATATTCGCAAGTGGAGTGACATGATAGATCTTTCTCAGCAGTTTGGAGAAATTTGGGACATAAGTAATTTTTTCCACTCGTGAAGGATCAGGAAAAGGTGGCGAGGCTGCTCCAGGGTGGAAGCAGGTCCGGACTGGCAGTAACGGGCATCGGGCGTTTTCGCGGTGAGCCGGAACGGTGGTGGTCGTTTTTTGACCCGTAGGGGCCGGTTTTGTTACTGGGGGCTGGTTTTGCAGCAGTGCTGCAATATTGGTCCCCTGTAACAAAAGCGGCAGCGGTGCTTGACACTAGCACCACCCCCCACTCCCCACCACGGGCCAGCACTTCTCTGTAGCATCCCCCCCCCCCCGGAGCAGGTCGAGAGAAATTGCCAAGGCTGGTTTCTGTTCAAAGTCCGGCCATGGGTGGAAGTTCCCTCGGTGGGCAAGAAATCCAGGTTCCTCCCAGTTGGAGCTTGTTGCAGCAAAGGCAAAAGGCTGCAGCAAGTACCTGGCTTTGTCGAGCCCTTCTCGCCTACAGCTTCCAAACACGTACCACTGGTGGATTGCAAGAACCAAAAAAGGGACTGAGTCTAAAGATAAAAATCTTGCACCTGGATGAGCCAGCAAAAACTAGCTGCGAAGCGACTTCTGCAGCTACAGAATCCTGCTTTGTCTAGCTCTCAGATTTTGATGCCAAAACCAGAGGCTACAGTGGGACTTCAACCACAATGTATCCAACATTGAGGGACCCTCACGACTTCTTGCTTTGTCACATTAGAGGTTCCAGTTCCATAAAAAAGGCTAAGTCAGAAGGAAAAAAAACTTTAAATGGTGGGATCCTCACCAGTCAAGAAACTTTTACCAGGGACAGGACTTTGTGTGTTCATATTAAGGCCATTACCAGACCTATGATCAGGAGGACAGTGCTGTTGAGATCTGCTCTGGAAGAAGAGGACGTTCTATTGCCCAATGCAGAGAACAGCTGCCCCTGACCAGAAGGATAAAGAGCAAAGACCTGTTGATTAAAGCCTGTATGGAGGTTGTCTTGAGGAACTGAATCACAAAGGATTCACAAGAACCTTGAAGTCCGGCTAGTCAGGGTGATCTGGAAGGTATCTTTGTGAGCCGAGGGTCAAAGACCTGTAGAAAGCATACCATGTCTCTGGGTATGTTTAACATGCATTATCCCTGATTTGTCCTGTATCATTTGAGATTCTGTGGGATTCAGTATTTGAGCCTTACCAGCCAGAGATTGGTACACAGGTGTTCTCCATCACCCTAAAGCCTAAATCCAAGTTCCCCATATTTAAATAGGGTTTAGTAGGTAGCAAAGCTGAGGAGTACCCTGTGGGCCAGGTATGGGAGCCAGAGTGAGAGTTCTGCTGGATCAGACAACCAAATGTAAAACATATTATTCATAAACTTCTTTTGTTTAGCACTGACCTTGCCATTTATAGAACTTCATTTATAACTTGAAAATATAAAAATAACAGAGTAAACATCAATAACAGTATAGAGGTAGGGTGTAAGTGGGAGGTGATGCATTAATTATTTATATAGAGTCGGAAAAGTTGAGTTTTAATGTACTTAAGCATTATGTCTAAGTTCTTGAGAAATGAGGTTCTAGATACTTGAGGCTCGACAAGAGGAGAGCTGAGTCAAGGTTTTTGTTTTTCTAACTTTCAGAACTTCAAGTAGACGGCTATATTTGCTCCTATTGTCCCTTGATCCTTCTCTTAATGTGTAGATGTTTTCCTTGGGTGAGTGGTTCAAACAAAGCATAAAGCTTTGTACTCTATACATGATAACCTCTCCTCAAGGGGTACAATGGGAATGATGTGATCACATTTCATTGCACCTTTGAAGAAACAAGTGCTTTGTAAATAATGGCGTTCACTCATTATGACGATGCTCCAAAATGGAGAATACAAGTCTGATGAAACCAGGCTGACGAATCTCCATTTTCATGTAAAGTCATATTGATGAAATATCTTTCTCATAAATAACCAATGATTTTTGGGAAAAAAACATAGTGGAGTCAGGTATTACCTACTGGCGGTCGCCAGTTGGTAGTTATTTTAGGACCCTGTTTCTATTCAAAAAGTGTTTTTTCTTTTGCCAATAACTTTGGCGCCGTTTCACAAATCTTCGCAAAATTTTTAAAACTAATGGCCGATTCACTTTAGCTGCTGTCTTGACAATTTCGGGGTAATCCGTCAAGCGGGGGCTGAGAAAAAGGGGGGGGGTCCCAAACTGATTTTTCTACATGGTAATTTCCATAGGAAACTGTTGACGCAGCCACAGCCCGAACTGCTAAACGGAATTACACCAAATTTGGCAGAAAGGTAGCTCTTTTTGTTAAATGGTGTAAATCCGTTCAGTAGTTTCTGAGAAATTTAAACCTTTCTCAGATATACAAATATGGCTGCGGAGGATCCGAGAAACCTCCCAATCTCGTGCCTGAGATCTGATTGGCTGCCAACACGTCAAACCAGGAAGTGTTGGCAGCCATCTTGTGACTCGGTTGAACCAAATCACAAGAAAAAAGGTCCAAAAAGGTACAAAATCAAGAAAAGGGGGCAGGGTAGAAACACCCTGCCCCCCTAGGCCTGCAGGGCAAAAAAAAACATTATTTTTTAAATTTTCGGCGGGATTCGCAAATCCGACCAAAATATTTTTTTAAAATGAAGCGCAGGCTCCAGCGCTTCATTTAATTAGGCCCCCGGGAGGGCCAGGTCTGGGGGCTACGATCAAAATATATCCAGTGGCCCACGCTGGCCCACGCTGGCCCCCGCAGCCCAGGGGACCGCCACCTCCTCGGGGCTATGTTCACTAAATGCGGAGGGGCCACGCGGGCCCTCCGCAGCCCTGGGAACTGCCACCTCCCTGGGGCTAATTTTGATAAATGCGGGGGGGCCAGCAGCCTCCCCTGCAGCCCCGGGACTGCCACCTCCACGGGGCTAATTTGAAAAGATGCGTGGGGGGCCCTATCCCCCCTCTGGAGCCCTGGGGACCACCACCTCCCCGGGGCTTTATAATTGTTGGAGGGGGGCCACGGGGATGGGGTCCTTAGGGCTGAAAATGGCCCGAGTAGAGGGGCCGCACAGGCCCCCTACCTATTTTTATTAAAGGATGTGGCCATGCCCTGGGGGATGGGGCCCCCCTCCAAAAAACAAAACAAAATGGAGGGCAGGCCCAGGTAAGGGGGACCACATGGCCCCCCTTACTTAAAAATAAATAAATAATTTAAAAAAAGGTCCCCGGGCTGAAATTGGCCTGGGGAGGGGGGCCGCACAGCCCTCCTCCTGTTTCCCCCCCAAAAAATAGCAAAGGGCGAGCCCCGGGGGATGGGGTCCCTGGGGCAGAAATTGGCCTCAGGAGGGGTCTCTCTCCCATTTTATTACAAAAAAAATAATAAAAAATGGGACAGGCCCCGGGGGATGGGGTCCCAGGGGCCCACAATCATCAAGGGACGGGGGACCACACAGCCCACCTTCCTAAAATTATTTTAAAAAACGGAAGCCGGCAACTTGCCGAGGCCCCACCACCTTACTTCACTACTCTGCAAACGCGCCTCCTGGCACGTTCTTGGTTGGAGGATGAAATGCCCTTCATTGCTGAGGGTCCTTAGGGGCCAACTAGCCCACCTGTTACCTCCAGTAAGCCCCATACAGCTGGATTGCTGAGAGGTGGTTGGAGTCCACGCCCCTTTTTCCACCACTCTGCATACGTGCCTCCTGGTGCACTGCTGGTGGGGTGATGAGGTCTCCTTGCCTCTTGAGGGCCTCAGGAGTAAAGTAGACTTCATTCCCCAAGCAGCAGTTCACAAGAAGGCGAGTTTGCAGAGTGGTGCAGAAAGTAGGCGTGGCCTCTGACCACCTCTCAGCAATCCAGCTGTGTGGGACTTACTGGAGGTAACAGGAGGGCTAGTTGGCCCCCAGGGACCCTCAAGAATAACCCTGGGTGTAAAACTCCGCTCCGCTCACGGAGTTTGCAGAGTTTTGGCAACTCTGCATAATGCGTAGAAGGCCGAGTTGCCGAAAAACTCTGCACTCTGCAATGGAGCGGAGTTATTTTGTGTTTGCGTGCCCGAAATGCATTTTTGCACTCAAGAGAGCGACTTACCGGGTGCCTGCGTTTGCCGACGAGCTTTCCCGAGCCGTTCGCGAGCGCCACGAGATTTGCTAGGCAGCCGCATGGTCCCACGAGAGTTTGTGATCGCAAGCACATCATTCGAGCATGCCAGCGGAGTTTCGGTGTTTTTTTTTTAAGATTGCTATCCTGAACGCACAGGATCGACCACGACTACAATCTGGAGAAGGTTCTCTCCCCGAGCAGCATCAAAACCTTCTCAAAATGACAGTTTGGAGTAAAAAAAACTCTTCAAATTGACATTTGGCTATACTTTTTTATGCAAGGGGTCCTTTTTCTTTTTTTTCAAGAGGAAGGAAGTGCCCCAGAGTCTCCAACTTCCTGTTCCTGTCCAGCAGGCCCCTCTCAGTGCTTCGTCCATCTCCTGGTCACATTTCATTTGGATTTGGAGCTTGAAGGATCACTCTTTGTGTCTGCTGCATGATATATATCATTGGATTTGAGGACTTTGAATTTGAGATTTTACAAGTAAATTGGCAATTGGTGTTGTTTGTTTGATTGGGGCCATGCACCTAGATTTATTTGTACTTTTCATCATTTTTTAAAATTTATTGTGGTGGGTGGTCTGTAGTTTCAGTAGGGGCCTAGTTGTTTCTTTGTAAGTAATTTTTCTTCTTTTATAAAGGAAACACATTGCACTGTTCCCTACATTTTTCTCTATGTTTTGAAATCAATTTACAATATTTATTTAGTTTACTATGTACTATGTAGCTCAGTAGTCTGCCAAAAATAGGCATTTCTCAGCGAGTAGGCCCAGAGCTACTCATTATGGGTGCATGAAACAACTGTTTGTGTGGTGTCTGTTGAATTTAAACATCATTTTGGCCATGAATGGCATTGGATTAAAAATACAGAATTTGTTTTTTGTGGTATTTCACCTTTTTTCCATGTGTGTTAAATTAAATGCCTTTGTTGGATGTGTGTGTGGTTATAACTTGCAAACCTTTTTAGCCCTGTGGATTTTTGTTTTTGGCATTGTTGCATTAAAGATGTGTTGTTTAGCATGCCTCCTTTGTTTGGCCAGTGTGTGAGTGTGTTTGTAATAGTGGGCCAGCACTTTCCTTGGCTGAGCCTCCCCATGTGGCCAGGGGCCATTTTGTAAAGTCTGTGTCCATATAGGCCTGCTTGAGTTCATTGTTTTCCAGGCCCCCTGCTTGTTGTTGTTGTTGTTGTGACCATGTGGCTGGCGGCCATTTTGTGGAGGCAGTTAGTGTGCTTTTGCCATAGGCCTGCATTGTCTTCCCTTTGTAGGTTTATTGCTTATTGTTGTGGCCTGGCCATGTAGCTGGCGGCCATTTTGTGAAGACAGCCAGTGTGCTTCTGCCATAGGCCTGCATGCCTACTTTTTGGTGGCCATGTCTTCTTGCTGGTTGTTGTTTTGCATGCAATTTTTTTCTTCTTTTATTCAGCACAAATGTAGCACAGTTCACTACATTTCTCCATGGTTTTAATAAATTTGCAATATTGATTTGAATTGATTCGCTATGTGGCCTAGCCTGCCAATGGGTTTTCCAAACAATAGGCCCAGAGCTACTCATGGGTGCATGAAACAACTGTTTGTGTGGTGTCTGTTGAATTTAAACATAATTTTGGCCATGGATGGCATTGGATTGAAAATACAAAATGTGTTTTTGTGGTATTGCAACTTTTTTTTCATGTGTGTTAAATTAAATGTCTTTGTTAGATGTGTGTGTGGTTGTAGCTTACAAACCTTTTTAGTCCTGTGGATTTTCCTTTTTGGCATTGTTGCATTAAAGATGTGTTGTTTAGCATGCCTCCTTTGTCTGGCCAGTGTGTGAGTGTGTTTGTAACAGTGGGCCAGCATTTTCCTTGGCTGAGCCACCCCATGAGGCCAGGGGCCTTTTTGTAAAGTCTGTGTCCATATAGGCCTGCTTGAGTTCATTGTTTTCCAGGCCTCATGTTGGTTGTTGTTGTTGTGACCATGTGGCTGGCTGCCATTTTGTGGAGGCAGTTAGTGTGTTTTTGCCATAGGCCTGCATGTCTGTCTTCCCTTTGTTCCCCTCGGCTTATTGCTTCCATCCATTGTCAATTGTCAGCTGCAGCTCCCTGAATGCTGCATCCCACGTGATGCACAATGCCAAACCGTTACATTTGTATTTTTGTTGTTGTTCTTCTTCTTTCCTATCCTTCCTGAGTGTACTGTACAGTACATCATGAAACCCTTGTTGTTATCAGTCTCACAAATGACTACACTGTATTTTTAATTGTTTTAATAACTGAGGTAATAATAATATTTATAACACTAACAAGTGTGACCACACACTAAATTATATTATATTTGTTTGTACTAGTAATTGAACCACAACAATGCCACGTTTCACTGATGTTCTTCTTGCTTCTTTGCTTTCAGGTGCACAAAAGACAGAAGGCCAGTGCACAACGTCACGTGACGTGTGACCACAGACAACTCTTCAACTTGTGCCACTGCATGCTAACTGGCATCTTCAAGATGGCCCCAAAGAAAGGTACCAGGTCTAGTACCAAGAAAGTTGCCAGTGAGAAGAAGAAGTCACTGCCACTTAACACCACCGGTATGTTGCCTAAGACCTTTTTTGGGAAACCATAAATTGCACCTGCAGCAGCGGTGTACGGGGAGCAACCTGGGAGCAGCACCCCCACATCAGTGGACCCACCCCACCAACCTAGGCCTAAGCCCATGTCTGTCGCAGAGCCAACGAATCTAATCACGACCATGCCGATGAGCAGTGATGTTGAAATTGACTTATCGTTATTGCAATGTAGTACCCAATCAATGCTGGAAACACAGATAAGTGGGCAACAACAGCCGCAACCACCCCCATAGTATCTGTTCCTCCCAAAGTAAGGGCAGTTCAGGAGATGGAGCTTCCTGCGGAGGAAGAAGAAGAGCAAACCACTCTTTCAGAAGATCCATTGTCTTCCAGATCCTCAGCAGGGAAAAGGAGAGTTAGTCCATCAACTTCTTCTGCAAGCCCCCCTTCTGATGATCTAGACGCCACTTGTATCCCACCTCAGTCTGAGAGTGAGACACGCCACGAGACAAGGCTCGGGAAAAGGAAGGTTCCAGAAAGCCTTAGAGTTATGGAGGTAGATGTAGAAGAGGAGGATGATGACGAGCCAGTCATCATTAACGTTACCCCTGCACCAGTGGAGACTGACATTACCCCATCCCAAATTGCTGTGAGGGATTTGGCACGTATCCCACCAACACAGATACCACCAACACCACCTCCAGCTGCCATATTTACAAAGTCCTGGCAGCGACCTACATCCACCACAACCACCTCAGTAGAAGTAGGTACTGCAGAGAATCAAACGTCACGCCCACCTACCAGTTCATCTGACATTGCAAGTGGCACCAGCAGCGTCAGAAAGTTGACCTCCCCTGTTTGGGACTTCTTTTCGGTTAGTAGGAAGGAGGTGAACATTGCTATAGGCTCCATTTGTGGAGTAGGTGTTAGTCGGGGTAAACTTGGTACAAACTATGGTACCGGAGGCCAAACAACCCATCTGAGAAAACACCACTTGATCCAGTGGGAGGCGCACCTTAGCAGCCATCAAACTGCGAGAGTTGTTGGTGCAGGGGATAAAGAAGATCCGATCACGGTGGAAGGTGAACAAGACGGAGACATTTTCTCTGGTACACAAAGAAGCCCTGTCCCCAGCAGTGCAGCGGTACCACCCACATCATCATCAGCAACATCGCAATGGCACAAGAGTCAGGCCAAGACAACAAGGGGTCCAAGGCAAGAGAGTCCCGCAGCGAAAAAACACGCACTGAGCCAAACATATCTGGTCTCAAGAGGTCACCTGCATCAGTGGCACCAGAAAAGAAAAAAATCCAGGATACCATTCTCAGCATGTTTAGGTCGGAGGGGCAGTATGAACGCAACCACCCAACAGCACGTTTGTACAATGCGAAGCTGGCTAAAATGTTAGTTATGGACCGCCTCCCTTTTTCTTTTGTGGAAGGGGTGGGTTTTCTTGAATTTGTGGCAGCCATCTGCCCGAAATGGATGGTTCCCAGACGGTCCTATTTCGCCAGAGTTGCTGTTCCAGCACTACATCACGATGTGCTGGAATTGCTTGGACAAGCTTTGCAGCAGAGTGCTGTTCACACTATCCTCCTGACAACAGACATGTGGAACAGTTGCTAAGCCACTGATTACATGTGCATCACTGCACACTGGATCTCTTTTGTGGGGTTTAGAGAAAAGATATCTGCTGCAGGTGTTGACACTGCTGACATTTTTAATGGCACTCGGAAGAATGCTACAGTAGCCATGTTCGCCAAGGAGAAATCCCATACTTCTGCAAACATTTTGGAAGACTTTAACACTAAGATCTTTGAATGGCTGCGACCAAAAGGGCTTAACATTGGTTTTGTTGCCACGGACAATGGCAGTAATATAGTTAAGGTCATGGCCTTTGGTGGCTATTTCAGGATCCTGTGTTTTGCGCACTGCATTAACATCATTGTTTAAGTCTTTCTGAAAAAAAGAAGACCGATTCAGCAACTTACTGACCACCTGCAGAAGAATCTGCACACATTTCAGCCATTCATTTAAAGCTCGGAAGCAGCTGAGGATCATTCAACGCGATAATAGAATGCCAGTTAAAGCACTCATCCAGGAGATGCCAACACGTTGGAACTCAACTTATTACATGCTTGAACGTCTGTTTCAGCAGTACAGACCATTCAATGAATATGTCATGCAAAGAGGGGGTGCTACTGTGAAAGGCATGATCATTGAGATGGACCAATGGGGCCTAGTTAAATGCCTGACAGAGATGCTGCTTCCTTTTGAGGTCTTCACATGTGAAGTCAGCAAGGAGGACTGTACCATGGGCCAAACTATCCCATTGTTGCACATGCTACAGGAACAGCTAAAGGAGGTGTCTGCAATGTACGCAGGTGTGGAGGAAAAAAAAGAAGCATATGAGTTGGTGGAGCGCATTAATCCTTCGCTTATCTGAAAATACAAGGGTGCAAAGAGGCATTGTGTCATCCAACCATTACATTTGTGCCACAATTCTTGATCCACGGTACAAACCATTACTGGACACTTTCATTCCTTTTACAGATAGGGATGTTGCCAACTACAAAACTTGGATAGCTGTGCAAGCCAGTCAACTAGAAAAAGAACGGCCGGGAATTAGAGGCCCGCTCCTCCAGGGCACAACAAGTACTGCAGGGCAGCCTTCAAGTTCAACTTCAGAGCCTGAAGGCAGTGCGGTTGGCTCACAGCAGACAGAACCACCAACAACACCAAGAACAACATCAATAACATCAAGAACAGGAGCATCAGCCCCAAAATCGGCACAGGAATGATTTCTACAGGCAGGGCTTAAGTCCAGTGCTGAGGCAAATGCAAAAGAGGCCGAGCAAAGCAGCGCACCCATGACCATTGAGTGGATGGTCCACGCCTATCTGGATGACCCAACAGAGGTCTATTTTGATCAAAACCCATTGCTTTATTGGTATGGAAAAAGGCGCTAATGGCCAGTGCTCAGCAGGCTAGCGATAAACTATCTGGCTTGCCCCGTAGCAAGTGTCTCTGCTGCGCGTATTTTCAGTGCTGCTGGTGCCGTTCTGACAGTGAGAAGGACCAGTCTCTCGCCCCAAAATGTGGAGAGGTTAACCATGATCAAAATGAATCAGCACTTTATACCACCGGATTACACCATACCTGATGTACCACAGCAGGAAGATGATGACGGTGACTCAGGTCATGAAAGTAGGTTGTTAGGTGACCTACTTCTGAGTGAACCACCAGAGTTTGAGGACGAGCTCTACTTCCCTGACAACTAGGCTTTCGAGTTACTTTCTTTCTTTGACGCCCAAAAAAAGCCCCAAAAAAAGATATAACTAAGGAACATTATTTACTTTATTATTTGTGTGTGTCACTGTCTTTCTGGTTCACAAATCCATTCCCACTGTCTTACTCTTTTATTGCCGGATTGGAGTTGCAACCGTGTGCAGTCAGTGAAGAAGTAAGTCCACTCCTGATTCGCTCTATAGCCATTTCCCTCAATCCAAATATTGGATGGAGAATACAACAAATGTGAAATGTGTGCCTGCCTCCAAACCTGGTCCCTGACTATATATCTATCCTTTCCTAGCCTAGAGGGACTGCCCTGGAAGTACCGGTAAATGATGGCATGCATTGCACACTGAGTGATTGTTGTTAGTTGTGAATGATGTCTACTATTCTACACACAAAAAAAGTGACTTAAGTCAATCTTTCCCTTCTTGTTGTTCAATAACAAAATTGTACTACTGCAGGCCGATCCATTGCATTTTTGAGTCGGGACGAGTCTGGACTCACTCGGGACACTGTTGGTACGGAGTTGGACACCATACCATACTCGCAGTCAGAGTCAGAAGGATCAGAGATGATTGATGGAATAACTCAGGGTGTGAAGTGGCCTAAAGGTAAACAACAACACCAGACCAACATGTCTGTGTAGTGGTGCTGGCGAGTGTGGTGTGACTGAAAGCTGTGCATTGATTTTTTTACTTAATTTGGAAAATGCTATGTTGCTGTGTGTGTGTGTGTGTGTGTGCTCACTGTGCTATCTGGCTCAAATTCGAAGCTAAGTGGAGGTTGGGTGGGGGGACCTGTTCCTGTTGTTGGAGGTAACTGCTGGAAACAGACATGATTTAGCCATGCCGCCTCTGAAAGTCTTCTTGTTGCACTCCTCCTGAATTATGTAGTTTAACTTTTCTCCTTGATATTTCAATATCCTTTTTGTTTTTCCATCTACAGGCCCTTTACCCTGCACCATACTGGAAAAACAACTCACACTTACCTTACCAAACCGCATCATCCAGGCACTCAAGATTGACGGACGGACAGTCCAAGGAAGGACCAAGAGGAATGGATGAAACTCCCAATTTGGCAATAATATAGTATTATTTATTTATTTCTCTTCAATCATTACGACGGTGTGTGTTGTTTATCTTTGCTTATATTTGACTCCTACAGATATTTTAATTTTATTTGCTACCTTTCAAAGGAAGCCCAGTACAACAGAACATAATGTATGTAACTTGGGTCTCTCTGGGGACAGACAGACAATTGCATAATTAATATACTGCCCTGTACTAGTCTAGTACTACTCATCATCATGCATGCATTTCCTTTTTCTCCCTTAACAGATTTATGATGGTTGGCTGCCAAGATGAATGTGTTGTCCATGTGTAGTGTTTGTCTTTGTCAAACCTTTCCCTCAAATCCCCCTTCCCAACCATTCATCAAACCCTAACCCTCTTTCCCCAGGCAGTGTGATTTATTGAGGTGTGACTAAAATAAATTTACACCAATAATTGATCACACACTTGCTGGGGCGGATGTGGTGAAAGCAACACTAACTCAAGGCAGGGCGAGGATCTTCTTCTGCTCTAAGTATAGCCCACACAGGCAATATATAGATTAGATTGCCCACCCATGCAGAGTTTTTAATATTCATTTTTTTCCCAGAGGAACATAATCCATCATAATTTATTGCCAGCATCATCATCCTTCCAGCACTAAAGGTTACGCTTGTCCACTTCATAGCTCGAGTCGACTTCAGTTTGTAACTTGTGACGCCCACCATTCTTGTGACGCAAAACCATTCTGTTTTATTTTACTTTAGCATCGCTTATCATCATGGTTTCTTGTTTGGCAGTCTTCTTCTTGTGTGTACTGTACTTCTACTAGTCGTTCCCTAGTCTCCCTCAGGTGACTATCTCATTATCTTTTTTTGCAAATGCTACTGTCTACTACTACTACCACCACCACCATGGCACCTTGGGAAACCAAACCATCACCATGCAGCCATCGCTTCGCTGAATCATCAATCACAGGTAAGAGAAGAAGTGTGGGGGATGCAATAATGTATATACTAGGTAAAATTAATTAATTCACACACCCAAACCCTTCAGAGTCCATAGGGGTTTTAGTTGCAGACTGCATAGACTAGGAGGAGAGACTGATAGTAGTAGGACAAGTGAGGGTGCCACATCTATCTGTTGGTGTGTTACACTATCAGCAGATTTCAGAAACTGGCTGCGGCCCTGCAGCAAAGGAAACAGTGCGAAGTAAAAGAGTAACCCCCCAAAAAAGATTTACATCATATGCAAAACTCTCCCCAACCAATGTCCAGTAAAGCTAGTCCAAACAAATTGTCCATAAAAGCAAATATCCATAAAAAAAGAACACCCAAGTTTTCACCAACTCCCACATTACCACCCTATCCCCAACAAGTCCCACCCACCAAAAAAAGGGGCAAGAGTCAAGAGACTGAGGTCTAGCAGTGGGCTAGCTGGATCTTGCACTTCAGAAGGTGTAAACGCTCCTCCATCCTGCCCTCTAGGCGCGCCATCCGGAAGAGCATGCAGCGCTGAAAGTTTTTACAGGAACAACAGGGGTGGGCAGTAGTTGTTGACTTCCGGCGGGCGGCTGCCAGACCACGGCGCCGTACCACAGGAGGCACTGGGGGGGCCTGACTGGGGCCTGGGGCATTGGAGGCTGCAGCTGCTTCCTCCTCTTCCTCCTCCGCCAGAGCCACCAGCCGCTGATATTCATCCCTGATGGCCTCCAGCTTCCGTTGCCAGGTCTTGGCTGCTAACTCCTGCCTGTTGGGTTGGGAAGTAGTAGCTATATCAAGAAAGAAAAAAGACAATTGTAACCAATACTCTTAGTAAAACAGTAACACAAAATTATACACACACAATTATAGTGGCACAGTAGCACTAGCAGTACATAACATTTGTGGTATTCTCACTTCCTCGGCCCCTAAGGTTTGGATGTGGCATTAGGCATTATGAATTAGACAAGTATTCTTCTTCTCTCTCTTGTTTAGCTAAATTAATCTTGTAGGCATGACAGCTCAGTCAGCTTGCGCCCTAGACAGACATACTCAGGCAGGCATCATTTCTTTCACCTTTCACCCATCCTTCAACCACCCATGCATCCTATCAGCCACCTATATGCATCCCAAGCCCCCTTCCTTCCCCCATGCATCCTTCTCTGCCAGTCATATATTACATGTCACCCGTCCTTTCGCCTTCCATACTTCTTTCCCTTTTCCATCAACCCATCAAGGTCGTCTGACTCTTACTCTTCTTCAGAAACGTTTCTCTGCTGAGTTGAAGATAGAAGAGGCCATTAGTTACTCAACTCCTGCTAATGCTTGAGTCTCAACAGTACAGTGTACACCCTTGCAGCGAGTGTATTGTCAATAAGTAAGAAATATGACTGACCACCACCCGCCACTGCTGCTGGTTCACCCGCTTCAGCTGCCGCATCAGCTCCCTCCTGGCTGGCGTCGCCATCGCCGCTGGCCCCGGCACTGGTGGTCGGTACATCTAGAAAAAACATTTCAAATTTTTTAGATGCCATATGCGCCTCCCCCTATTTATTTTTTTTACTAGCAAGAGTGAAAATACAATACATATACCACACACATCACTTCAATTCGGGTGCTAGAGTAGAGTAGACAGTGTGTCCTATCAAAAATAATAAAATATCCGGTTGGGCATTTTGTTGGTGGCAATTTTTGAAAAGCCTCTCAAGAAGAGGACAACCCAAAGGACTGGACTCTGTAGCTAGAGCTATTGGTGAATCTGAGTTTTTGAAAAGAAAGGGTGGCCAACTGGGCGGACAATCAGACACGAGGTCTCTTGGTTGGAAAATATAATGGTGCCGTCCTCCTCCTCATACTTACTTCCAGCCATGGTGCATGGTAATCGATTGTTCACCATCAACTGCTGCTAATAAAAATAGTAGTAGGCCTAGACGAGAAAAAGTAAAATACACAACTTTGGGGTGTCCAACGTGACCATCATTTACTGCTTGAGCATGAGAAAGTAAAAGAAAAGGAAGCCTTCTCATCTCAACAAACATGCGTAGAATACCTTACTTGGGCATGCAATCTGCACAGCAGAGTAGTAGTACTAATACTAGTAGTAGTAGTAAGGACCAATGGGTTCTTTGAGTCTTACAGTTCCACCACTAGGCAGTCCACAAACTATACATGGGGAGAGGGAAAGCTGGCTGACAAACCAGAAGAAAGCAAGCTACAGACAGACTAATACAGAGTCAGAGTTTGATTTGATGTAAAAAATTTAAAAACAGACACTAGAAATATAAATAACATTGGTGCACATGCATCAAACTTCGAAAAAGCGATTCTTTATTTGCAAAAAATAAGGATTCGCAAATAATAAATCGCTAAGCGGAATGCATCATGAGAATCGCTAATAATTAGCGATTCGCAATAAATCGCTAATTCGGGACCGAGTACACATTTGCGACTCGCTAACACATGAAATCGGCAAAAAAGCGATTTCGGTATTAGCGATTTCGGTATTAGCGATTTCGGTATTAGCGAGTTCGGTATTAGCGAAATCGCTAAAAACGGGTCGTACTGGAAGCAGGCTGATGACATCACAACCAGGAAGTCATCCAGTCCATGCTTCATTCAGTGCCCTGAGGAGCTCAGAGGAAGAGGCAGAGACCTGAATCTGAGTGGAGAAACCTCACACTCTGTATCCAGCCACTGTACCCAGACCCAGGATGGACAAAAACGATGCAGGGAAGAGTGCCACGCCTAGGAAGAGGAAGCTGAAGTTCTCTGAGAGGGAACTTGAACACCTAATTGAAGGTGTCAGCAGTAGCCACGACAAACTGTTTGGTAAAGTGTCCCTGAAGGTGCCAGAGGCTGTGAAGCGCAAAATATGGCTGCGCATAAAGGAAAAAGTGAATGCTGTGGGAGTCACACACCGCAGCATTGATGATTTAAAGAAAAGGTGGTATGACCTGAGGAAACGCGCAAAGGAGCGCATAGCAGAAAGGGTGAAGGAAGCAGCTGGTACAGGAGGGGGTCTATCGAATGCACCCGCAAACACAGCCCTGGAGGACCTTGTTGAGGGGACAATCGAGCCTGAGGCAGTCGTCGGAGTGACACAATTGGACACATCCGGCGCAGCAGGAACATCACAAGGTAATATGCATGCAAGCGCTACTCCTCTGTGTACTGTATAACCGTGCACAATCCCCCAGGCAAATCACAGTGTACAGGTAAAACCCCATGCCACATTTCACCTCATACACAAAATGCATCATGGGAGTTGTAGTCATGTCAGACAAGTGGTCATTCAAAAGCCAACATGGTAAATTAAACATACCAATACCGCATGCCAGCCAGTGTGTTTAAGTCAATGATTTATTTAGAAATAAGTTTGCCAAATGATTTACAGAATTAGGATAATACAAGACTAACACTGCACTGTTTCACATCACAGATGCAGCGGAGGCAGACTCCGAGGATAGTGACCAGCTCGTCATCTCAGAAACACCTGCAGAGACGGATGCAGAGACTCCTGTGGTCCCAGAAAAAACACCACCCCCACCACCAAAACGCAGGGTACATGTACCCTCACTGGCAGAAATGGAATCCGATCAGACTCCAGCACCCACTACATCCTCCAGCCAGCCACGCGTCCCTTCACCAACTCCAACACCGGCACAGCTCCAAACAGGACGACGGCGCAGGTCCAGGGCCCGTATTGCGGCACATGATGAGCAGGTCCCAAATGTATCTGGCGGCGTGGAGTCTCAGATGCTATGTGTGCAGCGCCTGCAGGGGAGACACATGGGCACAATCAACATGCAGATCACAAAGCTGGCCAAAAACATAAGCACAATGGCAGACAATGTGCGCGAACTAACATCAGTGGTTGCCGAGGGGAATCGGCAGACAAACTTGAGCTTACAGGAGCTCACCCGTGCAGTCCTCGCAGGACAACGCATGAAGCGGAGAAGACATCACCAGAGCCTGATCCGCATGTCAGCGAATACCAGGGCCATCAACAAGCTCTGTAATATCACTGCGCTATTGGCACGGCGCTCCGTGTCAATGCAGATTGATCTAGGCCATTTCTGTGGGGATGTTGCCAGGTCCTTAGGACAAGTCACCACTGCTGTGGAACACATCCAGTCCGGGACTGGGAGTGCCATCCACCTGGAAGGGGAGGAGGGGAGTGAGGAGGCCTCTAGCCTGAGTAGCCTATCGGTGCCAGTGACCACTAACAAGAGGCGCAGTTCGCGCAGCTCAACCTCCATGGGATCACGTCAGGGTGATGGTGCAGAGGCAGGCGACAGGAGGCAAGAGGCGCTAGCCATGCATATACTTCTTTTTGGCCATGGTGGGGTAACCATGGGCAATTTCTACTTGGTGATTACCCTCCAGTGCTGAGTACAGTTTTATTTTGTCTTTATAGACCAATGCAATCACTTTCCAATATTTCTAAACGCACGTCTCAAGTTTGACATGTGCTCATGTTAATAAATATTTACGTACAGCATTTGTTTGTCATGGCTCATTCTTACCTACCTCAAAAATGATGTTGTGTGATGTGTGCACGTCTCCTCTGACCCTCTGCAGTGTTTGCCACATGCGCCTGTCGGTGTTGTGCGGGTGGTTGCTCGTCGCCATCCGAGTCACTGTTGTCCATCTCAATGGTAATGCCCCTTCTGGTGGCAATGTTGTGCAGCATGGCACATACAGCCACAATCCTGCAGCATGTCTCTGGGCTATATTGCAATGCACCACCAGTTTTATGAAGGATGCGGAAACGACTTTTCAGTATGCCGAATGTCCGTTCTACCACATTCCTTGTGCTTATGTGTGCCGCATTGTACCTCTGTTCCTGTGGTGTGGCTGGGTTGAGGTATGGTGTCAGGATATATTTGCGCAGGGCATATGCGCTGTCACCTACAGGGTGGAAAGCAAAGGGTTAGACCAGTAATGCTATTACATTTTGCTTCATGATGTAGCAACTAGATATATGTATGTACCAAGTAGGTGTCCTTCGCCAAATTCACCCCTGAGCAGATGCCTGTGGATACCACTGTGGCGGAATATATACGAGTCATGTGTGCTCCCTGGATATTGTGCCACGATGTCCGTTATTATATGCTTAGCATTGCACACGACCTGCACATTGATGGAGTGGTACGACTTCCTGTTCCGGAAGATGTACTCGTTGGCTGCTGGTGGACAGATGGGGACATGCGTGCAGTCAATGCATCCGATGACATGTGGGAAATGTGCCACCTGGTAGAACTCCAGTTTTGTCTGGTTCAACTCCTGTGGGGTTGTGGGGAAGGTGATGTGGGTGTGTATCATTGTCAACATGGCGTCAAGGAATTTTCGGAAGAAGCGTGAGAGTGCGCTTTGGGATACACCTCCGGCTACGGCTACTACCCCCTGGAAACTGCCTGACGCTAGTAGGTGCAGGCTGCATAGGACCTGTACGTGTGCAGGGATGGCATTGGTCCTACGGGTCTGGTGCTGCAGCAGGGGTTCCAAATCTGCAATGAGGCTCATTATCATTGCACGGTTCAACCGGTACTTATCATATATTTCGTCTTCATTTTGGCCCAGCAATGTTATGCGCACTCGAATACCCTCTCCTGTATCCCCCTCCTGCGCTGGGCTGCTGCATTGATCCTCATCCTCCTTGCCAGCACGTAGAGGGCTGCCATTGTGAAAGGCTTACGGGGTCTCCAGAGGCATTTTTCAAGGGTTTCTGATTGTTTGCACCTGTTTTTGTTTTTTTGTTTTTTTTGTTGTTGTTACTTTACCTCCTGGTTGAGATTCCCCTTATTCTGCTCTTGCAAATTAGCGATTTTCATTGTATTCGCTAATAGCGAATTTTGATGCATTGCTTTGCGATTCTTTATTTGCTAATCGCTATTTGCGGGAGCAACTGTATGTTTCGCTATTATGGTTTCACTATTTTGCGAGTCGCTAAATTTGCGAGGGCTTTTTTTGCGAATCTCTAGTTTTTTCGGTATTTCGGTTGATGCATTGGAAATGTTCGTTTTGCGGTCGCTAACGGCCTATTTTGCATTTTCGCAATTTTTGCCAGTGCAATTATGCTTGATGCATGTGCCAGTAAGTTGGTAGGTAATTTAGACATAACAAGAATTTTGAAACAGATAGATCGAAGAGGATTTTGGAAAAAATAAAATTAGGAAAAGGAAATTATAGTTCAAAATAAGGAGCGGTAAAAGGTAGGGAAATATATATTAATACTAACAACGGGAGGACTTACTGGGGCCAGCAGAGCCATCTGCAGAGGAGCAATGTTCCTGCTTTGAGGCACCCCTAGCTCCCCCACCCGCCTCGGAAGACCCCGTCTTCTTCTTGCCCCTTGATGCTGATCATGATCATGTAAGACATAATTAAAGAGACAAAAAATGATTGGTGTTAAATAAATATTAAATAATCGCTCCAAAAAGATTTTATGACAGGAAACGGCAATTGTAATAACATTGACCTTTCCTAAATCAGATCAACTAGTAGTAGACTAGTATATCGCGGTCGCGGACCGTCCTATCTTTTTTATTCCACAGTTCCATTCCAATTCTTGAATCCTAAACCTACCTAGCCCACCTATTCCAAAGACTTTGGAATGAATTGCAAAAAAAATATATTTGCTTCTAAGTTCCAAATTCCGATCTCATTCACAATCATCTCAACCCCCTTTGACAGGCCAATTCACTAAGTCTGCTTTAGTCTTCTTAAATGCATAGATGGACGCATGCATATTGCATACACCAAATTGGTTGGTTGCTATTCACTCACTATACAAACTACAAAAGGTTCCACTAAGGTGTCAAGGATTAAGGAGTCAAGGACTGAAGTCACGTGAGAGGATGTGTCACACGGGCTGCTAAATTACCAACTAATACTAAGTAACTAACTAACTAACCAACTACCACTATCTTAGTGACAGGACAAAGGAAAGGAGTCTCTCTAGCCTGCATTATCTAACTTAAGTTCTCTAACCTCTCTTACATACTCAGCCCAAGCGAGCGCAAAGTTGCAAACAAGTCCGATTAGGAGCGCCGAGCACCTGTCTAGAATAACAATCACATAATATAAGATTTTTAAACGTAACTTGCCTGCATGTAAGCAGCAGCATTCTTGCTATTTGGGAAAAAAACAATATTCGCAATAACATAGAACGCACAATATTAATAATAATTAGCTACTGACTAAGCCCCATGACCTCAACACTTAGCAGGTCCTGCTCTTGGTCCAGGATATCAGATCACCGGTGCATCAGCTGGTTATAGGTGCGCCGGACCCCAGAGCAGTGATACACTGCCTGGCGCACCCTCGCCCAGCGCTGGTGATGCTCCCGGATCCCGGACCCAGGCCTGCCGCTTGCTGCCAGGGTGGAGGGGAGGTGGCGCTGCACGAAAAAACCAAGCACAACCACCTCCACCTCCGAAAACATGGCCCGGGGCTGCACCTCTTCCAGGCAACGACTTCCTCGAGGAAGGCGGCTCCTCTTTCCCCGGGTAGCACTCGCACTCTGAGTCTTAGCCATGATTCTGGGGGGGCAGAAAAGAAAATGTAGAAAGTAAAAAATGAAGTGAGGAGAAGAATAAAGGAAGTAAAAAAAATAAGAAGCAAATAATAGAAAAACAGTACAAAAACGCACTAAAAAACACACAAAAAGCAGAAACAAATGCAAAATATACACTTAGAAGAGAGAGGAATAGATCATAAATAAAAAAGATCAGAACAAAAGTTTTAGGAACAAAGGATTGCAAAGTTTTAGGGAGGATTCAAAAAACAGGCCCAGAACCATAACAGACAAGAAAAACAAGCTGGCCGCGCACATGCACGACCGCGTGGTGAAGTTTGCGCGATATTTCCCCCCAAACACGATATCCGCGTTGCCGAACATCAGAAACGTCTTGCGAACAGGCGGAACAAGCAACTCCGCCCACTCGCGGAACTCCGCGTGGCTCTGCAGAGTTTCTTTACTGCTCCGCGGAGTTTAGCGGAGTTTCGCATAGCGATGCTACGTGAACTCCACCCAGGCTTACTCAAGAGGCAAGGGGACTTCATCCCCCAACCCAGAGCGTGCCAGGAAAAGCGTTTGCAGAGTGGTGGAGAAGGGGGGCATGGCCTGCGACCATCTCTCAGCAATCCTACTGTGTGGGGCTTACTGGAGGTACCAGGTAGGCTAGTTGGCCCCTAAGGACCCCCAGGAGCAAAGGGGACTTCATCCCCCAACCAATAACATGCCAGGAGGCGCGTTTGCAGAGTGGTGGACAAAGGGTGCGTGGCCTGCTATCAGAACTCAGCAATCCTGCTGTGTGGGACTTACTGGAGGTAATAGGAGGGGTAGTTGGCCCCCAAGGACGTCCTTGGGGACCAACTACTCCTCCTGTTACCTCCAGTAAGTCCCACACAGTGGGATTGTTAAGAGGTCTTCGGAGGCCATGCCCCCCTTTCCCCACCACTCTGCAAACGTGCACTGCTGGTTGGGGGATGAAGTCCACTTTACTCCTGAGGGCCCTTGGGGGCCAAGAATCCCTCCTGGCACCTCCTGTAAGTCCTACGCAGTGGAATTCCTGAGCGCTGGTTGGAGGCCAGGCCCCCTTTCTCCACCACTCTGCTATCGCGACTGCTAGTTAAAAAATCATAGAAATTCACTGAAAAAAACAGGTTTTAGGGACGTTATAGTTAGAAATTAGCATTTAAAAAACCTTAGTATGGGTGAGCGAGTAAATGTGTGTATAGATCAATGATTCAGTGAGTGTGTGTGTAAGTACTGGTATGGCTCTATGAATGGGTTTGTGGATGGTTGTGTGGGAGTGGCAGTAGGTGTATAAAAGATTCTATAGGGGTGTGAGTGGGTGCGTCAGAGATGCTGTGGATGATGTAATCACTGCTGTCATCAGTGATGCCATTTGAGATGTCATCAGTAATGTCATCAATGATGTCACTGACCATGTCATGAGTGATGTAATATGTGAGGTCATAAGCAGTGCATTGCGGGGGCTCGAGTTATAGTTAGCTCAGCTAACTATAATGGCTAAATTTCTCTGGTTTTGTACGAGTGAAATGTCAGACTAACTATAACGTCTCTCTAACCTTTGGTTTTTTCCTTGAATTTCTAAGGTTTTTTAAATGCTAAATCCTAACTATAACATCCCTGAAACCTGTGTTTTGTTCAGTGTATTTCTAAGGTTTTTAAAATACTAATTTCTAACTGATGAACATGCATTATTTATGTGATTTACCAAGCTTCATTTTCCCGTATAATGCAGTATGATTTCTATTGCTTTACATGTAGCATAGTTCACATTAACAATTAACCATAGATATATGGGAAATCTTCATTGAGAACGGTGTTCAATCTGTATACAACTGTTCAGAGAAAGCCAAAATAGTGAATGTCAATTCCAAAACAAATGCCCTACTATGGACCACTTTTATCTTTATCAAACCCCTGACAGACACCCAACCTATATTCAGAAATTGATTTGATATCAGTAGAAACTGAGAACTATAAACATTGTTCAATCTATGGAGAGAGTTAATTTCATACCACACTGTTTCCAAACAGTGAACCTCTCATGAGAAATACACCACAGAGAGTTCAAAAGAATCTGCTAAGAACTGTGGACATTCTATGCAACAGTTGTCCAAAAAGACAGTATTTGCTAAAAAATAACCAAGATCTGGAGGTGCTGAAGATCATACTGCCTGCACCCTTCAAACTGTGGCGTAAACTTCACAGATAGCCATTCGTCTGAAGCAAAACCAGCACGTGTACATAGGTTAGTACCTCGTGCACCTATTCTTCCATGTTAAGTAAAAATTATCATGCTGACACGAGTCTCCCTAATAACTCGAGCCAACTTACAAAAGTTAGTATCTACTATGTATAATATTTTTCCGGTTGAAAACTTTTTCTGCAGAACCAAAAAGTTGTGTGGACCACAATGACTACAAGTCAACTGTCACTTGCACACACAGTTACTCTTAAATGCAAACATTTATAATGTGTTCAATACCTCTTCACAGCTATGGTGCATTGGGAGCACTTGTTTTGTAAACACTTACACCCATTAGCTGCAACCAAGTTCTACAAAATTAGGTTGAGAAGTACTATGGTAGTTACCCGCCACTATGCAAACTATAAAACAAACAAATATACTCATTGGGTGATGTCATCAGTGATGGTATTAATGATGTTATTTGAGATGTCATCAGTGATGTCATAAATTATTTCATCGAACATGTCATGTGTGATGTCATATGTGAGTTCATAAGCAGTGCACGGCGGCGGCGCAAGTTATAGTTAGCGCTGCTAACTATAACTGGTGAATTTCTTTGTATTTTTTTGTTAAGAACTTTAATGTTGTCACTGAGAAATTCACCTAATTATAACGTTACTTTAACCTTTGTTTTTTTCAGTGAATTTCTAAGTTTTTTGCGTAAAGTAATACTTAATTACCATATGTAAATGCAACCCTCTGCCTGTGAGCGTAGTAGGGTGTGTGGATGGACTGACCTCTCCTTTCAGACCTCTCTGTCAGATGACGGGTGTGCGTAGTAGTGTGTGGGGAGGGACTGCCCTCTCCTTTCAGACCTCTCTCTCAGATGACAGGTGTACGCTGTAGTGTATGTGGATGGACCAGCCTCTCCTTTCAAACCTCTCTATCAGATGACAGATATGCATTGTGGTATGTGAAGATGGACTGCCCTCTCCTGTCAGACATCTTTCTCAGATGATGGGTGTGCGTAGTAGAGTTGTGAATGGACTGGCCTTTCCTTTCAGACCTCTGTCTCAGATGACAGATGTTCGTAGTAGGTTGTGTGGATGGACTAGCCTCTCCTTTGAGACCTCTCTTTGAGATGACGGGTGTGCATAGTAGGGACCTCTCTCTGTAATGATGGGTATGCGTTGTAGGGTATGGAGAGGGACTCGCCTCTCCTTTCAGACCTCTCTCTCAGATGAGGGGTGTGTTTAGTAGGGTGTGGGGAGGGACTGCCCTCTCCTTTTTGACCTCTCTCTCAGATGACAGGTGTGTGTAGTAGCATGTGTAGAGGTACTGGCCTCTTTGCTGAGACCTCTCTGTGTAATGATGGGTGTGCATAGTAGGATATGGAGAGAGACTGGCCTCTCCTTTCAGACCTCTCTCTCAGATGAGGGGTGTGTGTAGTAGGGTGTGGGGAGGGAATGCCCTCTCCTTTTTGACCTCTCTCTCAGATGACGGGTGTGCGTAGTAGCATGTGTGGAGGGACTGGCCTCTCTCCTGAGACCTCTCTCTGTAATGATAGGTGTGTGTACTAGGTTGTGAGGAGGGATTGGGCTCTCCTTTCAGACCTCTATCTCAGATGATGAGAGTGTGTAGTAGGGTGTTTGGATGAGCCATAACTCCAATCACAACTCTTCTCAAACCAATGAGAATAAATAGTAGAGTCTTATAAACACCATCTTCAGTAAGACTCCTTCATACAGTAACAAGTGTGCATAGCAGAGTGTATTCTATGATCATTTACTCATTTCTACTGTTTATGATCCTGCGAGAGACTCCCAAGATCATAACTTTAAAAAAAATAAGAATTAACTATTTACTCATCACAGTACTGATCTCTTACAACTTCCTTTCAAAAAGAACCACCGCAATATGCATTCCTACTAATGGAGTGTATGGAGAACTCCTCTACTCCTTTTTACTATTTACGATCCTGCGAGAGTCTGTGAGATTGTAAAAATGAGTTAAAACAATGTATATTTATTTTCTTCACAGTAGTTATCCCTTAGACACCTCCTTTCTAAACTTAGGGGGACAGCATGCCTTTCTGCTGCCCCCTCATATAGGTTTTTCATTTCATTTTCACAACACCCCCAATTTTTCACAGTAATCAGTAGTGGCGGCCATTTCATTTCTAACATGCCGACAGCCTGTTAATCTTAGCGGCATGAAGGCTCATAGGAAAATTTGGCATCTCGACCAATCACAGGGCTCCGTTTTTGATTTCGCACTCTCGCGGGATGCCCGCGGGACTCTTGCAAGCCAAACTACCAAAATATACAAATTATTTTGACCTTTAATATCTCAAAAACTACTGAACGGATTTACACCACATTACAAAAAGCACAATCTGTGGACCAAGAACTATCTTTCTGCCGCATTTGGTGCAATTCCATTCTGCAGTTTTTGCTGTAGTCATGTCTAAAGAAGTCTGTGGAAAATGCATGGAGATTTTATGGTTTGGAACCCCCTCTTTTATCTCGTCCCGCACTGGACAGATCACACTGAAACTTTCAAGGAAGGAGCTAAGGTGGATGAATTTTTGTTTTTTGAAAGTTTCGTGGAGATTTGTCAAACAGGGCCAAGTTTAAGTAGTAGATTAGCAGTAATAGATTAATTAAGAACTAAAGAAAGAAAGTACAATGTTTTGTATCAGGAATGAAGTTTTGGCCTTGTCATTCCCAGTATATTCACTGAAAAAAGCCAAAGGTTAAAGTAACGTTATAGTTAGGGGAAAATTTAATTGGCAATGTAACCTTTAAACTAAAATAAACTACGGAAATTCACCAGTTATAGTAATCTCAAGGAACTATGACGCATGACCTAAAGTAACTATACCTCGTGCCCCCGCCACGCACTGTGTTGTCATCAATGATGTCATTTCAGATGTTGTAATGATGTTATCAATCATGCCATAGAACATGTCATGGGTGTTGTAATATGTGCGGTTATAACCAGTTAATGGCGAGGTAACGAGTTATAGTTACTTTAGTTTATAGTTACTTGCGATAATTATAGCTGGTGAATTTCAGGATGTTTTTGAGTTGAAAACATTACTTTGTCACTGAAATTTTCACCTAAGTATGAAGTTACTTTAAGCTTTGGTTTTTTATTACATTTTTAAGGGATTTTTTAGGTTTAAAATAAGAAATAAGTACAATGTCAAGCTATGAAGTAACCTTAATATCTGTTTTTTAGTGAATTTATTGTTTTATTTTCAAGTTAAAGTAATATTTTATTACCATGTGCAACCCCACACCACCCCGTGTGCAGCATGAGGTTAGCCACAGGGCCAGCTCTTACTGGGCAGCCAACACCAAGCAGTGCACGGGCTTAGACTGTGCGCAGCATGGGGTTGGCTGCAAGGCCTGCCAGGCAAACAACACCACACCGCGCACAGCATCAGCCTTCATGAGGGGAGCCCTAAGTTCCCCATGGCCCCAGCCGGCTCCTCAGCTAGCACCATGCTAAGTGCTGGCAGGAGCCAGCACTTTCGCTTTGCTCCCGCATGTGCAGGAGCATAATTGTTTTACTGCTCCCACCAGGAGAAAAGTTGAGTTGCATGCCCTGGAGAGTGTGGGCAGGGTGTGCTCACACTCTCCTGGGCAGGGAACTACAATTGTCCTGGAGGTGGGCTCCCCGGGACACTGTACAGCATTGGACCACTGGGGGATGGGGTTCCCGGCACCTTGGGGAGGGGGCTGCACGCACCCTGCCCGTTATTAAAAATTGGCCCAAGAGATTGAGTCCCCGGGGCCCAAGAGTGCTATTTGACCCCCGGAGGACGGGGTCCTCGGGCCTCAATGAGTCAATGGAAGTGGGGGCCACAAGCCTACCACCCTTATTACTTCAGCCCTAGGGGCTGGGGTCTCGCAGAGGCTTGAGGAGGGGAGTTGCGTGCCCACCTACCCTTTTATTGATCTGTCCGGCTCCGGGGGATGGGGTCACTGGGGCCGTGATTTGGCTTGAGGAGGAAAGTCCTGGCCCACCTCAGGGATCGTATTTACTTAATAAAAATAGCGGGTGTTCCTGCAAACCAGCGGGAATATCACGAGATCGTGGCAAAAAAAAATGGGATCCTCAGGCTCCTCTGGGACACCCCCACAAGGGCTTGAAAGGAGGGTATACCTACCCTGTCCCCTTATATCTTTTTTGAAAAAAACATTTTCAGTACAGTACCAAACAAGGGCTAGGGGGACAAGGTATCCCTACCCTGCCTCTTATATCTTAAAAAAAAAAAATTCAGTACAGTGCCTGAGTCCTCTAATGGCAGCAACATTTTTTTTCATGTTGCGGCCAGCCAATCAGAGAGGTCCCTCTCATGGGAGCCTCACTCCCATGGGAGCAAGATGACCCAAGGGACAAAAAAAACCCTCGGCCAAACAGAATGCTCTGCTTTTTTTAATTTTGCTCGCAGGACTCTCGCCAGAGAAGAACTATCCACTCGTATCTATACTTTATTAAAGAGCCAGGCTTTTTAGATCTTTCCTGAAACGGTGCTCGGACTCGGCCGTGCAAAGATGGGAAGGCAAGGAGTTCTAAAGCCTGGCCGTAGGTACAGAAAAAGACCTGACACACTGACGAACCTTGGCAGACCTCGGGATGCGGATGAGTCGAAGGTGATTAGATGTCAAGGATCTCACCTGTTGGCACTGGCCGAGTCTATTTCTCAAGTATCACGGGCCTTTGCCCCCAATGGCTCTGAAAGCCAGTGTCAGGGCTTTGAACTCAACCCTCTTGGCAACCGGAAGCCAAGAAAGCTGCTTCAAATGAGGTGTGATGTGCTGACGGAAGGGGACACCTAGCTGCCACATTCTGTATGATTTGAAGTCTATGAATCAGGAAAGCAGGAAGATCCAGATATAGACTTTTGGTGAAATCCAAATGCAATGCCACAGGATTGTGGATTACCGTTTTTCGGGCCACTTCCAGAAGCAGATGTAACAGATTCCTGAGTGATCTTAGCTTCAGAAAGCAGGATGATGAGATCTGCCTGATTTGGGTAGCAAAGGGAAGTTCAGAATCAAACGTGATACCTAAATTTCTAGCTGAAGCGGACAGTAACAGCGGTGGGTTAAGTTTGGCAGGCCACCAGAGGCTAGATAGAGGAGGAGCCATCTGGCTGAAGAAGAGCACCTTAGTTTTGTCTGCGTTCAATTTTTTTAAGTTGGTGTCCATCCAATTGGCAATGCGTTTTAAGCACTCTTTAAAATTGAGAAAAGCCGCTTCTGAATGCTCTCTAAATGAGAACAGCGGTTGCGTATCATCTGCGTAGGAAACAACCTTCACTCCCCAGGTGTCAATAATGGTGGTCAAAGGGGCCAAGTAAAGGTTGAAGAGCAGCGGCCTGGGGGTTGGGAGGAGATCAGGATGGGTGAAGAAAAACCCACTGAGTGCTCTTCCAAAAAAGATTGAATCCAGGACAGCACTGCGCCCTGAAAGCCAAAAAGGCTTAATTTATTTAGCAAGGTGGATTGCGCTACAGTGTTGAATGCTGCCCACAGGTCTAACATCACCACCATGGCAGAGGCACCGCTGACCAGGGTTTCTCTGATGGTCTCTGACACATCCAATAAGGTGGTCTCGTGCTGCATCCCGCACGGAAGCCAGATTGAGTGTCGTGAAGCCGATCACTAGCTTCAACAAAGGATGAAAGCTGGTGATATGCTAGCTTTTCCAAGATGTTTGCCAGTGCAGGCAGCAATGAGATGGGCATAAAATTGCTGAGCTCCCCAGGGTCTGCATTAGGCTTCTTTAGCAGCGGCAGTAGGAACACCTGTTTCCATATAGCAGGAAAGATACCAGACTTCAAGGCAGCGTTTCAAATCCTGTTGAGAATAGTATTTATATGCAAAGAAAGGAGCGTCAATTATAGAAGGGAAACCTTCCTGCACAAAAACAATCACAAGAGGTTTTTTCCTCACACATAGAAAAAGGAAAAATGAGGAGAAATAAAGATATTTCTCCTCGTTGTGCCTCCATTACACCCCCCTAGGGGGATGTACGTTTTTGGCGCTGCCTCAGATCTACAATTTCTTGTAAATCTGGGGCAGTGTCATGAAGCCAAGAATATTTCTGGGAACTCCCCCAGCAACACCAATTGCACGCCCCTTTAATCCAGAAAACGGTGTTAAAGGGAACGATATTTACGAGGCAGCATTAAGCCAAAAAATGTGGCTTAGTGCAGCCTCGTAAATATGGAGCAGGCTCCTGCGCCACGGAACGTCACAAAAAGTGGCATAAATGAGGCCCCTTGTGGTTTCTAACATGTTTCTCCTTGATTCTTCCAGACGTTTCATGTTGTCATAATATTTATTCTGGCTCTCCTCTAGCTCTACATCCGCTCTCTTTTTCTTCACCAACCATTTGACTTTCAGACACTTATATCCCTTAAAGTGCACAGTCAGGAATGTGTGTTATTTGGGTCTCCTGGCCTAAATTGAATATAGGCCCCTAAGGGCCTTCTATAATATGGAAAGAAATTAACCAGCCAGCGCACTTTGAGGGCCATGCCTGGTATTTGAGACTGAGGCCAACAACTAGCATTGCTAGATGAGGGTCCAGTGCTGCCACTGCATGCTGAGAACACTTGCTGATATTGCAGGGTGTGGGCACCTTGAGGTGAGGTACTGTTGGTCTGAACACAATGTAGGTCCCAAGGTGGCCAGTATTTTATGGCGAGAGCTGAACCAATGCTGTGTGAGGACCTTGGCAGTACTGGCAGTGCAGATTCAGTGCTGGCACTGCATGGTGAGGGCACTGAGATCTCACTGCAGGGCAACAGCACTGTTCAAATCCTCCATGCTATGGGCCCAGAGCCAGCACAAACTGGTAATGGTCTAGTACTAGCACTGCAGGGTAAGAGTCCAGTGCTGGCAATGCATGCTGAGAGTCCCCTTGAAGCAACAATGGTAGCACACCGCTGGCTGTGCTTGTATTGAAATTGTGTAGCACCAGAGATGGTATTGGGAAACAGCGGGCAGGGGCCAGTCATGCCACTGCTTCATTTTTCTGGTTATGTGCACTGAGGAGTCCAGTATTTAGTCCATCAGACAAAAAAGCAAAGAGTGGCATAAAGGGGGCTCAGGTGCTTGAAGTAACCCCAAACGCAAATGAGCCATCAAATGATGACAGGGTAAGGGCTGTGCAGTGCAGTAGGATCGGCTGGGTAATGTATAAGTCAATACTAGAGCTCTCCACACATGATGTAATATGTGAGTCACAAGAAGTCCATTATGGGGGCTCAAGTTATAGTTAGTTCACTAAACTAGAACTGCCAAATTTCTGTGGTTTTTCAGTTTTTAAACATTAGTTCTTACCTCATTTCAACACCTCACTATACTGTTACTTTAACCCTTGTATTTTTCACTGAATTTCAGTTTTTTTGCTCATATTTAAAGTTGAGCATACACCCTCATCAAATTGCACCCAACATCCACTCTGTGCACGGCCTTCTGTGAGCACCTCTGTGTAATATATTTATGTATAGATATAAACATACCTAGCCAGATTTAAACATTTAAAGCAAACAACACCATTTTGCAGTGAAATATATTTTGACAAATTAATGTGTGTGGCAAGGTGCAGTGTCTGTTTTTCTCTGCTGCCTCTTTGCACATCCAACAGCTGTGGTGGTGAGGCACAAAGGGCAGAAGTGGGGGGCAGGATAAATAGAGTTAGGGCGCGTATCCCTCTATCCCTCCTTTAGAGACGCCACTGAGCTCAATTGAGATATTGACTGATTCGCAGCAAGATGCTCTCAGTTCAGTTCTGCAGCTTTAAAATTATGGGCACTCATCCAAAATCACTGTCAGTCCGTATAAATAACGGAAAAGTGGTCACCCTATGTGCAGGTCAACAGCTGTATCGAAGGAGTCGTAATGGTCACGGTTGAAGAGAGCACCAGAACACTTGATTCAATTTTTGGCAGCTAAATATACAGCTAATAAAATATTTTATGAGAGGCACGTGCTAATCTTTCCAAGTGAAATAAAATATATCTGTACCGTGATGTGAATGACAAATCTGTTTTTCAATGAGAGTTAAACAGCTCAGTAACACTTGGCAAGGCAGGAAAACAACACTTGCCAAATGTAGGAGCGATGACCAGCTACTATAAGGAGCCCTAATCACAAAAGATTTGTTCATGTTTCAGAAACTTACAATGATGGCCCCCGGGGAATAGAAAGTCACAGACTAGTCTTTCCCTGGGGGAATTTGTGCCCCAAACATGAAATGGGTGGGAATAGGTGGTTATGGGGGAAGGGGCGGGTCATTTAATTAGCATATAAGGGTCCAGAGATGTGTGATCTGCCTCTTCCGGACCCTGTGCATCACCGTAAGGGTTTGCTGAAGAGTTAAAAGTTTGTCAGGGGCCTACCTGGCAGACAACCCTTAGCGGGGGCCGTTTGTATCCGGGCTGTGACAGCGTTCCATTGTGGGGAAGAGAGACAATGGCGTCCCCCTCCGCCAATGAAGTAAGGGCCACACTCCCGACACTGGGCGCAGCGAGCCTGCACGACCTCCTGCGGCCCGGTGTCCAAGAGGAGGCCTGGGTTGGCCTGCGTGGGCCTGGCTCGGCCTGCGCAATTGGCGGCGGGCGGTGTGGCTGCCGCCGTCGCAGCCTGCCTTCCTGAGAGTGGGGGAGGCAGGCTCAAGGTGAATCAGCGTGGGCGGAGGAGGTGCAGGAGGCGTGGGAGTGCTAGCAGGAGCAGGGGCGGGAGGCGCGTAAGCATCCCAGCCCGGCAGCAGCGAAATGAGCTTTCCGGCCCTGGGGGCTCAGAAGAAGCCATGGGTGGGCCCGGGTCACAGCAGGAGCAAGGCTCCACAGTGATTAATGAGGCCCAGTACTGCAAGGCAGTGGGCCGGCGGGCCCCAGAGTTAAGTGTGCAAGAGGGGAGGGGCCAGGACATGAGCCCCCCCTCACCCTAATGACAACATGGAGGCAGCAAAAGGGCTCGGACAGCCAGTTGAGGGAGGGGGAGGTAGTTGAGGCTGACAGAGTAGAGGTGGGCTCAGCAACTTGGGCACAAGGGCCAGGGGCACAATGCAGCAAATGGGCATCAGTAGATATTGAAGCCCAGATCAGAGAACAGCGCCGCCTGGTCCAAGAAACCGAGGCACGCTGTTTTGGCAATGTGGAGGGCCCGCGAAGAGGAAGATTTGGGCAGGGAGCAAGCGCTAAGTGTTAAGGCTGGCAAGGTAGGGGCAGTGACTGACGACAGGGGGCAAGGAGGGGGGAGTTTGGGCCACTGGGTATGGGTTCCTGCAGATGGGGGGCCCAGGGAGGAAAAAGGGTGGGCTTTGACGACTCAAGGGCATGGTGATGCATGGGACCCTCCTGGTTTGTGCAGCCGGGGGGGAGCAATGCAAAGTCAGCAACGGAGGCTGACAGATGGGGGTGCTGCCAGCGGGGCACACAAAGGCCTCGAGATGCTGTCCAGAAGACATGGGGGGTCCACGGCGGCCAACCCTACCCCGAGGGAGCGGGCCCGTTACTTCAGCCAGGCGAACGATTACCCTTTTTATGGGGACAAATGTGAGCGAGATAGAGCGAAAGAGGCATGTCAGCAAGAGTGTGTGGAGGGTGTCGGTGAGGATGCGCTGATCTTGGACTATGAGAGTGATGAATGGGAGGAAGGCGAGTTGCGTGAGGAAGAGGAAGTAGGCAAGCAGGTTCCGCTCAGCGCCAGTGGATGGCATACAACCTGTACTCCAATTAATGTCTTACAGACGGACCAGAGAGCAGTCAAGGACAAAGGGAAGAGCAACACAGGCGATCGCCAGAAAGAAGGAGGGCAGACTGAACCGTTACCTTCAGGCATGGGGGAATGGTAGTTAGTTTGGGGTTCTGGGGATTCGCAATAGGAAGCACCGAAATGGAGGAAGGGAGGGGTGGTTGACGGGGAAGTCACAGAAAATAAAGATAAAAAGAAAAAACCTGTGTGAGGTAAGGAATCGCGTAAGCGCGCGAGTGGGAAAAAAAACAAGGATAAGAAAAGGTGCCAGTCAGATAGTTCCACAGAGTCAGATAAAGATAAGGGTGATACAGACACGGATGAAGACAAACATAAAAAGAGGCTCCCTTAATGGGACTGGCAATGCCGCTTGGGTCTCACTTGTCTGACAAGACCAAGAACAGAATATGGATACATGAATACGTAGCCGTATTCAAACTCTTGCACAGGGACGTACAGGCAAAGGAAGGTTCTAAAGAAGAGGAATGGGAGCTCACAAGGTGGCCTAGAGTGCCGATTAACATGGAGAACTGGACGTCAGCTTTTCTGATCTATGCAAGCATTTTCTGTGAGAAGCATGGAGACAGGGCGATAGCTTTGGTGAAATATATGGACATAATCAGAAAGGCCCAAATGCATTTCAGGGGTTTTGCATGGCTTAGCTATGACGAAGACTTCCGGGCACGGGTGAGCCTGAACCCTGACAAGCCATGGGGGAGGTTGACTCAGAACTTTGGATGCAGTGGATGTCATCCACTCAATCGGCCGCCTCCACTCACACGGCTCACGGTTTAACCATTATATATCGCCTTTTCAGCCCAAGCCCGCCCCACAGGGGGTGAGTTACCTCCTGAAACAAGCTGGAACCAATGTTGGGGCGTGCTGGAATTATAACAAGGGTTTCTGTTCCCGTCACTCATGCAAGCTTAAACATGAGCGTTCAAAATGCTGGCGGTAGACTCCCCATCACTCAATGTTTCACCCTGGCCAGCCCAGCAGAATAATGGAAGGGGTCCCGGGAGAGGGGTTAACAGGGGCACTCTGGAACGAAAGTCAACTACTCCCATTAATCTAGAAGCATTGCAGCCTTGGCTGCTGATCTGTCAGCAGAGGGGCGATGCATTGTGGCTGGAATGTGGCTTTACAGAGGGTTTTCTGATTGGGCATCAGGGTCCTAGGGAGCAGAGGTGGGCTGACAATTTGCGGTCAGCTAAGGAATTTCCAGAAGTTGTAGCACACAAACTGGCTGAGGAAGTTGCAGAGGGTAGAATAGTCAGTCCTTATACTGAGTTTCCCACAGCAGATTTGATTGTGTCTCCACTGGGGGTGGTGCCGAAGAACGTGGAAGCGGAATTGCGGCTCATTCATCATCTATCATGGGTGGAAGGTGCGTCGATGAATGACTACATCACCAAGGAGGATTCCAGGGTCCTGTACGCATCAGTAGATGATGCTGTGGCCCTGGTGCGAAGCTGGGGCTGCGTTGGCGAAGTGTGATATCAAGTCAGCATTTCGTCTACTCCCCATACACCCCGAGGATTTTTAATTGTTGGGCATACAGTTTGGTGGATTTATCTATGTGGACAAGGTTCTGCCGATGGGCTGTGCTACATCCTGTGCGCTGTATGAAGTCTTCAGCACCTTCTTACAATGGGTTTTTAAAAAATCCAGCGGCCACAGGGAGGTGTCTCACTACCTAGACGATTTCTTGTTTGTGGGCAGGAAGGATTCGGGCGAGTGCCTGAAGGCAGTGCAACATTTGCAAAAGATGGCGGACGTTTTTGGGGTGCCTCTGGCACCTGAGAAGTCAGAGGGTCCACAGGTGGTGTTGATGTTTTTGGGCATTGAATTGAACACAGTTTCAATGGTGGCAAGGTTACCACAGGCAAAGGTGAAGGAGATACAGGTTTTCTTGTTGAAAATAATGGGCGAACGAAGGATTGACCTACGAAAGGTACAGAAGTTGCTTGGATTCCTGAACTTTGCGTGCAGCGTGGTGAGAGTAGGGCAAACTTTTTGCAGGCAACCAGGCAGGGCCCTGATCGGGGCAACCTTGCCGCACCATCGGGTCAGAATTTCTATGGCAGTCAGGGCTGATTTGGGGGTATGGAGGACATTTTTGGTGGATTTTAATGGTGTGCCTATGAAATTCTTGGATAAAAACTCAGTATAGCAGATCCAGATATTCTCTGACGCAGCAGGTGCGCATGGTTTTGGTCTCTTCTGGGATGGTCACTGGTGTGCCAAGTGTTGGCCAGATCGTTGGATCCATCAGGGTTGTAGCATCACCTTTTTGGAGTTTTTCCTTTGCTGGTGGTGCTACAGTTGTGGGGTGGGGAGATGGTGAACAGAACAGTGCTGTTTCATGTTGACAATATGTCAGTGGTGGAGCTAGTTAACAAAGGGCCAGGAATCTATGGGTGCTGCAGTTATTGAGACCCTTTATGCTAACATGCTTACCTTTGAATATTGTTTTCAAGGCTCAACATGTACAGGGAGCCCATAGTGAAATTACGGATGCTTTTTCTCATTCCCAGTGGCAACGCTTTTGATCCCTGGCACCCGGTGGGGACGCAGGTAAGACGCCACTACCGGACGAGGCCTGGGAGATGGGTGAATGAGGATCATCAGCCTGGTTGAGGGAGCTTTGGAGGCATCCTCAAAGAGGAGTTATGGGCTTGCGTGGACCGAGTTATGGGCGTTCGAAGGAAATGTGCCGCAGGGTTGGGATCAGGATCAAGAAGAGATAAAAAGGAGAGTGTTACACTTTGTACTTTGCTGTATTGACAAGGACTTATCACCCACCACGAGTGGGGGCAAGTTGGCTGGGGTTTCGTTCTAGGGTAAGCTGCATTAGGGGTTTGACCCTGCCGGGGATGAGATTTTAGGCCGGATGTTGAAATGTTGGGGCAAACAAAGGGGTGGGAGGAGGGTGGCACCGAGACAGGCCATCACGTTTGAATTGTTGGGGAAACTGTTGGCGGTACTACCCGCCTGCTGTTATAATGAGTGTGAGTTAGCTATTTTCCGGCATTGCATGGTGTGGATGGTTTTTGGGGCTTTTTGAGTTTAGGAGCTTTTGGGGTCAGCAAGGTCAACGGGTTTACTGCATGATGAAGTGCGCATGCATACGGGGCATTTGGGGATATGGTTGTGACGTTCAAAAAACGATCAATGGACAGGGGGAAATGGGTCTGGTTGAGCGAAGGAGGGAGCGAAGCGGTGTGCCCGGTGTGTGTGTAGCAACGTTTTCTGACTTGGCCAGGGCGTAGGAAATATTTTGTCACCAAGATGGGAGTCCAGTGTCGGCTTCCCAACTGTTGGTGGTGCTGCGCATGGGGCTTAGTCGTTTGGGTGTGAGTCCTTGTAGAAAGGAATCTCGAGTACAATGTATGTCCTTCGTTGGAACTGTTCCCTCCTGAATCCAGGGGCAGTTGATATCACTCGGCTACTGTGCCGGTCTTAGCGGCAGTACAGATCGTCTTCATCCACGTCCTCTACGCTGCTGTTTAATATTTACTTGACACCTCTTGCAACGTTGGCAGAGTCTCTTGGCGCTAAGGTCATCTCGTATGCATATGACACACAGCTGTTGTTTACATGTGATAAAGACACGGACTTAGATGAGAAGGAGATTTCCGACTGTCTGACCAATGTCTTTCAATGGCTGGAGCTGCATCACCTAAGATGCAACCCGGATAAAACAGAGATTGTGACCTTTGGAGCTGTGTCTCACAACTTTGTGGCAGACTGCTGGCCAAGCAATTGGCCGCATCCGGGACCCTCAAAAAACTGTGTCAAGAACCTAGGAATTAAAATTGACAGCTCACTCTCCTTCCTCCCGCAGATCCAAGCCTTGACGGGGCATGCTGAAAAAATGTCTACCACTCCTCTCTGAGGCAGCGGGAAGAAAGGTGGTGCAGGCCCTAATCACATCTAGACTGGACTACGGGAATGCTCTGTACCTGGGTCTCCCCGATTACCTCTTTAACAGACTTCAAGTGGTACAGAATGCTGCAGCAAGACTTCTGCTTACTCTCCCCCCTAGATCCCACATGACCCCCCACTTAAAGGCCCTCCATTGGCTCCCGATGAAACAAAGGGTGACGTTTAAAGCCATGGTCCTTGTGCACAAGTCCTTGAATGGGACGGGGCCAGCATATCTCAAAGAGAGAATCAGTTATTATATCTCCGCCCATACTCTTCGCTCTTCCTCGGCTCACATGGCAAGGGTCCCTCGAATTAACCATCTCCGTATGGGTGGGAGATCCTTTGCATATCTTGGTCCCCTTGCCTGGAATAGTCTCCCTCCCTACCTGACGCTGATAGACAGTCTAGAACTGTTCAAGAAGAAACTCAAAACTCACCTCTTTAACAATTAGTAACCTGCCTGCGTCTGCCCCCCCTCTGCCAGCGCCGGGACACTCCTTGGAGTAGCTGTGCGCTTTATAAATGGTTATAACATAACATAATGCAGGCTGGGTGAACGGTCCAGGGGCCAAGATGGTGACCCGGATTATGCGACAATCCTTGGTACATTGGGCAGCCAACTATGCAGACCAGCAAATATATGGCAGTAATCTGGGATTGCACAGCAACCGGCGTGAAGTATTATGGTGGAGAAAGAGTGGAATGCGATGGGGAAGTTTGCTACCCTGGTTGACAAAGCTGGTTCCGCAAAGGGGTTGCCCGGTCATGATGCTGATTCATTTGGGGGAAAACGATTTAGTGTAGTTATCTGGTTTGACACTCTTACAGCACATGCAGCAGGATCTGGAAGCAATCATGCAGAACTTTCCTGGGACTTTCATCGTATGGACTGAATTTGTGCCATTTCGCAGCTGGTGGGGGGCAACACGGCACGCGGCAATAGACAAAGCTCTCAGAAAATTGAACAGGGCAATAAGAGTTTACTGAGCAGGGTTGGGAATTACGGTGATCTCTCATGGGGGTATACGTGAGGAGGAAGCATGTTGTTTCAGGATGATGGTGTCCACTTGTCAAGAATGTGGAATGTGTATTACATGATGGAGCTGAGAGACACAGTGAGTCGCTTGTGGCATGAGAACATATGGTGCAAGAGAGATCACCTCTGAACAGTATGTGAGTGGTGAATGGGGGGGCAGAAAAACACCCCACGTGGTTTATTCTGGGTGAAGGAAGTCTTGGGGGGTGGAGAGTCACATGCGGGCTTTTCCACACCCTCGGGGGGAAGAAGAGCAGAGCACAGCAGAAAAAGCCAGGGGCAGTACCTTGTCGGGGAAGGATGGAACGAGGTATGATGTTTGGGGAATGACAGTTGGTGCGAGAGGTGAGAAGAGTCATGATGTACAGGGAATTGTGCCTTAGATACAAAGTTGATGTTATTTGTCCATAAAGTTGAAGATATGCAACCATGTCCTAATAAATTGGCCTTTCATGGGTCATTGAGTGTTTGTTGTAGCATGATGATGGCCCCCGGGGAATAGAAAGTCGCAGACTAGTCTTTCTCTGGGGGAATTCATGCCCCAAACAGGACATGGGTGGGGATAGGTGGGGATAGGTGGTTAGGGGGGAAGGGCGAGTCATTTAACTAGCATATAAGGGTCCAGAAAGGCGTGATCTGCCTCTTCCGGACCCTGTGCATCACCGTGAGGGTTTTTTGCTGGAGAGTTAAAAGTTTGTCCACCCACCCACCCTACATGTTGATGGGTCAGTCAACGGAGACTTGTTTCGCTACTACAGCGTATCTTTTTTGCCAAAGTTAGGTCTAGCAGGCGGAAGTCTTGGGGGTGGAGAGTCACATGCAGGCTCTTCCACACCCTCGGGGGAAGAGCGGAGCACAGGAGAAAAAGCCGGTGGTACCTTGTCAGGGAAGGATGGAACGAGGTATGATGTTTGGGGAATGAAAGTTGGTGTGAGAGATGAGTGGACGCGTGATGTACGGGGGATTGTGCCTTAGATACAAAGTTGATGTTATTTGTTAATAAAGTTGAAGATATGCAACTATTTCCTAATAAATTGGCCTTTTACGCTATTCATGGGTCATTGAGTGTTTGTTGTAGCACGAATCGAAGATCTACGTCTACAAATCGAATACATTTCAAAATTGTCAGGGATGTACAACGTCTAAAGGGAAAACGCATGAAAATTATGTTCAATGTTTCATACAAACGTCAAGTGGCCCTTGAACGCTGTTGGCCAAAATCTAGGAATGTTTGAAGGTCATCCTCATCACCTGAGGCAAGTTGGTAGCTGTGCACTGCAAGGATGAAGGTTTAAGTTGACACTATTAATATTTGAATCTCAAAACCACATGGAATGTGTAAGAACAAGCTTTGCATTCGCAAAGGCACACCTGTAGATTCGCAACGTACGAAGGTGCATTGGGTTTCACAATTGTGGTTATAAGCTAAATTGCACTGCATACATTTCAAGTCCTTATGGAGTATAATGGAAAGAGACATCAAATGGGCACTTCCCCCTCCCTGTGTCTCACATTTGAATGCTTAAAAGCTTTACAACCGCTCTTAAAATCGCAAATCACTGAATGGTGACCAAATGAGTGATGACAGGCAGAAACCATTCACAAAGTTCACAGTTTCAGACAACTTGTCCAGGCTGCAGGAATCAGGAAAAAAGCATGTATAGTCCGACTGATTGCGCTTGCACGCTCTAATGTCTCGTATTTGTGGCATTGTGGCCCCCGTCAATTTAAGCAGTTGGCATCACAATGCTGGCTCATTGTGAAAATGAATGCTGAGAAGGTGGCCTAAAATCGTTTACAGACATCTAACCCACAATTCACTATGGTACACTGTGTGGCACAGAGCTGTTTCCCCAGCCCTCGTTAATATTAATGAGGTGGTGCTGTCATCACTTGATTGGAAGAAGGGGACAAAAGTGCTTAATTAGTTTAAAAAAACATCATTGCAGCGGCCCAAAGTTGTTCTCAGAAGCCCTCCACTTGTCATGCCAAATGCCAGAGTTCCTAAATACTGCGGATGCCCGGTTTTGATTCCATCTCATGCCTCTTTCTTCCGCCACCCTACACTTCCTGTCTCTTTATGTCACTCTTGCAAATTATTTTTAATCTCTGCTCTCTCCTTTCGTCACTGTTTTCTCATCTTTCCCGTGTTCCTTATTTCTCCCCTGTATGCCATTTTCACTGTTGCTGACAGTCTGATGTAAAAACGGTCTTGGCACCCACCTATGATGGCGCTGGGCACTGGACAAATGTCTACCCTTCTCCCAGCGTTACCTTTGTGTAGCCAGTGCAGTGCTGTGGGGAGGCCAGTTTGTACATCTGCCACAAAGTGTCTAGAGGAAGCAAAGATAATTAATCAAGTCCCAAGGTGCCCAGCTGAAAATTCAACGACCACATCACCCTAAACACATCTTTTGCTGTCAAGGCTTTTTATCCTCATAGCTTTATATCACTGCAGACATCTTAACAGGACCCAAGCAATGTCAAAACATTCCAAAATGCTTCTTAGGCCTGCTACAAAAAAAAGGGAAACATTGAGCCCTCCCGTTTTTATTTGTTTGGTTGCTAGCAATGTTGCTAAGTTATACACATTGTCAACTGGTTCGCGCTATGCTGGATAAATCCCAGCCAGGCACCGGAAATACGCTTCACTTCATTTTCCAGCTTCTACTGCACTCTGGAGGCTTTTATGAACTCTCAGTGAGTATACCGCCTCCCCTTGACAACGCCAACACACTAGAAGGCGTTGATATAAACAAGTTTAACCATGTTTGTTCTGCACTGCCCCTCGTTAGTTCAAAGCACATTTTTTGTGGCTGTATTTCTGTGATATACAGAGAATAATTATTTTTCCTTTCAAAGTGGAAAGTGTAACACGCCCTCGTAATTTACACTGATGGCTGGTGAACTTTGAAAGCTGTGTGGCATAAATAACTTCCAAACTCTAGAGGCTCTGGAGTGGCACTAATGAAATATTCCAATACTTTTAGGATGAGCTCGGCAAGCCTGACCTTCCCCAGGGGAGGTTTGGAGTCTCTGGATCCATAAATAATTTGAAAAAAATACCGGCAAAGAGTAGATTTTTCATTATAATACCCCCATAAAGTCAGATATTGGGCATTATTTAATTAAAAGCAGTTATGAAAACCAAACATGGTTATACAAGGTCACAAGGCCTATCATTGATAGGTCTGGCATGAGACAAGACTTTTTGATTTCAGTAAATGTATGTGCATAATATACTTTTTTCCTTTTTCTATGTGTGATGCCTTCTGCAGCACATTTAGGAAGAGGAAAACACCTCTTTGGATTGTTTTTGTGCAGGAAAGTGCCCCTTCCTGCACAAAAACAATCCTGCATGAAACGGCGGTACCCCTGCACCGTGGTGCAAGTGTGCCTATGTGGGCGCTAGACTGCCGAAACGGCTTAAATACGGTGCATTCCTGTACTTTCTCTTTGGCGTAGGGCAGCGCAGAAAGGTGTCTTGCTACGCTCCCTACGCCAAAATCCCTTAAATGAGAGCCTAGGGGGCATATGTACAAGGACTGGCGATAACTATCGCTAATGCTAGTTAGCGGCTGTTTTTTTATCGCCGCTTACCGCTGAAAACTATTGCCATGTTAGTGGCGTATTTACAAGCCGTCGCTACATGGTGATAGTATCAGGGATCTGGGGTGAAAAGTGCCGCTAACATTAGCGCAATGGCGATAGGAATTCCGGCGTTAGCGGGCAAAAACTACCGATAGGCCCATTAGCGGCAAAAAAAACTCACGTTAGTCAGCCCAACGTGAGTTTTTTTTGCTTCTAATGCAAAATATAGCCTATTTGCAACCTCCAATAGAAAATAGGCATAAAAACAAAAAAAATGCAGAATGTAGCAGCCTGGGCCAAGTGCAGCACACATCAACAACCCCTGCAAGCCACCCAACATCCAGGATGACCAGGATGAGAGCCTGGATGCCTCGCTGAACCTGCGTCTGGAGCCTGGATGCCTTGCTGGACCTGTGTCTGGAGCCTGGATGCCTCGCTGGACCGGCGTCTGGATCCTGGATGCCTCGCTGGACCTGCGTCTGGAGCCTGGATGCCTCGCTGGACCTGCGTCTAGAGCCTGGATGCCTCGCTGGACCTGCGTCTGGAGCCTGGATGCCTCGCTGGACCTGCGTCTGGAGCCTGGATGCCTTGCTGGACCTGCGTCTGGAGCCTCGAGTGGGATGCGGAGGAGCTGTGGAGTCGATGAGCCGTGGCGGTAGACATTGAGGCGCAACGATCGCCCGTACCTGGTGGTGAAGTCTGGCAGGTCGCATGAAGACACGTTGCTGACCTGTGTGAGAAGACCGCCTTGCGCCCCTTGGGGCTGTTAATGGTAGAGGCGCTCCTGCGCACCAACGTAGGGAGGTCTGCATCGCATACTACGATCCACCAAAAAACCGGGGTGCACGGAGGATATTACCAACAGTGGGTGCCGCCTCTCTGCATCACAGGCCGGATGATGTTGGGCTGGCCGGACGCTGTGGAGGGTGAGGCCCCTGAACAGCGCCGAACTTGTGTGGCGGGAGCGCTACAACGTCACGCCTAAGGGGGCCCTGCTGCATCAGCTGCATTGGGAGGTTCACCAGCGGACTTGGCGGCGACTGCTGTACCCAGACTTGTGAAATCACACCTGGCTGAGGCTCCTGCTGGCTGAGTCACAGATTTGGGGAGAGTGCAGCGGATTGCGCCACGGTGTCAATGTACAGGTAAGAAGAAGGTGGGATGCGTAGCGCAGGAGGCCCCGGGGACGAGTCGCCCAGGCCTAGCACACGTAGATGACACACCCCCAGTGGCGGCTCATTCGCTATGGGGGAAGAGCGTCGCCCCACTGCTTTCAAGCAGTGCAGAAGAGGAACAACCATCACATGATGATAACTTACTGATGTAACCGTGCTATGTTTCCTTTGCGGGTAGGACTGCTCCAAGCACGGAGCAGGGCATGGGCGGATTGGCATGCCCACTCAAGTGTGCAGTGACTGTTTGGTCGGCCCGCTCAGGCCGCACAAAGCAGTCATGCGCACTGTCCTGTTCGCAATGCAGGCTGCATTACTGCCTGCATGGAGAACATGCCCACACCTCCAGCCCCTGGCTGAAAGCCTCGTCCCAGCGCCAATAACCAATCCCAATACCGCATTGCTGCGTTTTGATTGGCTTAGGGGAGGGAGCCTGGCTGCCTACTCCCTTTTCCTGGAAGCAGACTCAGGAGAGCAGGAGTAATGAAGACATGGGACCCGGCCTCGAGGTAAGATTTCTCCCATTTAAATATTTACAACACCCGCTCACACACACCCCCCACGTCCACGCCCCATCCAGTGTTCTTTCCGGCGTTTCCCACCTCCAAGCTGTCCAGTCCCCACCGCAACTCTTCCCAATGGTGGCCGCTGTGCGGCCAGGCGCAGCGGGCTTACCACTGGTGTGCCAAAGGTATATATGGAGTTACGACGCATACCATTACATCGCATTCCATTACAATGCATACTAATACTAGGCATATTGCAACAGTAGGGAAGGTGTTGGATTGCGGAGATGTAAACATTACTATTCCCACTTCAGTGAGTGCAACCCTAAAACTGACCCTTGCACCCCAAAGCAAACCCTGACCCCTAAAATTCCTCTTTGAGCCCCCAGAAGACACCCTAAAAATCATATTTGACCCAAATGCACACCCCAATTTTCATATTTGACCCAATGGCACACCCCAATTTTCATGATTGACCCCAAAACACACCCCAAATTTCAAATTTTACCCCATAATACACCCCACATTTCATCTCCGACACCCGAAACCCATACCCACCCTAAAAAATTAAAATACCCCATTACTGACCTCACAATGCGTTGTAATGGAATGCGATGTGAAGGCACCTGCGTTGTTGGATTTGCGTTGTAAAGGCATTGTGATGTAATGCCTGCATTGTAATGGACGTCTCCCGTGCCAAAGGCAAGTCATATGCAAGCCTGTCTGCGTCCGTCTGCCCCTGCCTCAGCACCAAGGACCCTTCCTCTCGGACACTCCACCCCTACGGCGCCAGCACCCGCCTCGCAATCAAACCTGGATGCCACATCGCCTGCCAGGACCAACATCTGCTCCAGACCGGACATCGCCATCGCCATCACTGACGGCTACTAAATCACCCGCAAGGAACACCCCGACCATCCAGGAGGAGGCATTGCCATCACCTACAGAAGCACACTCCGACTTACCACGCACTCTAATGACCCAACGGTGACCATGGAACACCTCAACTTCCAGATCCAGACCAACCCCAACCCCATCCTCTGCGGCACCCTCATCTGCAGGCCCACTGGGCCATGGACACCCGTTCTCCGATACCATTGTAGACCTCATTGCACCCCAGGCTCTCCCATCCCCTGACGACATCCTACTCGGCGGACTCAAGTTCCACCTGGACAACCCCAGTGACTAGAACACTACCCCCTCCTGGGGTAGCTCCCCAACATCAGACTCAAGCAGCTAGTCACTGCAGCAAGCCACATAGCAGGACACACGGTCGAGCACGTCTCCTCCGCCATTGGGACCTTCAACTACAGCCACACCACCGGACTCTCCTGGACCGACCATCATTGTATACATCATGGCTTCACCATGCCCACCGTACACAACCGCCATCATCGCCCCCCTCGCAGCTGGATCCAGGCCACCGAAGTATGTCTCGTCAACTCCCTCAGCACCACCACTCCGCCAATGCATACAGACGATGACACCGCAGCGCGCAACTGCCACCGATGGATCTCCAACTGCGCCAACACCCGGGCACCCCTCAAGAACGGCACTGCTACAGTACCTTACGCCTGCATGATGGCAGGCATAAGGGTGACACAGTGCCACAGGGAAAGGCTGGCCCCATGCATTGCTGGAGTTGCGTCATGGTTGTGACGCGACTGCAGCAATGTGTGACTTTAGCGCAGACAGATACGTCAGGATTCCAGATGTATCTGTCATTACTTGCGTCATGGAGCGCTGTCCAGTAAATACAGCGCATCCGTGGTGTCGCAAGAAGGGGGTAGTGAAAAGTGTTGCAACGCTGTCTTGTCGCAGCGCTGCAGCACTTTTCATGAGTTAGGCCCTGGAATGCGCACTATCTTATTGATGGTGCGCAGTCCTGCCCTGTAGTTTTGTCGCAGGGCAGCGCAGCTACATTGCTTGCAGCACGGTCCAGCAACAAAACCTGCTGAAATGGGCCCCAAGGGTTATCTCCATTTTTAAGACCAGCTATTTTCTGGTCTTAAAAAACTGCCTCTAACTGCAGTTAGAGGCAGTTTTTTTGGTCCTCCATACTTACGGAATCCCCTTGTAAATATCACGAAGTGGGGTTAGCGGCCGTTTTTGCATTGGAACACCTCCCTTGCATGTCATTATTCCTAACAGAAGTGGCGATCTTTATAATGGACGTTTTCGCCGGAAAACTGCCGCTAACAGAGGTTAGCGACAGCTTGTGAATACGGCGATAAAAATATTGCCGCATTTGCGGCGGAAAAGTGCTGCTTACGCGGCGTTAACTCCTTGTACATATGCCCCTAAGTCTCTAGAACTCTGTAGGAATTATCTCTCTAATATCAGCTGTGAATGTGCATAGGAAATGCAGTTATTTTGTTAGAAATAGCAGCATGCCAATAACTGAAAATACAGATATTTCACCAGAACATACTTACATTCTGGACAAATAAGCTGAATTCTCCCAAATATAGATTGTGATTCTGTGAAAAAATGTATAGTTGTCTTAAGATACCAGATTTTCATTCCAAACATTATGGTCCCTAAATACCAGTTTGCCATTTTCACCCAACAGTACTGTACCCCATAAACAGACTCCTTCTTTCATGTCCATTTTCCACCATCAAATACCAGGGAAGTCCAGTATATGGCAAATAATCTCACCATTTGTATGCCTGGGATAGACTGAATTTTGCCAGTAATGAAATAGTAAGTCAAGGATGAGCTGCTGTTGTATCGAGGATAGTCAGAATTCTGTCAAGAAAGGCCTCAATATGGCAGGGGTGGCCCACTATTATGCCAGGGATAGCCACAATGGTGACTAGAATTAGAGCAAATATATGTATGCTGTGTTATGTTAGACGCTGACACAGACCAGGAGAAAGAAAGACATAAACAAGTGATAGAAGGGGGAAGAGAAATTGAAGGAATAAGTGACAAAGAGAGAAAGCAAGGAAGTAACAGAACCTACAAGAGTCGGGTAAGTGTAGGGTGGACGAAGAAAGAGGCACAAGTTCGAAGCAAGACTTGGCAATCTTGATATTCAGTGACCTCTGCATTTTGTAGCACCAGACACTCAAGTAAGCTATGCACCCCATCACTTGTTTATTTACAAATTAAGCACTGCACAGACTTTGCAATCAAGGGTAAGTGCTCGAGAACTATTGGTGAGCATCATTGACTGCATTGTCTTGGAAAGATCCTACTTGCTTCCCTTCTTGAAATCTGTAACGTTTCCAGGTTTTTTTCAAATGTGGCCACCCTAATTGATTTTCTCACTACTAATCTATTGGCTATGTGAACCCACAAACGCAGTAGCTGAAACGGATGGAAAGATTTTCCACAGACAACTGTTTTCGCATGACTGTTTTCTCATGCCCTTCCCATAGCAAGAACAGCTTTCAAATGAAATTTGGGTGCAAATGTGTCTTTTTGCAACTGTACTTACAGAAAATGTGTTATTTTTCTTGTAGGTCTCCTTACGCATAAAAAGTTGCATGGACATTTTATTTCAGGTTAAATGTAGCAGAAATTATTTTGAAATTAAACCTATTGTGCAAATGTTTTTCCATGAGAATTTACTGAACCTTGTTAGATGAGGGGGTACCTTTCCTCACAGTTGTACATTTGTTAGTCATCTCAGCTGAATTTTCTTCTCACACAAATAACCTGAGCAGAAATGGGAGCACAGCCCACTGTTTGGGAACCTCTTATCATTGCACATCTACACTGATTTAAAAACATACCTTGAATTCCAAAGCATCACAGAAAGAAGTAGACGCTCAGACCTTCCTAGCTTGATCTTCCTATCTTCCCTTGAGTTTGGTCCTTGGAAGCAAACAATGACAGAGTACTTTGTCTGCAGCACCCTCTCGAGTTCCTTTGGAAAATCAGTATATTTGTTTTAATTTCAACTCTATATTTTTAGGTGAATAAAAGAGAACATATTCAAATTCATAAATTGTAACGAAGCATTCAGCTTTCAGTTGTTCTATTTGTAAGTGACACATAGGAATGTTGCGAGTTCAATGAAGGCAATGAAGTGGCTAAGGTCCAATGAACGCTGGTATAGACGAATATGACTCGTTACAACGCGAGCCATTACTCCGCGTGCCATTACAACGCGGTCGTTACAACGACCGCGTTGTTACCACGCAAAGCCATTACTACGCAAGTCGTTACATCGACTTGCAGTAGATGGCGAGCTGACATTAGAAATCTATAATTTACTATTCCAACTCCAGCCTACGTAACAGTAGGAAGGTGTTGGAATAGTAAACTATACTATTTCTAATGTTAGCACGCCATCTACTGCAAGTCGATGTAACGACTTGCGTAGTAATTGCATTGCGTGGTTACAACGCGGTCGTTGTTACGACCGCGTTGTAATGGCATCGCGATGTGATGCCCGCGTTGTTAGGGTTGTTTCCCGGTATGGACATCTGCTTCAAGTGTCTACATTTGTTATTTTTCTCCCTGGCTAATTTAGATCATTCTACCCAATGATGGCAGAGACACAGGATAACTTCAGTTTGCCTGTTCTTACAACTGGGCTCAACCTGCTTTGCAGATGTGTTGATAACTATAACAAGAGAAAACAATTTTAGCATTGGCATTTAAAGTGGCTATTCTTTTTTGTGTTTCGTAATTTTTTATAAGAAAAAAATAATATACAGAGAAATATGATTACATAGAAAATATCATATAATATCATAAGCTCACAAACAGTATCATCAAAAAGGATATCATTCATCTTTAAAGGGAAAGAACATTACAAAAAGGGTCTTGTAGAAAATGTAAGATGAATAATAAAAGAGAAAAAATATATTATACATTTTTAAATTCATAAATGTCATTATAGAAATAACCATAGGGAATATTTAAATAAAAAGGGAACATGAAAATTATTATGAATATGATAAAGAGAGGTGAAATGAAAAAGAAGATAAAAAGGGAAGTAAAAATTAATCCATGGAGTAGGAAATGCATAATGTGAATTGAGTAGTAAAGAGATGGGGAAAATTATTGAAGTGTCACAGATAAATAAATAAATAAACATATATATATATACAGATAAATAAAAGAATGTGGAGAAAGAAAAAAGTGTAGACTCCTTACCCGGATAGAAAAAGATCAAGGCAAGAGAAGGAGAAGAAAAGAAGATAAAGGATGAAAAAAGATATGAAGGAAATAAAGTGCTATCCCTGATATGGCATATGATATAACTTGTGACAATTTCTGTATTTCGACTCTCTGTAGGTGGGACTTCATAGAGCTGAAATGTAAATAAACCCTCTATGATGGATGCAGGGAAAAAACAGAACTACAACACTTGTTTTTTTATTGATAACTACCTTCTGTGATTTGCTAATTAAGTCTGCCTGGGAAGGAATCTTAATGTAGCAAGTTTATCAGCTGTAACACAAAGAATAAACATTAATATTGTAAGTTTTCCTATGGCAGCAATTATTCCCCAAAAAGAACAATTGATGGACAGAATGCAGAACAATGTCATACATTCACCCCAGTACAGAGATCTGAGCCTAAATCCATCGTTGTTTTGCTCCCCATGCCATTCCAGTTTGATCCCAGCCATATGAAAAATCAGTCTTGACCCTGTGCCCAATGGGAGCAGTCCAGCCCGAACTGCCAGGCCAGGTCCTCCCTGGACTGGAAACAAGCATCTTAGGACCGGTTTCGGGGTTTCACCCCTCATCAGCCAGGATAGCTTGACTCCAGTGGCATGGGGAGCACGAGACCCACGTCTGGGCATACCCATCCCACTCGGGATGACAAATGCAAAAAGAACAATTGATGGACAGAATGCAGAACAATGTCATACATTCACCCCAGTACAGAGATCTGGGCCTAAATCCATCGTTTTTTTGCTCCCCATGTCATTCCAGTTTGAACCCATCCATATGCAAATCAGTCTTGACCCTGCGCCCAATGGGAACAGTCCAGCCCGAACTGCCAGGCCAGGTCCTCCCTGGACTGGAAACAAGCATCCTAGGACCGGTTTCGGGTATCACCCCTCATCAATCAGGATAGCTTGACTCCAGTGGCATGGAGAGCACGGGACCCACGTCTGGGCATACCCGTCCCACTCGGGGTGAAAAATGCAAAAAGAACAATTGATGGACAGAATGCAGAACAATGTCAAACATTCATCCCCATACAGAGATCTGGGGCTAAATCCATCATCTTTTTGCTCCCCATGCCCTTCCAGTTTGAACCCAGCCATATGCAAATCAGTCTTGACCATGCGCCCAATGGGAACAGTCCAGCCCGAACTGCCAGGCCAGGTCCTCCCTTGACTGGAAACAAGAATCCTAGGACCGGTTTCGGGATTTCACCCTCATCAGCCAGGATAGCTTGACTCCAGTGGCATGGAGAACATGGGACCCACGTCTGGGCATACCCGTGCCACTTGGGGTGACATATGCAAAAAGAACAATTGATGGACAGAATGCAGAACAATGTCATACATTCACCCCAGTACAGAGATCTGGGCCTAAATCCATCGTTTTTTTGCTCCCCATGTCATTCCAGTTTGAACCCATCCATATGCAAATCAGTCTTGACCCTGCGCCCAATGGGAACAGTCCAGCCCGAACTGCCAGGCCAGGTCCTCCCTGGACTGGAAACAAGCATCCTAGGACCGGTTTCGGGGTATCACCCCTCATCAATCAGGACAGCTTGACTCCAGTGGCATGGAGAGCACGGGACCCACGTCTGGGCATACCCGTCCCACTCGGGGTGAAAAATGCAAAAAGAACAATTGATGGACAGAATGCAGAACAATGTCAAACATTCATCCCCATACAGAGATCTGGGGCTAAATCCATCATCTTTTTGCTCCCCATGCCCTTCCAGTTTGAACCCAGCCATATGCAAATCAGTCTTGACCATGCGCCCAATGGGAACAGTCCAGCCCGAACTGCCAGGCCAGGTCCTCCCTTGACTGGAAACAAGAATCCTAGGACCGGTTTCGGGATTTCACCCCTCATCAGCCAGGATAGCTTGACTCCAGTGGCATGGAGAACATGGGACCCACGTCTGGGCATACCCGTGCCACTTGGGGTGACATATGCAAAAAGAACAATTGATGGACAGAATGCAGAACAATGTCATACATTCACCCCAGTACAGAGATCTGGGCCTAAAACCATCGTTTTCCCCGCCACTCTCAATATTAATGCCATAAGGGAGTGAAAAGTAAAATGTAAACAAATCGTCCAGGTTGAGGAGGCTCCCTATTCGTCTCGTAGAAACAGTACATGCATTTAGAGTTCTTAATCTTTGAACGGATAACTACTGTAATAATGTGTAAATAGTAAAGTCTAAATCCTTGATCGCTACTACTATTCAGAATACTTATCAGAATCCAGCTAATCTTTGTATACTGAAGGCAGAACAATGCAAATTTCCAACTCTGGCAATGTGGTTCTGTCTGCAGCAACAATGTATTTTGATTGCCTAACAAATGATGCTATGAGACACGAGAAACTTATACTCATGAATCTAAGATGGCCACCACCTTTGTAAGTCTCATAAGAGTTCCCTGCCATCCTGGAACCTGTAGTCTATCTTGACTCCGTTTGTGTGTTTCGGGTAGTGAGCGTGTCATACCCACAAAGCCTCACACCATGTGGCTCATAAACTCTGCTCATACTGCTTACCTCTTCTGCTGTGAAAAACCCACACACCCTTGAAGTTTGGAGGAGCATGTCTCCTCGCCTTTACAATACATGCAGAGGAGCGTGGTCTGCAGATCATGACAGTGTGTTGTATGATGCATGACATTATCAAAAACGTTTTACTAATTCTCTCTTTCTCATCCAATTAACTTCTGTAACCCTTTTCTTCCTATTTTTGATATGTATCGCCCTGTAAATTTCACTTCCAGTGTCTAGAGATCTCAGAGTCGGTGGGTCGTTTGCTATGGGGTAATACAATTGCAAACTGTTCCATAGAGACAGACATGCAGACCTTCCTTTCTGATGTGTTTGTCAAAGGAATGTTGGAAGGTATCATTGAATTAAGAGAAAGAACCCAAAACACCATTGAAGTTAGAAGAGAGAAAGGTAAAAACGAAATAAAATATCATGAACAGTGCTTATTTAGTTATTTATTGTTTGGTGTGTTTTTGTTTAATGTTGAATGCAAGTTCTTTTATATCTAATGCATTAATTCTTCTAGCCTGGATGACCGGGGGAGAGAGTGATGGTAGTAAAAGGGAGGGGCGGCATTTTTCAATTCTCGCCTAGCGCGGCAAAACACCTAGAAACGGCCCTGATGTTGGCTCTATGTGGTAATTCAGCAGTGTCAGATGTTGTTGGCAGACCCAGTGTCAGCTGGCTACAGTCAGCATTGAAGATGCTGGCACCACATAATTCTGCTTCCTGCAGCCTCTCACTGCAGCAGGTGCAGTCAGAAGGACTTGTTCCAAACAACTTTTTTTCCTCTCTCGCATGAACATCTGGCTGGCTCTTTTGGTGTGGTAGGCTTGCTGACAAAAATGCTAGTTGGAGGAGAACTAAAAGAGGTAAAGAAACTTTATAGGTAACAGGAAAGCTTTGCCTATTTCAACAATTGGTAAACTCCTGTAGTGAAATTGAAGAGGACCCTGTGGGTTTTAGACATCAGTGTAGGGATGTACTGATGATTACTAGCTGAAAATTCAGACCCTCTTTCGAAATGAAAACCCCTGCCCAAATGGAAAAAAATTGTTAAAAAATAGCATAGATTGGAGCAGGACAGAGGGCTTGCTGAAAGTCATAAGTCGTTAAAACGCTTGGTGTCCTCAAATGCCTCTAATATATCTTCATGAATTTTTTTTTTTTAGGTTTTGTAGAGTACATGGCTGCCCCAGCAATGGGGCGTCCCAGCACTGATCCCAAGACCAACAGAGAACAGAAGGCCGCACAGTTAGGAGAAGAAATTAATTTGGAAAGAGATAGGTCTTTATAGCCCTCCGAAAAGACCCACATGATCTTAGATACTTCTGATGTTGGCAGGAAGGGTGTTCCAGAGCCTGGGAGCGAGGGCACGAAAGGAACGACCTCCGAGCCGCACTCTTCTGACACGAGGAACACACGCTAGGTGTTGGTCAGAGGAGCGCAGCAGGCAGTTTGGTATGTAGAGAGTGAGGAGATTGGCTAGGATGTCGGGGGGTTGGGCGTTCAGGATTCTGTGAGAAATGCACAGAACTTTGAAATTGATTCTCTTCTCCACAGGAAGCCAATGGAGCCTTCTCAGGTAACTGGAAGTTGAACAAGATTTGGGAAGGCTGAAGAGCATCCGAGCGGCAGCGTTTTGTGCCCTTTGAAGGTGATGGATCCCTGCTTTATTGGCACCCTGATACAGAGAACTGGAGTAGTCCAGTCTCGAAAGTATGGTGGATCGGATGATGACCTGGCGGGTGTTGGCGTCGAAGAATCCAATCAGTGGCTTGAGTCCACATCTGAGTCCAAAACAAACACCGGCTACTGACTTAGTCTGTACCTGGTGGGTCAGGGCAGAGTCAACCCAGACACCCAGATTTTTTACGGTCTGTTTGGACAAGGGAGGGGACCCTAGAGCGGCAGGCCAACAGCGTTCGCTCCATAGGTGGGTGTTTCTACCTAAGCGAAGCTTCTCTGATTTATTAGCATTCAGTTGTAGGCAGTTGGCTGTCATCCAATCTGCGATGGCCATCAGATCGTTTTGAAACTTGGCAACATCTTGTTCGGAGTTATTGGATAACGCGACCACAAGCTGTGTGTCATCAGCATAGGAGACCACAGTTAGGCCTCTACACTTCACCACCACTGCTAAAGGTTGAATATAGATATTGAATAAGGTGGGGCTCAGAGCGGATTCCTGTGGCTCTCCTTGATGCACAGAGTGTGTCTGAGAGCTGAAGTGGGGGGGGGGCAATCACTTGGAAGGATCTCTCAGCTAGGAAGGATGAGAACCAATTCAAGGCCACCCCTCTGATACCAATATCTTGTAGGCACTGCAGAAGGATCTGATGAGACACAGTGTCAAATGCAGCGCTTAGATCAAGAAGAATCAGAACTGAAGTAAATCCTTCATCCAGGGAGCTCCGAAGATGCTCGGTGACTGCCAGTAGGGCAGATTCTGTGCCATTGCGCGGTCGGAAACCATTCTGTGAGGGGTCCAGAAGTTCATTAGCTTCTATGAACGTGGTAAGGATGGAGTTGATGTAGGATTCAGTCATTTTAGATACCAAAGGTGGAAGTGAGATGGGGCGTAAATTTTCAGGCTTGGAGTCATCCAAGGTAGGTGTGGTGTTCTTCAAATAAGTTGGGACTGGACCACAAAGAACAGGAATATTCAGGTAGGATTTATTGCACCTCATCCACCAACAGCTAGGATGAACTGACCAGTAAAGAACCTCACATGGGCATTCTAATACCAACGTTCTTGACATTCTTAAAGAGAGAGCATATTACAATTCCATATTCTTGTTCTGAGGAAGTGTGCAAGAATGAGACTAAGCTAATATCACACATCTTCCTCCTTAACAATAAAAATTGCGTGAAAATAACATAAAGATAAAGACTAAACGAAGAAAGCTAAAAATGCTTAAATGAAAGCAAGTACATGAACAGCAAATGAAGTATATTAAAACTAAACGATAAAAGCTTAAAGTGCTTAAATGAAAGCAAGTGCATGAACAGCAAGTGAAAATATTACACGTAATCTTTCATATACACCGGAAGTCTGCGTAGTCTTTGACTCCTCTCTAACGAAACTAGGAATCCTAGACGGACCAGAGGAAGAAGACAGTGTACTAGACCATTTGGAATAAGAGTTGATGTCATTACCATGTGTTTCCGATAAAGCAACATCAGAATTGACCACCACTATGCGGCTCTTATTCCACACTCTTCCATCACTGGTTTTGACAGCATTCTTGAAAATCTTGACGACAGGTCTAACATTAGTATATTTTGACCAAGGTCGACAACCAACAGGAGCTTTAATCTTTACAAGATCACCTACTTTCACTTCTTGAAATTGAGCACATTTCTTATCATCAAAATATAATTTCCTGTTAATCTGCTTATCCAGTTCTCTCTTCCTCCAATCCCCTATCTGATTGTCAACAAGACCTTTATTTAACTTCATCCATCCAGGACACAATTTAGAATTAGGAATTCTACCTTTAAAGAGTTCAAAAGGAGATCTCCCAGTAGTCGAATGGGGAGCAATGCGATAAGCTGTAATTCTGTCCTGAAGCGCATCTTTCCAACTCAAACCATTAACCCTGGCAAGTTGTATGCTTTCTTTGAGAGTTTTGTTGACCCTTTCTACAGCTCCATTACTTTCTGGATGATAAATAGCACATCTTTTATGAACAATACCACAGTTATTTAAAAACGTTTAAATTCATTCGAACAGAATTGCGGACCATTGTCAGAGAGAATGCTGTTGGGAAAGCTCTCCCTCTTAAAAACTTCCTCTAGGAATTTAATAACAACTCCAGTGGAAACTTCCCTAACGGCACCCACCTCAATCCACCTGGAATAAAGGTCCAAAACTACAATTAGATAAGGAGAGTCACACACTCCATGTAAAGGACCAACAATGTCAATAGAAATTTCATCCCAAGGATGATTGGGCAACTTCCTGCAAACCATAGGTATTTGTTTGGTCTTTAAGATTTTGTCACTGGCACAACATTCAACACACTCACGAACCATTCTTTCAATATCTAAATCCATGCCAGGCCACCAGAATTGTAACCTTAGCAGCTCTTTTGTCTTAACTATGCCAAGGTGGCCATCGTGAGCAAATTTGAGTAATTTACTCCTAATACCCACAGGGGGAACCAATTTCGTACCACGAGCAAGCATGCCCTCAACAACAGAAAGTTCATCACAAACAAGAGCCCAAGGCTTCTCTAATCGTTTGTTGTTCATCAACAACTCCATCACTTTCTTCATCTCATCATCCTTTTCAATTTCAAACTTCCAATCAACTTCACTAACAACACCATCTGTAATTTCGCACACATTGATCACATCATCTTCTTGATTCACTTCCTCCTCTACACATTCATCGACATTAACTAATCTGGAAAGACAATCTGCGGATTTGTTGAAGACACCAGGAATATATTCAACTTCAAAATCAAACTCCTGAAGGGAAATTATCCATTTCTTGATTCTTGATGAGATGGAATCAAGACCTTTTTTAGAAAACACTTCTTTTAGTGGCTTATGGTCAGACAACACACCTACTTTTGTGCCCCAAATCAGATTCTTAAATTTTCTTAAAGCCCAAAATATGGCCAATGACTCCTTTTCTATAACAGAATAGTTGAGTTCTGACCCCCTAAGACATCTGGAGGCACAAGCAATTAGACAATCTTTTCCACCTTTCTTTTGAAGTAAAACTGCGCCTAAACCTTTTCCACTAGCATCAGTCATGATGTAAGTAGGATCACCAGGAACAAACGCTTGAAGAGACGGAGCTTTTCTCAGAACATCCTTGATAGAAACAAACTCTTCCATACACTCTCTTGACCACTGAAAATCTACATTTTTCACAGTGAGTCTTCTCAAATTATTAGATTTGTCAGCATAGTCTGGAATGAATTTACTATAAAATTCAACCATGCCTAAGAAAGAGAGAAGCTCTTCCTTGTTGACTGGTTCAGAGATCTTGACAATAGACTCAACCAATTCTTTCTTAGGGTAAACACCTTGCCCAGTAATCCGATGACCAAGATAATTCACCTCATCCACCCCAAACTTGCACTTATCTTTTCTAAGCGTCAGACCAGATTCCCTGAGTCGTTCCAACACAGCGCAGACACGTACATTGTGTTCATGCATTGAACTACCAAAAATCAGTAGATCATCTTGGTAACATCTGACACCTAAAAGTCCACCAATGATCCTGGACATGATACGCTGAAATACCGAAGCGGCAGAAATAAGGCCAAAAGGCATCCTACGAAACTTGTACGTTCCCATGGGAGTGACAAAAGCCGTTAACTCTTGTGAGGACTCCTCTAACTCAACCTGATGATAGGCCGATGCCAAATCAAGAGTAGTGAAGTATTTTGCTCCAACCAACGTACCCACCATCTCATCAATATTCGGCAGAGGGAATCTGTCTACAATAACTTCCTTGTTCAAGGAGCGCAAATCAATGCAGAGACGTAATTCTCCACTGGCTTTTTTAGCTACGACTATGGGAGCCAACCATTCTGTGGCTTCCACAGGTACAATGACCCCCATATCCACTAATCTCTCTATTTCTTTTTGAACACCAGCTTGTTCATTTAACGGTATTCTCCTGACTTTCGCAACTACAGGAACTGCACCTTCTCTTAACTTGATACAATGTTTGTACCCTTTGAGACAACCAAGACTGTCTCTAAATACATCAGAGAAACGCTCAGCAAACATAGAAGATGAATCATCCACTTCTTGAACCTGAACTTGTGGTGAAGCATTTGGATTAAGACGTACCCCAAGTAAACGTTGATGAGGCCAACCTAAAAGAGAATCACCACGTTTAGCCACATATACCTTCCCGCAATCAATCGTCCAGACAGTTCAATAGAAGCTAAAAAATATCCTGACATCTTAATTGGAATACCCCCATAGCCTAAAGGAGCAAGGTCACTTTTGACAAGCTTGACTTTGTTATAAAAATGTTGACGGAAAACATCCTCTCCTATCATTGTCAAGTGAGAACATGAATCAAATTTGAAATTGAGTAATGTTCCTTCGATTCCCACCATGTGAGAGGGATGTTCTGCTCTTTGCCCATCAACTTGAAAAGTAACAACTTTCACTTGTGGTTGATTTTTCGTGATAGGATATTCGCCTCTATTAGTTTTGCTCTTACAACATTTGGCAAAATGACCTTTACGACCACAGGTGCTGCACATAACACGTAAAGCAGGACAGAAGGAAGCATTTGCAAGATGTCCTAAACGTCCACACCTAAAACAAACAGGTTTTCCTCCATACGGAGAAATACCAGAACTAAAGGACAAAGGAGTACTTTTGTCATTGTCCCTCGTATCTCTCTTCTGCACCTGGCATACAACTTCCTCTACTTTAGTTTCAGTTGTGGAAGGTTTATTCCTCTCGCCACTAAGTTCATCAACACATTTCATCATGTGTTCCACTTGTTTCGCAATTGTTATAACCTCTTCTAAAGGAGGTTCATCTTTTAACCATAGTTCTTTTCTGATATTGTCATGGGCACACTTCAAAACAAATTGATCTCTAATTCTCTCCTCTACTGCAGGGCCAAATTTGCAAGATGATGCTAGTTTCCTTAGAGCTGATACAAATTCTTCAACTGATTCATCTTTTCTTTGTTCCCTAAGACCAAAATGATACCTTTCCATAATGGTACTTAATCTTGGAAGATAATGTCGATCAAGTTGTAGAATACATATTTCATACTCATTTAGGTTCCTTTGTTCAGCTGCACTAAGATCAGGTAGATGTTCTAATACCTCTTGCCCTTCACCCCCAAGACAATGTAACAATAATGAATGTTTACGTTCCGCACTTAAATTGGTACCACAAACCCTGGCATAATTTATAAATATCTTTTTCCATTTCTGCCATTTCACATTCGGTTCACCTGGACTGGTTAAAAAGAAAGGGGGTTGAGTTACATTCTGCATTATGTAGTAAATTCACGTTTCAAGCACTTATAGCGAGAAACCCTTTCAAAATATCTTTACAGTCTCAGCTTATTTTCTCCCTTCATAACAAAATGCCATATTCCTGTTTAAAAGTATTAAATTCTGCACCAGAGGTAACAAATATAAACTTAAATTGACTCTTTGAACATAGGAACTATCCCCTTGAGTCAACGGTGTGCCAGTCACCGAAAACGCTGGCTCCTCCTGCAGACTCCCAAGGAACTAAAAAAAAAAAAATACCTGTTAAATCTGCCTTAAATCAAGCTCATATCGTAGCGCTGTTATGCAGGGAGTATATGCAGAGAGCAAACTTCTCCTTTACGTGGTTCCGACAAATACACATTAAAACAATGACCAGCGCTGCGTGTATTGTCGTGTTCCAATGCTAAATCATAGAAGAAAACCCAACCTTTCAAAATGGATGCTCGTTGTGACGCTCGTTGTGACGCAAGGCCAGCTGATTGGTTGAAAATGAGAAGAAAACCCAACCTTTCAAAATGGATGCTCGTTGTGACGCTCGTTGTGACGCAATGCCAGCTGATTGGTTGAAAATGACCTTCAACTTGGATGCCTTGCGTGTAGACAAAACGAGCGTGTCCAATTACCAGCAAGCTGAAGAGAGAGCTAACCACGTCATTGGCTCCCACCTAGCTGTAATGAACTTCACCGATGCGGCCTAGCTTTTCCTTGTTAATGGACTGATGAAACGCATGTGCATTTCACGACACGCGCCACCCTCCGTCCTTCTCACCGCACATTTCAATTTCCGTTCCTCATTTCCGTCGAAGAGAAATGCAACGATCAGCCGCTGGAGAAGGGTGAACTTCTCTTTTTAATTACAGACCGCCGCTGGAGAAGGGTTAACTTCTTTTGAATCGCAGACATCCAGGATCCTTTTCCCGGGATGAACAGTGTTTCTGGTGTTGAGGTGACAATTTGCCCGCTCGTCGCCAAAGAAATGTGGTGTTCTTCAAATAAGTTGGGACTGGACCACAAAGAACAGGAATATTCAGGTAGGATTTATTGCACCTCATCCACCAACAGCTAGGATGAACTGACCAGTAAAGAACCTCACATGGGCATTCTAATACCAACGTTCTTGACATTCTTAAAGAGAGAGCATATTACAATTCCATATTCTTGTTCTGAGGAAGTGTGCAAGAATGAGACTAAGCTAATATCACAGTAGGTTTTTTGAGTAGGGGGATCACCTTGGCATATTTCCATGTCACGGGGATACTGCAGAGGACATAGACAAGTTTATTAAGTCGCAAAAGGGGGGTAGAAGCTGAGGTAGGAATTTCTGGAACTAATCTGGTTTGAGAGGGTCCGCTGGTGATCCTGATTTAATTTTATTACAGATGGTTGACATAGCTTCCTGGGAGAGTGTGGGGAAAGTGGAAAGAAAAGGGGCGGCGGGGTTAGTAGGGGTTGTGGGGCCAGCATTGTTAATGGTAGGGGGGAAGGTTTTGTAGATGTCCTTGACCTTCTTGACAAAGAAAGAGGCGAAAGCCTCACATTGATGGTTGGCGGTACTGGTGGATTTATTGGATTGCTCTGAGGTTTTGAGATCTTTTAGCAAGGCAAAAATGCATTTTGCTGGATTGCTGCTATTTTAAATTTTATCTGCAAAGTAGTTGCCTCTTGATTTCAGGGTGGATTTGTGGTAGTCCTTGATGGCCGCACAATATTGTGTTTTGAGGGCCGGGTCATAGTGCCGTCTCCAAGCCCGTTCAAGGGCCTTGCAGTTTTTCCTGACCCGGGTCAGACTCTCATTCAACCTCGGCTGGACTGTGTTCTATGACTGTAGGACAGTTTGGCGGTGATGCATTTATCTAGGGAATGCGTAAGCCATTCAGACAGAATGCCGTTAGTTGTTTCAATGTTCTCGGAGAGGTGTGGCCTCTGACTGAGGAGGAGGTCTCGAAAATAGCCCACATCTAGCTTGTGCCAGGGACGTTTTAGGACGGGCTTCAGAGGGGCACCCTGAGGTGGGCCTTCACCCTGTATTGTCATTGAGATAAGGTGGTGGTCGGATCAACTCATAGGTAGAGGCTGACTGACTTTTAGGGCAGGTAAGTTGGTGAAAACGGGGTGTAAAAGATGCCCTGCAGAGTGTGTGCTACTAGGGACACATTGCGTTAATTGAAATGCAGCGAGATCTGCTAGAAAATTGGCGATCTCCTTGTCTTGGCTGGCTTCAAGGTGAAGGTTGAGGTCATCGATAATATTGAAATTAGCAGTCCTGGTTGCCAATGTGCCAGTCAGGTTAGTTAATGTTTCCCTGAAATTTTTAGATGGACCTGGACCAGAACCTACTTTTTATCAAACCAGGGAGTGATATGTGAAGCAAACTAGGAAAATGCAATGTGGAGGTCTCAATTTACTCATTTTTTTAACTTTTACTGATTTTTGCAAATCTTCAAACAATACAATTTAAATGGCCTCTTTTGATATATAATGGCTTGACAATTTAGAACAGTATTAGGTATGAGATAAAGTACCCCCTGTCATTCTTTATAAGTATGTTGCAAGTCAGTGAGGAGTGTCATGACCCTAAAGAGGAATGAGGCCATAGGCTAAGTTCCTTTATAGGTTCAAGGGGCTCTGAGGTGACTTGCAATATAACTTTAATGCACGGCAGAAGGTATTTTAATCCTTACAATACATGGTCACTCCATCACCCTTCCCAAAAACTGCTTAAATCTTTAGGGACCTATTCATAACCTGCATTTTGTAGTACTTTAGTAGTACTACAATAGTACTACTAAAACATTACATAATGCTTTTCACAATCCTACAAGTGTAAAACTCCACCTTCACCTCTTCTATCTTTTCTATGGGTAGATCCTCATACATGTAAGTTTACTACTTAGGGCCCGATTCCGATGCGGTTTGGAAATCATTTCAACCAAATTGGTTTGGGAATGGTTTCCGACCGACTCGGATCGGGATATTCCGACCGACCGAGTACGATGCATCCAGATGCTTCCAGATACAATTCTGTTGGACTCCCATTAACTTCAATGGGAGCCTATGTTGTGACCGAATGCATAGGCTCCCATTGAAGAAAGGAATGGCTGGGGAAAATCGGGCACCCTGTGGCGGGCTCCCCCTGGTGCCTGCCACACTGTGCATGGCTGGTAAAGGGGGACCCATGGGTACCCCCACGGGCCTGATTTGGAAGGTTCAGGGTGCAGGGGGGCCCCTCTAAGGGCCCCCCAAAGTCTGATTCCGGCTGCTGATTCGAGCCGGACGGCACGATTCGGAAAGGGTGTCCGAATCCAGCATCGTCATCGGCCATTCAGAAACACCACCCGTAGAGACGTACGAGTATGCTCCATACGGCTCGGTCATTCCGAATGCCGTCTGGTTCAGGTTTGGATTGGGATATTCCTAACGCCTGACTCGCATCGTACTCAGTTGGTCGGAAACCTTTCTGATTCGGTCGGAAAGACACGTTCCCGATCCAATTTGGATGGAGAAAATGCCGTTAGGAGGCCTTCTTAACCGCATCGGAATCGGCCCCTTAGTAATAAATGTGGATGGGATGGGGAAGTGGTTAAAAAATGGTTCAAACTTACTACAAAAAAGGTGGTGTTTAGGGAGGAGTAAGGAGGGGTTAAGGTAGGGTTAAGAAGGGACATGCACCCACCCACAAAAGAGTAGGCCCATTTCTATTCACACACTGCACTTCTAAAGTTACTACAGTCTAAATCACCTAAAACAGTATTAAATGTACTCCAGCTCAGAGCTGTAAGAAATCCAGCACAGCACATGGCCAACCAGTGGTACTGCAACACCCTCTCAAAGAAAATAATAGAGGAAGGGTACTTCAAATAAAACGTAATAGCAAATAATGTTCAATTAAATTATTTAAAATAGTTAAAAATCTAAATACATATAATTTAATGGTAAATAAATTATCTAAAAATAAATTACATTTCTTGTTCTCTTCTAACTTATTTTAATAACTCTTTCCGAATGTAAAAATTAATGTAACATGAATTTTTATTAAAACATAATGAAATTACTTTAAAGTAACTCTACACATCAATTTTCAGAATTATTAATGCATAACAAGAATATACATTTTTAGCTTGGATTGATGTTGCAAATTTAAAATAGTGTTAATTTAATGTAATATATTCAAAATAGTCACATGTCGAATTTAAATTAAGTTATTAAAGCTGTAGTTTTTTAAGAATTTTGTTCTACATTTAAAATAAGTAGCTAGAGGAAAAAAAATAAACATGTTGCCATAAATATATCCTTTCTGTTAAATGCTTATCATTTTAGAAAAATATACCAGAAGAATGAAAATGCATTTCCCATTTTCTCTGCATAAGACACAGTTGCAATTATGCTTTGTGACTGGTCTTTGACCCTTCTGGCTCTGGCAGCAGGCATTGTGACACATCTGCAATAGCTTATTACTGTTGAGGGGCTACATCATTTCATTGTTGCAGGCCCTTGATGCATCACAAATCACCAGCAATAAGGAAATTATTTTCTTTTTACAGGGATTGCAGGCTCCCATGTATTTTAATTTGTATATCACCTTCTCAATATAGACCTGGATGGAAATAAAGGACATTACAACTTCATATAGTATTATGGTCAATGATTACCTTCCACATTCGGTTCTAATATTCTTGTGTTCAATCCCCTTTAGGCTTGGCTGATGCATCCATTGTCTTATCCCACTGAAAATATGTTTGATTTATGGTCCCACATTTCTATCCCAAGGGCTGTTGGATGACCCATCCAAATAATGATCTATCAGATAAGCTTGCAATGGGCCAACAATGTCCCTAGGTCTGGCTGAGGTTGGCTGTAATGTAGCATTCAATTCTGCATTTTAATTGCAGTACAATTAATCTTTAATTAGTTGTCTACAGTTTGGCAGTGGAAATCTGCCCTATCTAATAGGCATCACCATTTTTCACAAAATCTATTTCTCCTACATGTTGTTCCCTTTTTTATAGGGATAGCTGCTCCTCAGGAATAGTTGGAGTAGGATGTGTTCATCTAATAGCCAAATTATAAACTTAAGAGTCCGTTATATGAGATTCTTGTAGCAGGACTATGCTGACAGCAGGTCTACCTAGGTATGCTAGTATTTGACTGTATAACCCTTGGACATTTTGGGGCATATATACGAGGAAGTGGCGGAGCTCGGCGTTAGCCACCTTGGCTTGCTCCGCCACTTCCAAAACGCAGTGCTGCATTGTCTTTACAAGGATACAGTGCAGCCCTGCGTTTCCCCCTGCTCTGGCACTAATTTTAGCTTCCTAGCACCAACGCAGACACCCTTGCACCATAGTGCAAGGGTGCCTGTGTTATAGGGGAAGATTGTTTATGTGCAGGAAAGTGTCTCTTCCTGCGCATAAACAATCTGAAATGGCATTTTGAAACTTCTATGTGTGCTGCTTAAAGCAGCATACATAGAAGTTGCAAAATGTCATTTTTTTATTGATTGTTTATGTGCAGGAAGGGTCACATTCCTGCACATAAACAATCAATGGCCTTTTGTTGTCTCTATATGTGCTGCACAACGCAGCACACATAGAAACAGCAAAAACGAGGAGAAATGAAACATTTCTCCTCATTGCACCTGTTTATGACCAGGTTTTTCCTGGTCTTAATTTTGGCACTGCCCCATATTTACGCTGTCCTTGTAAATATGGGGCAGTGTCAACATCAATGGGTGTTGCCGTGGAATGCCCACCGCAACACCCATTGCCCACCCCTTTCACGCTAAGGGCCTGATTCCGATGTCGTTCGGAAGGCCTCCGAATCGGATTTGGCTTTCCTAGATCCGATTCGTAGCCCTTGTTTACGACCGAATTGTACACAGGTCCGGACGACCAAGTACGATGCGAAGATCGCGTACGCGCCTTCTGAATCGTTTCTGGGACCCGAACCTCTCCGTATGACTCGTTTGTAGGCGAATCGTGCTGCGCTATGGAGCCGAATTCCAACCAAGCGAGTAGGAGGCACGATTCGGAGAGTCGCTTCGCCTCGGTCTCAGCGAGATGAAGCGGCAGTCGTAAGCGTACTTCGGGGGGCCGTAGCAGACCCCCCTTCACCCATGGCCCTCCGAATCTGTCACGGGGATGTGCCCATGGGTCCCCCCGATCCAGGCATGCACAGTGTGGCGGGCACCATGGGGTGCCCGTCACAAGGTGTCGCTTTTCCCCACCCACCCCTTTTCTGCTATGGGAGCCTGTGTACGCGTCTGTACACAGGCTCCCATAGAGTTCAATGGGAGTCCGAGTGAACCGAGTCCATAACCATACAGCAGCATCGTACTCGCTTGTTCGGACTCCCGGAGCACGTCTCGCTCGAAAAGCCCTCTGGATCCGAGTTGTACAGAGGGCTTTCCTAGCGAGATCGGAATCGGGCCCTAAGTATAGCGTGAAAGGGGACCTTATTCACAAGGCGGTGTTAAGCCACGTTAAGTGGCTTAACAACGCCTTGTGAATAAGGCAAAGCCCCTATTGCCACCACAACGTCAGAAAAAGTTGTGGTGGCAATAGAGCTTGTAAATATGCCCCTTTATGTGATAAAATTATTATCTTTTCTGGCATGCTCATACATGCCAGTTCCCTAAATTGCCAGGGGTAGCAGAAGTGACCTTCACTTTCACTCACACAGACATTCACACTTATAAACACAATCTTTCTCAAATAAACCCACTCTCACCTGCAATAATTCACACAGCATACATTGAAAAGCATGTTTTGCTTTCCTCGGATGCCAGGAAACTCCATTTTCCATTACACTAATGTTGAAAAACAAATATATATATATATATACTTACACACCCACAATCACCTCACATATTACATCACTCAGGACATGGTTGTGACATCACTGTTGGCATCCCTGATAACATCACTGATGACATCATCCAGTGATTGTGAGACTTCATGAATAGTTTATGAGTGTTAAAGATATATAATAAGGTACTCCAAAAGTTAAATTAGTATATTTTGGTACTACTAGTGAGTGACACTATTTCTAACATATATTATGTGAGTAATTGAGTGACTGTGTGTATCTGTGTGTGTGTGAGTGCCTGTATGGGTGGCTGAGTGACTGTATCGGTGAGTAAGTGGGTGAGTGAGTAGCTGTATGGGTGAGTGAGTGGCTGTGGAAGTGACTGTATTGGTGAGTGAGTGAGTGTGTGAATGGCTCTATGGGTGAGTGAGTGGCTGAGTGAGTGGCTGTATGGATGGGTGAGTGGCTGTGTGAGTAGCTGTATGGGAGAGTGAGTGGGCATGTGAGTGGCTGTATGAGTGAATGAGTGGGTGTGGGACTGGCTGTATGGGTGAGTGAGTGGCTGAATGAGTAGCTATATGGGAGAGTGAGTGGCTGTATTGGTGAGTGAGTGACTGTAAGTGGCTGCATGAGTGAGTGGGTGTGTGAGTGGTTGCATGGGTGAGTGAGTAGCTATGTAACTGTCGGTATCAGGTGTGAGTGGCTTTGAGAGTGGCTGTATGAGTGAGTGAGTGTATGAACAGCTCTGAGTGAGTGAGTGGGTGTGTGAGTGACTGTCTGGATTAGTAAGTGGTTGTGTGAGTAGCAGTATGGGAGAATGAGTGAGTGTGCGAGTGGCTTTGTGGATGAGTGAGTGGGTTTGTGAGTAGTTGTATGGGCCTGTGAATGGGTATATGAGTGGTTGTGTAGGTGTGTGAGTGGCTATATGAGAGGTTATATGAGGGTGTGAGTAGGTGTGTGAGTGCTTCAGTGGATGATGTCATCAGTGATGTCATTTGAGATGACATCAGTGATGTCATAAGAGATATCACTGACCATGGTATGAGTGATGTAATATGTGAGGTCATAAGCAGTGCATTGCGGGGATGCAAGTTGTTAGCTCAGGTAACTACAACTGCTGAATTTCTATGATTTTGTACGAGTGAAATCTGAGCCTAACTATAATGTCCCTGTACCTTTTGTTTTTTTCTGTGAATTTCTAAGGTTTTTTAATTACTATTTTCTAACTATAATGCCCTTGTAGCCTTCAGTTTTTGGGTGGATTTCAAAGATTTTTCAAATTCCATTTCTAAAGTATTATGTGCGGCTACTGTTTAGTTTTCTTAGTTAATCTGTGTGGTTTATTTTTTTTTTTTATTTTTTTTTAGAAACTTTATTTTTCAATTTTGCATAACAATACAACGGCATCCGTAACATATATGCAGGCATGACATGGCTACAGTAAGTATTCATAAATTCTAATATCGCACCAGTAATAAAAAGGACAAAGTACATAGGTAAGTCATGTAAAGGTCCAGCAGTGTGAGGGAAACACCAGGCCCAGCACCAAATCCCAGCATTAGTTCCAACTAGATCAACCCTCGCAATCCCCTCTAGAGTTGGAGCCACTTGATGTATCCGAATCTTCCTGCTCCCCACTAGCGGTATCTCGTGAGGAGGACCCCCCTCTGCGAATCCCTCTGTGCACAGGGCACGCCAGGCTGTCAAGTCATCCTGGAGCTTCTCATCCGTTCGGGTAAGTTTCATATGTACCTCCTCGGCTAGGGACCACTCCTGGACATCCTTAAGCCAAACCTTCAATACAGGTGCCCTCTGCCCCATCCAGGTTATAGCCACCCTGCGCCTAGCAAGCACCAACATTAATTGTAAAAGTTTATATGGGAGCCTCTTCCTCTTGGGCTTTCGTACCAGCGCCAGTAGGCAGTGCAGTGGTTCTAATTGCACCTGAAGGCCCGTTGTAGCCACCACCTTTCTCACCACTCCGACCCAGAACCGCTGAACCAGTGGGCACTCCCAGGCTAAGTGTAGGAAACCTGAATTATCTGCGGCACACCTGGGACAACTATCGCCCCTATTGCCATAAATGCGTTTCAGGGACATCGGGGTGAGGTAAGTACGGTGTATATAATTAAAGTGGATTAATTTAAACCTAGCGTTACATGATACCTTACGTGTGAGTGAGCCAACCTGTTCCCACTGTCTCCCTTCCAGTGGGCCCGCGAGGTCCCTCTCCCAGACGGTCCGAGATGGTGGTACCAGAGGGACTGAATCCTGTTTCATCGCTTTATATAGGAGGGATATCAATTTACGGCTCGTGCCACATGCAAGCATAACATCCAGCATGTAAGTCACTGGGGGAATGCCCGGGTATGGGGGCCAGATGATCTTGGCCACATCTTGGATACCTCTGAACTGTAAAAATTGGCCATGACCCAGGCCACAGCTCTCCTCCGCCTGCTCGTATGTGATGAAGGTTTCGTTGGGATACAAATCAGCCAGCACCTCACACCCTCCCTCCCTCCAGCCCTGGAACGACGTGTGTCGTCCCATATCTATGAAGGGGGCCAGTATCCAAATCGAGAGTTCCCGATGAAAGGGGGCCCTTCTCAAGACCTTTTCCGCAAAACGCTGCCATACGTCAGCCGTGTGTCTTACGATATGGGGTAAAGCCGCATCTGATCCTCTGCCCTGCATCAACGCCTCCTGAAGTGTCCGAGTATCTGCCCTATCCAGCAGGAGGCGCTTCTCCCAATTATCCGTGTCCGTAAACCAACGGGCCGCATGCTGTAGGTGGGCCGCATAATAATATAGGTCGAAGCGAGGGGCTTCAAGGCCTCCTTCTTGGTAACTGCGGACCATGGTGCGGAGGGCTACTCTGCTTCGACGACCCGCCCAGAGCAGAGACGTAAGCAATGTGTCCAGGGTTTTAAATACCCGCGGCGGCAGAGGGCAGAGTGAGTTCTGAAGCACATAGAGTACCCTGGGGAGCATCACCATTTTCGAGATGGCCAAACGGCCCATGAGTGAGAGTGGGAGAGTGCTCCAGAAGGACACCAACTGCCGTAGCGACGCTATTACGCGGTCCACATCTCGACTCAACCCTTGCGCGTCCGTAGAAGTCACCTGAATTCCTAAATACCGAAACCCCTCTCTTTCCCAACGCAACCCCAGGTCCGGCAGGTCCTCCAAGGGAGCTCCCGCCAGGCCCGCCAACGGGAAGATTAGTGACTTGCCGCGATTCAGCCGCAGTCCCGATGCCTCACCAAACTGGTCCAGCTGGTATAACAGTGCCGGTAGGGCATCACAAGGGGAGACCAAGTAGAACAATGCGTCGTCCGCATAAAGGGATATAATATGACTTGTGTTTCCCAATTTAATACCCCACTGTGCCATATCGGCTCTAATCCGAACGGCAAGGGGTTCTATAGCCAGGGCAAACAGTAATGGCGAAAGAGGGCACCCCTGTCTGGTACCTCTTCCTAACTGCCACTCCTCTGACCGCGTGCTTCCGAGCTTAACCCTAGCGCATGGGGCCGTATATAGAAGTCGAATCCAACGACAGAAGGCAGGTCCCATCCCCGCTGCATGCAGGACCTCAAGGAGATATCCCCAATCCACTGTATCGAATGCCTTGGCGAGGTCTATAGAGACCAACACCATCTGGTCTTCCCGGCCCCGCACCTCGTGGAGGACATGAGACAGCCGCCGCAGATTCATGGCCGTGTTCCGTCCCGGAATAAACCCACATTGGTCCTCATGGACCAGGTGGGTCATGTGTGGCGCCAATCGGGCGGCCAAGAGCTTACAGAGGATTTTTATATCAGTATTAATCATCGTGATCGGTCGATACGATGAGGAATCATGGGAGTCCCCCCCTGGTTTTAAAATCATACAAATGTCCCCTTGCGTCATGCTAGGCGGAAGGGTCCCTCGTTCAAAAGCCTCATTATAGACCTGCAGGAGAAGCCGGGGGAGAGTATCCGCGAAGGCCCGGTAGAACTCGGACGGAAATCCATCGCTACCCGGAGATTTAGCGCGTGGAAGATGCTGGAGCGCGGCCCGAACCTCAGGCAGCGTCAGCGGCTCATCCAGCTCCTTACACTCTTGTTCAGAAATGGAGGACAGGGTCAGCCCAGAAAGATATGTGGAATAGGACGCTTCCCCAATTGCGGGATCCGCAGTATATAGTACCTGAAGGTGCATTTTAAGTATTCGCAATAGCCCTACCTGCGAGTGCACCAATCGCCCAGCAGAGTCCCGTAAGGCTTCAATTGCTGCAGGGGCATGCTCTCTACGGAGGATCCAGGCCAGGAGACGGCCTGACTTGTCCCCTTCTCTATGGAGGCGCTGCCTATGTTGAGTAAGCGTGTATTTATCCAGTCTATTTAAGATATCATGGATACGCACCTGGGTATCGCTTTCCCTATCTTCCTCCAGTGTATCAGCGGCTTCCGAGGTCTGTATTGCTAACAATCGGTCCTCCTCCTCACGCAGTTCACACTGGAGCTGTCTTCGGACCCCGTATGTCACGCTCATGCATGCCCCTCTGACTACTGCCTTCAGTGCCTCCCATTTCGTGGCATGGGTCAGGTCTGTCGTAGCCCAATTGAGGTCCACATAATTTGTGAGAGCCGTACCCACATCGGTGCCTCCCTACCTGGTCCTCTAGGATTTCCGTCTGCAGCCTCCAGGTTCGCGGGCGAAGCTTTGGGGGTCCCCACTGCACGACACAAGCTACAGGGGTATGATCAGACAGAAAACGCGCCAAATGGGTCACCTGCAAGGACATGTACGCTTCAGGGTTTACAAGTAAGACCCTGTCCAAGCGACTATATGTGTTATGGGTGGGAGAGAAGCAAGTGTACAATTTCTGGGTCGGATGTCGCTGACGCCATATATCCTGGGCGCCTATGTTCCCCATAACCTCCCGCAGCTTCAGCGTCATCCTAGGTTTCGTGCCAGTGCGGGGTGGATGTCTATCTAGTAGAGGGTCCAGGACACAATTAAAGTCTCCCACCCAGAGCAGAGGAACCTCCAATTCTGAGACCAGGACCTCCTGCAGGGACTGATAGAAGTCCGGGTCGTCTGTATTTGGCGCATAAATATTCAGTATAGCGACGTCTCTACCATCTAATTTGGCTCTAAGGAGCACGTACCTCCCTTGAATATCCGCTTCTACATATTGGACAGCAAAGGGAACCCCGGGCGCCACCCAGACAAAGACCCCCCTAGCATAACTAGAGAAAGAGGAGTGAAAGAACTGGCCCCGCCACTTTTTCGCTAATTGTTGCGCCCCTTCCTCTGTAAGGTGGGTTTCCTGAAGGCATGCTATCGAGACCTGATGTCTGCGGAGAAAGGAAAGGACCCTATATCTCTTGGTGCATGTGCCCAGCCCCCTCACATTCCAAGTTAACATTTTAAATCCCATGTAGATGGTGATGTCCAAGCACTGGGCGGGCCATATCCGGAGCCATTACTAAAAACCTGCGCCTTATCTGCAATGCATACAATGCCATTAAAACCACAACAAAACCTCCCAGAAACCCCCCTCCCACGAGCAAATGACTGTCAGCATAACATGCAGAAATGCTCTTCCCGTGCTGGTGCCAGGACGTGCACAGCGATACCATGAGCCTAACAGGGCTAACTACTTCAGCGAAGAAGAAAAAAAAAAAAGGAGAAAAAGAATCCCCCCCTTCCCCCGAAGGCCGACTCCCGACCCATACCAACCGCATTTTTAACAACAACCAATTCAAAGTCCTGAGCCACCCAGCTAAATTTTCATACTAACAATCCAGGACAAAGTGAGCAGCAGGCTCCCCGCCACCACGCCCAGCATCACTGCTACACTCATAACTGAGCTACCCCCCCCAGACGACCCTCACGTTCCCCCATCCCCTAGCAATCCCACCCCGCCCCACCCCGCCCTCCCCCATAATAGGAAAACAGGAAAAAAGAACATTCACCCGGGGGACAACAAGTCCCCAAGAGTCTCGTATCCTGGGCCGGATCTGTGCAGGCAGCAAACAGGCAAGGCGCCGGGGTAGAGACCCCCGCTATCGTACATGGAGACGTCTGATTACCACGGGCCATATCCCCACATCCGGAAACCAAGCAGGGTGGGCCAACTATATCAGGATAAACCATCCGCGGCAGGAAGCTGATCCACGCCGGTCTCAGGAATCTCATTGATCAGCGGACAAAAGTGTATCCGGTACCAGAGTGTCCTCAGATTTGTCTGCCGCTGTTGTCCGTGCAGGTGATCCGTCTGAGTCCGAGGAGTCCACACGTAGAGCTCCATCGTCCCCCACTGTAATCCGTTGTTGTTGTCCCTCCTGGGCGCTGACCCCGGCCCGGCCCCTACGCCTGCTCCTGTGTCGTCTCTGCGGCCTAGTCCCCCAGGTGCTCCGAGATCCCCTCTGGTCGGGCCGCGGGAGGGCCTCACCCCGAACCTCAAGCCACTCCCACACTTCCTCGGGAGAATCAAAGAACATTGCCTTCCCCTGTACAATCACTTTAAGCTTTGCGGGGTACAGCAGCATATACTGCAGACTAAGCTCACGGAGCTTCTGTTTGACGCTCAAATAGGATTTTCGCTGCTCCTGGACTTGGCGGGTATAATCAGGATAGATGGACACCTTGGCATTATCATATGTGAGGTGTGCCGCCTCTCTAGCTGCCCTTAAAATACAATCCCTGTCCCGATAGTTCAGGATTTTGGCGATGAGGGCTCTCGGAGGGGCCCCTGGCGGCGGCGGCGGCACCAGCGCCCTATGGGCCCTCTCTATGACGAAGACCTCAGAAAGACCCGCAGGGCATAGTTTCGTTCGAATCCAGTCCTCTAGAAACCGCTCCGCATTGCCCTGCTCCGAGCGCTCTGGGATGCCTAGGACCCTGATGTTACTATGGCTTGCCCTACCTTCCGCCTCCTCCGCTCTGCGCTCCAAGGCACCAGTGGCCGTCGTGAGCTGGTTGACCTGTTGCCGCAGGGTGGTCACCTCTCCCTGCAGGTGGGTAATGTCCCCCTCCGCCGTGGAGACCTTCTCCGACACTTTCCGTAAATCCGCCCGCAAGAGGTTCACATCAATAGACACAGTTTCGATTTGCTTCTCCAGGGCAGTGCGAGAGCCTTGTATAGCTGCCATTAACTCGGCCCGTGATGGCTCTCCCGGGCCTTCGCTCTCACTATCCTGCCCCGTCTGATGAGTGATCCGTTGTGTGGGGAGGCGTTGCGTGGTATATTGCGTGATCATGTTGGAGTTGGTGGCACGCGGAGGTTTATCCTTACCCATCCTACAGACTTCTGTTCTCGCCCGATATCCGACTGGCGCCACCGGAGTACGTCTTGGGGAATTATCACTTCACCACGTGTGCCACACCCTGGTGGGTTATACAGTCCAGACCCGGCAGGTCCAGGCCTCCTCCCAATCCCAGTCGGGCCACCGCTACAGTCTTCGCCGCGAGGGTCACCGCCGCCAGCAGCCCACACCATCCGACCAATCAAGGGACTGCAGGAAGGGCCAGCAATTGTCACTAGTCACCACCGGACACCCCCGGGAGCAGCCAGGCCACAGGCGGACACCCCCACTGCTGAAATCAAGGGCGGGACTCAGGCCGGGCTCCGGGCGTCACCCACCGTGTCTGAGCCCCCACGTCCTCGTAGCCCTGTGGAAAGCTCAGCGCTATGCGCGCTTCAACCAGGCAGGGATGACACGCCACAAGTCAGTGTGTCCCTCGGCCGGCACCGATCGCCGCCACCATCCAGGCCCCTCCACCAAAGTTCTGCAAGTAGGGTCCAAGGGAGGTCCGCCCGTATCTCGCCCGACCAAAAGAACCAAGCCCAATCGTCCCCAGCAGCCTTACGCCATCCCTGGGATCATCTATGCAGGGTCGGGAAGCGCTCAAGTACGCCGCCGTCCAAGATCGCACGCCCGTCGGCGTCGCTCACAGCTCCTCACCGTCAGGGCCAGCTCCGAGCCCCAGGGGTAGCCTCCGCGGCGAGCAGCTTCACCGAAAGCAGGCAGCATCCAAGGGGGGCCCCCCAGGGGCAGCGGCAGACCTCTGGCGACCGTCCGGTTATGCCAAGCCCGGATTGCAATAACGAGAGCCCAGGCCGCATCCCCGGCCTCTCGTAGTCTCCGTCTCCGGGTCACAACCCGTCGGGGCGACTCAGCCGATTATTGGAGCCGAGTCAGCCTCGCTGATGGCGCGGGGCCCCGCCGCCACCTCCAACGCCCTTGGCACTCACCAGGCGGTATAGTGGGGGACTCGGGGACAGGATATTTCAGGATATCTGCGGTCGGCCGGACGGGAGCCGAGGGAGCTTACGTCCTGTCGGCCATGTTGCTTGGCCACGCCCTCGTGTGGTTTATTTTTATTACTAAGTGTATCCTAATTGATTTTGATTTTTAATTTAGTTTTTTATGGTACTGTAGACATTCTTTTTTTATGAATATACTTACGTTTAAAAACATAAAAATTGCATATGTTGGTAATGTAAAGTATATGATGTTTTTTAATCTAATTGTAAATATTTTTGAAATATTTTTTTGGTGCCGCAGTACAGGTCCGTAAACATAGACGGTCTAATACTCTATGGTTTTTAAGCCTGATCACGTGTTTGGAATGAATCTGTGAGTCTGAATCCACGTATTTGACCAAAATGTTATAGATCATTGCGAATATGCACACTCCTCCATTGTCATTAATCACATCAGTGTGTACAAGTATATAGACCACCTTATATCTGTTTTTCAATAAAGATACCCATTTAGCAACTTTCACGAATCCGCAAATTTACAGACTGGATGTGTAAAGTCACTCGCAAACACACCCAGTCCTTGTCTTCTGATTGTATATATTAAGACTCCACCCTTGCACATGGAAAACCACACCCAAATGCAGTAACCTCCCTAGTGAAGTCTCTAGAAGGACGATTGAGAACCAGTGGTGCTCTGCCTTTACACAATGGCTGAAGCTACATCGTCCATCGAAGATGAGCATATGCAACCTGTTGAGGCTGATGAGGACACAGTGCAATATTTGTAGCAAGCAGTTATTCATAGGCACTGCAAAGTAGTATTCAAATGGGGCAAGTTCTACGTGGAAGCACCTAAAAACAATTCAAGAAAGAGTCTACAACCAGATGATGCGAGAGAAAGCTGGTGCAGCAAGACAGTCAACCTCTACAGCTGCCTTGGGAGACTTTTGAAAACTGAAGCCAGTTGCTTCTTTCCGTTTCCCCATCCTTATCCTTTTTACAACCCTGTTCACTTTTTTGTTTAAAAAAAAAACTGTTAAAAAACCCTTATAGGAAAAAAACAGTTCTTGTTAGAACCACCATCTGGTCAAAGAGCTGACTCTGTGTTTTTAATGTGTCAGTGAGCGTATAGGTGTGAAAGTGGGTGTGTCAGTGGTGCATCAGTGTATGCCTGGGTGTGTTAGTGGATGCATTAGTGTTTCAGTGGGTGTGTCAGTATCTGCTTTGGAGTATACATGGTTGTGTTAGTGCCTGCATTCATATGTCCCTGGGTGTGTCAGTGTATGCATCAGTGTGTGCGTGGGTGTGTTATTACATGCATTAGTATATGGCTGAGTGTATGAGTTTCTACTTTGCTGTGTGCCTGGGAGTGTCAGTGTCCGTATCAGTGTATGCATCAGTGTGTCCCTTAGTGTGTTATTGGATGCATTAGTGTTTGAGTGGGTGTGCCAGTGTCTGCATTGCTGTGTCCCTGAGTGTGCCAGTGTATGCATCAATGTGTGCCTGGGTGTGTCAGTGTATGCATGAGTATGTGTCTCGGTGTGTTAGGGTATGCATTAGTGTGTGACTGAGTGTGTTAATGTATGGATGTGTGATAGCCTGGCTGTCGTATATGCATTAGTCTGTGCCTGGGTGTATTATTGGGTGCATTAGTGTTTGCCTGGCTGTGTTAGTGTCCGTATTCGAGTGATTGCATGTGTAACTGACTGTATCAGTATGTACATGGGTGTTTGAGAGGCTGTATCAGTGTATGTGCCTGGGTTTGTCAGTTTTTGTATCGGAGTGTGGCTAGGTGTATCAGTAGTTGTGTCAGTGTGTGTCTGGGTATGTCAGTGGCTGTGTCAGTGTGTCCCTAGGTGTGTCAGAGGTTGTGCCAGTGTAAGCCTGGGTCTGTCTGTGGCTAAATCGGTAAGTGCTTGGGTATGTCAGTGGTTGCATCGGTCTGTACATGAATGAGTCATTCTCTGTGTAGTTTTATCACTGTATGACTGGGTATGAGAGTAGCTGTATTGCTGTATGTGTTTGGGTTGAGAGTTGGTGTATCAGTGTATAACTGGGTGTATGAGTCATTGTATCGGTATGTTTCTTGGTGTCTGAGTTACACTATGAGTGTGTGAGTCTGTGTGTGAATGGCTATATGGATGTATGAGTCTATCTAAGTAGCAGTTTTTATGTGCAAATGGGTGTGTGACTGACTGTATGGGATTTTGAGTGTCTGTATGACTTTATGTGTGGGTGTGTCAATAGCTGTGTAAATTACTCTATAGGTGTATGAGTTCTTTTATGAGTACCTGTGAGGGTGTGTTTGTGACCGATAACTAAAATTACTAATATACATTTTTATAACTTTACAAATACATTTTATTAACACATTACAAAACAATTGAAACCAAACAATTAACAAACAAACTTAATATAACTTATTTAACTATTTACAAATACACTTTTCCGCACAAGTACTTCAGGAAGCACAAAACAAAGTGATGTTTTGAAGCATCTTACACTACCGTCAAGGAAAAAAAAAACATATATAAGATATCTGTACTGCAATACTTGCAGCAAGCAGTTATCCAGGGGCACTACAAAGCATTATTTACAAGGGATAATTTCCATGCGGAATCACTAATCACAAATCCAAAAAGGGGCCACACTAAATAATGCAGGACAAAATAGGTGAAGCAGGACAGTCCACCTGTACAGTACCCTTGGGAGAACCACCACCACCTACAGTCATTATAATAGCACCTGCCTTCAAAACATTAAGGGGGATATTCACAAGAACGTGTGCTAAACATCTCCAAAAAATGTTAACGCAACTTTACACATCGCAGCCTATTGCAGGAAAATAACCCCTTGTCAACCAGGAATTCACAACACGGCGGTACCATCCGATAGTCCGCCGAAAACGCGGCCAATGTCTGCGATACAACCACCTCGAAGGAGATAAAAACACAAACCACAACACAAAAAAACGTGCGATGAGCCCATTCGCGATGAGGAAAGCTGCGAAAAGCACCTCCAGGCCCGCGACACACACACAGCAGGTGGGAATAAGCACAACAAAAGCAGGAAAAAATAGACAAACCAAACAGAAAACAACAGCCAAGCACAATGGAGGCAACCTGATCCAGTATACAACCCCACAAGCCCCATTGGCAACAAAACATTGTACATGGCAGGCCATCATGGACAAGGTCAATGCAGCCGGAGAGCGGAGGAGGACAATGGAAGAAAACCAGAACAGCCGGAATGATGCGATACGCACAAACAAGCAGAAATACGCCAACAACAAGAAGGCAGCAATGCACACCCGAGGTGGGAGTCCAGCGCCACACCAGGAGCTGGATGACATGGAGGAAATGGTGTCCACCACATCAGTCTGGAGATAGTGGCAGGACACGGGGAACTGAAACTGCCCAAAACAACAGACACCACTGCAACAGGGAGAGGAATGACCAGGGACTGGGGGGACGGGGGGAGATGGGCACAATGGCACACATGCACAATTAAGCACAGCACAACTGCAGACAAACCATGCTCAAGAGTAACAACACCAACCAAGAGCACAAGTAACACAACCCGGCAATATCACACCACTGAACAAGCAAAGAAGTGAAAACCACACTGCCTGAAAGGGTGAAGGGTGAGCCAAAGCAGAGCTGAAGGGACATCTCACACACAATGCAGCACACACACATAGGAAGCAGAGCACCCCAACAACCAACACAATGTGGTACGACCAGCAACATTTGCACAACCCAACACAGGACACAAGTGCACCCGCCTGTGGCCGGTAAATGGCCATACGCATCTGGCAAAGCACGAAACAGGGACATGACAATGCACAAGTACAAACCCACAGCCCTGATGGGCTAGCAATGCACGTATGGCAGGGATCCAGAGAGTCCGTGACACACACATTGGCATACAAATCAAGACACAACACAGTTGGAGACAAGTGAAAGTGCGGAAACTTTATCAACAAGTGCGTGTCAGTACGGCCAAGAGAAGTGCCAAAAAATGCAGACCAATGCAGCCGCATGTCTGAATGAGGAACGTAGGAAAGCGCCCATGTCCACCCCGGGGGAGTCCATCACCAACACAAGTCAGTGCCAACCCGCGTTGGTTGTCCGCGCATGGATCAGGAGTCCAGGCCAATGCAGCCATGTCCACTGTCCTCTTGGGACATGTGACCAGATTCCCAACATGCAACCAGGCGTCGGGACACGTGCAATGGGTCACATCCAGTTGTGGCTGCAGGTACCTTGTCACTCGTCCATGAACACGAGTGCAGCAGCGTAGGCCAACATCTCCAATGAGAGATCGTTGTCCACCACATCTGACATGTCGTCGAAGTAATCCATCAGCTGACCCGGACAGATGTGCTGACTCCAACCCCTGGCCCCAATGTGCACCAAAGCCCAATCGGGTAGCAGCTCAATGTGCTCACTGCACACGACGATTCGTGCAATCTCCCAGGTCCAGTTGCCAGCATGCATGCCAAACATCCATGCATGCCATAAACGAGCATCACGGTGACACTCCTGGTCATGGGCCAACAGGGGGCGCACACACATGTCGAAATCCAGGTCAGCCACAGTCACGTTGGAGAGGCAGACATCCATGGGCCACTCGAATATGCACCAGCGACAATGCAACACAGGCTGAACGCAGGTGACGTTCGCAAGGCGGAAGCTCAGTCGGTAACTTATCCGCAGCACTGCCAACGGCAGTGCCCCCAGTACATGCAGCAGACGTGCATGGTACAGGTCCACGTGACTGGAGTCGAGCATGTGTCCGGGATGGTCTGCCATTGCGTCAGTGGCTCTGCTTGAAGCGCCACTGGCTTGCCCTGCGCCAGTCCTGTGGATGAAATGGCACAGCTCGGAGCAATGAGCAGTGTCTGTGTGCAACGGGTGCAGGCCTGGGGTGGGGTGGGAGTACGTGTGAAGGCCATCTCATGCACGCTAACTACGACCAAGGACTTCTGCGTGTGGGATGTGTACACGTTGGGCTCACGTCGGGCAGTGCGTAGTGTGGGAGTCGCAAGTAAATGCTATCGTATCTGTCAGGGGGTGCTGGCCACATGCAAGTCCTAGCTCGGAGCTGCAGATGTGCCACCCGCCTGGTAGTACAGACAAAGGACCCTTCATCCCTACAGTAACTTCACCATCTGCATGCATTCAGGAGATGTACAGAGGCCTGTCGTGGGTGTGGTGGGATGTCTGCGACCCTGGGAATCATGGATGATATGCCCAGCACGTGGCACATAAGCGGCCTCACTGTGTGTTACGTTGCCTCACAGCTGCTCCTCCCTCCCACGAGCCCCCACACTTGTGTGCGCTGCGCGGTTGTATCACGTGCACTCCTACGGCACACCATTGTCATGCCTGTCCGTGCATGTCCAGTGGCATGCCAACAACACCGTGACCCTGGCCTTTGAAGGTGTGCGGCCACGTGAGTGTAGGCCAATGGTCCGGACAGGGCTGACACAGGTGTACAGTCCATGGCTGGCTGTGATCGCGCTGCGAATGAGGCTAGGCAACTGACTCATGCAGACGCAGGACTAATAAACATTACATCTGGCATGCATGTGCCAAGACCCCGAGTGCTCTTGCACTCCTACATTTCCCCGTACGTGCGGGCCCGCCCTCCCGGTGCATGCTACATTGTAACATCGACTACTGTGGCCCTGGTGGTGACAACACCCCAACACAGAGACACACTTATCCCACATCCTGCCCAAGGCCAGTTCCGAGCCACGCCCTGCTCCCCCGCCGAATCAGCACACCCCTGCGCTGACCTGACGTACGCCGGACCAGCACACGCCGCTTGTGCATGCAGGGGGGGACGGGCGAAGCTACATGTCCAGGGTCACTGCCAACGCTGAGGTGACATGGTATCGTCCGCTGAAGACAGCACACTGTGATGTTGCAGGGCCCATGCCCATCAGGCTGACACAATGACCACACGGACACACTTTCTCAGATGGTGTGAATGGCTACGGGCACGTGCGCCCGGCCACATTTATTAGCAGGCACACATATCGAGTGACACCTGTGTTGGATGTGTGTGGGGTGTGTGCACACCAGCCGGCAAGGGCTGCCTGGTGCAGTCAGAAAACGACAACAGTGTACATCGTAAAGGACACAACCATTCAACCGTAAAGGCCCCATGAATTGTGCTGCACGGAGTCAGTAGCCCCGGATGCACAGCGTCCTGCACGGGCCTATCGCCACGGGCCACTGACTTGCGGGGCACTGGGGCAGGGTCACGAGAGAAGGGCAGGTTCCCGTAGATGGCAAACGGGCTTGTCGCGGAGTGTCTCGGTGGACAGTGGAAGGTGTATCCCCAGGGCATGAGGCAGAGGGCAGAACCACGCTGAGACAGTCACTATGGTGGAGATGAATGGAACAGACACATGTCAGACACCAAGTCCGGTCCAGCCAGGTGAAGATGCAGAAAACCACCAGGCCATGGACTCAGACGCCACCAAAGTCCAACCAGAAGGTGCCCATGAGTCATTGCGCACAGAGTTAGTGGCACCAGTGCTGTTAGGGGATGCCGCCTGCGATGAGGCATGTCCAATGGTGTGGACTCCTCCACATCTTACCCAAGACACAGTTCCACATGTGTGACCTACTGGACCGCAGTGTAGGCCTGAGGCAGCGGTCAGCACGAACCATTCACCGAGTGTCGCAAGGTCAGGTTGGATGGCCCCACCGGCCAGCGTAGTTCAGGTTCAGTGGCACCACGGGACGCAGACTGGCGGTGACAGGGTTGATGGCACCAGGTCGGTTGTTGATGGTGTTCGATCACCTCCGTGACTCTGATCCGGCTTTCGTCCGGACTGAGCCGCATCTTCCTCTTACTCCTCTCCGTGCGTTCACTGGTGTGGACTCTGCCATTCATGATTCGCGACTAGGTGCTGGATGTGGGACCTACTGGTCCGCAGGGTAGGCCTGAGCACTCATCCACGTGTCGCCGGCTGTCGTTGAACAGGGTTAGTGGTACCACGTGTCGCCGGCTGGTGTTGAACAGGGTTAGTGGCACCACGTGTCGCCGGCTGGCGTTGAACAGGGTTAGTGGCACCATGTGTCGCCGGCTGGCGTTGAACAGGGTTAGTGGCACCACGTGCCGCCGGCTGGTGTTGAACAGGGTTAGTGGCACCACGTGTCGCCAGCTGGCATTGAACAGGGTTAGTGGCACCACATGTCGCCGGCTGGCGTTGAACAGGGTTAGTGGCACCACGTGTCGCCGGCTTGCGATATGGAATTATGCCTCACTGATCGAAGGGAGTCTGGTGCTGTGGCCGCTGCCACGGACTTGGGGTCACTGCCATTCAAGACTCAGGACACAGTTCCACATGTTGGACCTACTGGGCCCAAGTGGATGCAGGTGGAGTATGTAAATGAGAAAGGAGTAATGTGGGCCAGCGTCGGGGGGCCAGCGATGGTCTGCCGAGGCTGCAGAGGTCGCAGGACTGGTGCTTGGAGCTTGCACCAGCACGTGGTGGGCCCTCATCGACACACGCCGGTGTAGGCAGGTGAGCGGAGCCTCGTAGGTGCGCTGGGGCCGGCATGATGGGTCGGGGGACCAGCGGCCCGGGGTGCAGCAGGCGCACAGGGACGCAGGCCCCGCCACGCTCGGCGCAGGGCTCGTGGTGGGTTGAGAGCCGCCGCACTGGCAGACGCGTTGTCCATTCCGAATGAGAACCACGCCCAGTGCGACGGGGTTTTTGTTCACACCCCTACGCAGGCCTGGCGTACGCAGGTCCAATCCACTACGCACGCGCATGCAGGGGGGACGTAACGTGTGACATTTCCGCATTCTGCTCCCCAGCCTGTGGGGACATGGTAGCGTCCACTGGCCACTGCACTCCATGCACCAGCAGTTGATCTCCACATGGCCATTTCCGTGGTTTGCACTATGTGGTCTGTCCGGCACCTCCACGCCACACCTGACATTGGGTGGGTTCACATTCCTTGGTCACTTGCCGCTCTCGCACATGCCTGCTCCATGCCTCTCCTCGCATCCTGCTATTGTGTGTCTGTGGTGTCATGCAGTGGCTGGGTTGTGGGCATGGCAAGGCCAGCTTCACAATGGAGTCGTGTTGTCGTGTCTGGTCGGTTGGCATGTTGTGTGTAATGTTGAATGTAGTTGTGCTGCGTGCCCATTGCCAGTGTCGTGAGTTGCATGACTGTGGGCTGGAGGTGTGTGGTGTGTTTATTTTGGACTTACCAATGGGCACTGCATTTCCATGGGTGTCATCCTGGGAGAGCTGGGTGATGATGGACTGTTGGCAGATGTGAGAATCATGCACTCTGCCTGGGGAGTTGGCCACGACATTGTTGAGGAGTCCCGTACGGTCCACTGTTGCCTGCACATTCATGATATGCGTGTGCTTTCTGTTGTGGTAGTTGTGTGCAGTGTCAGCAGGGGGCACGAGGGGTACATGTGTGCAGTTGATTGGCCCTGACACGTGAGGGAATCCAGCTATGGCGTAGGGGCCTTGCTTGGTCTCCAGCAGCTCCTGCGCAGTGTGGGTGAAGTGGAGGTGCTGGGGTACCAGGCTGTTGTTGGCATCCAGGACAGGTGTGATGACCTTGGATGGGGCTGGCTGTGTGACTCCTCCGACTCTGGCAGTTGTGGGTTGGATGGTACTTGAGGCCGACATGTGCTGCGCAGCCGGCAGCTTTGTCTGCGGAGGGATGTTGGTAGTCCGCTGGGTTGGTACCGTCAGCAGGTGGGGGATGTGGGTCAGGATGCGGGGGATGGTTGTCCTTTTGGGCCTGTAGTGGGCAATGTCCTCCTCTGGCGTTGGGTCTGGGTGGCAGGTGCGTTTCAGGTGGGTCCGCTGTCTTTGTGTACGCTGCCTCTGTGGTGTTCCCGGGGGGGCGGGGGGGTCCTGGGGGTGGTGGCGGGCCTGGGGTGGGTGGGTGTGGGTGTTGTGTCCCTCCTGGGTCTCGGAGCTGCATGATCATTGTCTCCATGGCATCTGTGGGTCTTCCGATGTGGCTCTTGGCTGGGCTCCCTTTCATGCTGCAGGTAGTCGTCCTGCTCAACACCAGCAGAAGGCAGGTTTTAAATCCCTGCTGCTACCGCGGCTTATCGCCTCTTTTTGGCTCGCATCGCAGATCTGGCAGTTCGTTGTGAAAGTGGTGTTGTGGTTTTTTCCTGTGTTTTTGCACGGGAACGCCTACTCTGCATCTCATTAGGGTTAGTTGGTGGTGTCCACCGTGGTGTTAAATTTTGGGGCAGTTGTCGCGGGAATACTGGCGATGTCTGCAGTTTGCACCCGCTTGTGAATGGGGTGTTAAATATATCTCCACTTTTGATGGGTTAAGGTGGAGATAAATCGGCGGTAGGTCCTTGTGAATATGCCCCTTAGTGAGATGCTTACTCACTGTACAAAATGACACATGCTCCTCACCATACAAATGTCTTCTATGGGTGCATTTTCACTTTTTTACTGTTCTCAGCTTGTATGCTCCTACACCAAAACTGATGCATTGTTGAAAGAATCATCAATGAACAGTGGGGAAAAAACAATCATAAATATTGTACAACCCCCCCTCCCAAATTGGTTTCTAACTCTGAGCTGTGCAGAGTGTATATGGGTTAACTTAACTAACTGTTTCACACAAACAAAGTGTAACATTAAAGACATCAGATTCAAGACACCCGGAGAAATTTGCTCTTTGGATTCAGCAAATGTTTGCTGGTGCTTTAAGCACAATTTTGAAAGTATTCTGTCCTTCATCTGCAAGAAAAAGAAAATCCACTTCTTGGAGAAATTACTGATTAATTTACACAAAAAGAGTACCAAGCATGAGGTGCTCCTCATATTCATATGCTGCTGTGGGTAAAAGATGCACCTACATTTGGAACAGACACAGATGACTCTGTACTTTCTTTCATAGAACAGTATATTACATGTACCATTTTAAAAGACACTGAGGAAAAAAAGTATAAAGAAGGAAGTATTGCATTTCCATTCACGTTCATGTCCAAGCATTTCCATTCACATTCATGTCCAAAGTACTGTCAGCAGAAATATTTAATTGTGTTCTTAGCTCTCCATCGAACCTTCATGTTTTTCACACTCTGAAGCCAATTCTTTCTTCCCAGTTCCCTTAGATAAAAAAGAAAAAGTATAAAACTGTTAGAAAGAGCTTCTTAAAAAACAACAGTACTTTTTACAAACATTTCAAAAGTACCCCACAAAATCCTCCCAGGACTGCCTCTGTATTTCAACCTGCACTCCTCTGGGGTGAATTCATACTTACTGAAAAGGGCCTCCTTCGTAATGGGATACCTCAACCTCTTCCTCTTATCTAGGGCCACTAGGGCGTCCCTTCCTTAACCAGGAATATGACTCTAAAGGCTAGCTCCCCAATCCTTCTCAGAGATCCTTTGTACCTCTAGAACAGCTTCATATGCCTAAAACAACCTGTCTATATCACCACCTCCTTACAGTCAGGCACCAAGTCCCTGGTTATGTAGACTCTTTGTTCTGTACTGGACACAGTAGTTTTGCTCCCACCATTTTTACTAGACTCTAACAGTTATTTGGCCTTCAAGTCCACCTCCTTGACAGTCACTTCATGAGCCAACGGGTCCCTCTCTCCTCCAAGGCTGTCTCGGTCTCAGCTTTTCTCTACTGAGCAGCCCCCTGGGCCAGCTGCATCCTCAGGTCCCTCTCGGCCTGTCTGTCCTTGACATCCTCAGAGGACTGGGTTTGGAAGTAGACACTACTTGTTGCATCAAATCCGGTAGGAAACTCTCTCTCTCTGTGGGAGCCCCTCTCTCCTCTGGAACCTTTTCCCAGCCTTTTCCCTGTCATTTCTCCACTCCTTTCCCTCCTTCTCAGCGCTAGTACCCTTAGTGGCCCTGATTATAAGGTCAACTACACTCAGGGTACGCTCTTCTCAAGGGTGCTGAAGTAGTCCTTTTAAAACTCTTACTTTGGCGCAGATTGCATTCTGCAGATGTCCTCCCAGACTGTAAGGGCAAACTAGTACTCAAACTTGGATGTACAGGTGAGTAAATGGGTGTGTGAATGGTCTTATAGGTGTGTGAGCGAATATGGCAGTGACTGCCTGGCTATACGTGTTATAGGTACATAAGGGCTTTTGTAGGAGTGTAACTGGGTCTGTAAGTGCCTGCCTGATTGTTTGCAAATTACATACTATGAAATAGCACACTCTTAAATTACATACTATAAGCAAGCACCCGCATCTAATTTCAAACACATTCGTTTATACTGGCATTATAAAATTAATATTCATTCAGATTACCAACTCCTCTTTTATCCTTTCCTGCTCACTGTATTTTTAGTTAATGTTCTCATCTAAGCACCTACTATTTTCCCTTCTATTAAGTAGTCTAGAAGCTACACATTTTCTTTCAACTTAAATACACTCTCTTTTTTTGTTCTAAATGTGCATTTATATTCTACAATCTAATTAACATTCCTTTAAAAGCTCTTTGCTGTTCTCTGAGTTTTATTTATATGTCTGATAACATCTGTTTTCATGTAAAATATCCAGCCAAAACACCTGTAAACCACCTCTTCTCTCAGTAGAAAAGCAGGTAAAATGGCTACTCCTCACCATGTGCTCTTATTTATGGTGCTCAAGTTAACAAATCACAGTCTTCCTTTCATCTTGTTTTGTTATACCACTTCTAAATGGTCAGTTTTTTTTTAACCCTTTCCATGTTACCTGCGAAGGTGCCCAATTTGGTTAACGATGCAGGGTAACATCATGCGCCGTCATCCGCCTTGCAAAGTTCAACAGTGCATTGCCCATGGAGTGGCTATTTCCATATCATTATGAGTGGATTAGGCCTTCTTTGAGGTCAGTAACTGCTTCCCAACAGTATAGTTGAGCAGTACCAATAGAGCCCACATCATTTCTGTTGTTTTCCCTGTGCCCTGTCAGGGAGAGCAAAACTGCCTAGTTTTATAGTAATATTTGCATCTTACTTTGATGGATGACATTGAGTCTTGCTAGCCACAGCATAGAGTAAGACACCTGAGCCTCTTGCAGCTTTTTTTTCACGGGACCTTGTACCTTCTGCGACTGTTGCATAGCAATGGTGAAATCTGAATATATTGATATTGCCAGCTGCAAAATCGTATCTCTGTCGCTTTCATTAAAGAATTTGGCAATTATCTGGCTGGCAGGTGTATCAGGTGGTGGTAAAGGCACAAACTGATGTGCTCTTTCTCTCTGAAACATGCTTGATAGGTTTGTTGAACTGAAGAGGAGGTAGAATATATTTTCTACAAGCTTTTCTATAGGCCCTTTATTGGTCACCTTTGCATCTCCAAGAATGTGTAAGCTATTTCTTCTGGACCTTGCCTCTATGAACATTTCTTATTGTATGCTGTTACGTCACCCTGTTTAAAATGTTTAAAATGCGTCTGTCTGCTTTGTTCAGATATTTTTTACGTTTATCTAATCTTCCCATTAGTTGGTTCATATGGATCTATAGTGTATCAATCATCCCACAATTTATTGTGAATCTATTTTGAATCTCAAGTAGCAATGACTTTACTCCATTTGGATCTTCATACTCAGGTTCCGTGTCAACATATTCCATTGAGATTTCTCCTGTATCTTGTGACTATCGGGTTGCAAATTAAAATGTTTGCTGCATGGTGTTTGATTTGCCCATATTGAGAGCTGAAGTATGTTTTGCTATGTCGCAGTTTGTACTTATCTACAGAATCTCATGTTTGAGTTCTTACTACAGGAGACCTGACCTTTACGACCCAGTAAGTATGTGGCAGGTCACTAGTAGTAGCTTTATTGTAGTGGAAGGGGATGCTGTTACGTACTTGTGTGCAACTCACTGAAGCAGGGTCAAATCCATATGAATTAAGACCTGAACACCTTACACCTGGAGTTGCATTTACAAGCCAATAAGCCTCATCTAGCGCTGGTTGTTATCAATTTTAATGAGCGTAGTGTCAGTGTCCTAGTCAATGTTTCATGGTGCTTTCATTTAATTTTTATTGTGGCAGAAAAACATCAACTTTTCATTTCTTCTTACTGGCAAACTTCTTTCTCCATCAGCTTTATTCCATGTCTAGCATCACCAGCTGGGGGGACCTGTGAGCTCAAAGTCACCACGAAGCCCCCTATGAGTGTCGTCATCGGACGAGAACAAAAGATGAAGAGGGGTGAGGTCGGCTTGTGGATGCCACAGCAGCCTCTCATCACAGGCCCCCTGCGGGGAGCGTTGGTCCAGTGTCTGTTCCACGAGGTGCGGCCAGAGGGAACAGCCCACGCAGTAGATTACTCTTGACCCCACCGCCGGCCAGAGAGGTCAGGTCTGAAACTTGCTTATGTGTGCCGCCTGACTAGGGCGCGAATGGATCTCGCCATAGCAGATGTACTAGAAGGCAGCCAGCACCCAGTGAACAGCCAAATGCGACACCACTCTGACCACGCGCCATCCCACTACAGTCCTAAGAGGGGCAGGGCATCATGCCGAGAGCTACTTAAGAGACACCCTGCCTCCTCCCCCCACCAACCCACCTTCCCAAAAAAAAAGAAATACAAAAGCTAGCTGTGGCTGGCGCTGATGTCCTGGAGTGTTTTCACACCCTGTAGTTTGCTCACACGTGCAAGTCGCTGTACCCAACTAAAATTGCATCCCACCGTTCCCCGATCCCCATAGAGAGAGACGACCGACTGTTAGGGGATTCTACCTAGACGTAGCCTTTTAATTCACACAGTTCCAGGAAGGAATGAAAACTGTAGCTACAAAGACATGCATGTTTAATTTTTGACATGTGTTGGTCTTGTGCTGAGTACTATGCACCTGTGGCGTATGTCCACCATTTTTTTACCTATCACTTTAACAGTAATTAAGATTGTCACACTTGACACTGTGGCAGGCACTTCTATGCTTATTTTCGGTTCCACTACTGCATGCCTACGGTTCATCTCTATTATGATGGTTGATTGACCTACGTTTTAGATCATTTGTAACCCCCCCCTCTTTTTCTTCTTCTTTCCTCTTTCTCTCCCCCTTTTTTCCCAGTGACTAACAGGCAAATTCTCAGGCATAATCTCTGTGTCCTGATGATGATCCCCCTACCTTAGCAGGGATCGAAACATCACTGACTTGAGTGTCTTGACTCTATTTACTTGCCTTGTATTTTTTTTTAGCAAAGATACTATACAAATGTGGCTCTTTGATTGTTCATAGATGTTTTCAGTGACCCAAATGTAATATGTCTGAGATTTGGAAATCCTTTGATTTCCCTCGCTCTCCTTGTCCACTTATGTTCTTTATTCTTTTTCATGAATATTCTTTGTAAATGAAATGATTTATTGTCCATTTGGAGCTTAAAAACATAGATATCATTGTATTTCTGTGTCCTTCTGTTCATATAGCACTTGCTTCGGAAGGGACCCTTGTTCTTGTTATAGGAAACAATTGAGGTACATCTATGTGGCGATATTCCTCATGTAGATGATGAATCTATGTTTGACATTTTTAATGTCATGCACAAAGGGTATAACTAGTTGGGTGTCGTCTGCATAGAAAGAACTACGAAACCACAGGACTTGACTATCTGGGCAAGGGGTGCTACATAGATGTTAAAGAGCGTGGGGCTTAAGGAAGAGCCTTGTGGAACCCCCTTGTCCAGGTTGATGATCTTGGATTAAAAGGTGCCAATGGAAACATTTCGGGTCCTACAACTGAGAAACTCTTTCAACCAGTCAAGGGCAATTCCCTGGATACCTATCTTGTGGAGATGTTGAATCAGGATGCGATGTGACACGGTATCAAATGCATCTGTCAGGTCTAGAAGTGCCAGCATTTTTGGGGTGCATCATCCAGAGATAATCTGATTGAATCTAGTACTGCTAGTAAGGTGGTTTCTTCACACTGGCTGGCTCTGAAGCCTGATTGTGAGGCATTTAAAAGATGGTGGTTCTCCAAGTAAAAGGAAACCTGTTTATTAACGTAGGGCTCAAGAACTTTGCCCATCAAAGGAAGAAGGAATATAGGGCGATAGTTTGCTGGCTCCTTTGGATCCTAATTGGGCTTTTTTAAGATGGGCGTGACATGAGCAGATTTCCACGCTCAAGGAACAGACGCTAGGGTCAGTGATAGTTTATGCAATGAAGTGATGATGTGGCTGAGAGGATTGGCTAGAGTGGACATTACATGTGGAGGGCAGAGATTGGAGGGAGAGGTAGATTTGGCTTTAGCCAACAGATCTAATAACTGAGGTTGAAAGATAGGCTCAAATCTTTCAAGCGCTACGGCAGTGTCTCTTGGGGGGGGGAATGTATAGGGCATGAGTTGGTGGGAGGTGTAGCACAGATATGGAAATTCCCATAGATGTTTTCAATTTTTGTTTCAAAGTGGATTGCCAAGGTGTCACATAGCGTCTGAGAGGCAGGCATTGTTGAAGAGCAGTCAGGAGGTTTGGTAAATTCGTTTAGAACCTTGAATAGATATTTTGCGGAGTTTCCCGCTTGATCAATCCTATTGATGGTATATTGTCTGCGTGATGCTCTGATTTTGTTGTGATAGGCACCTAGTGCTAGTTTATAGTCAATTGTATTGGTAGCCGATTTTGAAACCCTCCATTTCCGTCCCCGTTTTCTGCAGATTGATTTGACAGGCCTCAATTCAGCTGTGTACCAGGGGGCATGATTTCTGCTGGTTTTGGAGATATGCAGTTTATATGGAGCGACTCTGTCTAGTGCTTGGTAGAGGGACTCTTGGAACATGGCTAAAGCAGAATTAATATCCTGCTGCATTATCTAAATTAGGTGCACAGAAGGCAGAATTGAAGGGCTCAAAGGTGACCTGCCTCCATGGTATTGACCTCAATCAATATTCAGTTTTGGGCTTTGAAAAGAAGACCCTAAAAGAGAATTGGAAACTAATGAGAAAATGGTCAGTGGTTAGTGCATGATGAACACGAGTGTGAAAAAACATAGCAACAGTAAACATTCTTTTCTAACATTCAACCACTTCACCAGTATCATTACCTTCATTGTGAAGTACACAGCAGTCACACAAGCTTACTTTAATGATCCCTCCAAATACTTTGGAGGGCATCTGGGAAATGCCAGACAGTTCGCCAAACTCCTGGCGCACTGGCGGTCCTGTCATCCAGTGCAACATATTTGGAGTTCCAAATTTTGTCCTGAGAACATTCTCATTAAAAGGGCTTTTGTTGACACCAACCAGTAGGCATTTTCTTGTTTTCCAGAAACAAACCCCCAAAGAATTTGCCTCAGGGTAATAAAAAAAAAGATGTGTCTCTGAGGTACTGGAAATTTTCCCATAGTGCATGAATAAACATTTTTCTTGGCTGGGATCTTGTATTGAATGGTGGTCCGAGTAGTAAAAAGCAGTGGCTACAGAGACTGCTGACAACATAGGGTTGGCGATCATGTGGAGCTGTTACATACTGTAACGTTCCTAGGGCAACTTCGTGAATATACTCAAACAAACATATATAGGAGAGACAGACACTTGTATGATAGAAAAATACAAAAATTGTTTTTATTCATGATATTTTAAATAATAATCATTGACATAAGGTACAATTAACGCAACCACATACATACCACATTCATCTATCTACTCATTCACACTATCTGTCAAGATATGTACAGATTTTTAGAACATTAGAAAATTCATAGGTCAGTGATGCTTGGAGTAAATTCTAATATCTGTTTGTCACAATAATACCAATAATTATCTTAAAATTATTACACATGTTGTTCTGAAAGACTAGGGGGCAGATTTACTAGCCCCTTGCGCCACTTTCGCGTCACTTTCCCCATGTTAAAAGTGACGCAAAAGTGGCGCAAGTGGCTTGTAAATCTGCCCCTAGGTTCTTTTCATGATTCAATATGTCTGTATGCAGTTCCTGGGTGGTTTCTCTACGTACGTTTTGGCAACAACATGCCTTCTTCAGGAAAAGCCACCTCTGATGTAGGTATTTTCTAGTCTAATACTTAATAGTTATCCTAGAACGTGGATTGTATTATGATGACTTGCTCTGATAATCCAAAATCTTTTTATGTTCAATGCGGTAAGGTGAAGTCCGCTCTTGGTGCAGACTTTCAGAAGGTAATAGTGATGTATATTCTTCTTTCAAGTCTCCCAGTGCCGGGTTATATGTACAGGTCCGTTTATGTAATGTCAGTAGATATGCAGGCGGCACTCTGTCACATCTCCATTATGGGCAAAAACGATCAATCCACGGGCCGGAAAGGTCCTGTGGAGCGCGCCACTAACAAGATGTTTTTGACAGTAGAAGCAGCTGAGGCTCCACCATTGGAAATGACTCTAAATAATGCAGGGGAACCATGAAGAGGGGAAATGGTGCATATGTCGATATTCTGCAGGTGGCATGTTCAGTCTTTGTCTATCTGATGCATGCCATGCATATTTAGCTGTAAATACTCTAAAACCCCTGTTTACATAACTTTGCATAGCCATACAAATAAAATGTAACAATTATGCTCCTTCTGACAAACGTGGGCATAGGGGTTGTCCCCAACATTTATTATGAATACCTATAAATCGAAAGTGTGAGTTTGCATTGCAGTTCATACACTCACTAAAGCGAGGTCCATAGTTCCAAACACTCTAAGCAGCTTCAGTAACTTCAGAGATGAATTTACCTTCGTCTGTCACTTGGAAAGTACTTTGTGTTTTATTTCCCTTCCCTTTTCAATCTGGCATGTCATTTCAGTTCAGTGGGAAGCGAAGTCGTTGGAGACATGAAAGTGAAGCTACTTTTTTCATAAACAGAGCTCTCTGTAACAGTAGTTGGCTCCCACACGAACGTCACATTCTGTTCTCCTCACTAGTAATTGAAACCTTACATTAGTGAATTGGAATTTCATGAGAAGGTACAGTGCATATGTCATTGTGCAAGGACATGTCCTGCATATGTTTGATATTCTCAAACTAACAGAGTTTTCCCTATAGAACATGTAAGGGATTTCTCTAAGGAAAGTCACTCTTATGTCTGAGAATAATAACACTCAATTCAGTATGCCTGTGGAGACAAGTAACATGTGTCTTCATGTGACCACAGAATATCTATGTAACCAAAACTCATATAAATAAGCTGTTCTAACTAATAGTTCTTTAATTCTGTCCCGCACAGCAAATAGCCAATACTGGATTAGAGTTAATCTCCTTCGTAGAAGTGCCATAAACGTATTTGTTGTCTACATTAGCAACGTAAGCTGGTTTAGTCCTGTACATCGATGGTGCTTATATCAATAAAGCATCTGGAAGTCTCCCATAGGTTCGAGGTTGAATAACTCTGGATATCTAAATTTCCCTAAATTTCTCTCCATGCGCCAAATAATGAGGTTACTCACTCATACATACACACTGACTAGCATACTGAGATATCTTCTGTGAGGACACTTTTCACAGTCATTATTAACACTTCTTTGCAGAATTTGGAATCCTGGACCTTACTTACAATTTTGACATATGAGCAACTATCTCCTACCCAAGGTTCCTAAGTAGTAAAGGAAAAGGCTTCATCAGTCAAGGGCATTCGAATAAAGCCTCATTGGAGGCAGGAAGAGGATTACTAATTGAGGAAGGAGCAAACAGCAAATATCAAAACGGCAGAACCCGTGGGCAAAATCTTCACCTTAGACCAAACTTAATCCGACAAAAACTGGGTTCTTTGCCCAGTCAACACATTCCTCTCACTCAACTCTCAGCTGCTCTGATTGGAATCAAAAATCTCCAACAAAACCATTCCACCTGCATTACCCACTGGGCGCTGAACTCCTCCTCACCCTCCTATCTAAACGAGAAACTGAAAATATCTGGAGCACTTAGGGGTTTCCAGAAATGCCTAATCTCTGGTCCTGGAACGCCCACCGACCCCCTCATCTTCAGTCCAGGATGATACATGAGCCAGTCGTTCTCTGGTAGCACCAAAAGCATCTGGAACTCTCTGCCTCTCTCCCTCTGCCTAACCTCCTGTCTAGTAACCTTCAAAAAGAACCTCAAGCTCCTCCTATCTGACAGACACCTTGGTTTATCACCCTCGACCGTACTTAAGTACTCTCTCCACCAGGATCAGAACTATTGTGGCGTGCAAATGATTTGCATTGTGAAGTCTGTGTGACTTCATACACTTTAAGCTTGCTTTATCTACGTGTCACAACATATCTCTTTGACTCAAAATTTTGGCAGAAACCTGGTGTCGGAACCCCTTTCAGAAGGCCACGGGCCAAGCAGGAGTTACTGGCCCCTAGCGTGGGGATTGAGGCCTTTTGATCCTGATGTCCCGGGGCCCGGTCAAGTATGGGCTGACAGCAACTAGGCCAAGTACCCCTTTCTCAGTAGGCTATCAGTGGTAGCACAGGTCAAGCAGTACATGGCTTCTCGGGTAGGAGGTAGGTGTAGGTCAAACACAGGCACACAAATCAACATACGTTCAATAACCCCAATAAATGAATGTCCAGCCAAATATTCACTTTCAGAACAAGTAGTATTTATATACACAAATAATGAATTACAGTACAAACTAAATAATAACACGCTCTAGATAAGATCTATATTCTAGCACTGTCTGTGGGGCCAGCTGCATCCTGCTCTTCTAGCTATGGAGTGGGTTTATTCCCCATTTACTTGAGGCAACATCCAGGATAGGCACTGCAAGAAAATCCGAGTCTGAGCTCATCCAGAACGTGCGCCGAACTTCTCCACACGGAGGTACAGCTTCAGTTTGACAACTTGGGAGTCTCAAGTTGCACATTTTATAATGCATTTCCACACACAAATGTGATTTAGTGTCTCTGTTTATGAAGTTCATGCTCTACACTTTACACACTTTGAAGTGCCCACTCCTCTAGCTAGTCGTCTATTGCAGCAGAAGTGCCTCTATACTTGATAGCCTCAAACACAGGGCATGGGAGTGACTGTAGGATCATACCTGAATTTCAGCCTCAGTGATATGTGTATCAAAGGGTTACAAAAGACTATAGCCCTACTCTTTATGTCTCTCTTCTCAGTCCCATCTCCTTCCTGAGATGTGTCCAAGCCTCTTTCATCAGTGACCTCTTTCAGAATCAAAGAGCCTAACTGAAGTGTATTAAAGAGCTTGGCTCTTCCTCCCTCCAGAGTGCATATCACTCTCAGCTGCCAGGAATGCAGCCATCCACCAATCTGTCAGGGGGCTCCTCTACCTTAACATGCTCCTCCAGAAGGCCATGAGGCTTCCAACAGGCAAGAAACTCAGGCACTGCACCCCTCACAGGCACTTATGCATACTTAACGCTGCGCGCAAATGTGTGCAGACCTCCATGTGTTGTACTAATCGTGGGCACACGCACATACAAGCGAGATGCACACAAAGCTGCATGCACCAACTCCATGTGCTGCAGCTCTCGCAGGCTCATACATATACCAGCGTGGTGCACTCACATGTGCACAATCTGCCCCTATGTATGTTCGAACTCATAGACTCACTCGCATACTAGTGTGGTGCACTCACACATGCACGCTCTGTCCCTACGTACTGTACCACTCATAGGCTCATGCACATACCAGCATGGTGCACTCCCACATGCTTTCTATGCATCTTCCGTGATGTAGGCCAAAGTTGAGCTGAGCACACTGAAACAGAATATTTATGAGTGGGCCAATAGGTCCAACTCCCATGACACATGTCAAAAAGCCTGGACATAATACTAGAGCACTCTATAAAAATTGTTTTCTGCCACCACCGCGCTCATGCTCCTTAGCTCCTGGTGAGAATGGTAGCCTGCCACCACTATGAGGGTAGAGCTTGGTGCACCCCTTCCAGTCTAAACAGACCGCAATCCGTGAAACTGGCCTAGGTCGTGGCACACACTCATGATTCCTTGTTCGCTCAAGGCCAGGAATCCTAACCAGGAATCCCTTTATATCTGCAGTTGCGACACTCAGGGCAGGAGTTCACATCTAGCACCATGTGAGGGGCTTTTCTCTCCCAGCACTTGGCTATCTTGTACATTTGCACTCAACAGAGAGGAGAAACAAGGAATTCTTCCAAGCTTAGTACTTCTCCACATGTTACCAAAATCACAAAAAGCTACCTAAGACAGATGGACCTAGTGTGGGGTGTAGTTATGGTGTTAATGTCTCTATGGCAACTCATCTATAATTTCTAAGATGTCGCTATTAAAAAGATGTTGAGCCCTCTCCTATCCATGGATGGAATGCTTCATCATAGGACCTACTCCTTGCTTTGTCAGATGGTAAAGGCATGACCTGACTCAACCTTCATAATAAAGGAATTTTTGCACTGATTAAGACTATTCAATCACTGTGTGCTCCTATAAAGAAGAAGTGAAAGGCAATGGGACTAAAATTCCCTAGCCACTATTGATACTGTTCCTTTTTTATGTATGCAAAACACTAATTTCTTCTCATAGGGCAGAACACTCGGAGTAAACAGAATAAGGCATTTAAATAGCCCTCCATATTTGGCCCTGATGGAAAGTGCAATCAAGCATTAAATATCGTGGGAACTGAATGACCAAAAATGGCAAACCTAAAATGCAGCGCCATTCTCATCATGTATAAGGTGCATGTTAGAGATCCTTATAGATAACTGCAAAGCCCACCAAGAATCAAGAATGAAGAAGCCGGTTTGATAAGGCACATATTGCTAAAAGTTCCTCTTCAGGCTTCCTCCTTTTAGCTGTTAAGGCCTTCTCCCCTCATCTTGCTTTGCTCACCTCCTCTTCCTGCTATTTCTCATGTTCCCTTTTAGTCCACTACTTAATATGCCCCTAACACTTATAAACAGTTTACCTCCTTGGTCCTTTCACCACCATTTTGATCTAACATAAGACGTCAATCTCTCGATCTCTGGTCAGTGTAATTCCATTCCTGTGAATCTTATGTAAATATAACTTGAGACATTCCGCCTCCACAGTTTCTGTTTCAATTTAAAGCACTGACACCACTTAGTACAGTGCACTACAGAAAAATACAAAGAAAATAAACACATTGTCCTTGGGGATGAGTTTGACTTACAAAGGAGATTAACCTTCATCCTCAGGCATACTAGGAGGCCTACACTTATACCATACAACTATAGTATTTTTGTTCATTTTCTGACATAGTTGCCAGGTGTTCAACTAATTCAAAACACTTAGGGGCATATTCTCAAGGACTTATCGCCGAGTTATCGGCACTTTATCGCAGCCAAAGTGGCGTTAGATTTATCGCCCTATTCACAAGCTGGTGCTAACAGCCGACATCGCCAGTTTTCCTGCGATAGCAGCCACAAAAAACATCGCCATGGATGACACCGGCAACTAACGCTAATGAGATGCAGAGTAGGCGTTCCTGTGCAAAAAGCCACGAAAATACCACTTCGCAATATTCTCTATGACCAGCCAGATCGGCGATAAGATCCCAAAACAGGCGATAAGGCGCGTTAGCAGCAGGGATTTAACACCTGCTCCTACCTGGTGTTAAGTCCGACGACAACCTGCACCACAAAAGGGAGGCCAGACCAGAGCCACACCTGAAGAACAACAGATGCCATGGAGCTACTGATCATGCAGCTCGGAGCCCCAAGAGGGCCACAACACCCACCGCCACCCCCCCCAGGCCCGCCACCCCCACCGTATCCCCCCCGCCCCCCCCCGGACTACCACAGAGGCAGCGCAGACAAATACAGCGGACCTTCAGAAAATGCACCAGCCCCACAGACTTAACACCAGAGGATGTCATTGCCCACTACAGGCTCAAAAGGACAACCATCCTCGGCATCCTGACCATCATTGCCCACAGGCTGACGGTACCAACACAGCGGACAACCAACATCCTCCGCAGGCAAAGCTGCTGGCTGTGCTGCACCTGTTGGCCTCTGGTATCTTCCAACCAACAACTGCCAGAGTCGGAGGAGTCTCACAGCCAGCACTATCCAAGTTCCTCACACCTGCCTAGGATGCCATCATCAGCTTGGTACCCCAGCACCTTTACTTCCCACACACTGCGCAGGAACAGCTGGAGACCAAGCAAGGCTTCTACGCCATAGCTGGCTTCCCGCATGTGTTGGAGGCAATCTACTGCACACATGTACTCCTCGTGCCCCCTACCGCCACTGCACACAATTACTGCAACAGGAAGCACACGCATTCCATCAATGTGCAGGCAATAGTGGACCGCCTGGGACTCCTCACCAATGTCGTCGCCAACTACCCAGGCAGAGTGCATGATCCCTTCATCTTCCGACAGTCCACCATCAACCAGCGCTTTCAGGATGGCACCCATGGAAATGCATTGAACGTTGGTAAGTACCAAATGAACACACCACACACCTCAACTCCACAGTCATGCAACTCACGACTCTGGGAATGCACACGTTACAAACCCACATACAACATGCCAAACAACATGCCCATGTACCAGACACGACAGCACAACTTACTGTGGTAACCTGGGCCAGCCATGTACACAAGCCATGAACAGCATGGCACCTCAGCCACACAATAACAGAATGTGGTGAGAGGTGGGAACCAGGCATGTGCGAAGGAGGCAAGTGACCCCTGAATGAGAATGTGCACAATGCCAAGTGTGGTGTGGATGTGCTGGCCAGACTGCAGTATGCAGACCACAGACATGTCCATGTCGACAAATACTGCTGGTGTCTGGAGTGTAGAGGACAGTGGACGCAACCATGTCACCCCAGGCAGTGGGGAAGATCACGGAAATGTAGCTTGTTACGTCCCCCCCTGTAAGCATGAGCGGAGTGGGCTGGCCCGGCGTACGCCAGGCCAGCGTAGGGGTGTGAAGAAAAAGCACGTAGCGCCGGGTGTGGTTCTCTTACGGAATGGACAATGTGTCTGCCAGGGCGGCGCCTCTCAGCCCGCCACGAGGCCGACGCTGTGAGCGGCGGTGTCTGCGATCCTGTGCGCCTGCTGCACCCCAGGCCGCTGGTCCCCAGACCCGTCTTGGCCGCCCCCTGCTCAACCAGGCCTCACTGCTCACCTGCCGACACCGGCGTGTGTCAAAGAGGGCCCACCACGTGCCGGTGCAAGCTCCAAGCCCGAGGCCCGCGACCTTGGCAGCCTCCTCAGACCATCACGGCCTCCGCGACACAGGCCCCCAGCACTCCTTTCTCGTTGACGTACTCCACCGCTGCCTCCGGACTACACCGCGGTCCAGTAGGTCACACATTTGGAACTGAGTCTTGATTATTCAATGGCCGAGTGCCTATCACTGTACGCAAGGAGAGGAGTAAGAGGAAGACGCGATTCAGTCTGGAGTAAAAAAGGATCATCGTCATGGAGGTGATCGAACAATACCAACAAAGCTCTGGTGCCACTAACTCTGTGCATCGCAAGCCTACGACACGTGGCTGTGGGCCCCTGCTGACCGCTGCCTCCGGCCTACACTGCGGTCAAGTAGGTCACACATTTGGAACTGAGTCTTGATTTATTTATGGCAGAGTTTATACCATTGTACTGGTCTCATCGCAGACTGCATCCCCTTTCAGCTCTGGTGCCACTAACTCTGTGCCACGAAATTCATGGACACTCTCTGGTTGAACTTTGGTGGCGTCTCAGTCAATGGCCTGGGGGTTGTCTCCATCATCATGTGGCTGGTACTGACTTGGTGTTAAACATGAGTCTGTAGCATTCATCTCCTCCATATTGCCTGTTTCTGCTTGGTTCTGCCCTCTGCATCATGCCCTGGAAGAACACCTTCCACTGTCCCCCGGAACACTCCGCGACATTCACCTTCGACATCGACGAGGACTTGCTCAGCTCTCGTGGCCCTACCTCAGTGCACCGCAAGTCACCGTCCCGTGGCGGTGTGCCTGTGCCGGCCGCAATGCATCCGGGGCCACTAACTCTGTGCAGCTCAAGTCAGGGACCCTGTCTGATTGAATATTGGATGGCCTCTGAGTCGATGGCCTGGGGGTTATCAACGCCATGTGTCTGTGGCCCTGCGCTGACCGCTGCCTCCGGCCTCAACTGCGGTCCACCAGGGATCACACATCAAATCGAGTCCTGACCTGCCCGGACGACGCATCACCGCTGGCTGCACACGCCACCACCGCCAGGACCACCTCCAACCAACAACTGCCAGAGTCAGAAGAGTCTTACAGCCAGACTACCAGAGTTGCTCACACCTGTCTTGGATGCCATCATCAGCTTGATACCCTGCTCAACTCTTCAGGTGCCACTAACTCAGTGCACCACAACTCATGGACCTTGTCTGATTGAGTCTTGTGCTGTGTACAGCGACGCAACCATGTCACCACAGGCAGTGGGTAAGACCTTGGACATGTAGCTTTGTCGTCCCCCCCTTAATACGTAAGAGGGGTGGACTGGGCCGGAGTACGCAAGTACAGTGTAGGGGTGTGAATCCTTATCCCTGGGTTCTGGGCATGGTTAATTTCTGGGCTGGACAGGAAGCCAACTGATGCGTGTGTCTCTGTTGCAGTGTCTGCGCCACATGGCCCGCAATCGACAATGTTGCATGCACCCGGAGGGCGGCCGCGCACGAAGGGATTTTACAAGGAGCACAAGGCCGCTCGGGCTCTTGGCTCATGCATGCCAACTGTTGTGTGTGTATCGCCATTGGTGCACCATAAGCCTAAGGCCTAGCCTCAATTGCAGCGCGAAAGCCACATCACATTTCCAGAATGCAAGCAGTAGTCAAACTAACATTAGGGATGAAAGCTCCTTTGTCTCAATACAGAAGGCGGAAGGACATCTGCACCTCCGACCTTGGTCTTGCATGCAGCAGGCACCCCCTGAGAGAGATACCACATCAGATGATGACGACTCCCACACTACGCACAATGCAAATGAAAGACCAACGTATCCACACCCCACACACAGAAGTTCTTGCTCGAGGTACTCTTGCATGGAATGCCCTTGACACTTACGTACACAACAACCCATACGTCCAAACGTTGAACACACATACGACTCATTGCTCCGAGCTGTGGCATATCATCCACATAACTGCCGCAGGTCAGAAGAGTGTCGGTTCTACGAGAGCCACCAACGCAATGGTAGAACATCCCGGGCGCATGCACAACGCCTGTCACGTGGAACTGTACCGTGTCCGAATGCTGCCTGTTATTGTCTGATGCATTGTTCTGCATGTTGTGGCCCTTGTCTTGCCCGTACTGACACGCACATGCTAATAAAGTCTACGCAACTTCACTAGTGTTCAACTGTGATGAGTGTTGATTTGAATGACAAATCGTGTGCCTCAATGAGCATTGTCCGTACACAGGGAGGGACTGACTGACGCATTTCACTTAGGGGTGAGTCCCTATTGCCAGCTCCACCTCTGTGTGCCAGACATAGAGGTTGGGATAGTTGCTGATAGACCTGTGCTCTTACGTGTCTTCAGCAATGTGAGTATGGTGTCCATATTCTTGCCATGTGGATCAATGTGATCCATCACTACAGGCAATGTCCACCCAGTTGTGTGTGAGTAGGTATGCGAAGAGATGTTCTGTTGTCAAATGTGATGGCGGACACTACTTTAGGCCTGCCAACGACTTTGACATCTCATACCCACCACTATTTCTAACATTGCATGGGGCAAAGCTGAGAAATTGCGCGATTGTTGTTTCAGAGCAATAAGGCCACAGCTAGTGCACACATTCCCAGTCATCTCACTTCCTATGTGTGTCACGGTCACACATGTGCATTGCTTTCATTTCCCAGGGTGTACCTTTTTGGGCAATCAATGTCCTTACATTCATCCATACTTTCCTACTTGATCGATTATGGACATGACACATCTGTGCGAATTTGAATGATTTATTCACATTCGGTGGATTGTCGGAGCTGGAGCAGTACATGGCCATGCAAACCCCACATTACATTGTAGCCCAGTGGAGGGCCAGCCAGAGTCATTTAGGGATTGACAAGTACATAGGAGGAGGAAGAGTACAGTCCGCAGTCTGATTGCTATGTCATTGGTAAGCAAACAAAATACGGCAGTCCATGTCGAGGTCCAAGGTGAGTGTCGCAGAGTGTTTCGAGGGACAGTGGGAGGTGTTGTTACAGGGCATGATGCAGAGGGAAGATCAAAGCTGAAACAGGGCATATGGCTGAGAAGAATGCTCCTGGCTCCTTCTTACTACAAAGGTGGAATCACCCGCATCTTCGTCCTCTATGTCATCTGTCTGACATGTGGGTGCTAATGTTTGGTCTGCAGCACTGTGTGCCACTGACACATCAGGGGCCGGAGATGTGTGTGTAGAGGGACCAGCAGCATTCATCAGCGACTGCCTTAGTGGCAGCAATGCGATGATGAGGATCTGCAGGGCATGGAAGATCCCAACAACTTTTCGCTGGTGTGCATCCGTGGCAGACATTCTTTCCGCATGCATCCGCTCCATGTTCTCCATTATCCTCAGCATCTGTGCCAACTCTCGGCTGACATCGCTGAGGCCACTCTGACTAGGCAGTTGTTCTCCTCTCAGAGTCATGACTCCAGCGATGTCGGGCATGGATTGTTGGACATCATGGAGCGTACTGTGGGTGTCTGTTAGGGAGTGTAAGTGGTCCCTGATGGGACTTAGACACCCACGTATGTCATCTAGTTTGGCTGCCATGAGGTCAACCCCCACCCGCACCTGTTCAGCCACCTCCTTCTGGCAGTCTAACACATGGCCTTGGAATGCGATGTGTTCTTCGGTAAGGTGCTGGGAGCCAGCCGTGGTGGTGGGTGCTTCCTGCTGTGTGGTCTGTGCAGGGGGTGGGGTCTCCTCGATGCAGCTGGGCTGCCCTGCTCATGGAGGTGGGTTGCCATAGCTGTCCATGAGCTGTTGTAGGGCGTCAGTGACGAAGGTGTGGAGGTCCTCTTCATCATCACTGATGAGTTGTCTGGTCTGCTCTGCAGGAGGTGTTGATTGTCCCTCTGCACGGTGACGGGGAGATGCATTTTAACATTGTGTTGACATGTATGTTGATGCATTGTTCACCTTTACATACAGACTGCATGACAATGTACATTGTGACTGTTTGGGAGGAGCTGACTATTTGATGCGGGACAGTGGACATTTGAACTACATCACGGATGTGAGATTGTACACGTACATTATCATCTCACAGTTTCCTGCTATGCCAGATGTGATTGTCCAGTTTCTACCCACAAGCGGGACCAGTTGTGTACTCTGTTCTGTAGTGAAAGTGTTGCACTTTGTACCACATTGTCGTCAATGTTGATGTGCTGTTATTGCTATGTGTGTGTGCTGCATTGTGGGAGAGTCGCCCCTGCAGCTGTGATTTTGCTGGCCCTTAGCCCTTTGAGGTGGTGTGCCTTTGTCTTCTGTGCTTCTACAGTGCTGAGATGTTGCAGACTTGGCTAATTTTGTCTCGAGTTCGTATTTTGGACTCTTGGGCATGGTTTATCCGCAGATGTGTTGTTGACGTCAGGGGTTGTTTGTGCACGTGGATGTGTCAGAGTGTGACCTGCTCCTTTACGGATGTGTTCCACACTCAGCCACCTCAGTGTCGTGGCGTGCACCATGTCATGATAATTGGACTGCAGCCATGCTGTTCGTCATGCGGTGTCACTTGCATTGTCAGTGTGGCTCACAGACACGCAGCTTTGCTGGTTTAGACACGTGTGCATGGGTTGGTTGTGAGCTTGGTGCTGTGTGGGGAGGGAACCCTTTGTGTCCATAGTGGACGGGGGCCTACTTGCTGTTAGTATGTGTGCTGCAGTGTGCCAAGGGGATCAGGAACATGATCCAGAGTCATTGTGGGTGTGCAGTGTGCTCTACTTAATTGTGCATGTGTGCCATTGTGCCCTTCTCCCCCCGTCCCCCCAGTCCCTGTTTGGTACTCACCCTGGTGCTGTTGTGTCAGGTCTTGTCGAGCAGCGTCCGGACCACCAACTCCTGCCACCGTCTCCCCACTGATGACTGTGGCCACCATTTCCTCCATCTCATCCAGCTCCTGGTGTTCCGCTGGACTGCCACCTCCAGTCTGCATTGCTGCCTGATGGTTGTCAGCGAGTTTCTTCTTGGTTTTGCGCTTCGCATCATTCCAGCGCCTCTTGACCTCTCCAATTGTCCTCCTCCTCACTCCGACTGCATTCACCTTGTCCAGGATGGACTGCCATATTGCATTTTTATTTGCCAATGACACGTTGGAGCTGAGGTACAGTTGTTGTGGGGTGTTCTATCACCTCCGTGATGATCCTGTTTTCCTGCGGACTGAACCTCGTCTTCCTCGTCTTCTTCTCCTTGCCCTTCCGTGACCCCGAGGTCCCAGGCTGGTCCTCCTGGGGGCTTGTGGGGTTCTGGTCGTCCTCTGTACTTGCTCCGGCTTCCTCCATGGTGCTACGCAGTTTTAATTATTTTGTTTGGGTTTATCGGTGCTTTTGTAGTGCATTTTCCCGCATGACGCGTGGGAATTGCAGGCCTGTCGCTGGTTATCGCTGCTTTTTTTATCGCGGTTGGCCACATCGCAACTTTTTTCGCGTTCGTGTTTCGTGTTTTTTCGGCGTCGCATTAATTTTAACGCGGTCATTTGGCGCGTTGTCGTGAGACTGTCGCATGGTGCCGCCGGGTTGAGAATACAACGTTAACACGGCGGTATTTTCCCGCGATATACTGCGATGTGCAAAGTTGCGTTAAGCTAATTTTGCGATAATTATCACACGCTCTTGAGAATACTCCCCTTAGTTGCCTCGGCAGTGGCTGAAGACATGATGCTTGGGGACGTTTATCCAGGACACAGGAACCGCAAACTCTGCTGAAAGGCCCTAGTCTGATGTTTGAGCTCCCGTTTTCATGGCAGCTCCATACAGCTTAGGGTTAGAGTTACAATAAGGTTTAGGATAAGGTTAATCACATAATACAGTTAAATATAAAATAATGAATTTGCTTTAATTTAAAAACGTCAACGTATAGAGGCAAAGTAGTAGCATTTACATAATTTCTAAAAGATTTGGAAAGTACTTTAACAACGTAGGGTCATATTTACAAAAAAATGTTGGAGCGCGGTGTTACACCAAATCTGCCATTGCAGCGCTCTGACATTTTTAAAACTCAGCGATGTGCGTATTCACAAGAATACGGTGCAACACTGTGTTTCCCCTAGCGCAGGTCCTAAAAGAGCTGCCTAACACCAGCGCAGGCACCCTGCCACCATGTGGCAAGAGTGCCTGTGTTGCAGGGGCGATTGTTTATGTGCAGGAAGGGACACCTTCCTGCACGTAAACAATCAACAATGCAGCACACATAAAAAGAGCAACAAACAGGAGAAATTAATAGTTTCTCCTCGTATCGCTATTCTAAGACCAGGTATTCCCTGGCCTTAGTTTTTGGCGCTGCCCCAGCCTTGTAAATCTGGGGCAGCGTAAAAAAGCAATGCGTGTTGCGGTTGTACGCCCACTGTAACATCCATTGCTCGCCCCTTTGCCGCACAGGACTGCGACGGAAAGGGGCATATTTACAAGGTGGCGTTAAGCCATGTTAAGAGGCTTAGCGCCACCTTGTAAATATGGGGAATGTCTTTATGCCACTGGAGCGTCACAAAAAGTGATGCTCCGGTGGTGTTAGGGGCTTGGAAAAATGCTCCGTAATTACTGTTGAGGTAGGGCCATCTGTGTAGTGGTGCCAGGAGGTAGTGGAACTCAATGTATTGTCCTACAATCGTAAATCTGAATTTTTAACAAACAGCTAACTCCATTATAATTTTCCAGCTGTAATTTTCGCTTCAAGAGTTGTCAGAGTGGGAGATGAAAGAAAAACACAAAACTTGAAGTCTTTCAACATGGCCAGGGCCCCACTGCAAAAACATGTTAAGTGATACACGATTACTGAGGCAGCCTACAACCAGGTCCCTGTCATCATTAACAGAAGCATCCACTGAGCCGGGTGTTTCAGCATCTCTTAGAGCTCTTCTTCTGTCTGGCTTTGAAGAGGTCCACCATGTGGTGTTTTGGGACTATGGCCTCGATTTTGCTTATCAGTTTATGCTACGCTGAGTTATGCTGGCGACAGCCACCACAAATATGCCCTGATTTTCAATGGATATGCACTGTTGCAAAGTGACACGGAGCAATGCAAAGCAGATTGGTATTTTCCAGATGAAAGGGTATTTTGCACTAGAAAGATGTCCTTGAATGAGTGCAGAAAGCAAAGTTTGTGCTGCTTTGCGTCACAGGGGCATTACTTGGGATGATCAGTGCAAACACCCAGAGGTTTTGAAGCAAGGCCAGACCCGCTAAGGTAACGGATCAAGGCGACATGAAAGACATGGCCGCTCTGGGCGCTTGACAATAGTCACAATCGTTACATTATAGTTGTTGTTGTAAACAGTTCCATTCAATATAGCTGGATGCAAATGAATATTGAAGTACAATAATTTATCTTAATGCAATTTTTTTCTGCTGAGTGCATGAAAGGTGTGTATGTATGGGTATATGTGTGTAGGATAAATACGCGGTGGATGATGTGTTTCTATGAATTAACTGATTAAATTATTTATATTTATATATAAAAAATATATTGTGAACATAACCTTGAATAATAAACATTTCTATTTTTGTATGAAGGTAGATGTTTCTTTTCCTATGTTCGTACGTGCTTTCAGTTCTGTCTCGTAAAGGAATAGTTGCCTAGGACTTTTTTAAACTGATTTTTATCCCTGCCCTAGAAACTCTAGTTATGAGCAGTGGAACCCCTTTCTTTACATTACAGACCTACTAAGATAGACAGACTGGGCTTTGCATCAAAAAATAACACCTCCTTGAAGCAAGCATTAACTAGGGGAATTGTTTGCATTTAAAAAAAAAAAAACATTCCTAGTGTGCTGAAGTGGTCACCACACATCCAATGTGTGGTATTTTTGGGAGTTTTTCTAAACATAGGGGTCCTCATTTACAAGGCCATTGCGCAGCCGGTGCATCACTTTTTTTGACGCACCAGCGACGTACTGTGCCTGCCCATATTTACAAGGCCACATAAAGTCACGCTGGGTGACTTTTAACGGCCTTGTAAATATGGCCCCATTTCACTCATTACTCTGCATGAAAGGGGCGTTCCATGGGTGTTGCTGTGGGTGTTCCCATGCGACATCCATGGAACCTGACACATTCCCAGATTTACAATGTGTCGTAAATCTGGGAATGGGTCTAAATCCTACACCGCAACGAGGCCCTGCTTGCAACCATCGTCAGAAACCATGAACTCAACATCGTCTCCTACGCCAACGACACTCAGCTGATCCTCTCCCTCTCCGACGAACCCACAGACGCCAAGAACAACTTCCACAGCAGAATGAAGGCAGTAGCCACCTGGATGAAGGACAGCTGCATCAAGCTCAACTCAGACAAGACCGAAGTCCTCATCCTGGGTCCCAACCCCTCTGCCTGGGCCGACACTTGGTGGCCCGCAGCGCTCGGAACCCCACCACACCCACAGACCACACATAAAACCCCTGCATCTTCCTGGACTCCTCGGTCTCAATGAACTGCCAGATCAACGCCGTCTCATCCTCCTGCTTGCACATGCTCCGAAAGATATTCAAGTGGACAAGCAAAACAGTCACCCACGCACTCGCCAGCAGCAGACTCGACTACGGCAATGCACTCTATGCCGGCACCACGAAAAAACTCCAAAAGAAGCTGCAAAACAGCCGAAACGCCTCCGCCAGATTCATCCTGAACATTCCTCGCCGCAGCCACATCACCGACCACCTGAGAGACTTCCACTTGCTCCCAGTCAACAAAAGGATCACCTACAAGCTCCTCCAGCATGCCTACAAAGCCCTCCACAACGCCGGACCCGCATACCTCAACCACCACATCTCCTTCCACACCCCCACCAGACATCTCCGCTCCGCCCATCAGGCCCTGGCCACCATACCACGGATCCGCAGGACCACCGCTGGAGGAAGATTCTTTTCCAATCTCGCTGCAAGGACCTGCATCTCAGGCAATCACAATCGCTGCCTCAATTCAGGTAGGACCTCAAGACCTGACTCTTTGACTGAACAGCAGAACCCCCCCCCAGCGCCTTAAGACCCTTACGGGTGAGTAGTCACACTCTTCAAACTCCTGATTTTCTGATTGATCGAACGAGGAGAAATTACTTGTATTTCTCCTTGTTTTTTTCTCTTTCTAAGTGTGCTGCATTCTGCAGCACGCACAGAAAGCGGAAAATGCCATCAATTATTGTTTTTGTGCAGTAAGGCGACCCTTCCTGCACAAAAACAATCATCCTTGCAATGCAGGCACCCTTGCAACATGAAGCCAATTGTGCGCCAGCACAGGGGAAAGTATACAGATGAGTGGTATTGTTGCTAATACGACGCAACCCTGTGCTTTTAAAATGACGCAGCTCGGCACAGCAAAATGGCTTGCGTTGCTGCGCTGTGTCATTTTGCAGTAAATTAAGCCCAGGATTTTTGCTGGAAGTGTATACTCAGTGTAAATTCCATGCTACATGGCACACATTCACTTCTGTACCGTGGTACAGACTGTGCGTCATGCAAGGCAGCCTTATTAGAGCACCAGCGCAGAGCATGACAGCAGCAACTGGCCACTGTTAGTAAAGGTGACTAAACACTGTTTTTATCTCTGTCGCAACGCAGCACTACAAATTTTGTTGCTGCATGACAAAATAACAAATGTGGTCCTAAGTCTGCACCACAGGTATTTTTTGCAACAGGATATGTTAACGTCATCATTCCAGCCCACGCACTGACGGGCTGAGAAGTTATGTATATGAAAAATAAAAAGACGTTGCGCCTGTTCTCAGCCCAAAGTGCCCGAATTAAAAGCAAAAACAGAAGCCTCATTAAAAATAACTTTTACCACCCTCCTAGTGTCGCATTTTAATCGGTGTTCAGCACCTAAATATATCGAAGTTGATATTTATTTAGATTAAGTGCTGAACTGCGCCGGGCAGTTTCTTCAGCAAATTCTGGGGCAGATTTACAAGCCCCTTGCACCACTGGTGCGTCACTTTTTACTGGTGGCGCATTTTACTGCTCCATATTTACAAAGACAGAAAAAGCCACCCTGCCTGACTTTTCCTATCCTTGTAAATATGGCCCCTTTGCACGCAGCACTTTGCGTGAAAGGGGCGTTCCATGGGTGTTGCTGTGGGTGTTCCCACGCAACACCCATGGAACCAGACACATTACCAGATTTATGAGGAATTGTAAATCTGGAAATGCGTGTGAATGCAACGCCTCCCCTTTCTATGCGTGCTGCATTCTGCAGCACACATAGAAAGAGGAAATCACCTCTAATTATTGTTTATGTACAGGAAGGGTTCCCTTCCTGCACATAAACAATCATTGAAACAATGACGTTTTTCAACTTCTATGTGTGCTAATGCAGCACAGAGATGCGACATATTGTTGTAAATATATCGCATCCCTGTGCTTTGAAGGTGACTCAGTGCGGCGCAGCCAAATGGCTTGCAGCACGCACTGTGTCACTTTCTTGTAAATCTGCCCCTCTGTTCTTTTCGTTATGACGATTGTGGGCTTCCCACAGGGCAAACAATTCTAGGCCTCTGCTCTGTTGCGTGACTTATGCGTTCATACAAAATTCACGTGTGCACCTAAATTTCACGCTAATGGCAGCAACTCCAAAAGTGTGCTAAAACTCGCGGACCAAAATCTGGGCAACTAAGTGACACTCGTGTCAGAACTATGGAAACAGTGAACCCTACTAACAGAACTACTAACTACTAACAGAACTGTCTCTTCTTAAGAGGTGCTATTACCACCCTTTCACAACATTTAATATATTTTGAAAGGATGAGCTGACCCTGCAGGGATTCAGGTTTACATTTCACGCCAGTTAAACATAGGTGTACTGGTATCCTGTACACAGAGTGCTCAACTCATCAGGGTGTGTGTCTGACTGGAAAGCAGCGGACAGGAAGAGAGCGCGCGGGTTGCACCTTCTTGACGGAGTGGCATGGGCCGGCGAGACTAATCCCCACAGGAATGTCACGTGTAATAATATTCCTCAGACCCTCACAAATTCCCTGCTTAAGCCCATCTGTACACACACTGTAAAATTGTCAGGATTGCTTGAGCTGGCTGAGCACACACAAAGGGGCATTATCTATCCCGCCCTCTGCCAACAGCGCTCGCTCGCGCAGAGAATCCCGCTACCAGCTCAGAGTAAAATTGCGCATTATTTGGAGCCGGGGTTACAGAACGGTGGACTTGAGCCGGACTGCAGCGCGCGATAGCAGGCGCCTTCTTAGATAACAAAAGATAGCTTATCCTGGAATGTGATGTAATAAAGCCGTATTTACTCAGCCCTCGGTCTTTTTACATTCACATTTCTTGAAGCCTCCGTGTACAACGTTCTCTGGGGCCTCCCTTTACCTGTGGCAGAAACTCTGTACTGTGCGCCACCTGAATATCGAAGATAGAATGTGGTGGTATAGAAATATGGATGACAAAATATAGAAATCAAAATTTTAAAAGTGTAGTACCTATAGATTTTATGTACATAACGCCACATATATTGACTCGATTCCATGAAGATCTATCCATGATCAAAGCAACCCTTCTTTTTGTCTCTCAGTTTGGACACATTTCTTGGAGAAATTATTTTTTCTTTCTTTGCTGACTAAATGAATGAAATAACTAACTTTGTGCATCACGTGGGTATTAATTTTGATGCAGTTGTGACTTTATCTTTGAGTTCATAATTGCCACTATTGTATTCAAAGGATCAAATAGTATCAAGTGAATTGTTGACATAACATTATTTATTTCTGATTATGTTGCCATCATCCCTATGAGAGACAATTTGAATATGAAGTATGTTGTTTTTAACCTGTCTTATAATTCACACAGACGCTGGATATCATTGATTTCTAAATATTTTGTAAGAATAAAAACATTTTATGTGTCATGTTTAATTGTACACTTAGCCTTTTTTGAGTATCATTTTGTAATTATCATTGATACTGTTAACTGGAATTGTAGTTGCCTAGGTATTGTTTTGTACAATCATAACTCCACATATATGCACCTTGATGATATATATCTTCAAAATACACAAATAATAGCCCAGTATTTGTAAAGCGTGAACTAATCCCCCCTAAGGGTTTCAAGGCGCTTCGGGGCTGTCGGGAACATTAAGCGAGCTATTGCCCAGAGGCACTATGGTGCTGGGCTGATTTGCCGCTGGCGTTCGAACCGTGAGCCCCGTGCTCCGGAGTCAGCCGCCCTGGCCGATGCGCGACACCTCTCACAGATGTGGGGCTAGGAGTAGTAAATCTATACTTCATCTACGTGAACCTACCTTTCAATATTTACGTCTTCTATATTTTGTCCACAATATTCTTGTGTCTCCTTATTCATATCCTGGATGTTCAGCAGCACTGCCCTCTGTGCCGATGGAACGAAATGACAGTCTAGGCCAGGGTTCTTCAAACTCGGTCCTGGAGGGCTGGATCCATGCCAAATTTTTAGCATATTCCCATTTAGATAAATGCAGTTATCTTAAAAATCTGGCATGGATTTGGCCCTCCAGGAGCGTCTTTGGAGATCCCTGGTCTAGAGGAATCAGGCTGGCAGAATTTCTGCCCTCATTTTGCACTGATTTCCCTTCTCTGTTAAGGTGCGGATGGAAATCTGCCATATTTAGAGTGCTCCACCACAATCTCCAAAGTTTACTTGCTAAAATAGCTGAATCTACCAGTAGATGTGCCCGGAGTTGGAGAAATCTGCCGTAGAAAGTCTAGGCTAGTGGAATTTAAGCTAGCAAATATTTGCACGGGAGATGTGCCCCAAAATAGGGAGGATTGAAGAGGTCGCCCATCTAGCCTCCATGCCATGCTGCAGATGTTTACCACCATGTTCAGAACACGCTTCTCCTCTTCCCGTGAAGGTCTGCCACCCTCTCAATGACAGTCAGTCTTGCACATAAGTCCACGTTGCATGCCCATACCATCCATTATAGATTGGGTAGGTAACTCTGCCCTGCGGCTCACAGGATGGCAGAGCCTGAGAAGTAGCGGCAGGTGGGATATCTGCAAGGTGTAATAGGAAACATGGCTCTCGGTTTTAAAACCTGTTTGTCCAATATTGTCTTCTCTTTCCCCAACACATAGATTTGCAAGTGAAAATTGTACAACTAGGTCCCAGGTGACAGAAGTGCCCCGGGGACACAGAAGGCACTTTGGTTTTACAGAAGGGACTCCATATTCTTGTGTATCTCCTTCCTTTGCACCTACACAATGTCAGGGGCACATTCTCTTTGCCTGTGACATGGTAATGCCTTTGCCCCAATTCTGCATTACCAATGTGGGCACAGGGGCGTAGAGGCCCTATGTGTGCGCCTGATAGGAAACGGTGCATAGTCATTGCATTATTCAAGGGCGCCTTCGAGAAGTTAAATGGGGGGTGTCATGGTGACAGGCTGCTGCTCCCCAATATTAGGCTAGTCTCCTCCCTGCAGTGGAAGTGGGAGCAGTGGTTTGAGGTCACCACTCTGACTTTCACTGCCATCTCTCACTGTGCAGAGGAAAGCAAGTTTTGTTTGCAATTGGGTCAGTGCTTAATTTGAGACTGTGGTTTCCGGTGCTCGGCATCGGCACTCAATTGACAACACTGGCACTTATGACAGTCTGCCGCATGATGGTGCTCTTTCTCTTATTTAAAGACAAGCATAACAACAGCTGTTTATTAATTCAATGCACTTTAAAAATGACGAATACCTGGCGCCCAAGCCATTCTTATAGTTTTAGAGGTTTGGAATAGTCAGAATTGTCATACTTATAGGTGTGTGATGGTTAGTAGTTGTGTTGTTCTTCTTATTGGCAGTGCTGACAGCAGCAAAGGGCGGTGCAAGCAGAAGTGGCCTCCCGAAGAGGCCCTGGCCCTTCTAGTTTTACAAATTAAGCACTGAATCTGGTGCATGAACCTGGTTTACTCCTGACGCACTTGACAATACGTAGCCCAGCAGAGACAGCTTGGTGCACAGTGGCTTAAACTAGTGCATCCTGGACCCTAGTAAAAGGAAAGTTTTGGGCCCCCTAGCTGCTGTTTGATTTATAAAATACAGCAATAATCAAGGTTCAGTGGGCCTGCAAGGCCTCTGCGCCCAGTACCACTGCACCTGCTGCAAAAATGAAAGCTACAACCCTATCAGTGCACCCAGTTTTTGTGATACAGAGGCTGGTACTTAAAGTAGGAGTGATATTTATTAGAGTCATGATGTTAGTTCTTGAACTGCTGGGGAGCTCTTCTCCCAGCATCCACCAGTCAGACCATCTGCTGAACCATAGTCACCTCCTTCCAGTTTCCACTTCCTGTTGTTTCTACAACAGGAAGAAATGTCCCCCTTCAGGGTCCAAGCTTAAGCTCGCCTTGACATCTTTCCAGTGCTTAATTTGAGCCATGGTTTCCAGTGCTTGACTCCGGCACTTTATTGGCAACACCCTTATGACAGTCTGCCACATGGTGGTGCTGTTTGTTCAAATTAAAGATGGTTACAACAACAGTTGTTTATTTATTCAATTTACAAATTCCTAATACCTGCCGCCCAAGCACTTCTTATAGTTTTGGAGGCCTGGAATAGTCTAAAATGTCACACTTGCAAGAGTGTGATGGTTAGTAGTTGTGTTGGTACTGTCATTGGCAGCTGCCGGCAGGGGAAATGGGTGGGGCAAGCTGCAGTGGCCTCCAGACGAGAGTCCCGGCACTTATTTTTGTACTGTATCTTTCTGTACCAGAAATCTATTAATATGGAGGGGACTTAAGAAATAAAGAGAATTGAAGATGAATTTCACATCCTGCCAATAGGTTCATGTTATCTTCCAAGGAACACTTTTTTCTCTCTCAAAATATGTATAGAGATTTTGCCGCACTGCCTAAAATCAGGTCCTATGAAATATTCCATTGGAGAGACAGTCAACAGAGATTATCACATTAAAGCCTGACCAATGCTGAGAAAGGGGACAGAAAATATTGCTTTCTGTGTAGATTGCATATGGGAGAAAAAAACGATTGTGAGAAACAGCATAGCTGAGCCTATTTTTCAGATTTAGAATAATCCCCTGCAGAAGCACTTCCCAGAAGCTGGAATGATACACTGCCAACTGACAGAATGAGATAAGAGAGTAATAGACCTCCGGGTGGAGCCAAGCCAAAGCCCAGTCTATGCATATTTTAAATAATTGCTAAAAATGTAATCTAGAGCTTTGCACTGTCAAGCCAGATCTAAACAGGAAAGTTTACCTTACCTAAAAAGGTCATTATTACGAAAAGTTTAGAATAATCAGGCACTAATACTTGGTGTATTTTGTCATTAAAGGACACACGACTTTGGGAGTCATTTAGAATATGTAGGAGGCTGCACAAAATCTGGTGACGTGTGTGGAAAGTGGTTTTCTGGGCATATAGCTTTATTTTTGCGTTAAGAAAAAAAGTTCTGCATTTCATGACTATCAACACCAGAGGGCAAGCAAAAAACTGATGCTGATTTGACACCAATAACTGCAGGAAAGGAGCCCAAAACAATGCTTGCACATTTGTTTCTAAATTTGCAATAGTGTCATGATAATTGGTTGAGGTAATGGTATTACAGAATTAAGGTATACCAGCCAAACATCTGGCATTGTGTGAATGGCTCCATTAGTGGAGTGGTGGTCTTGTATCCCAAGTGGCAATGCAGCACAGCTCCCTGGTTCATAAACAGCAGAATGTAGTCTCGAACGTATTTCCATTGATGCCCTAAGAACATTCTTCTAATTCTTCTTTAAAGGGGTAAGCTTTTCTGTGCTGCCCGACGCCTCTAGAATCCTTATAACAATGTTCCTGATTTTACCTGGTTATTCCTCCCCAGAGTTCCCGATACCAGGGGCACTGATAACAGGGGGGAGGCAAGTGGCGATACAAATTACAGGGATCACAAATAGGATCACCTAAAAAATTAGGAATCCCAGGGGCAAGCAGAAATTTGATTCCCAGTTCTCCCCAGAATTTCACCCTGGAAGGCGGTCAGCGCGTCAGACACAAACACCAGCTCTGGTAGCCAGACCCTCACAGAACTGAGTGCAAGGTAGCCTCTCAGCTGCTTCAACATGAACTCTGGCACAGTGAAATTTCAGATGTGTTGTTTGATGAAGAGCAGAGCTTTTGTCAAACACACATCACAAGGACCTTCCCTCCTCATCCATTTTTTAGTCTCAGTCCTTAATAATAGGATGTGAGCACCTCCCAGAGAAAGAGGCACTCCATTGCGTATCGGTCTTCACTAGAGGATTCTCTGTCCTTTCTGCTCCAGGCACTGTGCTGACAAAACCGGTTTAACCACAACTGCCTGCAAGAGACGCCCCGCAGTACCCTCATCAGTGGGTACAGTGATTGGCTTTTTTTGATGGTTTCTTCAGGTATGGTGTTCGGCATGAACTTCTAGGTTGGACTTTGGTGTGCAAGTGTCCATGGTCATGGACCACTACTGACAGGGCCCATTGGTTCGCTCCTCTTGGTTTGCTCTCCCCTCCTCACCTAGGTGTGTCTGGTGGTGTAGGGATGATTGCATCCAGCACCCACCCCATGCTGATTTTCTACTTTGAGCTCCAATGGGGCAATATTTTTGTAAACAATATTTAAGAAGCAATATTTACTTCACAGGAAATTCTGACTTTGATATTCTGGTACCACACTGTGGGGGGCATCATCTTGGATTGAGCTGATCTGTGTGTGCATGGAATGCCTTGACCCCCTGCATGTCTTGACCTACATTTTGATTTGGACACTGCTGTGATTCGTTGGTGTGGGGTTTTGTGACACCTCTTCTCTTCTGTCTTCCTGCTATCATGTTCCCTTGGTGCTTATGGACTTGCCTTTTTGGTTTCTCCTGGTCCTTCCTGTGTTCTGGACTTCTGCTGGTGTCCTCACTGTGGTTCCTGATTGACTGGCATTGTAGCTCCAAGGTTAGTTGCTCGACATTAATAGACATAATTTATCTGTACAGCATGGGTTCAGGTTCCGCTGAGCCCCACTCATGCTGTAGTCCATTTGATACTGGGACTTTCAAAAAATTTCTATTTTGCCTGGTTCAGGGCACCTGGTGGGCTGCCCTCTCTGGATTTCTGCATGGAATTGCTGTATTAATGTATCTTTCTCTGCTCTTTGTTGGCATTGACCTCTAGCATACACATGTTACTTGTGTCCTGCTGGTGGGGTGTTTTGTCTCTTGAGTTTATGATTCAGTGTACTCCTGGTCCTCCTGTCCTCCTGATCCTCCTGGTCCCCACACCCGGGTCTGCTTCTTTTTTTTTTTGTTCAAGTAGATTTAATTGAAATTTTCACAAAATGAACAGAGGTAAAAGCAGTAAAGAAAATACAGTAGTAAGTGATAAATTAATCAAAAAACAAACACAAAATACAATGAAGAAAGGAAGGTTCCGTCTTGCATCCATGCTATAAGGGTACCCGGGTCTGTTTCTTAGCTTCATCCTTCATGGGCTCCTCTAGATCGTTTTAATCTTCCCAATCTGGCATGTTGGCTCAGCTTGCTTTTGTATTCTGTAATCAAGGTCTCCTCTTCACCTTCTATGTCTTCTTGGTGCGGCATATTGGCTCAGTCTGTTCAGTGTTTGACTACCATACCTTTTGGTTGTCTGTTTGTCTTCCAGTGAGGCCTCTGTAGGTTTCTGCCCAACTCTGGTTCTTACCTTTGGGCTTTCTGTCTCATGGTGGCATTACATGTGTGTTTACCCTTACCCCAGAGTTGCCATATTTGCAAACGCATTGGCTGCTTACAGACTTTGGCTCCTGCCAGGTATTTATTGGTCATTGGAGTGTCCTGAGTGACCTCATTTCCTGGCAGGTATTATTGGGGCTTCATAGGGGGGTTCCCTTTTTTCTTTGCAGCAGGAATCCTCTATGCTTTTGCTCCTTGGTGATGGTATTCCTTTACCATGACTGTAATTGTTTGAGAGATACAGTTTGTGACCCTTGGCTGAGGACTCTGGTTTAACACTCTGCCATGTCTCCTGGCAGGGTGCACGGGGTTATGACTGCTTTTCATCATTTGTGTCTTGTTTTGTTTCATCGGGGTGCTCCCCTGCTCATATAGATCCCTGACACTTGTCTAGGGCAATGGCAGCTCCTTTCTGATTTTGGTATACACTGCACTCCTGAACATGATGGTGGTCCAACACCACTTCCTGTCTGCATTCCTCATTTGGCTTCCAGTCTTTTGCCATGGGCTTTGGTTCAAGCATAGAAAATTGGCATTGGTCTTGTGAGCGTGACCTGAGGGCTGTGTTTCCAAAGTTCACTTTCTAGGCTCTTCATAATTTTTTCACTGGCATACTTCTCATAACACCAAGATGTCTTTGCACTCATGTCCTTTTTTGCCAAGGGCCTGCCTTCCTTCTGATGGCTTTTTCTTCATAATGCTCCTCTTCTTCTGGCTAAATGGTACGGTGAGTCTCACTGCAATGTCTGGGTTTCTTTGGCTAGTTGTACGTTCAGTGCCTTATCCCTGACTGCCTTGATTTTCTGGTTCTCTCCCCCAGGATTGCTCTCCCCAGGGCACTGTGGGTCCTCTTAGTGCAATCTTCCCAATTGGCTGGTTTTGGTATCAGCTCCCTGGCTCCCCAAGGTGTGCCATGGGAAGCCTTTGGAAGCCGTAGAGGCCCTGTCCTCTTTCTTTTTTTTCTGATCTCTAGGGCAGTTTGGTGAGCTTATGGCACTGTTGCCTCTTTTCCCTTCCTCTTTCCTAAATGGGGTCTAGGTATTTACTCCTCAGTGTTCAAGTGGGATAGACGATAAGTGGGGTCAGCAAATGACACCTGTATTTTCCTTAAGGGAACAACCTCTATCTTCTTGCTCTTTTTCCATCTTGGTTGCCTACCCGTCCTCCCACAGGGACGGTCTGGGCTGGGGCCTGTGGGGTGTTGAAGTCACTCTGGTTACACGTACTCCTTCTACCATAATATAGTCTTGAATTATTCTGCTCATTGGTTTTGCTGGTCTTGGGGACTCCATTCTTGTCAGGGGGCACGTCTTCCACTCCTATTTGGAGCACACAGTTTCTACTGGTTGAAAATCCTGGTGATTAGTATGAGTTGCTTCTGTGTTTAGTCTGCTCCTCTACACTCTACAGGTGCCTCCTTCTTCTACATGGCACAGGCTTTGGGACACCTTGGGAGAATCTGCCTCTCTAGATGGTTCTTAACTTTCATGTGCTTGAGGCTTCCTTTACCTCTGCCTCTGGATGCCTTATTTCCTATGTTCTCCACCAGACTCTGCCTTTGGGGTTCACACAGGAGCCCTGGTTTCAAGGATCTCATTGTTTCTTCAAGATTAATTTCTTTCTCTTTTGTGGAGGGCTTAGTATACCTGTCCTTCATGCCGCCTCAGTCTGGAGGCTGCTTTAGTTCTTTGTGAATGACCCTGGGCTCTTGTCCCTTCCTGGATTCACTGTGTTGCCTTGCTGCTTACTGCCATTCTCTTGTTTATTGTTCCAGTCTCGTTTGACCTTCTGCCATCTGCATCCCTTTGCAGTTGGTTTGTTTTTCTTTGTCTTCTCCATGGCTTTCTTCTCCCTGCTGTGTCCCATTTTAGGATGATTCAGAGGCATATTTTCTAGGGGTTGGGCTGTATTTTGTTCTTTTTATTTATTTTTTCCTCATTTTGCCTCAAAGAGCACCATCTTGTAAATGTGACTGTCCCAAGTGCTGTGTCCTGGGCTTTGAGGCAGTCAGTAATGCAGGTTACAGCTCCAAAAGATTCCTCCCGCTGTTACTGGCTTAGGAGTTCTAATCATTGGATTTATCCTCTACTGTTCACCAGGTCTTGGCTGGTTCCTAAAAGAAGCGTGCACCCCCACTTTTTTTTATCCATTTTATAAAAGAATTTAACGGAGTTCCACCACTCACACCAGGCTGGTGGCTCTAATTGACACCATTTCTTACAAATTTCTCTCCTGGCCAGGAGATATAAGAAAAATATCAGTTTAGATTGAGTTGATATCACTTTTTCCACATCTCTATCTTTCCATTATATACCAAATACGATTGTAATGGGAATTACCTCCACTGATACTCCAGAGAGGTCTGATATTGTCTTACCCACTCTCAACCAGAAATCTTCCAGAGCGGGGCAGCTGGCAAACATGTATATATGTATATAAGATATCTAAGGATCATACAGAATCTTGAGGACATTATAAGGGTCAATTTGAAGAGAGTCAGTAATGAGGTAGATAGGTTACTGAAAAAATGTAGGAATCTGCCACTTACTATATATTGACGGGTTAATCTGGTAAAAATGTCCATTCTACGGTGTTGGACTTGGCCCTTTTGGCAGGGTCATCCCTGAATGTTGGAGACACGCAATGGCCAATATTGGAGGAAATAAATATGATACCCATTTTTAATTTGTCATCTATTGCCTTAGATACATCAAGTACCACGTTGTTATCTAAGGTTCTGTCTTTTGTACCACACACCAGAGCTAATGTCTTTGAATTACATCAAGACATAGTAGCGTTTTTTCGCAAAATCAGATTGAAAAATTCTTTGCTGATAAAGATCCCAGTACAGACTTAGGGGCCGATACCGATCTCGGTCGGAGGCGCACCCAATACCATTCGGTCGGGAAAAAAGCCATGCGAATGCCTGTTTCCCGACCGATCCGTACAGCATACCGAACGAGTAAGTACGATGCGCACAACAGCACAGAATCCGGCCGAGTCGTACTCACGCAATCCAGGTCCTGTCCTCCAACCGAGGCGAATCCGGAAACGCAGAATCGAGTCGCACGGAAGGGAAAATGCAGCCCCTTCCGGCCGAACAAGTACGATGCGCTTTCCGTACGCGCCGAACCCGTCGCTACGCACGGCACGTCAAAGCATCCGGGAGAGGCGCACATAAGCTCCGATTCGCGCCACAACGCGATCCACGGCTACGAGGCGAACACGCCAGCGACGAGGACGACGCGAAGCGACGAGAAAGACGAACGACACGAACCAACCATGAATCCCTTCGTCCCGATCATACCAATATTCTACATTTACTACCGGAACAGGCACGGACGCGTACGGCGCAGAAGGTAAGTCAGACACCAACCACAAAACACATACAACATGTACACGACACATCACACACACACAGAGAGATGCAGAATTTACTTACACCAGCAACAGCAGCACCATAGGGGCGGGATGCCCATCACCAATGCCACATATGCACACAGGGGCCTGAATGCGCACCACCACCCCTACCCAGGGGGGCCGGATGCCAACCACCACTACCACCCTTAGCCAGGGGGTGCCAGATGCCCACCACCACTACCACCCTTACCCAGGGGGGCTGGATGCCTACCACTACTACCACCCTTAGCCAGGGGGTGCCAGATGCCTACCACTACTACCACCCTTACCCAGGGGGCTGGATGCCTACCACTACTACCACCCTTAGCCAGGGGGTGCCAGATGCCCACCACCACTACCACCCTTACCCAGGGGGCTGGATGCCTACCACTACTACCACCCTTAGCCATGGGGGTGCCAGATGCCTACCACTACTACCACCCTTACCCAGGGGGGCTGGATGCCTACCACTACTACCACCCTTAGCCATTGGGGCTGGATGCCTACCACTACTACCACCCTTAGCCAGGGGGGTGCCAGATGCCTACCACTACTACCACCCTTAGCCAGGGGGGCTGGATGCCTACCACTACTACCACCCTTAGCCAGGGGGTGCCAGATGCCTACCACTACTACCACCCTTACCCAGGGGGCTGGATGCCTACCACTACTACCACCCTTAGCCAGGGGGTGCCAGATGCCCACCACCACTACCACCCTTACCCAGGGGGCTGGATGCCTACCACTACTACCACCCTTAGCCATGGGGGTGCCAGATGCCTACCACTACTACCACCCTTACCCAGGGGGCTGGATGCCTACCACTACTACCACCCTTAGCCAGGGGGCTGGATGCCTACCACTACTACCACCCTTAGCCAGGGGGTGCCAGATGTCTACCACTACTACCACCCTTAGCCAGGGGGTGCCAGATGCCTACCACTACTACCACCCTTAGCCAGGGGGTGCCAGATGCCTACCACTACTACCACCCTTAGCCATGGGGGTGCCAGATGCCTACCACTACTACCACCCTTACCCAGGGGGGCTGGATGCCTACCACTACTACCACCCTTAGCCAGGGGGCTGGATGCCTACTACTACTACCACCCTTAGCCAGGGGGGTGCCAGATGCCTACCACTACTACCACCCTTAGCCAGGGGGGCTGGATGCCTACCACTACTACCACCCTTAGCCAGGGGGCTGCCAGATGCCTACCACTACTACCACCCTTACCCAGGGGGGCTGGATGCCTGTCACTACTACCACCTCTACCCATGGGGGGCTGGTTGCCTACCACCAACACCACCCCCACTCATAGGATGGACAATGCATGACACAACCAGCACACCACAACCTAGGGAATGCAAGAAAAAGACATCCCCCCAACACCATGACAAGCGTGTGTCAAATGCCTACAACACTGAACATGACTTTGAACATACAATGTGACCCCCTATCACATGTGCCACACATATATGTGTGTAGCCCCCACAATGCAAGCAGGCCATGACCATTGTGGCAATGAGGTCCAAACCCCCAACATCACAGTGACCAAAATGTAAGGGTGGGGTCCATAGCTGAAGCACATTTTGAACAGTGTGGCAATGGGGTCCAAACCCCCATCATCACAGTGACCAAAATGTAAGTGTGGGGTCCATAGCTGAAGCACATTTTGAACATTGTGGCAATGGGGTCCAAACCCCCATCATCACAGTGACCAAAATGTAAGTGTGGGGTCCATAGCTGAAGCACATTTTGAACAGTGTGGCAATGGGGTCCAAACCCCCATCATCACAGTGACCAAAAGGTAAGTGTGGGGTCCATAGCTGAAGCACATTTTGAACAGTGTGGCAATGGGGTCCAAACCCCCATCATCACAGTGACCAAAATGTAAGTGTGGGGTCCATAGCTGAAGCACATTTTGAACAGTGTGGCAATGGGGTCCAAACCCCATCATCACAGTGACCAAAATGTAAGTGTGGGGTCCATAGCTGAAGCACATTTTGAACAGTGTGGCAATGGGGTCCAAACCCCCATCATCACAGTGACCAAAATGTAAGGGTGGGGTCCATTGCTGAAGCACATTTTGAACATTGTGGCAATGGGGTCCAAACCCCCATCATCACAGTGACCAAAATGTAAGGGTGGGGTCCATAGCTGAAGCACATTTTGAACAGTGTGGCAATGGGGTCCAAACCCCATCATCACAGTGACCAAAAGGTAAGTGTGGGGTCCATAGCTGAAGCACATTTTGAACAGTGTGGCAATGGGGTCCAAACCCCCATCATCACAGTGACCAAAATGTAAGTGTGGGGTCCATAGCTGAAGCACATTTTGAACAGTGTGGCAATGGGGTCCAAACCCCATCATCACAGTGACCAAAAGGTAAGTGTGGGGTCCATAGCTGAAGCACATTTTGAACAGTGTGGCAATGGGGTCCAAACCCCCATCATCACAGTGACCAAAATGTAAGTGTGGGGTCCATAGCTGAAGCACATTTTGAACATTGTGGCAATGGGGTCCAAACCCCCATCATCACAGTGACCAAAATGTAAGGGTGGGGTCCATAGCTGAAGCACATTTTGAACAGTGTGGCAATGGGGTCCAAACCCCCATCATCACAGTGACCAAAAGGTAAGTGTGGGGTCCATAGCTGAAGCACATTTTGAACAGTGTGGCAATGGGGTCCAAACCCCCATCATCACAGTGACCAACATGTAAGTGTGGGGTCCATAGCTGAAGCACATTTTGAACATTGTGGCAATGGGGTCCAAACCCCCATCATCACAGTGACCAAAAGGTAAGTGTTGACAAAGAAAAAGCTGCAACTGCCAAACTGCATGGATGATTCCTGGTCACAGAACATAAAACACATCAGTGGCAAAGTAGTGCATGTGTCCCATTGCAACATAAATTGGGGGAGGCAAATACTGCAGTGCAAATAAGACATACCTTTGGCCATGTGCAGACAAACAACACCCATGGGGGCTGACACTGTCAACATTCATCAATGACACAATGACAGAAGTGACCATCAGAATGCAGACCCACATATTTGCACCAATGGGCACACAAATGCAGATACCCTGTGGAGACTGTAGATGTGAGGTGAACAGATACCATACCATGGCAGCAATGGGACACACAAACCATGATCATTGTGCTGACCGATGACCTAGGAGTCCCAGGGACAGCAGGGGAAACCCACCAAACTACATACAGCCAATGGCACACCCAAGATATGCCAATGCAGTGGTGCAGATGCACAAACACAAACAGGCAGACCCACACTGCACATCATACACAACAGGTGAGGGGGGGTGCCAGTGTCCCCAGGCAACCACACAACACATGAGGAGACCTGAATACCAATCATACAGATGTGCATACAGTGCCACACAAAGGTAACTCATGGATCCAAATCCGCTATGTGGGCAAGCAGGCATTGTCAGATGAGAGGGAGCACAAATCACACATGTCACACAGGCACGTAGGAACAGCAACTGACACAGCAAGACACAGACACACCACAGCACTACCCCCAGGGCCCCCACAATGTGGTGACCCTGGGCTGCATTACAATCCCACTGTGATGACAAAGCTAAATGTCGTTCACACTGTGAACCACAGTCATGTGTCCTGAGCAACAAACTACCATCACACCTACACAAGCACAAATCAATCAGCACGGCCAGTAAGCCAAGGCCAACATGGAGGCAGGGGCCTAGCCGGGCAACAACTCTCATCTGCACACACTCAACACCACACCCTCGACCTCCAACAATGTGCAGCAGTGAAGCACACATGCACTGGTGACATTGCACATGCACCCATGACTATTCCAGGGAGGTGGGTGGGAACCAAGGTGCAGAAACACATCACACATGGCCACTCAACAAGACTCCTGAATGTCTGACACACTGCACACTACGCTGTACATGGACATGACGGCAATACCACACCAACCAATGGGATCCCAGCCACAGTCACACACCAATGAAGAAGCCAAGGTCACCCACAAAGAACACACATAGACAACAACCAACATTGCAGCCCGGACCCTGAGGAGTGCCAGCAGTCACACACACAACGTGTCACAATCACTGAAAGATAACACAAACTGGAAATCACATGACAGGGGCAAACAACAAGTGCCAAGGGGAAACCTGACTGTGACCCATCTGCGTCTGCACACAAACTCAGCCCTGACAGCAAACACACCTATGGGTGACACCCTGATGACCAGTAATGTGCCATGCACCAACATCACAGAGAACCCAGGGAGAAGACTTTGGGGGAACATAGGTCAACTCAGCAAGCATCACAAACAGGTACAACACTAGGGATCACAGCATGCACAGCTAAACGGAAGTGAACACACAGACATGCTCATACAACACACACCTTGGGCGCAGGCAATGTCACAGGAGTACACACTGCCATGAGGGGACTCCACTCCTGTGTGAGGAAAGCTGTGCCATATGTTGCCTCAGTAGGGCCCCATCATGTCAGCTGAGCACTTGGTCACACAATCAACAATTAGCACCAAATGAAGGCTCCCGTCACATCAGCCTGGTCATGGAAGTGCCAACGAAATCATCAGCACAGATCCAACACACTTGTATAGCAATGTTGCACTGACAACACAGATGAGTCCTTCCCCATTGATGCCCAAACCTGCATGTCCAGTGGAGATGGCCACACGGTCAGGGAAGTAGACGAATTGAACAATGGCAGGCACAACAGATGTGCAGGGGTGGAAGCCACAGATGTGAAATTGCTAATGTAAGTAGGAAATCCCATTGCCAAATACTGAACACATGACACCCTCAGATGCTGCTATGGATGACATGGATACACCACAGGATAGGACACATTCCCCCTGGACCACATGGGTTCCTGCACAGTAACACTTCATTATCATGAGACCAAATATCACCATCACTGCAGCAAGGGCATGGTTAGCATCATCAACAACATGTACATCAGAAGCATAAGCACTAGAGAACAGAAAGTTGCTTTATTCAGCATATGTGTGTATTGAAAACTGAAAGTCCAGAAAAAACACAAAGGCCAATGGCCAGTCCATTGTCAAAGTCCAAATAGGGTGACAGTGGCAGATGTCACCCTACGCATGCCTGCACTGCACAAAACCAGGGACAATCCACTAGGAGGGGCAACCGGGGGGCAGGCCAGGCACCGCAGGGACAGGATCAGGGCTCACCAGGAGGAAGCAGGGAAGGGGTGGTGGGTGCTGGAGAGCCACTGACAACTGCAGTGGAGGTGTCTGACATGGTGTGTGCCGGCACAACTGGGGGCATGACTCAGATGTTGTGGGTGCCGGCACGACTGCAGTGGACCCTGCAGATGGAGTGGACAGGTCCGCCACTGCAGTGCCCAAGTCAGACAGGGTGGTAGTGGACTCCACTGCAGTGCCTACCACCAGGGGAGGAGAATGGGGAACAGGCAAGGTGGGCTGGACAGAGGGGAGGACACCCTCACCACATCAGTGGCACAGACAAGCGCAGCGGGGGTGTGGTGCCGGGAGAGCAAGTGGCAGGGGGAGAAGGCCGGATCCTCTTGGGGATGGTATATCTGTGGGTGGGGGAACCTGGGGCAGGGTGTGGTGGGGGCACCTGTGGAGTGGGGGCCTGAGGGATGGAGGAAGGAGACCTGGTGCCTGAGCTGCAGGGCGGCGGCGGGGTCTTGCTCTTACGACTCCGGGGGGACTTGCGGGTGGGGGCCTCAGTCTGTCTGCGCCTGGGGGAGGGTGTCCGGGGGCGAGGGGCACTCTGATCCGTGTGGGTGGGCTTCCTCTTCCCCCTGAATGCTGTATCAGCTGGATCGGAGGGGAAGAGGCCGAGGCCACTGAGGAAGAGCCGCTGGGTCTTTGGGGTTGCAGGTGAGGCAAGGGAGGGTGCTTTGGAGGGAGAGGCAACTGAGGACTGCGCAGTGCTCATGGATGCGTGTGTGTGTTCCAGGGCCCCATCCCCTGTGAGTCTGGTTTCAGTCCCCTGACTGTGCGTGCGTGTGCGTTTTGTTTGTGGCGTGTGTGTCTGTGTGCTGGACGTGTGTGTGCTGGTGTGTGCCTGTGCCGGTGTGTGTGTGCTTGGGACGGGTAAGGTGCTGGGGAGTGTGGATGGAGCAGAGGCAGGAGGGCTGAGGGACTGTCTGAGGAGGGACACTGCTGCCGTCAGGGAGGAGTCCATGGACCTATTGCCCCTCTGTAGGTCAGACATGCCCGATGAGATGCCCTCCATGAACGACACCAGCTGAGTCAACAGAGCGGTGTGCGCATGGAGGACACTCAGCATGGCTGTCTGCCCTACATGGAGCTGGCGAAGGAGGTACACAGACTCCTCACTCAGGGCAGCAGGGGACACAGGGGCAGGGGGTGCGGTGCCTGGCCCAAAGGAGACACGCTCCCGAACATGGGAGCCTCCACGGACCTGGGGAATGGGAGCCGATGGGAGGGCGGTGGTGGTGCTGGTGGTGGCTGGGACAGCAACACTAGCTGGGGTGTGGTGGCTGCTGACACCCGCCTCCATAAGGGAGTCATCCTCCGAGTTGCTCTGGTCCTCAGCTGAGGTGGATGGTGCTGAGGACTCCTCGGTGTGGCTCCCCTCGCCCTCCGTGCCACTGAGTCCCTCCGACCACTCCTCGGCTGCTGACCCAGTCTCGCTCTCCAGCTCTTCCTGGTCCGTGGAGCTGTCCCCTTCCGTGGCCGTGGATGTATCTGCAAACAATGGGGAAACAGACAGGCATCAGTCACCTGCACCAAACGCACACACCACTGTGAGCACAGCACATTACAGAGCAAGCCCTGGCATCATTAGTTGAACATTGCTAAAAGTGCCCTAACTGAACAGGAGAAGCCAATTGTCAGTCTGATGCCAACCATGGCACTCACATCCCACATGGGCTTGCACCCATCTGTCTGGTGTCTGTTGGATAGCAACACCCCAGTGTGGACACATGCACCACCTACACAGTAGTTGGACAGTGCAGAGGACACGGTGTAGCATGTGGACATGCACACATCACAACTCTTGCCACTGAGTCAGTACAGGTTTCCGGATGAAAGGGATGCCCAGAGTCAAATAGGAAATGCATGTGATGCATACCAGCGACAGACACCATGATGCACCCATGTCCTGATAGCCATCGCCACAATGGTGTGCATGTATCACATGTCACTCCCCTGCAGGATCACCAATAAGTAGACACATGCCATGGCGGAGGCATGACTGCTAAGTCATACATCACTGTCTCAGTGATGTATGACTTGGCAGCCAGACAACAACACTCTGCACCGTGTCACAATAGTAGGTCATGGGGAATGCAAGTCCTGGAGCTGCACAAGTGCACATGTACATCCCCCACACAACACATCATCTTAACCCTCATCTGTCCAGGTCATACCGATTGGACATATGGGAGACCTGTGACACTACCCTCTGAACCTGAGCCCCTCACAATCTGCTGTGAATGGGAAACAGCTGCCTGAACTTCACATTCGCATACCCCAGTCTGCACGGGCAGCTGATCAAACACCTATGTGACACACAAGTATCGTCTCCTATGGTCACATCTCCAGTGGCATGCTGAGCCCCTACTGAGAAACACCCCAGCAGTCCTGGCAACAAATCCACAGCACACTGACACAGAGGCAGACACCTGAGGGGTCAAATCACTGCGCACAATGTGTTAGCTGATACACGGGAGTGGGAGTACAGAGTGCATTGCATGGCCTGGAGTAGGCATGACTGTCCTGCCCCACATGAATGAGGGATGAGCCCTGGACAGTGGATAGCTGGCTATGTATGTGTGACACACGTAATCTGCACACTCCTGGGGCCCAAACATTGTTCCCACCCGCTGCATGGGTGTGTGCCACATACCCCAGGCACATGTGGTGGCTCAGCTCAGCAAGTGGACCGCATATCAAAGCAACACGCAGATTACATGTCCGAACACAGGCGTTGTGTGAACAATGGACCCACCCATGATGCCCACAACAGAGTTAGGGAAACAGATGCTGTCCTCCACCTTTAGTGAAGCAAACTGCAAGGACACAGTCCCAAGTGACACAATTCCCTGAATGTAAGGGCCACACCTGGGTATAAGATGAGGAGTGGGCAGTGCACAATAGAGGGACATGGCTCCTGGACAACATGACTGCTGTACTGTGGCAGTTTAACCAGGCCAGAGGAGGGCACATAGCATGTAATACAGAGTTCACAGTGCAGTCTTTGACTCACCCCTCCTTGCTGCTGTCTGGCCTTCAGCTGCCCATCCAGGTCTGGAAACACCACCGCCAGGATCTGGAGCATGTGGGGGGTCAGGGTCCGTGTTCCGCCCCTCCTGCGAGGAGGCGACAGCTTCAGCTGGACCCGTGCAATCCTCCGGGTCCAGCCCCGAAGGTCCTGCCACCTCTTCTGGCAGTTGCGGATCCGGCGCTTGTAGACCCCCACGGACCGGACAGCCCGGACGATGTCCTTCCAGATCTCCTGCTTCCGATGGGCATTAACCTGTCAGGATGACAAAGTGAAAAGGCCATTACTACACATGCAACATATCCGTGCATGACACAGTTGTATATACATGTCTCAATCACAGGGGCACATGATGTACACAGGCAGTGCAACGCTGCCCATGGACAGTTTGCCAGAAGTCACTACATGGTATCATTGCATGGGAAGTAAAACCTTGTTCAAATGCACTGTCACTGCACCATACCTGTCCAGTGCATGTCACTACACACTATGGGGGTGACAACTACTCAGTGAGCCTGCTAGCCAGTGGCGTGCAGACTTTCAGCCTTGCTAGTCAGACAAAATGCACATTCAGAAAGGCAGTGCACAGAACACTCACCTGCTCCCCTGGTGTCCCATACAGCTTGCTGTACTGTGGAAGTAGGCTGTCCAGCAGGGCCTGGTTCTCCTCAAGGCTGAAGGCTGGGGCTCTCTCCACAGTACGTGCCATTGCAGGGTCCAGAGGGGGCAGAGACAGCAGCAGTGCAGTGGCAGATGTCGTCCTGGAGCATGTAGTGCAGGCAAGTGAGCTCTCAGGGGAACAGCCAGCAATATATATGTGCTGGAGAGGCAGATACTGTCCCATGTGTCCAAAGTGATAGGTCCAAGTCGTTTGCATCTTCTGAATCTGGCCAATCCATGGAATAGCAGCACCAATACACGCCCACAGCATCCTTCAAATCTTCAACTTCATGACATACATGATTTTGCAACATTGTTGTGGGTGACCAACTGAATTTCCAGCAACCGACTCGTTCGAATTTCGAAAACGCGTCCGTTGCCAGGCTAGGCCATTGTCAATGGGTGCGCACCGATCGGTCCATTGCTGTTCAACGCGTACAGGGGTACAACGCGTACCCGCACACATTGAATGCAATGGGCCGGCCGGGCACCGATCGGTCCATTGCTGATCAACGCGTACAGGGGTACAACGCGTACCCGCACACATTGAATGCAATGGGCCGGCCGGGGGCACCGATCGGTCCATTGCGGTACAACGCGTACAGGGGTACAACGCGTACCCGCACACATTGAATGCAATGGGCCGGCCGGGGCACCGATCGGTCCATTGCGGTACAACGCGTACAGGGGTACAACGCGTACCGCACACATTGAATGCAATGGGCCGGCCGGGGCACCGATCGGTCCATTGCGGTACAACGCGTACAGGGGTACAACGCGTACCCGCACACATTGAATGCAATGGGCCGGCCGGGGGCACCGATCGGTCCATTGCGGTACAACGCTGCATAGGGGTACAACGCGTACCCGCACACATTGAATGCAATGGGCCGGCCGGGGCACCGATCGGTCCATTGCGGTACAACACGTACAGGGGTACAACGCGTACCCGCACACATTGAATGCAATGGGCCGGCCGGGGGCACCGATCGGTCCATTGCGGTACAACGCATACAGGGGTACAACGCGTACCCACACACATTGAATGCAATGGGCCGGCTGGGGGCACCGATCGGTCCATTGCGGTACAACGCGTACAGGGGTACAACGCGTACCCGCACACATTGAATGCAATGGGCCGGCCGGGGGCACCGATCGGTCCATTGCGGTACAACGCATACAGGGGTACAACGCGTACCCACACACATTGAATGCAATGGGCCGGCCGGGGGCACCGATCGGTCCATTGCTGATCAACGCGTACAGGGGTACAACGCGTACCCGCACACATTGAATGCAATGGGCAGGCCGGGGGCACCGATCGGTCCATTGCTGTTCAACGCATCCCTGTACAAGTGACTGGCATATGTCACCATGCCTGTCTCAGATGAACATATGCCAGCCACAGATAGCTCCCAGGGAGTGAGGGGCACACCTACAACACGACAGCCTGTCCAAACTGTATCATAAGGCATGTAAGGCTGCATTTCCTATTGTGTGTATGTTGGTGTACATGTTGTCCTGTGGGTGTCACCTGGGGGCAGCCACCCCCAGGCTGTGCACGTGTTCATGGGGACAGGATCCTGGGTGTTACGTGTACATGACCACTGTGATGTGCAACTGTTCATATCTGGGCATGTGCCATGGTCACATTTCACGGTGGTGTATGTGTATGTCATGTCACATACCCCGTGAGTCCCATGTGGGACGGTATGTTTGAGCCAGGTTGTCCCAGTGGCACAATAGTGATGGTCCTCAACAGTCTGTGTGCATGTAGTGTTTACAATGTCTCTGATTTCATGTGCACAATGGGAGACAGTCTCCACATCCACGTTGTGTGTGCATGGACTTTGATGTTGTGCGTGTGTGTGTCACAGTCGTCCATGTCTGTCCTGCAGTGGCAAGTGGGACCACTACCTGTGGGGGTCATGGTTGTTTTGCTGTGGTGTATACATGATACTCCATGTAATGCCAGTGTCCATGTGGCAATTAAGGGTCCCTGGGAATGTACCTGTCGTTGAGCTGTGATGCCTGGGGCACATCTGTCCTCACATGTCACTGTGGGGGGTGATTGTGACACGGCAGCAGGAGATGGGAACTGTGACACAGCCTCATGATATCCAATGGGCCAACCTGGGACTTATTGATGCCACTTGTTGAACCGTGATGACAGATGTTGGCCATGTATGTACCATACATGTCCTTACGGAACTGCACACTTCATGGAGTTGTGCCTCATAATGATGTATGTTGTGATATTGAGTGTGTTCAATGCCGCATATGTGGGGTGACTGACAATCTTGCTTTCTTCTCCTCTGCACTGCAGGGCTCCTGCTGTCCATCGACCATTCCCAGACCTGGCAACGATGGTGGAACGGGACAGCATCCGACGGTACCGCTTCACCAGGCAGCTGATTGAGGATTTGGCAGTGCAGTTGGCCCCACATTTGCAGCCTGGCCGGCCGTATCCTACAGCGCTGACCCCCAAGGTGAAGGTGATGGCAGCCCTACACTTCTTTGCCACCGGTACCTTCCAACATACTGTGGCGACTGCTGGTGGGATGTCACAGACCTTGTTGAGCCGTGTGTTCCGCGATGTTTTGGAGGCAATGTTGCTATTCCTGAACCGGTACATCTATTTCCCTAGACTGCAACGACTCACTGACGTGAAGAGTGACTTCTATGCCCTGGGGAGGATGCCGCATGTCATTGGCTCCATTGATGGGACACATGTGGCTTTGGTACCACCACAGGCCCAGGAGCAGGCCTACCGTAACCGCAAGCACTACCACTCGGTCAATGCACTGGTGGTGTGTCTTGCAGATATGACCATCACACACGTGTGTGCCCGTTTCCCTGGTTCAGCACACGATGCCTTTGTGATGAGGAGTAGTCGCATCCCCAGGATGATGGCACAGATGCAGAACCAGCGTGCCTGGCTTGTCGGTGTGTACTGACTTTGTGCCATTGTGTGTGATCTGATCTGTAGTATTCCGCCCACTTTTCCAAGTCAGCTAATGTGCACTTGTCTGTCCGTAGGTGACTCGGGATACCCCAACATGCCGTGGTTGCTGACACCCCTCAGGAACCCTGTGACACCAGCCCAGATGCGCTACAATGAGGCACATGGTCGGACCAGGAGAGTGATTGAGCGGACATTTGGTCTCCTGAAGAACCGCTTCCGCTGCCTCGACAAGACAGGAGGGTCCCTCCCATATGCCCCAGCGTAAGTGTGCAAGATTATCATCGTCTGCTGCATGCTCCACAACCTGGCAGTGCGGAAGGAGTTGCCTCTCATCCAGGATGACAATGACCAACATCCGCCACCTGTGGAGGATCCTGGCCTGGACCACGATGCCAGTGATGATGATGATGATGAGGGTGATGTCCGCACACAGCTCATCACCAACTTCTTTAGCTGAATGTGAGTATCCTGAGGTGTCATGTCAATGATGTGAGTTGGCATGATATGTGTAGGTGGTGCTCTGGTGCTGTTGGAGTGTGTCCATGGGCTACTTGACTGGATGTGTGTAGCGATGTGTGCTTACAGGTGGTCTGTACTCCCCAACAGTGTTGACATGCTAACTTGGTTCTGGGTGGGTATCTTGTAACATGTATTGTGCATGAGTTTTGCTGTTCTGTCCTGTTCTCCATTGCTTTTGACTGTGTGTCATTTCTGTCCTTCACAGGGTACTTTCAGATTCGTTTGGTCAACTGTGTCCACCGACGACGTGATTGTACTTCCAGGGTGGTAGCTGTTGTGTCCCTACAGGTGATGTGCGCCACACCCATGGACTTCCTTCCTTCTACAGTTGTTGACTGTGTGCCCGCTGCCAGGTGGGATTACCTTGCATCTGTAGTGGTTACGACATGTTGCAACTGTGTAATAAACCTGTGCTTCACTTTGTGATGTGCGTTGTCTGTGGTCACACATTTGACTGCCATTTGCTTACTGCACCTGTGGGCTACTTGACTACAACTGGGAATAGGTGTGGTGTCTGTGCATTGCACCGTCTTCCCTGGCAACATCAGTGTAGGCAATGAGTCAGATGGCCTAGGTGTGTATGTGTTGTGTAGCCCTGGTGGTGTGTCTCCCTCATATGTGTCACGTTGCCTTTACTCACATGCCTGTGTTGTACTTGCTGTTGCAGTTCGCATACACAGTGTAATTTTGCAGTTCATCATCCCCATGACAGCACCCACGTTGGAATCACAACAGAGGCAAGTATGGTGTATTAGTGTGTTTATTGTGATACATTTGTGTGAATAGTGCATAGGATGGTTAGTGCTGTACATATATCTTGCAATCAGAAGTTCCTAGGTGAATTGAAAGTCCTGGTAGACAAAATCCCCAGTATCGGGGCCACAGTTGTCTGAGACATTGGTCCAACTTGTACTCCCCATGTAATGTGTGGGAGTTGTGTTGCCGTCAACAGGGTGAACAGTTTGTGCACAAAGGTGAACATCCAGAACAGGTTCAGGCTTCCTGGGAGTTGCACTTGGCCATCGGCCTCTCACTTGCCCCTCCTCGGACGACCCCTCTTCTTTGGGGGGCCCCTCAAGTACAGGCTGCTGCGGTGCAGGGGACTCTCCACCAGAGTCATCCTCCCTCCCTGTGGCAGTTGCAGTTTGTTCAGCACCAGATGTTGTTGGCACACAGGGAGGTGTGGACTGGTTGCTGTTCATCTGGCGGAGGCATTGTAATATGTCCCTGTGCACCGCCGTCATCTCTTGCAGTGCGTCCCACTTGGACTCCATGCGGGACATGTGTGAGTCCAAGCGGGCATGATGGGCAGCCTGCTGCTGTTTCATGTCTCTGAGGAGCCCCACTACCTGGCTGAGATCTCCGGTGCTGGACTGGTACGCATCGGCTATGCGTACCAGTTGTGGGTCATCATGCACACCAGCAACCTCTGCAAGCAGCGACCTCTGTCTCCCACCCCTCCCACCACCCCTGCCAACATGTGCAGTGCATGCAGTGGCACGCACAGATGACCCTGGTCCCCCTTGGGGGTTGGTGGTGGTGGTGGTGTCCATGGCCCCACGTTGGTCCAGGGTCCCTGTGCTGGTGTTGCTCCTTGTTCTGTCCATGTCGGCAGGGATGGTATTTGTGGTGACAGTCGTTGGAGGGGTGGGTGCAGGGGGTGCAGCTGGTGGTCCTGCTGGTGCTGCAGCTGGTGGTCCTGCTGGTGCTGCATGTTGACTTGCACCGGATGTGCCAGGTTGGTCTTCTTCGTCCGAGGAGGGCAGAGGCTGTACGACACCAGTGAGCTCCGCATCCTCTTGAGCCTGGGACTGGGACTCCTCAGCGTCTGCTGCTGTGTCCCCATCATCACCTGTTTTTGGGAGACACACACAATGTATGTTATGTTTCTGCAGGCATCAATGGTTGACACACCTGACAGTTGTGACTGTGCCTCTGGGTGCGGGCCTGTACATTGCATTGTCCTAAGTTGTCACAGTCAGGGGTTGATATTGGTGTAGCACATTGTCCTGCATTATTTGGGCATTTCTATGTATTTGTTGGGGTGTGAACATGGTCTGCATTGGTTGTATTTGGTTGACAGCCGGCCCTCCTTCCCACCCAGCCAGTCAGTTATCCCACCATGGACTGTGCTTGCATTGCAGGGAGTGAAAGTTGTCTTTCAGGATGTCAGTCAGTGGTGTCCTGCTGTTGGTTGTTGCACAGTTGCCAGCAGGCCCTTGTGCTCCCCACAGCAGTAGCCAGTGTCAGCCATCTTGTCAGTCCTTATCCACTCCCTGTGATGTGAGCATGGTTCAGGGTGGTGTTGATGGGACAGTTGTGGGGGTGAGCTATGTCTGTGACTATGACTCCCATCATGCTATTGCCTCCACCCCACTTCCCAGCATTCCCATACTTACTTGCTTTTGTGGGGAGTTCAGTGTGTGTGGGTGTGAGAGCAATGGCAAGATGGCTGACAGTGGTGTCCTGCTGTTGGTTGGTGTGCAGTTCCCAGCATGCCCTTGTGCTCCCCACAGCAGTAGCCAGTGTCAGCCATCTTGTCAGTCCTTATCCACTCCCTGTGATGTGAGCATGGTTCAGGGTGGTGTTGATGGGACAGTTGTGGGGGTGAGCTATGTCTGTGACTATGACTCCCATCATGCTATTGCCTCCACCCCACTTCCCAGCATTTCCATACTTACTTGCTTTTGTGGGGAGTTCAGTGTGTGTGGGTGTGAGAGCAATGGCAAGATGGCTGACAGTGGTGTCCTGCTGTTGGTTGGTGTGCAGTTCCCAGCATGCCCTTGTGCTCCCCACAGCAGTAGCCAGTGTCAGCCATCTTGTCAGTCCTTATCCACTCCCTGTGATGTGAGCATGGTTCAGGGTGGTGTTGATGGGACAGTTGTGGGGGTGAGCTATGTCTGTGACTATGACTCCCATCATGCTATTGCCGCCACCCCACTTCCCAGCATTTCCATACTTACTTGCTTTTGTGGGGAGTTCAGTGTGTGTGGGTGTGAGAGCAATGGCAAGATGGCTGACAGTGGTGTCCTGCTGTTGGTTGGTGTGCAGTTCCCAGCATGCCCTTGTGCTCCCCACGACACAGCAACAGTGTCAGACATCTTTGATGGGCCTTTCCACTCTCTGTGGGATGTGCATGCGTGAGTGTGAGCTTGCTGGGCCATGTGGTGGGGGATGTAGAGCTGTGCCTACGACTCCCATCATGCTATTGCCTCCACCCCCCTTCCCAGCTTGCCCATGCTTCCTTCCTTTGACTCTGCTTCCCTGTGGGGTGGGCTGCCTGTGCTGACAGGATGGCTGGGAGTGTTGTCCTGGCAGTTGTTTGGCTAAAAGTCCAAAGAGTGTCCCTGTGCTTCACACAACATAACCCAGGGTGGTGGTTCTTTGTGGGATCTTCAGTTAGGATGTGAGGCATTGCATTCTCCCAGGTGGGTTCTGTGGAGTATGTGTTGAGGGGGTGTGTGAGGGGAGGTGCTTGTGACTATGGTCAGTGCTGCAAGTCCTCCTTCCCACCCAGCCAGATATCCCACCATGGAACGTGCTTGCATTGCAGAGAGTGCAAGTTGGCTTTCAGGATGTCAGGCAGTGGTGTTGTGCTGTTTGTTGGTGCACAGTTCCCAGCAGGGCCTTGTGCTCCCCACAGCAGTAGCCAGTGTCAGCCATCTTGTGAGTCCTTATCCACTCCCTGTGATGTGAGCATGGTTCAGGGTGGTGTTGATGGGCCAGTTGTGAGGCTGAGCGATATCTGTGCCTACTACTCCCATCATGCTATTGCCTCCACCCCCTTCCCAGCATGCCCATGCTTCCTTCCTTTTGACTCTGCTTCCCTGTGGGGTGGGCTGCCTGTGCTGACAGGATGGCTGGGAGTGTTGTCCTGGCAGTTGTTTGGCTAAAAGTCCCAAGAGTGTCCCTGTGCTTCACACTACATTACCCAGGGTGGAGGTTCTTTGTGGGATCTTGAGTTAGGATGTGAGGCATTGCATTCTCCCAGGTGGGTTCTGTGGAGTTTGTGTTGAGGGGGGGTGTGAGAGGAGGTGCTTGTGACTATGGTCACTGCTGCGAGTCCTCCTTCCCACCCAGCCAGATATCCCACCATGGAACGTGCTTCCATTGCAGGGAGTGGAAGTTGTCTCTCAGGATGTCAGTCAGTGGTGTTGTGCTGTTTGTTGGTGCACAGTTCCCAGCAGGGCCTTGTGCTCCCCACAGCAGTAGCCAGTGTCAGCCATCTTGTGAGTCCTTATCCACTCCCTGTGATGTGAGCATGGTTCAGGGTGGTGTTGATGGGCCAGTTGTGAGGCTGAGCGATATCTGTGCCTACTACTCCCATCATGCTATTGCGCTCCACCCCCTTCCCAGCATGCCCATGCTTCCTTCCTTTTGACTCTGCTTCCTTGTGGGGTGGGCTGCCTGTGCTGACAGGATGGCTGGGAGTGTTGTCCTGGCAGTTGTTTGGCTAAAAGTCCCAAGAGTGTCCCTGTGCTTCACACTACATTACCCAGGGTGGAGGTTCTTTGTGGGATCTTGAGTTAGGATGTGAGGCATTGCATTCTCCCAGGTGGGTTCTGTGGAGTTTGTGTTGAGGGGGGTGTGAGGGGAGGTGCTTGTGACTATGGTCAGTGCTGCGAGTCCTCCTTCCCACCCAGCCAGATATCCCACCATGGAACGTGCTTCCATTGCAGGGAGTGGAAGTTGTCCCTCAGGATGTCAGTCAGTGGTGTTGTGCTGTTTGTTGGTGCACAGTTGCCAGCAGGGCCTTGTGCTCCCCACAGCAGTAGCCAGTGTCAGCCATCTTGTGAGTCCTTATCCACTCCCTGTGATGTGAGCATGGTTCAGGGTGGTGTTGATGGGCCAGTTGTGAGGCTGAGCGATATCTGTGCCTACTACTCCCATCATGCTATTGCCTCCACCCCCTTCCCAGCATGCCCATGCTTCCTTCCTTTTGACTCTGCTTCCCTGTGGGGTGGGCTGCCTGTGCTGACAGGATGGCTGGGAGTGTTGTCCTGGCAGTTGTTTGGCTAAAAGTCCCAAGAGTGTCCCTGTGCTTCACACAACATTACCCAGGGTGGAGGTTCTTTGTGGGATCTTGAGTTAGGATGTGAGGCATTGCATTCTCCCAGGTGGGTTCTGTGGAGTTTGTGTTGAGGGGGTGTGTGAGGGGAGGTGCTTGTGACTATGGTCAGTGCTGCGAGTCCTCCTTCCCACCCAGCCAGCCAGATATCCCACCATGGAACGTGCTTCCATTGCAGGGAGTGGAAGTTGTCTCTCAGGATGTCAGTCAGTGGTGTCCTGCTGTTGGTTGTTGCACAGTTGCCAGCAGGGCCTTGTGCTCCCCACAGCAGTAGCCAGTGTCAGCCATCTTGTGAGTCCTTTTCCACTCCCTGTGATGTGCGCATGGTTCATGGTGGTGTTGATGGGACAGTTGTGGGGGTGAGCAATATGTGTGACTACGACTCCCATGATGCTATTGGCTACACTGACTTGCCCAGCATACACAGAATTCCTTCCTTTCAGTGGTCTTCACTGTGTGTTGGTGTTGTAGTGGTGGCTACATGTCTGGATGTGTTTGTTAGTTCTATTTGTGCCACTGCCTAGCTGTAGTTGTAGTTGTGTTTGTACATGTGATGACACGGTTAAATGTAACTTTGAGATGGCATGTGTTGTGTTTATCTGACTGACATACACATTTTGGGATGATTCTGTTCTGGTTGCTGTGTAATTGCTATGAGTGCATGGTTTGACTCTCCCTTGACAGTGATGTGTGTGTGTATTGTGGCAGAATATTGTGTACATTTGTTGTGTACTCACCAGGCTCTGGGATGTTCTCTAGTCCATAGACGCTCACTGGCGGAAGGATGGCCCGCACCTTCTCCTCCCAGGGCCTGAGGTATACTGGCTTGGCAGGAGGGCCACTGCCGGTGTATTGGCTCAGGAGGTAGTCCTTCTTGAGCAGCTCCCGTACCCTCCTGCGCACGTCATACCACCTGTTCTGGATGTCAGTCTTTGTGCGCAGACATGGTGATTGTGCGTTCACCCTGTTGATGATCCTCTCCCACATCTTGGTTTTCTGGGAGATGGGTGTCTGTTGGACCAGTGTGCCAAACAGCTGTGGCTCTACCCTGAGGATCTCGTCTACCAGGACTTCCAATTCACTATCTAGGAACTTGTGATTCTTCTTGGGGGGCATGGTGATGGGTGGTGATGGTGAGTGATGTGTGTGTTGGTGTGCAGGTGAGGGTGTGTGAGTGTGTGTTTTGCTGGGTGTATGTGAGGTAGCTATTTGTTGGTGTGCTGATGGTGTGTGGCTTGTGTGAGGGATGAGCTGTGGGTGTGTGGTTGCTGTCTGTTGAGTGCTGGCAGTAGAATGGCATTTGCAAAGGATCATGGTTGGGATTTGTGTCCTTTATATGGGTGGAGTTGTGGGTGTGTCTTTGTTCTCTGTCCCCACCCCCCAGTATTTATTGGCTTTGTAATTGCTTGTTTGGCCTTTTTTTGTGTATTTTTCCTTAGTACTTTTTGTGCATGTTGGAAACGTTCTTGTGACCGAGTCGGACCCTGCATTTGTCTCGTATGGTCTTCTCCGTTTCGTTCACGCTGTGTTTGTGCAGTTTTCTATGCTGCGTACGCGTCGGTCGCGGTGTTTTGTGTTACTTCGGCTCGCAGTTTTGTATGCGTGTCGGTCGTACGGCTTGTCCTCCGTTCGACTCGGTCGTGGTTTTCGCGCCTTGCTTCGTACTTAGCGGTTTGGAGTTCGCGTGTATGTTTCTGTTGGATTTGTTCCGGGTGTGTGTCGGTCGGTTCGATTCGCGTGTTTTTCCGGCCGGATTGCTGTTTTCCGTGCGGCTCGGTCGTTCGGCTTGGGTTCAGTACGTGTCGGTCGGATTTTGCACGCCTTGCATCATACTTGGCGTGTCGGGCGCCACAGGTACGTGTCGGTCGGAATAAATTCCGGCTCCGAGTCGGTCGGTGCTTTTTCCGGCCCAAATCGGAATCGACCCCTTAGTCCAGAACTTTTCAGGCCTGACTAACCCATCTATGTTCACTCCCACCCTCGACCAGCTTGGTCCTGAGGTTGCAGTGTTTGAACATACAGTCCTGAAGCGTCTAGAGAAAGCCACTGAATATATACCTAAACCCACTTACAGCCTTAATAAGGATGAATACCTCTCCCTACAAAAGATTGCACATGATAAAAAGCTTACAGTGAAAGGTTGTGATAAGGGTGGTGGAATTGTGGTGCTAGATACCACCACATATGAAAGTAAGATGAAAGCTCTTCTTGATGACCAAACTTTTTACATCAAGGTCACTAGAGACCCTACTAGTAAAGTCTCCAATAAAATTCATCGGATTACCACCCAGGCTTTACACAATGGGGAAATCTGTGCTAAGGAGTTTGATTTTTTGAATTGTCAGGAACCCAAGATGCCTTGCATCTATGGGATCCCTAAGATTCATAAGGATATTCTAGATCCTCCATACCGTCCTATGGTCTCCACAATTGGATCCATTACCGAACCCCTGTCTAAGTACATTGACAAAATATTAAGACCCCATGTCGTTAAAATTCCTTCGTACATAATGGACACTAGATCCATAATTAAGAAAGTTGAACATCTTCCTTTCAATCATTGTTGCCAGATATTAGTGACTCTCGATATCAAATCACTGTATAGCAATATTCCTCAACGTGAAGCAACCGAAGCAGTCACTTGGTTCATTGAAACATTTAACATATCTTGTCCGAAGAATTTTCTCTTGCAAAGTTTAGAACTTGTACTTACCGAGAATGCCTTTGAATTTGGAAATACATTATTTAAACAGATCAAAGGTGTAAGCATGGGGGCTTCTGTTGCCCCTTCGATTGCCAATATTTACATGGCACTTTTTGAGAAGAAAAATATCCACAATGACATGGCACCATTCTCTGAATCAGTTACCCACTGGTCCAGATATATTGATGATATTTTTTTCATCTGGACGGACACGGAAGAAAATTTGGCTGAATTTTTAGCATGGCTCAATTCATGTGATCAGAATTGAAACTTTACCTCTCATTATAGTCACAATCAGGTTGAGTTTTTGGACATCATTATCCGCCATAATGAGGGTGAGCTTGAAGTGGACTTGTTTGTCAATCCTACTGCGCGTAATACATTGTTGCAATATAATAGCTACCATCCACGCGCACAAAAAGAAAGTATACCTTTCGGGCAGTTTCTCCGACTGCGCCGAAATTGCTCGAATTTGACTGATTTTGACAGACAAGCCATGACTATGAAAGTGAAATTTTCTGCAAGAGGGTATCCTCATAGATTAATTCGTGAATCTTTTAAAAGAGCACGATTTTATGATAGAGATTCTCTTTAAGAGATAAGATACCATCTGCAACCAACCAGTTGGTGTGTGTTACCAAACACTCTACACTTAATGAAAGAGTTAGACAGATTGTCAACTCCAGCTGGCATATTCTTAATAGTGACCCTGAAGAGCAACATAAACTCCCTAAGCCGATGTTTGCACATCGGCGGAATAAAAACATAAAAGATATTGTCACCAGATCCAGATACAGAGAGAGCACTTCTTTCATTCAAAAAACCATTGATGGAGAGCTCCCCATCACAGGAACATTTAAATGTTCTAAATGTAAAGCTTGTGATTATGCTATAGAAGGAAACAACATCACTCTCAATGGCTATCAGATCTCAGCCAAGAAGATGTTCAACTGTAAGACCAAAAATGTGATTTACCTTCTTGTGTGCCCTTGTGGCTTGGGCTATGTGGGTGAAACCTCACGAGCATTTCATGTTCGACATATGGAATATCGCTCGGCGATACACACAGCTAAAACCAACGCCCCACTAGTCAATCACTTCTTAGAACACAAACATACTACCAACGATGTACGATGGTTCATTATAGAAAGAATTGAAATCCCTCAAGGTGAAAGAAGTGATGCAATTCGTAAAAAACATGAGGTTTTTGGGATTTTTGTCCTTGACACATGGAAACGGGGGCTGAACAGTGTAATACCGTGGGAAAATGCCATCTGTTATCACTAGCAACAGAGGCTGCTTAACCACATGTATTTTTCCTGAAAAGTGATATGGTGTGAGAACATGCCATCTGTTATCACCAATTACAGTGGCTACTTAACTTTATATATATTTCTCATATATCTTCTTTCTTTTTGTTGGTATTTTTAATCATCCCTATTGATGGAGGTATTCTCTATCCGGACTTATATTTACTTGGTTTCCCCCTCTATGTTTGGCGCTATGCGCTTTCTGCAGATTGTGCCAGGATGTTGTGGCAGCATCCATTTTGTAATCATTTGGTTATATTTGTTACTGGTCATTTCACTGACTATGAATACTAGGTAGCCTTTTACCTTCTTTTCAGTGAATGCAATTTAATATAAACTAAACTACACTTCTGAATTTTTATTCTTTTACATCGTCTTTTTTCTATTTCTATCATTCCCGCAATGCGTTTCTCACGCATTGCGTCGTTATGTTGTTACATACGTCACCATGCCATCGTATACGCGATAGGTCCTTAGGGTACTACATATGTATAAATTCTTATGTTCCTGCCCCGCTTGTCGAGTCCGGGAACCATGCCATAAGAAGAGAAACCTGTTTTAAGTAAGTAATGGGGCCGTATCTTTGTTACACCTTTGACCCGAGTGCTACCGCGTGGCTCGCTTGTGGTTATTTCACTGTTTTATCCGCGCAGTGCGTCTGGTGCGTACCTTTTTGATTTTCGTGACGGGGTTAGCAGCCGCATAAATATCTATTTAAAAGTTAGCACCCTAGTTATCGTGTTGCTTCATGAACTATTTGTTAGCTGACAGCAGTCACGGCCACATACCGTGCAAGGTTTATTTTAACTTGTGCTACCAGCCTCTAGCATGTCTACAGGTCAATTTAGGATTATTATCTTGTGATGAAACTCCCTGATCTATTCACATAATAATTTATCTTTTTTCTTGCTATATTAAATTCAATTTTGTGTTAAGTATGAATTGCGATGTAATTCCATCACTCATCGCACATGGTATATAGCTGTTTTTATTTATTCTATTTTGTTTTTTCTTCTTTTGTTATATAGTTTTGTCTCTTTCCTTGAGACCATCCCGTAGTCCCGCCATACTTCTTACTATCGGGACGATTTTGAACATCCTTGTTAAAAAGGTAGATATATCTTTTGTATTCACAAGGTCTTGGGTCCTTTATAAAAGTTCAAACATTAGCCAAATCCGGCACTCCTAACCAGGATATATATACTTTTTTACAGAGCTCCCCCAATTGGCATCACATATATCTTCTATACCTGGAGAGCTATATTCGGTTTGCCCGGTGACTTGTTTTATTCTCATTCATTTGATCTTTAGTACATATCTATTTTTAGGTAATTATTCTTTGTCTTTGTATATTCTATTGAAATTCTTCTAGATATTATGCTTGTAATGATACAGTTTGGACACAATATAGATAATTAGGTTCTCTGTTTCTATTTTACAGTATCTACACCCCCTTGGGTTTGAAGAGTTCCTTACCTTGTAAATACCTATGACCGCTTATTGCATCACAAGTAGGTCTTTAGTTTTTAAGAAGCCCGATTAGTTATCAAATTATAATTTGCTATGTTATTTAATAATTAAGGCTAGGTCATTTCTGTTCCTTCTTATAATAGGTAATTCATCTTCCTGAGGTCCAAACATCTATTTTGGTCTCCTTAAACATATCTAATTAGGTAAGCCTCCCTCTTCTATCAGGTGTATTCATATTGCTCTTAAGTTTAGATATCTTTTTCTTATTTTCATCCTTATTATTACTTTATATATTATTGGCATTAAGGGTCTTTACTTTCTTTATTCTATTCGGTGTACTGTATTCTTTCACTTCCTTTGATAGTACTTGATAACTTTTTGAGGTTCTCACTTGCTCTTTATACACAGTAATTTTATTTGTCTTATCACTGCATTATTTTCGTATATTACGACTTGTTATATATATCAAAGGCGCTCTTGACTCAGTGCAATATTTTGTATTTGTGATATACATATGTATTTATTTTATTGTTTGTTTAGGTCCTTTTTGTGGCTATCCTGAAGAAGGCGCTTAAAAGCCGAAACACGCGTAGACAAATTAAGAACTTGTCGACCAATTACTCCAACATCTAGCCACTATGTCTTAAATAAGAACGATTTATTTTATGTTTATCTGTTTGTGTTTTGTGTTTGAACTTTGTAAATTCAATTATCTCTTAATTGTTTGTATAAATGTATTTCATATTGTTGTGACCATGTTGTCTAACACAGTATGTTTCAACTATTTGTATTAAAATGATTTTAGCATGAATTTATGTATAAACAATAAATGAAGATTTTAACCTGAATGTTTTTGCACTGAGTCTATGCATATATATCAATGTGCCTGCTGTAGGTCTGTCCATGACCATTTAATTGCCTAGGCTTTTTGCTTCAACTGGAGTCAAGCTATCCTGGCTGATGAGGGGTGAAACCACGAAACCGGTCCTAGGATGCTTGTTTCCAGTCTAGGGAGAACCTGACCTGGCAGTTCGGGCTGGACTGTTCCCATTGGGCACAGGGTCAAGACTGATTTGCATATGGCTGGGTTCAAACTGGAATGGAATGGTGAGCAAAAAACGATGGATTTAGGCCCAGATCTCTGTACTGGGGTGAATGTATGACATTGTTCTGCATTCTGTCCATCAACTGTTGTTTTTGCATTTGTCACCCCGAGTGGGACGGGTATGCCCAGACGTGGGTCCCGTGTGCTCCATGCCACTGGAGTCAAGCTATCCTGGCTGATGAGGGGTGAAACCACGAAACCGGTCCTAGGATGCTTGTTTCCAGTCCAGGGAGAACCTGGCCTGGCAGGTCGGGCTGGACTGTTCCCATTGGGCACAGGGTCAAGACTGATTTGCATATGGCTGGGTTCAAACTGGAATGGCATGGTGAGCAAAAAACGATGGATTTAGGCCCATATCTCTGTACTGGGGTGAATGTATGACATTGTTCTGCATTCTGTCCATCAACTGTTGTTTTTGCATTTGTCACCCCGGGTGGGACGGGTATGCCCAGACGTGGGTCCCGTGCTCTCCATACCACTGGAGTCAAGCTATCCTGGCTGATGAGGGGTGAAACCCCGAAACCGGTCCTAGGATGCTTGTTTCCAGTCCAGGGAGAACCTGGCCTGGAGGTTCGGGCTGGACTGTTCCCATTGGGCACAGGGTCAAGACTGATTTGCATATGGCTGGGTTCAAACTGGAATGGTATGGTGAGCAAAAAAACGATGGATTTAGGCCCGGATCTCTGTACTGGGGTGAATGTATGACATTGTTCTGCATTCTGTCCATCAACTGTTGTTTTTGCCTGGTAAATATGGAGCAGGCTCTTGCGCCACCGGAGCATCACAAAAAGTGACGCACCGGCATGCAAGGGGCTTATAAATAAGCCCCTAAATCTTTAAAGGACTGTGCTGCGATGATATGGAATCTGAAGATGCCTTTCCTGGAGTCCTGAGTGTATGGCTTCAAAGAAGATGAGTATAACAGAAAAAAAGAGGCAGAAGAGAATTGAAAGGGGGCAAGATGGTGACTAAGAGAGATATTGTTCTATGCCTTGTGAAGGAGGCAAGAAAGTTAGGAAAACAGTAGACTTATCTCATGTAGAAATTGCACTTATTTGAGAATGTGTTATTGTTGTAAATATGTAAGCGAGTTGTGCAGAGTTTCTCACAACGTAAATGAGACAAACGAGCAGCAGTTCATAAAGTGTGCTGTTATATTCAACTTTACAAACACGTTTTTAGATCTGGGTTTTGGCAGCATAATTGTCAAACTGATCTACTAATAACAATATACATAGAGTGGGTTTTGGGTCAGCCCCTTTCAACCATTGGCTTTCTTCGACCACCCTTACTTCTTATGAGACACTGTCAACCATGTCTAAGCTCTTCTTACTGGAGGATTCATCTCTCACCTAATGCTGTTGGAAGTTTAAATGTATCTTCCACCTTCACTCGTGCGGTTGCGTTGAACTGCATGAGGCACTGCTTTACAACAATAGCACTGCCTTTCCACTTCTGCTAGCTCCCTCCCACGTCTCCCTCTAACGTGTTCAAAGCATACAAGGGAAAAGCTAGTGTGTCTAGGGACCTGGGGTACGTAAGAAAGTAGATAAACATTGGTCCATGATTCAATTATCTAGGCAAACAATAATTTAAGCCAAGTGGCAAATTAATACAAAATATACAATCAAAAATAGGCAACAAAGTGGATGCTTGTTTCAAATGTGCTTGTGTTCTCTTAAGTGTGAAACACGTGTGAACAAAGAGATTAATGCGCATATGAAGTAACAAAGAGCAGCACGGCCCATTAAATTCAATATACAATGTTATGGGTCCGCTTACACGCCAATTACGTTTCAATCCTATAGAAATTGAAGGATCATCATCAGGGGTCAACCAATTATGAAGCCCGAGAGAGATAAAAACTAACAGAAAAACGAGATTAAAATCAGGCAAAACAATAAAAAAACATGCAAAAGTAAAAAGGGGTCAAAAACTGTGTACTACTACCTTCCGGGAGTATAACATAACATGTTTTTGTAAAGCATACGTTCACTGAGAAGGGTGTCTTGGCGCTGAACAACACATGTTTATTGTTACCCAACTCAATGGTACTCATTTTTATCAACCTGATAGAGCGCAATTTTGCTCTGGCATTTATAGGGGTGCATCATAATCATGGGTAGTCAACACCCGCATGTAATCTTTTAACGTGCTAACATTTGTGCCATTAGAATGTGTATTGTAATAACGTATGAAGCGAAGTGATAGAGATATTTTTGTATAACGTGGAGATTCTGCATTATCATTACGTATGATTAGACTAAAATCTTGATGTGAAGAATGCTGCAGGTGACTAAGGCACATTATAATTCTTATGCTTATGTAACGCATTGGTTTAAACGTGCTCAGTAAAAGTAATCATGTATACGTGTGTTTATGAATTATGTGTTATTTCTTATGTTGGCCGATTTCTGTAGGCCTAACGTGTTTTTCTCTCTGTCGCTCTCTAGTTGGGTTTGCTAGCGGAATTCATGTGTATGCAGAACTTGTTCTTTCTCACGTTTTCCATTGCAGGTGGAGAAATGCATCTTTGTTAGTTAGAATAATGTCTTTGTTTTAGGAGTTAGGCTTGGGAGGAGAAGATATATTGAACGGCGATGCTGATAATGTGGGATGGTGTTCTTTCTCACAGAAGAGAGCCTGGGAATCAAGGTCATCGATCCAAGGCCTGGGAGCATTGCTGCCGCATGGAACGTTACCTACGAGGAGGTGTCTTATGTGGATGGGGTGATGTTGCATTGCCCTCTGGGAGTTTGCATTCGATTCTTGTATTGGGGTTAGGGACAGAGTCCGGGGACTTCTGCCTTGACTTGAGAGGAGACAGCATCTTAGAACGAGCTATGTAGCTTTATGCTACCTGACCCATTCAACATGAATGGTCTTCTTAGGAAGCTTTCACGAGCTGGCACCTTTTCAGAACTTGCCTTGGGAAATGCTAAGTAGGGATGTCACATTAGTGATAGCGTAGGGCCAGACTAATGCTCTTTACCTACGAACCTCCAATGAGGGGGACGCTGGATGTTGGGGCGATAATCTTTCGCGTCCTGATTCTCGAAGTAGTTATTTTGTGCCTGCTACACTGTCTTAACTTTACCCGTAGATTTGGCTTTGTATTAGTTCCAATGTCCAGTTGTTCTTGGCTTTGTAATAAACTAACTAAACTTACTTGGGAGTCTGTGATTCTTCGGAGTTATGAGTCTTTGGATTTGTAATGTGTAATTGGCTAATGATAATTTTCTCCCTCCACACTTGCAAGCAGACAAAAAGAACCATCGACCAGGGGCTACAGAGTAATTCTAGAACGTGGAACCCGGCACCTTCAGTTGGTAGCAGTGTAGGGTGGTTGTCCTTTGAAGTGAGGGGAGAATCTAGAAAACTCTAGAAAAGATTTAGACCCATAGAGCCCCAAAAATAGAGCCTAATGATCGGGAATGGACATTGATGTTGCAGCAGAACAGTGGTGAACGGAGGAGTGAGTATCAATAGGGATGCGTAGTTTGATAGATTGCAGTGATGATCTGATTGTGTGATGTCTCCGCACAAGTGGTTGAGATCAATGCCCTGACCCGTGCATGCCTTGTTTCTGATCAAATCCGAGTCACCATCTATACTGATAACCAGTACGGTTTCGTTGTGGTTCATGGCTTCGGACAGCTATGGTCACCGAGGGGATTCTTAACATCATCAGGATCTCCTATCAGGAATGGGGAATATATAAGGCGACTGTTGGAAGCCTTACAGCGACCAAAGGAAGTGGCTGTGGTAAAATATGCAGCTCATGGAAAGGGGGAGGATTTTGTCACGGTGGGTAACAGGTACGCGGACGAAGTTGCCCGATTTTGTGCTGTTCATGCTTGTGTCTTTAATGGGGATTACTCAGGCGAGAGCACAGAGAGAACCGAGCTCAGCATGATGTTAGCCATAGCGGACACTTGGGATGAGGTCAAGCATCTGCAGGGAGAAGTGTCTGACCAAGAGGAAGCTAGTTGGATCAAAGCAGGTTGCAAAAAGAAAGAAGATAGTATTTGGGTTTCACCAGATGGGAGAGCAGTGTTGCCGGATTGTCTGCTGAGCCCTAAGGCAAAAAACATACATGGAGCAGTTCACATTGGGAGGGATGCAATGGTGCGAGTGTTCAGACAAACGTGGTTTAACCCAAGGTTCTGTGTGTTTGCAGAAGCAGTGTGCCACAGGTGTGTTATGTGTCAACAGATGAATGCTGGGAAGAAAACTGTGATTGCCTTGAGTCACATTGGGAAGTTGGAAGGTCCCTTTAATAGGATCCAGCTTGACTTCATTGAGATGCCCAGGTGTAATCGGCTGAGGTACATTTTGGTTGTGGTGTGTGTCTTTACACGGTGGGTGGAAGCATACCTGACTAGAAGGTGTGACAGCCTCACAGTAGCTAAGTTTTTGCTTAGGGAGTTGATTCCGCGGTTCGGGTTTCCAACTTCATTGGAGTCGGATAGAGGAACACACTTCCATAGTGAGATCATGAAGCTGTTGTTGTACTGCCTTACAAGTTGATTAGAGACTGCACTGTAGCTAGAGGCCAGAGGCGTCAGGCATTGTGGAGCAAATCAATGGAACTTTAAAGATGAGAATGGCAAAGGTGTGCTCCTCGACTTCACTGAGTTGGCCTGATGCATTGCCTTTGGTACTGATGAGCTTGCGCAGTGTTCAAGATAGAAGGACTGGATTATCCCTACATTCAATTTTGAAGGGGAGGGCGATACGCTTGCCTGCAGTACTGTCTACAGCATTGATAAACATCACTGATGATGTGATTCTTGATTATTGCAAGGGACTGGCTGACGTGGTCCATTCTGTGTCTCACCAGGTTGAATCTGCGACTGCACCGACCTCGAAGGACCTCTGCCATGACCTGTGTCCGGGGGACTGGGTGTTGGTCCGGAAACATGTGAGGAAGAGCTGTCTCGATGCCCATTGGCGAAGTCCGTATCAGGTGATCTTGGTAATGAACACTGCCGTGAAGTGCGGAGGCTTGCCGAACTGGATTCACACCTCCCATACCGGCAGAATTTCAGGACCCTTGGAGGAAACAGCTCCTCTCCCTGAAGAGAATCCAGCCGTGGCTGTGAGGCCAATGAAGAGGGCAAGCCAAGCTGTGAGGGTCTCTGATGAGGCTGGTCACCCACTAGGTCGAGCTGAGGGGGTCACGCTACACAAGGCCTTAGTATTGACTCTGAGGGAGAAGGTAATGTTGCAAGTCGTATAGAGTCAGACTCAGCTGAAGAGACTAGTGTGGAAGGTGGTTGAGTGTCACGAAGAAGGCCTGAGGTTGGAGGAGAATCGTGGCCTGTGAAACAGAGGAGGCAGAACTTAAGACTAGCACCTGAAAGAGATCTTGCTCCCGTGTCTGAAACGTCTGAATAAGAGCAAAGTGACACAGAGCAAGCACAGGGGAGCTTGAGGAGATCCAGGAGAGTGAGAGTACCGTGCCGGAGATACGCTGCCCCGGAGTGGACTTATCTGATTACAGATGCCGGAAACAGTGAGGTCCGGGAGAGTGAGGTCCAGACGAGTGAGGCGCGGAACCTCAGTACTGATAATTGAAATTGAATTATTAATCCCTGGAGTAAAAGCCAATGGAGTTTTGACACTGACGGTGCCAGATCCTCCGAGACTGAGTGGCCTGCGGCGCTTGGTTCTGGAAGACCTTACGTTTCCGACTTTTGGGTGGTACACTGACAAAATATCGACACTCAAAATATCCCCATACAAAAATATTGTGACCAAAATATCGATGTCAAAAATATCTACATCCTATACTTATAATGGTAAGTAGAAAAATATCGAGGAAAAATATCGGTCATAAATATAGTTGTGCAAAATATCGTTTTTATATATATATATATATAAAATAAATTGATAAATATTAAATATAATAAAGAATAACATTAATCCCCCAAAAATCAGATTCAATATACATTGTAACAAATATAACAAACTTAATTTTAAAAAGTTAAACGCACATGTATAATAATTAATATATATATATATATATATTTATTTTAAAACAATTAATAAACTAATAATTTTAATGTATTTTATAATTTAAAAATTATATAAAAATTTAACAAATAAATATATATATATATATATATATATATATGTATACATACACCTAATAAATAAAATCTATTTAAAAAAAAGATTCTATTTTAAATTAAAACTTTATAAAAATCTTTAAACTTAAATATCCCACTCCAGTCAGTGCAACAGTAGGGAAAGTGTTGGATAGCGGAGGGGTAAAAATTACTATTCCCACTCCAATGAGTGCAACAGTAGGGAAAGTGTTGGATAGCGGAGGGGTAAAATTACTATTCCCACTCCAGTGAGTGCAACAGTAGGGAAAGTGTTGGATAGTGGAGGATACAATTTACTTATTCCCACTCCAGTAGAGTGTAACAGTAGGGAAAGTGTTGGATAGCGGAGGGATAAAATTTACTATTCCCACTCCAGTCAGTGCATCAATAGGGGCAGTGTTGGATTGCGGAGGGGTAAAATTTACTATTCTCACTCCAGTCAGTTCATAATGAAAAACAAACAAACTATCATCAACAGAATAATAATATATATTTTTAAAGTAAGTAAAAAATACAAATTTGTTAAAAATTTAAATAAAAATATATTTAATATTAAAAATAAAAAAATAAAAACACATTATAATGTTGAATACATATCACAAATACCAACAAATATTATATTAAATAAAATTAAAAAATATTTTGAAACAAATAAATATTTGTATTTAGAAATTATTTATTAACAAAAACATTATTACATAAATTTAGTCTATTTACTTCTAGCCTATAACACCAGACAACTTACAACGCACATCGAAAAAAAAATATATATTTGCATAATTAACATAATTATCAATTAAACAAATATTATTAATTAAAAAACAAATTAAAACACATAAAATGTAATTAAATTCCCACCCTTTACACCTATAATCCCCACAACCCACACCTAAAATTAAACTGTAAAAAAATTAATTACACAATGAAAATTTGTTTTCATTTAAATAACTCATCGGGCCCGATTCAGATGCGGTTAGGAAATCATTCCAACCAAAACGGTTTGGGAATGGTTTCCGACCGACTCGGATCGGGAGAGTCTGACCAACCGAGTACGATAAATCCGGATGCTTCCAGATTCTATTTGGTTGGACTCCCATTGACTTCAATGGGAGCCTATGTTCCGACAGAGTGCATAGGCTCCCATTGAAGTAATGGGTGGCTGCGGAAAATCGGGCACCCTGTGGCGGGCACCCCGTGGTGCCTGCCACACTGTGCATGGCTGGTAAGGGGGGACCCATGGGTACCCCCACAGGCCCAATTGGGAAGGCTTCGGGTGCAGGGGGGCCCACTATGGGCCCCCAAAGTCTGATTCCGACTACTGATTCGTGTCGGATGGCACAATTCCGACCCTGTACCCCTAAAAACCCCACAACCCACAACTAAAATTAATTACACAATTTCCATATTTAATTGTAAATTAATGAATTAATATTAATTAACAACTAATTATTAATTAATTACAAATAAATGACTTCCTATGCTTTACCCCTATAAACCCCACAACTCGCACCTAAAATTAAGTACACAATTACCATAATTAATTGTCAATTAATTAATTAATATTATTTAACAACTAATTATTAATTAATTACAAATAAATTACTTCCCACCCTTTACCCCTATAAACCCCACAACCCGCACCTAAAATTTACCCCAAAAAATGTAAACACAATTAACTTGATAAAATCCCAATTAAATAAATATTAATAAATACAAAATATTCATTAATTTAATATAATTAAATTACTTCCCACTCTATTCCCCTATAAATCCACAACCCGCTACGGAACTAGAAAACACAAAATTTAATTAAAATAAAATGAATAACCACTAAAAATGTAACACATATATTAAAAAACATAAAAAAACTTATACAAAAAAAATACATCACATACATTAAAAAATTATACAAATATACATAACACTAATTAAAAATCGATGTCTTAAACAACTATATTTTTACAAACGATATTAATGACTTCTATATTTTGAAATCAATATTTCTTACCTTAAAGTTTTGACCACAATATTCTTGCTGTCAATATTTCTGTGTCAAGATATTTAAGACTCGATATTAGTGTAAGTCGACATTTGCAACTCGATATTCTGACTGAACACTCTTTTGGGTATCAGCCACCAGCTCAGGAGATTGCAGAGTTTCGTTTTGAACTTTTGCATCGTGTCATCGAGGAAATTGGCTCTGATCTTATAAGGGATGTAAATTGAAATGTGACTGTAAATAAAAATCTTATGTTCTAAAGAGGATAACCTAGGCCTGAGTGGAAGAAGAACAAAATTAGGGACTTTTCCGTAGCAAAAGAAAGAGGGCTAGGGAAGTCTTTGAGTTGTGTAAATAATTGTGCAACAAACTGTGAAAGCTGTTTCCACGATTTCAAGAAACTGTGCATGAACTTTGTTGGCCAGCAGTGAGAGGCAGAGAAAGAGACTTTGGGGCCGATTCCGATTCAGGCCGGAAATCTCTCCGACCGAGCCGGACCCGGAGAGAATTCCGACCGAATCGGACTCTGGCAGTCCGACCGAACGAGTACGATGCGCACGCATGCACCCGGACTCGATTCGGTCGGACTCCCATTGAAGTCAATGGGAGCCGGTCGTACAACGCGTACACGGGCTCCCATTGACTCAATGGGTGCGAGGCGAACAAGGGCTCCCCCTACAGCGGGTACGCGTCGAAGCGCATCATGCCGTACAAGCACAGGTAGGGGGACCCATGGGTCCCCCCATGTGCGACTCGCGCGGCTACGCGTACAGGGGTGTCCGACACGGACCCCAAAGTCCGGCTCCGACAGCTCTTTCGAGCTGGACGGCGCGAGTCGGTCGGACTGCTCGCGGTGCGCATCGTACTTACCCGGCCGGGGAACGTCTCCATTGCGCGGTGCGAGTTGTGTTCGTGCGAGTCGGTCGGAGCGTGTTGAAGCCGCGTTCGAGTCGGTCGGCGATTTCGCGGGCGCTTGCATCGTACTCGCTCGGCCGGACCCGCGTACGATTCGGTCAGGAAACAGGGCTCCGAATCGGATCCGGTAATGCTGAATCCGATTCGGAGCCCTACCGGCTGAGATCGGAATCGGCCCCTTTGTGTTGATCCTCTTGCTGTCGCAACCCGAACTCATTTGAAAATGGAGTCTGGAAACACGAACCGTAGAAATAAATGTGTGATAGGTACACTAATAGTAGGAATAATCATAGTTATAGTGATAGTCATTACCATGCCCGCTATAGGTTCACATGAAGCAGAAGTTGATGGGGTGGGAGTACATAGTACATCCACACCCACTACTTCTAGTACAAAAGAGGGTACATTAGGAGCTGACAGTACTATGATTGATAAGGCTAGTCGCTTACTGCACGTAGATTTGTCAAAAGGTGATTATACGTTGAATGCTTATGCGAAGTTGTTGTATGAGTATGTAAATACAATGGATGTGAGAGATTGTTATGTGTGTATGCAGTTACCTGCGTCAGTTGAGGAGGGTATCAGGTATCACCATTTACCCCTGACGTATGGTATCACTTGTAGTTTGTTGCTTAGCATGTTTTATGGTAAGGGTCATTATGAGTAATATTTCTCCAATTACGATGTGGTGCTTTCAGAAGTTCCAGCTTACAAGCATCTGAACAAGTATGACTATTATATGCAAGAAGAGAGAATAGGAAAATATTTCATACCTACTGTTACACTAGATACCGCTTACGCACATAGACATAATTTGACTTGTATGTTAACTGACATAGAGAAGAAGTTTGTAGATCAAGTAGAGGATAGACATAGATCATTAGCTGTTAAACTTAACAGTAGAAAGGGAAGTTTTAACTGGACCAAGGAGGAGTTGGCTCACAAGGCTAAGGGGAGTTATGGTCCAATAGCTTTGGATTAGGAGCAACATGGGAAGGTTTGCATTAGGCAGGTGCAGACATATTATGATAAGATCTTTGTGGGACAGAGTGTATGTGGCCACATCTTCACGATAGAGGCCACTGCAAAGATGTTCTTACAGGAGGCGGTACAAGTGGTACCAAATGTGTACTTTGTGTGTGGGAAAAATGCATATGTTTGATTACCATTGAATTGGTATGACACATGTTATGTGGCTGTAGTGTTCCCTAAGATATACCATGTGGAGGATTTGAAGCTTTTGGAGGAGAAGTCACTGCACAGGAAGAGACATGGTATGAGTGCGCGAGACATTGTAGGAGATATGTTTGGAGCGTTGATACCAAGTTTGAGAGTGGTTTTGATTGATGTCAAGATTAGAAAGTTGTCAACTATAGTGGATAAGTTGTCAGTCAATACTGCCCAGTCATTACTACTCGTTGACAGAGAGATGGTCTCGATAAGAGCTATGGTGATGCAAAACCATTTTGCTTTAGATGTGTTGTTAGCAAAAGAAGGCGGAGTCTGTAAAATGCTGAGGGTTCAACAGTGTTGTCTTTATAACCTTGACCATAGTAAGGATCTGAGGAAATACATAAGTAACATCACTGAGATACATCATAAGGTACATGGTTTGATCCTGAGGGACGTTACGTGATCTTACACGGTAGGATTGATGGACAAGAGATATGTCTCATAAATGTATATGCCCTTAATTCGGACGCCCACAACTTTTTCTATGAAGTGCTGACACCCACGACCCCCTTCTTCGAGTGGATACATTGTCCTTTTGGGGGATGTTAACTGTGTGATGGACGGTACGTTGGACCGTGACCCCCCTCGGGCGAACACCAAGCCTGGTATGACAGGGGCCTTGATTGACGTGGTGAGGGAATTGGGACTCGTGGACGCATGGCGGGTCAGACACCCGGACACTAGAACGTTCTCCTGTCACCCTCCTGCGACCAATATGTGTAGTAGGCTGGGCCAATTCCTCTTGTCATTGACTCTGATGCCCAGGGTCGAGGAAATAGTATATCACCTGAGGCATATCTCAGATCATTTTCCAATGCTCTTGACCTTGGGTACTGCTAAGCCCAGAGCGGCAATCCCCACCTGGCGGCTTCTGACTGAGGCCCTTACTGATCCGCCCTTCGTCGTGAAGCTGGAGGAAGAGATCTCTAATTACTTTGGGACAAACTGGGGCTCGGCGTCCTCAAGGGGTATGGAGTGGGAGGCAATGAAAGTGGTGGTTCGGGGGTTCTGCCTCAGTGCGACCTACGGGGTCCGACAGCAGCTTGAGAGGGACATTAAGGTCCCAGAGAGAAGGTTAGCCGAGTTGGAAGCGGTGTTGCCCTCGGCTCCTGATCGCTTGAATGAGTGGCGGGAAGCACGGGAAGAATTGTTGGTGGCGCTCTGCAGACTTGAAAAGTTCCATTATACTGCGTACCGACAGCGACTGCATGCGAAAGGTGATAGCTCTGGGGCGCTACTTGCCAGATTGATTCGTAATGAGATACCGGTGTCCCCTATTGTGCAGATGAAGACGGCTGACGGCTGCACGGTGAAAAGCCAGCAAAAAATCCTGGATACCCTAGCGGATCACTTGGCTGGAGTATACGTGGGGCGCCCTGCCCCGCACCAGGACGAACTGACAGGGCTCCTCACTGCATTGAATATACCTTGTCTAGACAGTGAGACCAGCCAATTGCTGGATGACCCGATCACGAAAGAGGAAATCCTAGCAAGCATCAAGTCCCTGAAATCTGCGAAGAGCCCGGGGAGTGAAGGCTTACCAGCCGAGATCTATAAGACGTTTGCACACATACTAGCAGACCGCCTTCTTGAGATATATAATGAGGCATTCCAAACCCGAACACTCCCACCATCTATGAATGAGGCCATGGTGGTTATGACCCCCAAGGCAGATAGAGACACTCAGCTTCCGGGGTCATACAGACCCATCTCCTTGTTGAACATTGACATGAAAGTACTTAGCGGAATTATGGCTGCTCGACTGCAACCGGATATGCAACACCTAATTCACCCCCACCAAGTGGGTTTCATCCCCAAATGCAGTACGGCCCCTAATTTAAGGCGACTGGCCCACGTATGGCACTCACCCTTGCTAAAAGAGGAGGACTGCGCCCTGGTGCTGTTAGATATCGAACAAACGTTCGACTTGGTGGGATGGGTGTATCTTTGGGAAGTCCTGCAGGCAATGTGCGTAGGGACACAATTTCTGAAATGGGTACAGTTATTATACTCGAAGCCCAGCGCCAGGATTAGAGTGGGGAGGTTAGTATCACAAGCCTTTCGGTTGCAACGTGGCACGAGACAAGGATGCCCGTTATCGCCGCTTCTTGTTGTCACAGCAATGAAACCACTAGCGGCGGGTCTGCGGAAGGGGATGGAGGCTTTTGGGATCCCACTAGGAGAAACCAATCACGTGGTGTCCATGTATGCGGATGACATCTTGGTGTATGTCCGAAACCCTGCCCAGGCGATACCGATATTGCTGGTCGCCCTGGAGAGGTTTGGACACGTGTCAGGACTACGGATTAACTCAGGGAAGTCTAAACTAATCCCAATGGGGAGACTAGCTGTACTCCCTGATGAGGGATTGCTGGAGGGAGGGCTCCCATGGGTAAGAGCCGCACCGCGATATCTGGGGATCAGGCTGGCGGAGACGGCTGAACAGTATCTGGCACTAAACATCGGAAAAGTAATTGAGGGATTGCGGGGGTCGGTGCGCTTTTGGCGGGAGCTGCCACTGTCCCTCATGGGGAGGATTGCTTTGAGCAAAATGGTTGTCTTGCCCACATGCCTTTACGTGATGCAGCATTCCCTTTTCAGGATCCCCCGACATTTCTTTATCACGTTGGACAGGCTACTGACAGATTTATTATGGGGACCCAAACGCAAACGGGTCAGACTGGCCACCCTTCAAAGAACCTGGCAGAACAGAGAATTGGAAGTTCCATGCCTGGAATTTTACTATGCGGCTTCACAGCTGCAGCATGCGGTAATCTGGTTGGACAGTGATGACAGCTGGGAGAAGGCCCTGCTGGCGGGGACCTTAGGAGACAGGGCGCTGCCTGAGCTATTAATACTGGGAGTACAGGTACCCCCGACAAGTCCATATATTGTCCGACATGTGGCGGGGTTATGGGAATTGGTAGTCCGTAGAGTGCTAAGAAGAGCTCCTTACGCCCCTGACATGCCTTTGTGGGTTGTTCGGCCCTTTCACCAGATTTCTGCATCTATGTCTGTCTGCAGATGGCAGGAGGGGGGTTGCCTGACCATGGGGGATCTCTACGAGAACAAGCAGTATGTCACGCGTGAGCAGGCGACAGAAACCTTTGCATTAGGCCCAGGACAGTTCTTACAATATGTGAAAATAGCCCAGGTGGCTAGAGAGCTGTGGCCCATGTTCCCTGAAGAACCCCCTGTTTCTACTGTGTTACAGACTCTGATAATGATGGCCAAGGGACGTAGATTAATTTCACACCTATACCGGGCAATCCGGGATGACGGGGCGGTCAGGGCACTGCCAGTTCAGGCAAGGTGGGAGGCGCTCATGGATGACTCCATTACTGAGAGGGACTGGACTAAAATACATGTAGGGGTCAAGCAGGTGAGCGCAAATAAAAGATTTAAGGTAATTCAATTCAATTATGTACATCAGACATATATGACCCCCAAGATGTTACACCGAATTTACCGGGAGTGACCAGGGCAGTGTCCTAGATGTGGGGAAGCAGAGGCTACATTTATCCACATGGACTGGCACTGTCCAGAGCTTCACTCAAACTGGACTGACGTCCTGACCGCGTTACGAGAGGTTACGGGGTGGGAGATATCAAGGGAGATCCGGGTAGTATTGCTTGGTTTACTACCCCGACCTAAGAACAAGAATCTGAGCTGGATGTTTGTCTTCTTGGGATTGGTGTAGGAAGGTGGAATCTGACTGCATGGTTACCCCCACATTTTTCCTGGTGTTTTGCTGGTTTTCGACTTAGTCTGACTGGGATCCTGCTAATCAGGACCCCAGTCTATCTGCTTTCTCCCTAAATTGGTTGTTCATGTACTTTAGGTACACTCCAGATTGGATTCTGGGGTACCCTTATAAGTCCCTAGTATATGGTATACTATGTACCCAGGGCATAGGTACCCCAGAGGCCTCCCAGGGGCTGCAGCATGTATTATGCCACCCCTGAGAGACCATTTAAAATGACACAACAGGTCTTCTACAGCAGCCTGTGTAAGGTGGTGCATGCACCCCTTACTTAGATATAGGTTCACTATATCTTTCCTAATCACTGCACATATAAACCTATCAGTCACCCCTATGGCAGGCCTTATCAATCCGGAAGGCAGGGTGCTGGGTTTTATGTGAGAGGGTGCCCATGCATGAGCAGAGCCCCTCTACAGCCTTCGGAACCTATTCTCCGGGGTTGTTTGTGATGCAGCCAACCATATATACTTAAGTGCATTATAACCTCACAGTAAATGCTAACTTTAAAACGGCTGCATGGAAACATGTCGTGTTTGGTGTCAAACACCTTGGAATCATACCTCCACACCAGTAACTGGTGTGGGAGGTATGATTCCACCCTCCTAGAGGGAGAAATATGACAACACCGGTACACCCGGTACCAGCTTCACAGAACCCTGGCATCACAAAATGGATGCTGCCAGCCACAGACACGAGTCTGCCCTCCTGCTGCTGGACGAAACTCCGGCAGGGGAAGGCTTGACAATTGGTTTCCTGTCACAGGGAGGTGTGACCACTTCCCAGACAGGCTTTAGTGTATTGGGGCTGGGTGGGTGCACTCTCAGAGTGCTTTGATGTCTGCACTGGGGGCACATTTGGTGTCCCTGTGCATAGTCCAGCTCAAACCGGTTGCAGGAGCCATTTGCTCCTGCTCTGGCGCGAAACTGGACAAAGGACATGGGTGTAGCCACCCCTCTGTCCTGACCCTCCCATAGGTGGGTCCCCAGAGTTTGTCCCACCCCTTCCTTGGGTATAAAGTAAGGAACCCCTGACTACAGGACTTTAGATATTACCTGGACTAAACTCTGCTACAGAAACCAAGTATCCTTCAACGATCTACGCTTTGCTGGACGACTGAACAATCTCCCTTGGAGTAAAGGAGTTACTCCCCTGCTGAGCAGGCACCTAAACGCATCTGACCGGTTTGCATCTATGAAGCTCCCGAAGGACTCTGAAGATTTCTGCAACACAGGAGGTGGGTTCCCAAGATCTCCGAGGTCGATCTGCGCTCTCAGCAATCCTGGGCACCGTGTATATTTGCAGCAGCATATGCTTTCCGGCAATCCCTGAAGCTGTGCTTTGGGCTACTTGTAGTCCTGACCCTGAGCAGCAATTCCACCAAAGATTTCCGGCCTCCACTCCACGAGTGTTCCGGTGGCTGGTATTTAGTGATTCAGCTCGAGGTCCCTTCGCGATCCCTGGTCCATTGGCCTGTGGGTCCCTGAGAAGGCAACTTTAACTTTCAGTGGGCTTCCCTGGTTGCTCCAGACGTGCCCTGACTCTCCATTGCTTGGTGAGTCCCCAGGACCTTTCTGGTCCTCACAGAAGCATCTTTCCTCTGACCTCGTGGGTTGCAGTTGCCAAGGCTTGTTGGTGTTCAATCCGGACACTGACCCCCCAGCACTCGACATCCTTTGTAGAACAGCTTGAATCTGGACTGTGGTTGTCGCAGACATCTCCTGGTCCCCGTGGCTGCAGAGTCAAGCTTCACCTCATCTCACCTGAAGCACCCGACATCGGTGGGCATTCGATTGCTCCGCTCCTGGTCACGTGAAGTGACCCAGACTTTGTCCCCTCCGCTTTCAGGTTCTTCACATCTCCGATCCAGGGTTGGATCACCCCGGACACTTTTCTTCTCCACGGCAGCAGTACTTTTTCGCATCACGCAATTGAAAACGACGAGGGGTTCCGACACCACTTGACCCCTATGCACCCGGCTCCTCTGGGATAGGTAACACGGGTACCTCGGTACTCTCAAGGGTGCTGGCCTTAGAACCTTCTATGTTTAGCTGGGTTTGCTTAAAGTCCTCTCCTAAGTGTCCTTAATCTTTAAATTTCCAACCGCGACTTTCCCATAGAGTTGTACGGAGCTCGCGTCTGTGTTCCCACACTGCACCCGTCCTCCGTGGGTCCCCTGTGTCACTACCATGGGTGGTTCCTTGGGGTCCCAGTGATTCTACGTGCTCTAGGCACTGTGTCTAGTCAAGTCGTGGTTCTTATACCACTTTCTTAGTATATGGTTCGGTCTCCCCTGGAGCCCGCTGTGTATTGTGCTATTTACTGTCGTTCTAGTGATCTAATAGTGTGTGTCTTGTTCTCTAATCTCATAAAGAGGTTAGTAGAGAGTGTTTAGTAATAAATACATATATTTTATATACACCTGGTGTGGTTCTCCTTTCATTTGGTCATTCAGGAGGTTATATACTGGTAAAACAAGCTGCTTTACATTCCTTCGAGACTTAGCCTGAAGGCTGCTCTCCATAGCTACCACTAGGATAGCTTTCAATAAAGGTTGTCTTTAACCTAATCATCAATAAGGGTCGTTTGGACTGGTGCAAGGTGCCCACTTTAATTAGTGGACAGCATATACCAGGCCAACTTCTCACAATTGGTACTAGCGAAACGCCGAATAGCCATTACGTGGCTGAGTCGCAGACCACCCAAAATGCTGCAATGGGTACGAGACATGAACGAATGGGCGACAGCCGAGGTGATTCGAATGCAACAGACCAGACACGATGAAAAATTAGAGGATGACCTACAGGTGTGGAGAGCTATGTTAGGAGAGCTAACAAACGAGGGGATAGATACCGAAACACAAGAGGAGGTCACGGGGAATGCACAGACGTGCAGTGGTCCTGAGGGTAACCAGGAGAAGGGGGAGACTGTTAAACGAGATATAGTAGACAGCGTAACAACGTGGACTGTAAGGGTAGGGGCAGGGATTTACAGTATAGAGATGTACACCAGACATGGAAAGGAGGGTGGGTTCTAGTTGGTGGTAGGGGGGTTGGAAGTTGGGATTCCTTGATACAGGTTTGTTTTTAGAGTCTCGGAGACATAGACACAGGTGTGAAACCCCTTGGGGATGAAGATCGGTAAAGGAAGAATTTAAGAGGTTGGGGCTAAGTTTGCATTAGATGGGTTAATGCATAATAATAATAATAAAGAAACTTATAAAGCGCACAGCTACCCCGAATGGGGTGTCCCGGCGCTAACACGGACATTGATAGAGATAGTGGTCAGTATACCTTAGTCATTACGACTAAAGAGCCAAGTTTTCAGGGCCTTTCTGAATTCTTGTTCAGACTGCAATGTGCGAAGTTGAAGAGGAAGGTTATTCCAGCATTTAGAGGTCCCCACCTCGAAGTCCTTCCCCTATTCTGGCTTTCGCGAAACGGGGGTGGTAAGGTATCGTTTGTGGTTAGACCTAAGAGATCTGTTCTGCTGGTAAAGACGAAGTTCTTCCTCAAATAGTTGGGCCCCCTTCCTTGCAGTGCCCGAAAAGCAAACGTAAGAACCTTAAATTCAATGCGCTTGGCCACAGGTAGCCAATGCAATTGTCTCAGGTAAGGAGAAATACGCTTGCGAAGAGGGACCTTGCAGATCAGTCTGGCCGCTGAATTCTGCACTATCTGAAGCCTACGGATCAGACCAATTGGCAGACCCATATAGAGTCCGTTAACATAATCAAAATGGAGAAGTGATTAAGGTGTGCACAACGGTTTTACGTGCTGACTCAGGCAAGTAATCAATGAATTTCCTAATGATTTTTATCTTGCCGAAGCAGGCCGCAGATACCTGTTGAACCTGGGTGGCAAGGGACATATCTTTGTCCCACCTAACTCCTAGGGGTATATTCACAAGAACGTGTGATAACTACCGCAAGAGCCGTAACGCAACTTTCAATATCGCAGCCAAGCTCGGGAAAATAACCCCGTGTCAACGTGGAATTCACAACAAGGTGGTAGCATGCGATAGTCACCAGATAACGCGTCAAATGTCAGCGTGAAAATCAACGCTACGCCGCAAAAATGCGAAACGCAAACGCGAAAGCTCATGCGATGAGGCAAATCGCGGTACAAAAAGTAGCGAAAACCAGCCACAGGCCTGCAAATCCCACGCGTCTGGCGGGAAAATGCACCATAAAAGCCACAGAAACAACAAACCAGAAACAAGCCAAAGCACGTAGCAACATGGATGCACCCTGACCCAGAGCAGAGGTCAACGCGAACCCCACAACCCCCACAGACCACCAGCAAGGAACAACTGGGTCTGGGAAGGCCAAGGAGAAAAGGGAGAGGAAGACGGGGTGCACACCGCAGGAAAACAAGACCAGCGTCACGGAGGTGACAGAACACTACCAGCAACTGACCCACAAGCAGACCACCTGGAATACAGTCGGAGTGCCGAGGAGGCCAATCCAGGAGGCCAAGAGACGCCGGCAGGACGTGACAACCTAAACCAGGTACAAACCCGCTGCCAACAGGAAAGCAGCAACGGCGACAGGAGGTGGCAGTCCTGCGTCACAGGAGGAGCTGGAGGAATCCCAAGCCACAGTCATCAGTGTGTCGAAGGTGCAAGGAGTAGGGAGTACGGACACAGCTCGAGAGGACTTGACACAACATCAACAGGGAGTGTAACGAACAGGGACTGGGGGGACGGGGGGAGATGGGCACAATGGCACACATGCACAACGAGGTGTAGCACACTGCACACCCACAATTATCCAGGATCATGTCCCAGATCCCCTTGGCACACTGCAGCACACACACATAGCAGGAACAGCACACCCACATCGACGATAATGTGGTACAATGCGCATAGCCGACACTGCAGAACAGAGGACACAACTGGCTCCGCACATGCCCAGAAACATGCCTACTACACCTGACAGAGCTGGAAAGTGTGAAATGGAAATGTACGCATACGACCTCACATCCGTCATGTAGTCCAAATGTACACTGTCCCGCAGAAGAATCCAGCACCTCCCAAACAGTCACAATGTACATTGCCAGACAGTCTGCATGTAAACCAGAACAATGCGCCAACATACATTGCAACACAATGTCAACATGCATCTCCCCTGCACATTGCAGAGGGGCACACAACACCTCCAGCAGAGCACAGAAGACAACACATCTGCGATGCCGGAGAGGAGAACCACACCGTCGACACCGACGCCCTACAACAGCCCATGGATATCCCACGCAACCCACCACCAGGACCCGGGCAGCCGAGCTACTCAGAGGAGAACACAGAACCTGCAACAGACCACACAGCAGGAAGCACACGCAAGCACAGCTGGCTCACAACACTTCACCCACCCACACATGGCACCCCAATGCCAGGTGTCAGAACGCCAAAAGGAGGTGGCCCAACAGGCCTGGGTGGGCACCGAACACCTGGAATGCGAACTAGAACACATACGTAGGTGTCTATCACCCTTCAGGGACCACCCACACCCCACAAAGGAGACCCACACTGCCATAGAGACACATGCAGATGCACATTCACAGTACAGAACCACGCCCAGGGGCGCGCAAATAGCAGTCACACATCCATGTTGGCTCTGCATACAACGGCCCCGGCCACTCCCCTTACGAATTGAGTGGGTGACGACAAAGCTACATGTCCAAGCTACAACGCGCTGCCTGCGGTGACATGTCTGCATCCGATGTACACAGCACAATGTAATGTCCTAGGGCCCAGGGCCCTCATGCATACAACAAGACCACAGGGACACACGCATATATCATGTTGAACTGGCCACGGGCATGTGCGCCCGGCCCCTTTATTGGCAGGGCCACATGTACAGTGACGCATGTGCTGGATGTGTGTGGGGTGAGTGTAAGCCAGTCCGCACGGAATGCTTGGTGCTGGCAACAACTTGAACATTGGACACCAGTACAACGGAAACAGAAAACACATGCATAACAGAGTCAACAGCTGAGCAACATGGAGTGAGCCGGAGAAAGTCCAGAGGACAGCCAACATGCAAACAGAAGTGTCCGTGAGTTGCAGTGCACTGGGGTTGGGGCACTAGAGATGAGCGCGCTTATGTGAAGAAAAAGTCTCGGATTGTGTCCCTACGATATATACTCCTGATGCAGGTGCAGTGGGGTGTGTCAGACCTGCATCATCTCCCCCATCAATGTACCAGGGCTCCCACACTGTTTGAGGTGACATTGCTGCGCAACCTCTCCACAGCACACAACTCAATCAGTAACGGACAATGGCTTGCGGTGCACTGAGTCACTGGCACCTGGAGTGCTGAGCAGGGTATCAGGCCGATGATGGCATCCACGACAGGTCTGAGCAACTCCGTAGGTCTGTCAGGACCACAGTTTCGACTCTGGCAGATGGCAGTTGGAGGTGGTGCTTGCAGTGGTGGCGTGTGCCTCCTGTGGTGATGCGAAGTCCAGGCCGGTCAGGACTCGATGCTATGTGTGGGCCCTGGTGGCCCGCAGTTGAGGCCGGAGGCTGTGGACAGCGCAGGGCCACAGACACATGGCGTTGTTGACCCCAAGACCATTGCTTCAGAGGCCATTCAATGTCTCAGAAGAAGGGGTCCCAGACCTGACAAGCACAGAGTAAGTGGCCCCGGATGCACTGCGGCCGGCACAGGCACCCAGCCACGGGACGGTGACTTGCGGTGCAGTCAGATGGGCCATGCGACCTGAGCGGGAGGTCTGATGTTATCTGGAAGCAGCAAATGGAGGAGTGGAAAGCACAACCCTCGTCCTCACCAACAATTCGGTATCAGCTACATGAGGATGAAAACTAGCCCCTAGTCCATAGACTCAAACGCCACCAATGTACGACCAGTGAGTGTCCATAAATGTCGGGGAACAGACTTAGTGGCACAGGTGCTGTGAGGGGATGCAGTCTGTGATGATGCCGGTACACTGATATGAACTCCACCATTGCAAAATCAAGACTGTGACCCACTGGACCGCAGTGTAGGCCGGAGGCAGCGGTCAGCAGTGGCCCACAGCCACGTGTCGTTGGCTCGCGAGGCACAGAGTTAGTGACACAAGGGCAGTTGTCGGTAGTATTCGATCACCTCTGTAACGATGATCCTGTTCACTCCGGACTGCAACGCGTCATCCTCTTACGCCTCTCCGTGCGTGCGATGATATGTATTCTGCCTTTTGAATTACCGATGTTCAGTTCCACATCTGTGATCCCACTCGTGCGCAACGTAGGCCGAGGGCATTGGTCCGCGAAGGCCCACAGACACGTGTGGTTGTGATGCCATGCACAGACTTGTTGGCACCACATCGAAGGGAGTATAGTGAATTGTTCTCTGCCTTAATTGATGTTCACTGCCATGGTGTAATCAAGACTCAGTTCCAAATGTGTGACCTACCTGAACGTGGTGTAGGCCTAAGGCAGCGGTCAGCACGGCCCATTCACCTAGTGTCGCCGGCATAGGTTGGATGGCCCCACCGGCCTGCGTTGTTAAGGTTCAGTGGCACCACGTGTAGCCGGCTGGTGTTGAACAGGGTTAGTGGCACCACGTGTAGCCGGCTGACGTTGAACAGGGTTAGTGGCACCACGTGTAGCCGGCTGACATTGAACAGGGTTAGTGGCACCACGTGTAGCCGGCTGATGTTGAACAGGGTTAGTGGCACCACGTGTAGCCGGCTGACGTTGAACAGGGTTAGTGGCACCACGTGTAGCCAGCTGGCGTTGAACAGGGTTAGTGGCACCACGTGTCGCAAGATGCCCATATGGAACTATGCCTCACTGATCGGGGGGGTCTGGTGCTGTGGCCGCTGGCCCGGATTTGGGGTCACTGCCATTCATGACTCAGGACACAGTTTCACATATGGGACCTACTGGTACGAAGAGTAGGGCGAAGGCGGCAGTAGAGTACGTCAACGAGAAAGGACTAAAGCGGGCCTGTGTCGTGGAGGCCGTGATGGACTGAGGTGGCTGCCAATGTCGCGGGCCTCGGGCTTGGAGCTTCCACCGGCACGTGGTGGGCCCTCCTTGACACAAGCCGGTGTCGGCAGGTGAACAGTGTGGCCTGGCTGCGCAGGGGCAGGCCTGACGGGTTCGTGGTCCAGCATGCCGGGGTCCGGCAGGCGCACAGCATCGCAGGCAACTCCGCTCACGAGGACGGCGTCGGCCTCTTGGCGGGGTGGAAGGCGCCGCCCTGGCAGAGACGTGGGGCTTTCTGAGAGAGGACCACGCCCAGGCCTACGTGCTTTTTATTCACACCCCTACGCTGGCGTGGCCTACGCCGGGCCATCCCACTCCGGTGACGCTTAGGGGTGGCATCACAGGCAACATTTCCGTGAGGTCCCCACTGGCTGGGGTGACATGGTTGCGTCCACTGTCCACTGCACTCCATACGCCAGAGGTGTATGTCACCATGGATATGGGTGTGTTCTGCATACTGCGGTCTGTCCAGCACACCTCTGCCACTCTTATCATTGTGTGCTTTCCCGATCATGGTTCTACTGCATCCTTCACACATGCCTGGTTGCCACCTCTCCCCACATTCGGCTATTATGTGGCTGAGGTGCCATGCCGTTGATGGCTCATGTTCAGGGCTTGCCCAGGTTACCATTGTAAGTTGTTCTGTCGTGTCTGGTGGGTGGTCATGTTGTTGTGCATGTTGGTTGTGATTTTGTGATGTGTGCATTGCCAGAGTTGTGAGTTGCATGGTTGTGGAGTTGAGGTGTGTGGGGTGTTCATTTCGGACTTGCCAAGGTGTGCATTTCCCTTGTTGCCATCCTGAGAACGCTGGTTGATGATGGACTGTCGGAGGATGAAGGTATCATGCACACTGGCTGTGTATTTGAAGGCGACATTGTTGGAGGTTCCACGGTGTTCTGTTGTTGCCTGCACATTGATGTGAGACGTGTGCTTCCTGTTGAGGTGATTGTGTGCTGTGTCACCAGGGGGCACAGGTAGTACATGTGTGCTGTGGATTGCCCCCAACATGTGCGTGCATCCTGCTATGGCGTATGGTCCTTGCTTGGTCTCCAGCGGATCCTGCGCATTGTGTTGGACGTGTAGGGACTGGGGTACCAGGGTGATGGTGATGTCCAGGACAGGTGTGGGGGACTTGGATGTGGCTGGCTGTGTGACTCCTCCGACTCTGGCGGGTGTTGTTTGGGGGGTACCAGGGGCCAACAGGTGCAGCCAAGCCAGCAGCTTTGTGTGGGGTGGGATGTTGGTTGTCCGCTGTGTTGGTGCCGTAGGCCTGTTAGGCGATGATGGTCAGGATGCGTAGGATGGTTGTCCCTTTCAGCCTGTAGTGGACGGTGACATTGTCAGATGTTGGGTCTGTGCGGCTGGTATGTTTCCTGGGGGTCTGCTGTCTTTGTCTGCGCTGCGTCTGTGGTGGTCCGGGGGTGGTGTTCTGGGTGTGGGTTGGGGTCCTGGGGTGGTGGGGGTGGGTGTTGTGGCCCTCTTGGGTGTCCGGGCCGCATGATGAGTGGCTCCATGGCATCTGTTGCCCTTCGGATGTGGCCCTGGGCTGTGCTCCCTTTTGTGGTGCTGGCTACCGTCCGACTTTACACCAGGTCAGAGCAGGTGTAAATTTCCTGGTGCTAACGCGCCTTATCGCCTGTTTTGTGTTCTTATAGCCGATGTGGCTGGTCGTTGTGAATGTTGAGGTGTGATGTTGTCTCTGCTTTTGTCACGGGAACGTCTACTCTGCATCTCATTAGCGATATTTGCGGGGGTCCTCTGTGGCGATGTTTTTTGCGGCTGCTATCGCGGGTAAACTGGTGCTGTGGGCTGTTAACACTGGCTTGTGAATGGGGAGGTAAATTTATCACGACTTTGGCTGCGATAAAATGCCGTTAATTCGGCGATATCTCCTTGTGAATATGCCCCCTAGATTCTTAACTGAGTCCTTAGGAGTGGGGGGGGGTCCTAAATCAGCTGGCCACCATAATGCTGAGGAGGGTGTTACAGCTTGATTAAAAAACAAGACCTTCGTCTTGTCAGCATTAAGTTTAAGAAAGTTAGTGCTCATCCAGGCAGAGATGTTTTTTAGGCATAGTTTCCGAGAGTCAAAGGAAGGTGCGGACACTCCACTGAAAGTAAACATCAGTTGTGTGTCGTCGGCATAAGATGTCACCTTGATCCCAGTGTCGGTGATAAGCTCCGCGAGCGGAGTCAAATAGATGTTGAAAAGTAGCGGGCTCAAGGCCGACCCCTGTGGTACCCCCCCACTTGAGTGGTTTTGCGGTGGAGGTGTAAGGGGGGATCGAGACCTGTTGTACTCGGCCATGTATGTAAGACGCGATCCAGCATACATATAGAATGTACCTAATCCACTTTACATTGTACACGCAAGATTTGATGATCCTAATTGTATGACCCTGGGACTTTGCATATTGTTTCTGTAATGTCTATTTCAAAATGTCAATAAAGATATATATTTAAAACAAAAATCAATAGGTACATGATTTGGCAACAGAGGGAGTCTGGACTAAGGTTGGTAAGGGGTTTGGAAAGATTGGAAGCTGGTTTGCAAATCTTGGAAAAGCAATTCTTGGATACATTCTGAAGCCAATAGTTATAGTTGTGGTTTGTGTCATCCTTTTGATGGGAATGGTGAAAGCTTTCAAGTGGCATAGATGCAGGCAAGTTGAGAATTCTCTCAGAGAGCGTGAGAGACTGGAGAGCGTGTAGGACAGTCACTATGAGAATCTCAAGAGTTAGGAGAAGTTTCGGCAGGGAAGACTGGCTACAACTTCTGTTTAGGTCGGTTCTTTGTACAGGGAGTGAAGTGAGTGTGATGACTCTAGTCATCAGAGGGGGGGAACTGATAGAGAACAATTTTGCTCTGGCATTTGAAGCTGTGCATCATAATCGTGGGTAGTCCGCACCCACATGTAATCTTTTATCATATTAACATTTGTGCCATTAGAATGTGTATTGTAATAACGTATGAAGCGAGGTGATAGAGATATTTTTGTATAACATGGAGACTGCATTATCATTACGTGTGATTAGACTAAAATCTTGATGTGAAGAATGCTGTAGGTGACTAATGAACATTATAATTTGTATGCTTATGTAAGCATTGGTTTAAACGTGCTCAGTAACAGTAATCATGTATACGTATGTTTATGAATTATGTGTTATTTCTTATGTTGGCCGATTTCTGTAGGCCTAACGTGTATTTCTCCCTGTCGCTCTCTAGTTGGGTTTGCTAGTAGAATTCATGTGTATGCAGAACTTGTTCTTTCTCACGTTTTCCGTTGCAGGTGGAGAAATGCATCTTTGTTAGTTAGAATAATGTCTTTGTTTTAGGAGTTAGGCTTAGGGAGGAGATGATACATTGCACGGCAATGCTGATAATGTGGGATGGTGTTCTTTCTCACAGGAGAGAGCCTGGGAATCAAGGTCATCGAGCCAAGGCCTAGGAGCATCGCTGCCGCATGGAAAGTTACCTACGAGGAGGTGTCTTGCGTGGATGGGGTGATGTCGCATTGCCCTTTGGGAGTTTGCATTCTATTCTTGTATTGGGGTTAGGGACAGAGTCTGGGGACTTCTGCCTTGGCTTGAGAGGAGACAGCATCTTAGAACGAGCTCTGTAGCTTTATGCTACCTGACCCATTCAACGTGAATGGTCTTCTTAGGAAGCCTTCACGAGCTGACACCTTTTCAGAACTTGCCTTGGGAAATGCTAAGTAGGGATGTCACATTAGTGATAGTGTAAGGACAGACTAAAGCTCTTTACCTACGAACCTCCAATGAGGGGGACGCTGGATGTCGGGCGATAATCTTTTGCATCCTGATTCTTGAAGTAGTTATTTTGTGCCTGCTACACCGTCTTAACTTTACCCGTAGATTTGGCTTTGTATTAGTTCCAATGTCCAGCTGTTCTTGGCTTTGTAATAAACTAACTAAACTTACTTGGGAGTCTGTGATTCTTCTGAGTCATGAGTCTTTGGATTTGTAATGTGTAATTGGCTAACGATAATTTTCTCCCCTCCACACTTTCAAGCAGACAAAAAGAACCATTGGCCAGGGGTTCCAGAGTAAGTCTAGAACGTGGAACCTGTCTCCTTCAACCCCAGAAGGATGAAAGGCTGAGTGGACCCGATGGGATTTAAACCTGTGACCATGAGGTCAAACACAGGCCCCCACAGTGGACGCATTAGTCCACTAAGCCACCAGACCCATTGTGAGCATATCAAAAGGCACTGAAAGATAGACAAGCAACAAGAAATGTATGACAACATTTCTTGGTCCATGGAAAAGATAGCAGTGAAGGGAAACTTTTTTGTGGCTCACCAAAAAAGGATAGAGATCACACAATCAGCCATACGGTGGGAACTGGAGACAGGTGGTGGATATAACAATGAAAGGAAACGATCGGTACAGTATTTATTTATTTATGAGTTTTATATAGCGCTTGCTAGACCGGAAGGTATCAGAGCGCTTTACATCGGTATATATTCACATCACCCAAAACAAGTATAAAACAGGTCAATTGAGATCAAATCAAGTCAGTGGTTGAGCACGAGGGAGTAGAGAACCTGTCATGTTGGCAGTTGAGGACTTGCTAGTTGAGATACCGGTTGAGGAGGAGATCCTTTAGTTGTCTCTTGAAGCTCAGGAAGGAGGTGTTTGTCCTGATCTAGACTGGGGTTGAGCTCCAGATACAGTACCGTGGGAAAGTATTCAGGGCCGGTTCTAGGGCTTTTGGGGCTCTGGGCAAAAAGGGAATGTGTGAGGTCCCTCTTATTTGCATACAGCGTGAAATCACAGGCAATGACATCACAGGAAGGGCCATCAACTGGCTATTGTTGAGCGACTTTGCAAAAAGCAACTTTCTTGGTGTGGAAATCAGTAAAACAATAAAAACATAAATATTAACACTAATAACATAAATACATATATTTTACTTTTGAGTAACTGGAAATACATTATAGTAGTCACACTGGATGGAAAGGTTTGGCCTTGGTCTCTCCAAAACTTATGAGTTTATTCAAATTTTAACAAGTTTACAGATTAGTGCATTAGATACGTATGTATGTGTGCGGTATAGTATCTTGAGTGGTGAGGAGGGTCCAGTGGGTGAGCTGGTGTTTGGACTTTGTGTTCGTGGGTGTGAGCTAGTTGGCGCTGTTGTCGGCGGGGGGTTGGTGTTCGAAGTTTTCATAGAAGGCCGATATCTTGTCATGGAAGAAGTCGGCATGGTTGTTTCATAGTTCCTGGGAGGGTCTGATGTCCTTCTCGGTGGCTGCTGGGTTGGAGAACTCCTTTACGATGACGAAGAGCTCCTTGCTGTGGTTCGTGCTGGCTTCAATGCGGTCTACCAGGGCGATCTTCTTGGTTTCTTTAAGGATGTGGTGGTACTTGTTCAGTGCTGTCCTGAAGGCGGTACGGTCCCCTGGTTTGCTGAGGTGCCACTTTCTTTCTAGTTGTCAGCAGTTGTATTTTGTGGCTTGCAGTTCATCAGTGAACCAGCTGGCTCTTTTGGTTGGTCCTCTGATCTTGGCTGTGTTGGTGGGGGTGATTTTGTCAGCTCCTTCTGTGATCCACTGGGAGAGGTTTCTTGCTGCTTGATCTGGGTTGGATGTTGATTCTGGGATGTGGGAGTGAAGAGTGTTGTTCCATTGTTCTTCTGATATCTTTTTCCAGTCTCTGCCCATGCAGAGGGATGGCGGTTGTGATGTCTGGTGAGGAGGCAGGGTTCGGCCAGGTCTCAGTGAGGAAGACGACGTTCAGGGTGACTATGCGGCCGTGCAGGGGCCTGCATAAATAGTCTTGGGAGGTGGGAGGGGCTGTCTGGGAGACGGAAGGGTGGAGAGCAAGTGGCAGGAGAATCGGCGAAGAGGTATGCAGCGCGAAACAAAATCAAGAAAACAGTCAGCAAATAAGTTTAAAAATTCAAGAAAAACAGTGATTACAAACAGTGATTACAACAGGAGCTTACAACATATTAGACAAATGACAAAAACGAACTGGCTAAAGCAGGGAGGAGATGACCGGCAGGGCCCCCACAGCGATACCGAACGTGTTGGCTGAGGGATCGTGGCCTGCTGTGCAAGTCGGCTGAACGGCGGCAGCAGGGAGCGGTGGGCTAGACCAGGGAGGTCAGGACTACTCCTATCACTTTCAGTGGATTAAAAAATAAAAGTTGCATTACAGGACTCATTACGAGTCCTAGCGTTTGCTATGGCATTCCCCCCCCCCCCCCCCACTCCCCAGCCCTCTCCCACAGTCACTACAGTTATCGGCAATGCAGAGGGTTTGGGGCAATGGAATGCAGTGCATTAAATCGACAGGCCTTTTTAATGGAAGAGTGCCAGTAATCTCCCATTAGAAGTGTCTGTCGATTTAAAGCACTGCGATTAAAGGAGTGTGCGATTTAACTTCAGAAAAGATGAAATACGGGTGTAATAGGGAATAATATTTTCCTGGTAATTCCTCATTTCTCTCTCAGAGTTTCACCCAGAGCTTCAATCGAAAAAAGCCTGGTGAAATGCACCGGATGTGCGGTGCTCCCGTGTTATCACTAGCTCCCTTTTGCCAGACCGTGTTGGAATCAAAATGGAGATGGACTACTCTTTGACTGCAGGAAGGAACCACAATGAAATGGCTTCAGAGTTAGGATGCTGAGAAAGCTACAAGGGGATGTTGTATATTGGTAAGCTGAAACGGTTAGAAGGTCACACTGAAGACATTCTGCTGATCCGCCTGTCATAGAAACTAGATAATGAAAAAACGCGCACGTCAGAAGGTAATATTGCTTTTCCATGCATCTTTCACAAATAATTTATAGAAATGCAAATTTTACCAAAAGATAAGAAGAAAACTGTTCATATTCTGTCTTTCAGCTTACCCAGGTCAACCATCCGCAGGAACAGTGCGTGGGAATGTAAAAGCAAACGTTATTTAGATAAATCATGACATATGCAGGGTGTTTATTGTCAATCATGTGGACTCATGGACTTCAGTTAACTTAGTTTTTTTAACTATGAAAGTGGCTTGGGGTTGCTTATTTAAAAGTGATTTAGAAAGCACTAAATGCTGAACAACAATGGTGGAGGTGAAGAGGAGTTTGGGAGACAGGGGAGAGAAGAAATACTGGGACCACAGCCAAAGAAAGATAGTAAGCAGAATCTTTTGGGGTTATTAGCGATTAGACAGCACCTGCCTCGCTGCAGCTGATGAAACCGACTACTACTAATCATCAAACAACTTTCTTTTTATTCTCAGCCGTTTTTAATGTGCCATGGTCGCCACCAGAAGCTGCCACTATACTTCGTTGCCAGCAAGAGGGTTCATTAAGCAAGTAAAGGGCTCACTGTAAACATCTGATGGCTCCTGCTGGTTGTAAATCCTGACAGGTCCAACATAGTATTTTATCCATCCAAAAGCCAATGTGTTAGTCACCGTTAAATAATTGACAGCAAACCCAGCAGCCATCTACACTGCTTACAAAATGCATATAGAAATATAAGAATGCTGAATAAAACTTATACGCCATTTTGTTATTGTGATATCTTTCTCTGAGGCATATATGCATCAGTTTAGGCAACGACAGGCTGGGGGAAGGGTTATTTTTCAAATACTCCCATGAGAAAGCTGTGGTACCAAGTGGCACCGATGAAAGACCCTATTCAGCAGCACTTCACGTGCCCGCGACATTCCATTACGCTGCAGGAGAAAGGAAAACAAGCAGGTGAGCGTGACAGACGTACATAGATAGGCACTGCGTCGAGAGCTACGTACAGCGTGCGATGGTGGACAAAACAGCTGTGCAAACACGACGCAGTGTTGTATCTTTAAACAAGGCACACTTCTTTTAAGTGACCCTGAAACCGAAGACGCATTTTTAACATGTTTAAAAACACACAAAGAGCTCACATTCAAAGCCACTAAATGACGCAAGGGACCAAACATTCACACTGGACTCGTGCCATTCCAAGAGCTTTTCTCTTTATTAAAATACCTGGTAAAGGGATTGTCATGACAGTCTGCTAAATACATCGGGCAGCCTTGATGGCCCAGCAGGGACGGTGCAAGGTTTCTAGACACCACACACAAGCTGGAATTTTGGCACAATTGGCGCATATATCTTTTTGATAATTTTACTGAAGACACCATTTCTTTTTAAATATGGTATTAAAATTAAGTAGACGTTACAAGGTTTTATTCTTCAGAGTCTTTGATATAGTGTTAGACTCCGAAGAGTGACAGAACGCTTCACAACAAAGGGTAATTATCACAACATCTGTAGGTGGAAGAGTAATGACGTTATATACACACAATAGCAAGGGAAGCGAGAGCTCTATACATTTGTGGTTGGAATCACTATAACTCTAGGGCAATAAAAACATTTGCGCATGTGTAGTTAACAGTGATTGAACAGATGTAGAGAGCAGCAGTACAATAATAAGGTACATAAGATATATACACACGTAATACGCAACAGATGAGGGAGAGAGGATGTGGCGAGTTTGTGGCTGAGGAGAAATGAAGCTCATTTGTGTAGTGATAAGAATTTGACGTATCCGGCCCAATTCACGATTCAGAAACTCTGAACAGAAATGTACACCTGCTAGTATGAGTTGTATGAGTACATTTCCCCACCACCTTATATTATGGGGTAGTTACACATACAGCTCAAAATGTGACTGTAAAGTTACTGCTAGTTACTACGTATTTGTAATTTTCAAAGGATATGCATCTGTAATGTTTATATTTTTATACATGTGGATTTTATGGGTGTCTGCAGTGTCTAAAGTTATCTGATCATGTTTGAAAATGATTCTTAATTTATTTTTAAAAACATTTAAACACATTTTTATGATTTGCTTTCTATTGATGCCTGCTATCTATTATTTGAACAACTTTTTTTCTTTTATTTTTTTTTTTCAATGTAGATCTTTGAGCTAGTATTTTTATTCACTGCTTCTGTTGGTTTAAGTGTGATTCCCTTGGAGTATGTGTAAATCACCATGGGCCATATTATCAAGAACGGCGCAAACATTATCGCCGCTTTAGCGGCAGGAAACTGCCGCTAAAGCGGGGATAAGGGGCTTGATAATATGCTCTGGAGAATTCCAATAGAAGCCCAGGTTCTGGTGTCAAGGACATCAAACTTGGGCTTCTATTGGAATTCTATAGGGCCTATTATCAAGCCCCTTATCGCCGCTTTAGCGGCAGTTTCCTGCCGCTAAAGCGGCGATAATGTTTGCGCCGTTCTTGATAATATGGCCCCATGTGTGGTGTGAGACTTACTCCACAACCTGGCTAGAGTAGATTTGAGCCTGTTGCTGCAGAACCACTACAGAAGCAGATGTGGGTGTAATGTTTGTGATTGCAACTGATTTACCCTTTTTATGTGTGCTTGTTTTATTTTCATGTATTGTCCTACTACCACTTTTTGGTAGATATTCCATGTTTTCAAACCTCTTTCCTTGCCACTTCCACATTTACACATAGGACTGAGTGTGCAGAGTTCAACACACTCTTGGCTTAGAACTCTACATTTAAGGTTTACACCCAAACCTATGTGAATTGCAGTTATGAGTATGCAAAGTACTACTGCATGAGTACTACTAACCATACTCCAAAAATCTCTTTATAAATTGTGCCTATTGTGTCTAGTGTTGGTGCAACTGACAAGTTTTTATACATTTGAGGTCACAGCAGTACATTTGTAGTGCAATGGTGGTAACTCAATATCATCAGAAGGGTAAGTTTATTGCCATGACCAAAATGAGCGATGTTAGGAAAGGGTTAATGGGGGATCCTTCAATTTAAAGATTTGCTTTGAGGCAGAAATCTTAACAAGGTTTAGAAAGGCATTCCAGATTCTAGGTATATTCCCTGAGACAATGACCTTCATGATGGATATTTGTTTGACAGAAGGGGGCATATTTGCAAGGAGTTAACATCACCAGAACATCACGTTTTCCGACGTTCTGGTGGCGTTAACTCATTCGCCTTATTTACAAGGCGGTGTTAAGCTACTTAATGTGGCTTAACGCCGGCTTGTAAATAATACCCTATTCACGCAGCATTTAGCATGAAAGGGGCGTGCAATGGGTGTTGCAGTGGGCGTTACGCCGCAACACCCATTGCTTTTTGACGCTGCCCCATATTTACAAGGTGTGGGGCAGTGCCATAAATACTGCCAGGGAATGCCTGTCTTAGGCAGGCGATACGAGGAGAAATGTTTTATTTCTCCTTGTATTTTGCTCTTTCCATGTGTGCTGCATTCTGCAGCACACATAGACAGAGCAAATCGCCTGTAAAGATTCTTTTGTGCAGGAAGGTGTCCCTTCCTGCACATAAACAATTGCCCCTGCAGCGCAGGCACCCTAGCAAAATGGTGCCTGCACTGGTGCTAGACAGCTTTTTTAGCGCCAGCGCTAGAAGTAACGCAGGGGTGCGCCGCATTCTTGTAAATACTGCGCATTCCTGCATTTTAAAACAGTCGGAGCGTAGTGTTACAAATTTTGGCGCAACACCGCGCTCCACAAGTTTTTTGTAAATATGCCGCATGGTGTTTTGCAAAGTAGTTTAGATTTGCTTCTTAGGTTCCATTTTTCACCAGACAGGTACATTTTTTGCGCGAGATTGGAGGGCGGGTGTATCTGGGATTTATGTGTATCGCTTTGTATGTAATACAAAACCATTTTGTATGCAGACCGAGATTCAAGTGTTAACGACTTCAAGGAGTTTAGGAGGAGTCTAATTCTGCCGCATTTTATAATATGGGTGATCAGCCTATGTTTCAGAATGGATGATGGTTAGAGGATGCACACTGGATTTAAGTGTTCCTGTTATTAAATAGTTTTCCTTTTCTATGTGAGATGCCACCAGCGGTGTATAGCTGCTTTGAAGGCCTGTTTAGGAGTGAAGGATGTGATGTTATAGAATAGTTGTTGGCGTTATCTAGCGCCCTCAGACCCTCTTTACAAGTGGCCCATTAATTCTAATGGGCCTTGTAACCAGTGTTAGCAGGGATTATACATTTAGAGGGAGAAGCACTGGTGAGTGGTATTCCACCCAGAGATATCACCCGCTGCAAGCAGGCAAAGCCTCTCAGTGGCACCAGGGAAAAACATGGAAAATCAGCAGAGTAAATCAGGCTTCTGTATGTTATTACCCAAGTCTCATAATCACCATTAGTACCCCCCGCTTTAAATTAATGGGCCCCAGGTAACGGTAAATCTGGGGAGGGAAATAATAGGCTATTCATCATGTGGGCGTTTGGGATTTCATTGATATGGAGGCAGTGGCGGCCAACACAAACAAGAAGTGGTGAGACGAGTGGAGGGGTTGCGGAAGACTTACCTGAAGCTGCCAGCCGCCTCACACCTCGGGGTTCCTCTTCTTCCCGACCCCAGCAGACACTGGGACAGCATCACAGACTCCCTGTACAATTTCCGCAATGCTCTCATGTAGCATGAGAGCAGCGCATGGATTTGCCTGAGTGGGTTGGTTTAACGCTTGCTCAGGCACAGGGAGTCTGTCCTGTTTCTCCAACCCAACTATGCAGTACAGCTGGGTTTGAGAAATGTAACTGCGCATGTCTGTTTGGCTGACCTAAGACAGCCGGCCAAACAGACATGTGCACTTAGAAGCGCACTCCACTCCTCCTTCCCATGGCATGGCCCCACCCCTCCCTACACACGCTGGCTCAGCCAGCAACTGAAAAATAAAAGGATAATAAGATATTGTTTTATTTTTCAGCTGCTGGCTCTAAGCCAGTGGGGTAATGCTCCTCCGCCATTGCGTAGGAGCCGCCGCTGTATGGAAGTCAAGATTGAGGGGTCCTATCCAGTGTAACATGTAGGGATTTGACTGATTTCACAGTCTTGGTTGGCTAGGCCCTGGAGCTTAGTGATCCAATCAGGAACGAGGACATTAAAGCTGTTAAGTGATATTAAGAAGATTGTATTGTTTTTTTGGTTAAGTGTAAGTTCCATCTGGGGTACCTGACCACTATCAATCTCAAAAACTATTAAACAAGGTAGAAAGATAAATAGGAAAATTTTAAATGAATCACAACAATGCTCCAATTTAGGAAGGGGCTGAAGACGCACCTCTTTAAAGAACACTGAATCATGGTATAGCAACAGTCCACTTCTTCTCTTAGAACCCCACTACCCGTCCAATAATTAATTTAATGCATCTTTGTCTTTCACTACTCTTCGGGCACCCCGGGTACTGCCTTTGCAACCCTTGGTCTCAGGGGTCATGAAGTCAGCACAAGTCACAAAAAGTAAACCAGGATGTAAAAACATTTTATTTCGTTTGGTTTACACTTTTACTGCTTTGCTAGCATCCCAGGAGCAAATAGAAGGCTGTTGAGGAGCAAACAAATGGACAGGGGGTCAATGCTGTAATGTCATCCTAGGTCAAATTCTGCTACCCCAGGCAAAATTAAATTCATGTTTACATACATCATATCTTTCAGAATGCAGAGGTTTTACATAGCTCAGTTTCTCTTGTACCAGGAAGGGAATGCATGTTCAAATAATGCCACCCTCCAAATAACACTTCTGCAGAGTAACATAAACGAATATCTTCGAATCTGAAATTGATATTTTAAGAGTGTGGTTCATTGGGAAAAATGCTGGCATCGCTATATCAGAAATATCTTTTTACACAGACAATGCCAAATTTGTGATTTGCACTAGCATCCTCATTCCGAGTTGCACTACACAGTGGGCACAGTCAAATCCCACGAAATCTTACTATTAGTATGTGGGAAATCCACCCCATGACTGGAATTACAAGTTAAACCCCATGGAATGGGGAATTACAATGTGAGACCAATTCTTCTGATTTTAAATCCACATGGAAATATCAATTAAATGAGGTTTAATACATATGTTTACCACCCTCTTGGAGCAGGTGGTAAATGTATTTGGAGCCTCTGATTGGATTGTAAGGTGAGGGAGGGGGGAGGAGAGTAGAAGAGTAGAGGAGGAAAGGAGACATGCTTTCTGACAGGGGAAGCATTCTATGCTCCCTCCTGTCAGAAAAAAATCAGGGAATGAGGATTGTCTGTTTCTGCAGCCAAAACCTCATGCGATTTTACTCCATGAATTACTGTTTGGTAGAACTTGGTCTGGTGCTCCCACACCACGAAAAAAATGTGCGTGGAAAAACCAACCCACTTCGATTTGGATGGAGATGAATTTCATGAGGAAATTCTGCTCAGCTTTACTCGTAGTGAGGGCCTAAATGCTAAAATACACCATGCAGAAGTTGCATTCCTTCAACAGAGATTGTCTACTAAAAATCGACATTCATTTCCCAGTGGCAGAGACATGGCTTATTTTGTGTAGGTTAAGTTATCCATATTAGAACAAAATCTGCATAAGAAATGAACGTCATGTGAACAAACTGTGTTCCAAGCAACTGAATGGAATTCAAAGCTGTCTGGTATGCACAGTGAAGAGCTCATTTTTCACGACTTCCTATGTTTCCTGCTCATTTTTGGCAACGTTTGTGTTTCGTTGGTGTCAGTAACATAAGTCCTTGTTTAGTCTAAGAGGAGGTAAATGTATTTTTAGGAGGAATGCAAAGAAGCTGAATAGGATTCATTCAGACTGTAAGCAGCATATGCTCAATTTTATGCTGCAAGGACTACTTAAGAGGCTGTGGGCAGTAGCATATTTGGCCTACTTAAAGACAATACTCTCTCATAATATCCCTCTTGGATGGACCTCAACTGCTAAAGAACAAGCACTACAAAGTACAGAAGGCCTGCTCTCGAAAAGTAACCAAATATTGGAACAAAGTATTGCTGATGAGCAAAAAGTGTAAATGAAAAGTATTTTAAACATTTCTATTCATTCTGTTTATTTAGATATCCCTATTAAATAATAATCAATAGCAAGTTGAATTTCTTTGGATAGCCTATGTCGGACTGCAGTGACATAATGCAAAATGATAGAGTCCTCTGCAGAATGTGACGAGGGGTCCCTGCCTTTCCCAATTCTCACAGATCTTCATTTACCTTGTGCTGAATGTGCCCCCTTGAAGAGTTGCAGGCACTCTGGGGGACTGAAGGGGCCTGCATTATGTAGGTGAGAGGTGTGGCGCAGCGGCCAGGGCGGCTGACTCCGGAGCGCGGGGCTCATGGTTTGATCCCGGCTCCGGCGGCAGCTCAGTTCAGCACCATGTGACTCTGGGCAATAGCTCACTTACTCTCCCCAACGGCCCCCAGTGCCTTGAGACCCTTAAGGGTGAGTAGTTCGTACTTTACAAATACCGGATTATTATTATTTTTTATGTCCCTATCGAGCTGGTAATAACTTGTTCAAGATGGTCAAGTTGGTCAACCGGTTTGATATGGTAAATCCCAACATGGGTTATTGTTTGAGAAAAGTACAAAAAACCAACAAGTATGGCAGAAGTGGGAGTGCTTCTGTGGACTTAATGCTCTATAGCTGAGCTACCACAATGCCCTAATCCAGCAGCTTTCAGAATGAACCCTTCCAAAGATCTCATTAAAAGTCTCCTCATCTCATGCTTGGCATGTGTGGGTGAGCTTTGCCCCAGAGGTGACCTCTGTAAAGTACACTCAGCTCATGCTGGGTTGCATGGAACAAACTCTCTACTTTACTCAGGCAGAGGTGCTGTGGAATCTACAGACATAGTTGCTATAAAGTTAAAAGATAAATAATTTACGCCTCAAACAAAAGGTACTCATAAAAGAGTAAGGGGTATATTCACAAGAACGTGTGGTAAACATCTCTCAAAAATGTTAACGCAACTTTACACATCGCACCATGCGATAGTCCGCCGAAAACGCGGCCAATGTCCGCGATACAACCACCTCGACGGAGACAAAAACACAAACCACAACACAAAAAAAGTGCGATGAGCCCATTCGCGATGAGAAAAGCAGCGATAAGCACCGCCAGGCCCGCGACACACACACACGGCAGGCGGGAATAAGCACAACAAAAGCCTGAAAAAGAAAGACAAACCAAACAGAAAACAACAGCCAAGCACAATGGAGGCAACCGGAGCCAGTATACAACCCCACAAGCCCCATTGGCAACAATAAATTGTACATGGCAGGCCATCGTGGACAAGGTGAATGCAGCCAGAGAGCGGAGGAGGACAATGGAAGAAAACCAGAACAGCCGGAATGTTGCGAAACGCACAAACAAGCAGAAACACGCCAACAACAAGAAGGCAGCAATGCACACCGGAGGTGGGAGTCCAGTGCCACACTAGGAGCTGGATGACATGGAGGAAATGGTGTCCACCACATCAGTCTGGAGATGGTGGCAGGACTCGAGGATCGGAAACTGCCCAAAACAACAGACACAACAGCAACAGGGAGAGGAACGACCAGGAACTGGGGGGACGGGGGGAGATGGGAACAATGGCACACATGCACAATTAAGCACAGCACAACTGCAGACAAACCATGCCCAAGAGTAACAACACCAACCAAGAGCACAAGTCACACAACCCGGCAATATCACACCACTGAACAAGCACAGAAGTGAAAACCACACTGCCTGAAAGGGAGAAGGGTGAGCCAAATCAGAGCTGAAGGGACATCTCACACACAATGCAGCACACACACATAGGAAGCAGAGCACCCCAACATCGAACACAATGTGGTACAAACACCAACATTTGCACAACCGAACACAGGACACAAGTGCACTCCGCTTGTGGCCGGTAAACGGCCATACGCATCTGGCAAAGCACGAAACAGGGACATGATAATGCACAAGTACAAACCAACAGCCCTGATGGGGTACCAATGCACGTATGATAGGGAGCCAGAGAGTCCGTGATACACACATTGGCATACAAATCAAGACACAACACAGTTGGAGACAAGTGAAAGTGCAGAAACTTTATCAACAAGTGCGTGTCAGTATGGCCAAGAGAAGTGCCACGATATGCAGACCAATGCAGCAGCATGTCTGAATGAGGAACGTAGGAAAGCGCCCATGTCCACCCCGGGGGAGTCCATCACCAACACAAGTCAGTGCCAACCCGCGTTGGTTGTCCGCACATGGATCAGGAGTCCAGGCTAATGCAGCCATGTCCACTGTCGTCTTGGGACATGTGACCAGATTCCCAACATGCAACCAGGCGTCGGGACACGTGCAATGGGTCACATCCAGTTGTGGCTGCAGGTACCTTGTCACTCGTCCATGAACGCGAGTGCAGCAGCGTAGGCCAACATCTCCAATGAGAGATCGTTGTCCACCACATCTGACATGTCGTCGACGTAATCCATCAGCTGACCCGGACAGATGTGCTGACTCCAACCCCTGGCCCCAATGTGCACCAAAGCCCAATCGGGTAGTGGCTCAATGTGCTCACTGCACACGACGACTCGTGCAATCTCCCAGGTCCAGTTGCCAGCATGCATGCCAAACATCCTTGCATGCCATAAACGGGCATCACGGTGACACTCCTGGTCATGGGCCAACAGGGGGCGCACCCACACGTCGAAATCCAGGTCAGCTATTGTTACGTTGGTGAGGCAGACATCCATGGTCCACTCGAACATGCACGAGCGACAATGCAACACAGGCTGAACGCAGGTGACGTTCGCAAGGCGGAAGCTCAGCCGGTAACTGATCCGCAGCACTGCCAACGGCATTGCCCCAAGTACATGCAGCAGACGTGCACGGTACAGGTCCACGTGACTGGAGTCGAGCATGTGTCCGGGATGGTCTGCCATTGCGTCAGTGGCTCTGCTTGAAGCGGCACTGGCTTGCCCTGCGCCAGTCCTGTGGATGAAATGGCACAGCTCGGAGCAATGAGCAGTGTCTGTGTGCAACGGGTGCAGGCCTGGGGTGGGAGTATGTGTGAAGGCCATTTCATGCACGCTAACTACGACCAAGGACTTATGCGTGTGGGATGTGTACACGTTGGTCTCACGTCGGGCAGTGCGTAGTGTGGGAGTCGCAAGTAAATGCTATCGTATCTGTCAGGGGGTGCTGGCCACATGCAAGTCCCAGCTCGGAGCTGCAGATGTGCCACCGCCTGATAGTACAGACAAAGGACCCTTCATCCCTACAGTAACTTCACCATCTGCATGCATTCAGGAGATGTACAGAGGCCTGTCATGGGTGTGGTGGGATGTCTGCGACCCTGGGAATCATGGATGATATGCCCAGCACGTGGCACATGAGCGGCCTCACTGTGTGTTAACACCCTAATCAACACTACACTATCGCTATTTGATATTTACCATCTATTAATTATTTTAACATACCCCTAGTCCTTTTTTGAACTAGCCCCTCTTCTTCGTTCTGATGTTTTCTAGACCTTTTCTTTCTGCGTTGTTTTTTATCTGCAAAACATTTAATACTTAAATAATTTCTCCATGCGATATTATCTTCGTTATGAATTGTTTATTCAACTCACCTACCAGTTTTATTTTCTAAGTGTTTCTTTTTATTTATTCTTCTACTGTAACTTTCGAATAGATTTTTAGATGAATTCTTTATTGTCCTCGAACAATATTCTTTTAGCCTTGTATTAATAACTTGTCTTCTTATTAATGTAGATTACATAACTAACTTGAGTTGTCTTTTGTCTCTTCCTTACATCAATATATACAGGTTGCTGAAATGCTGCCCTTGACAAGGTAAGTTTTAAAATGTTCTTTCTCCATTAACTTATACAACAGTCTTTCTTTTGATTCACACAATAATTGTCTTTCACTTAGCTGAATTGTGTCTCTTCTCTCCTCACAATCTCTTCCTGCTCTTCAGAGGTTAACAGCAGCTGAGAAGATTGAAGCGGGAGGAGTCTCGACGTCACGCAGTCACCAAGCAAGAACCGTCCTCACAATGTCCTCGGTTCTTCTCATGCCTCCAAATGCCTCGAGCGGAATGACCAGGTACTTAATTGCTCTTTCTCGAGTTCAGGGAAACAATAGGGAAATAACTATGGGACTATATTATCACGAAATACCCTAAGCCAACGGAGCTAGGAAATACAGGGTCGCTCACGGAATTACTTCAGTGAAGTGCACACTCGTTAAGGAGAGCGCGCTTCACCAAGACTCCACACAGGTGCAACCAAAACAACTAGACCGCTACCGCATCAACACAGCGGCGGCCATCTTGGAATTCCGCTTCAGCCACAACTCGCCCAAAGTGTGGCCTTTGTGAAAGTTCTCTCTTCTTTTCGCCCAACAGCAGTTTGCTAAAGCACAGATTGAACCTGCCATACATGTTGGTGGTCCAACGGTCCTGACAGTACCCCCAACAAAGGAGGTCCTCCAACTCTTGGTTTCGTAGAAAATCTTTGATGAAAAAGTCTCACCAATCTGGGAGCATGAACATCTGATTCGAGTTCCCAAGACCGCTCTTCTGGACCATAGCCTTTCCAATCGATTAGATAATACAGCTTCCCTTTCACTATTTTGGAGTCCAGGATTTCCTTTACTTCAAATTCAATTCCAGTTTCTAGTTGAATTGGCTTCGGGGTAATTCTTTTCTCAAATCTGGAGACGCCTTTTTTAACAAAGAAACGTGAAATACTGGATGAATTTTAAATTTGGGTGGCAACTTCAGCCGATATGCTACTGGATTCACCTGTTCCTCAATCGGGTAGGGACCAATAAATCTAGGTTGAAATTTCCGATTACCTTTTAACCTAAGATTTTTTGTATTTAACCAAACTTCATTTCCTACCTCCAAAGGAGGTGCCTCTTTTCTTTTTCTGTCTGCATAAGTTTTATACTTTTCTTTGGCTTGTTTTAGGTTTCTAGAAGCTGTTTTATGGACTAGACTCAGATGAGACACTAAATCCTTAACTGCAGGGACAGAAATCTCGGTTTGCTGAACAGTGGAATTTGGATGTCTTCCATAGTTCAGGTAAAATGGAGAATATCCTGTGGACACATTCTTAGCATTATTATGCGCAAACTCGGCTGCCCATAAGTAGTCTAGCCAATCTCTATCTTGTTTTAGCAAAAATAATCTGAGGTACTGCTCTAGCTCTTGGTTCACTCTTTCGGTCTGACCGTCAGTTTCGGGGTGGAAACTAGTCGAGTATCGAGCCTCAATTCCCAATCCTTTTACAAATGCTCTCCAGAAATGGGACAGGAACTGTGTACCCCGATCGGAAATAATGACCTTGGGTATCCCATGTAATCTCACTATTTGTGTACTAAAATGGCTGGCTAGTTGTTTAGCTGTAGGAACCCCTTTTAGAGCTAGGAAATGTGTCATTTTTGAGAATGCATCTACCACTACTAAGACTGTGTTAAAACCCTGGCAAGAAGGTAAGTCAGTTATTAAGTCTAAGGTGATAGTATGCCATGGAAAGGGAGGGTTAGGCATAGGTTGTAATAAACCTTTGGGGGCTTGTCGTTCTGATTTTCCCTGAGCGCAAATCTCACATGTCTTAACATATCGTTCGATATCCTTATTCATTTGAGGCCACCAATATTTTCTTTTCACCAGATCGGCTGTCTTGGATTCTCCCTTATGTCCTGCCAAAAGATCATCGTGGCATTCGTGTAGTGCTTGGTTCTGCAATTCCTGTGTCGGTAAATACAAGGCCCCTTTATGATAAGGTAAATGGTGGAGAATTTCTCTTCCTTCTTCTTGCTGGACCCATTCCTGTATAACTTTCGGACTTAAGACTTGGGTGATCTGTTCTTTCAAATCCATAAGAGTGGCAACACAGATTATTTTAGAGTCTGGGATAATTGTTTGGTTCTTCGTCAGACTTTTTCTTCCCCAGTCCCAATCCGAGACCAGGCATCTGCCTTACCATTTTGAGTTCCGGGTCTGTAGGTAATCACGAAGTCATAATCAGCAAAATACAATGACCATCGAAGTTGTCGAGGTGTAAGAGTTCTGGCTGACTTCAAGAATTTTAAATTACGGTGATCAGTAAAAACAGTTACCACATGATGGGCTCCCATAAGGTAATGTCTCCACTCTTTGAAGGCATCTTTAATTGCCAGCAACTCTTTCTCTGTTATGGTATAATTTATTTCAGCAGGTGTCAATTTTCTAGACCTGTAGGCGACTGGGTGTAATTGGCCTGTCTCCTTATGCCTCTGGGATAAAACACCTCCAACAGCCAAGTCAGAGGCATCGGTCTCTACATAAAATGGTTCTGTAGGATCCGCGTGCAGAAGGATGGGTGCCGAAGTGAAGTTTTCCTTCAAGGCCTTGAATGCTTCTTCAGCTTCATCTGTCCACTCAAAGCGCACCCCTTTCTTTAGTAGACGTGTGAGAGGGAGTATTCTTCGTGAAAATTCGCTGATGAATCTCCGATAGAAATTTGCAAATCCTATAAATCCTTGAACTTCTTTGACACTTGTTGGGGATTTCCAATCGATGACAGCTTGGATTTTTCGTGTATCCATGTTTATTCCAGTTGGGGAGATTACAAAACCCAAAAACTCCACCTGGAAAACATTAAATGCGCATTTTTCCAGTTTCACGAACAGTCTATTCTCTCGGAGCTTTTGCAACACTCTTCTGACTTGTTCTTGATGTTGACTCTCGTTAGCTGAATAGATCAAAATATCATCTATGTACACAATTGCACATTGGTCAATGAATTCGCTAAGGACGTCGTTAATAAAGTGCTGAAAAGCTGCTGGCGCATTGCATAGCCCATAGGGCATAACTTGGTATTCAAATAATCCAAATCTTGTTCTGAAAGCCGTCTTCCATTCATCGCCCTCTCTTATTCTAATTAAATGATAGGCTCCCCTCAAATCTAACTTCGTATAGATTTGTGTTCCCTTCACCTGATCCAACAGGACTGAAATGAGAGGAAGGGGGTACCGATTTTTCTTTGTGATCTTGTTGATTGCGCGATAATCGATACACGTTCGCAATTCTCCTTCTTCTTTCTTAGGCACAAAAAACAGAGGCGAAGATACTGGCGATTGGGAAGGTCGTATAAAACCGTTAGCCAGGTATTTGTCTATATACTCCTTCAAATGCTGGTGCTCCCTTTCAGTCAGGGCATAGACTCGGCTACAAGGCATATTTGAGCCTGGTTCAAAATCTATTTTACAATCGTATATACGATGTGGTGGTAACTGTTCAGCTTCTTGTTCGTTGAACACGTCTTCAAATTCCTGGTATTCCGGAGGTATTTCTTGTGAATTGATTACGCACACTGAAGCTTCTGCCAGGCACAGAGAGTGTGCAGGGTTTCCTTCATTTGTTCTTCCTTCAATTCCGAAACAGTTTCCTTTACAATATTTCGAATTCATTTAGATAGTTCTGGTGCTCCAATTGATAGCTGGATTGTGCTCAGTAAGCCAAGGGAGTCCTAATATGAGCTGAAATTGGGGTGCATCAATCAAATTAAAATGGATTTCTTCTCTGTGCCCATCTTCAGCAATCATCTGCATCAATTCGGTATGACTCACAATGGGCCCTGACGAGAGATTTGTTCCGTCAACCGCTCTGACTGGCTCACTCTTGCTCTTTGGGATGGCTCTCAGTCCTACCTTAGCCGCAAATTTCAAATCACCAAAAATTTCCGGTAGCTCCAGAATCTACCATAACTGGCACTCCAGTCAAGGTGACTTGTCGGAATTTTATTGTCATCGATAATATTAGATGGGGTGCAGACGATTGTAGGGTATTTGCCACTTGATGTTCTTTTGGAGTTGATTCTCGATTAGCATCCACCGGTCCAACTCCTCCTACAGGTGGTGCTGCGAGTTTTCCTTCGGCTTAAAATAATTTTTTGGTTTCTTCGGACAATTTCGTACAAAGTGTCCACTTGAACCACAATACATACATAGGTTGCTAGCTCTTCTTTTATCTTTTTCTTCCTTCGAGAGTGGGCCTCTTATTGTTCCTATTTGCATCGGTTCTGGACTTAATGCCCCTTCAACAAGTTTCCCTGCTTCTGATTTAGCTCTGTCAAATCGTGGAACTATTGGTTTAAATTCTCGTCTTCTTTCGCCCTTTCTTTCTCCTTGACGAAAATCTAATTCTAAGACCAGGTCTACAAGGGCTGAAATTTCCGTGGGTCGATTTGGTATTTGCGCCAATACATCTTTTAATTCGTCTCTCAGGCCGCGATAAAAATTGCTGCCCTTTTACTCTCCGGCCAATCTGTTTCCATCACTAACTTGTTGAATTGAGCCAAGTAAGCCACAAGATCTCTGTTCCCTTGTCTTAACTCAAGCAACTCATTATCCACCGCTTGCGAGACTTTCCGTCTATCAAATATTCGAAGGAATTCTTGTTTAAACTCTTCATAGTTCTGTAAAAGGGCGTCATCTCGTGAAACCAAGGGCATTGACCACGACGCTGCATCTCCACTCAGATATGATAAAACAAAGGCCACTTTGGATTGCGCGTCAGGGAAAATAGAAGGGCGACACATGAAATGTAGGGAACATTGCGTGATGAACACTTGTGCCTTTTGAGGGTCCCCACTAAATCTTTCTGGAGGGGCTAATGGTATGACAGGGGATAAAGAATGTATTACTTGCGTAGTTAATCTATTTAATTCTCCTGTGGATGGGGTTGAACTTTCTCTTTCTGCACTAAATGGTTGTCTCACTCTCTGGGCCAACTCCGCTGTTTCTTTCCTTGAATTTATTACTTCTTGTCTTAGACTTTGATTATCTTCTCTAACTGCCACCAATTCCTTTTGTATGGCTTCTAAAACTGCTCCTAAAGTCTGCAAATTTATTCCTTCAGCCATTCTGTTCGGGTGCAAGTTTTAAAACGTGGGCACTTCACTCTGTCAGACCGTCTTTAATAACTACTCTTACCGGTTACTTGCACAGGAACAGAAGATGCTAGTTCCCAACTCCCTCTATAGGATTCCTCAGAGACCGAATATCATCACGTCTCCAATTAACCCCAAAGGGGGAAGGGGGAGTGGATAAAATAATAAACAACAGAAGAGACTGGTTCTGGACCTTCGGATTCCGTCTGGCTCTTCCTGTCAATCGATCAACTGACTAACTCGCTGAAGATACCTAAAGAAACTAATACAACACAATTACTTAACACCCTAATCAACACTACACTATCGCTATTTGATATTTACCATCTATTAATTATTTTAACATACCCCTAGTCCTTTTTTGAACTAGCCCCTCTTCTTCGTTCTGATGTTTTCTAGACCTTTTCTTTCTGCGTTGTTTTTTATCTGCAAAACATTTAATACTTAAATAATTTCTCCATGCGATATTATCCTTGTTATGAATTGTTTATTCAACTCACCTACCAGTTTTATTTTCTAAGTGTTTCTTTTTATTTATTCTTCTACTGTAACTTTCGAATAGATTTTTAGATGAATTCTTTATTGTCCTCGAACAATATTCTTTTAGCCTTGTATTAATAACTTGTCTTCTTATTAATGTAGATTACATAACTAACTTGAGTTGTCTTTTGTCTCTTCCTTACATCAATATATACAGGTTGCTGAAATGCTGCCCTTGACAAGGTAAGTTTTAAAATGTTCTTTCTCCATTAACTTATACAACAGTCTTTCTTTTGATTCACACAATAATTGTCTTTCACTTAGCTGAATTGTGTCTCTTCTCTCCTCACAATCTCTTCCTGCTCTTCAGAGGTTAACAGCAGCTGAGAAGATTGAAGCGGGAGGAGTCTCGACGTCACGCAGTCACCAAGCAAGAACCGTCCTCACAATGTCCTCGGTTCTTCTCATGCCTCCAAATGCCTCGAGCGGAATGACCAGGTACTTAATTGCTCTTTCTCGAGTTCAGGGAAACAATAGGGAAATAACTATGGGACTATATTATCACGAAATACCCTAAGCCAACGGAGCTAGGAAATACAGGGTCGCTCACGGAATTACTTCAGTGAAGTGCACACTCGTTAAGGAGAGCGCGCTTCACCAAGACTCCACACAGGTGCAACCAAAACAACTAGACCGCTACCGCATCAACACAGCGGCGGCCATCTTGGAATTCCGCTTCAGCCACAACTCGCCCAAAGTGTGGCCTTTGTGAAAGTTCTCTCTTCTTTTCGCCCAACAGCAGTTTGCTAAAGCACAGATTGAACCTGCCATACATGTTGGTGGTCCAACGGTCCTGACAGTACCCCCCAACAAAGGAGGTCCTCCAACTCTTGGTTTCGTAGAAAATCTTTGATGAAAAAGTCTCACCAATCTGGGAGCATGAACATCTGATTCGAGTTCCCAAGACCGCTCTTCTGGACCATAGCCTTTCCAATCGATTAGATAATACAGCTTCCCTTTCACTATTTTGGAGTCCAGGATTTCCTTTACTTCAAATTCAATTCCAGTTTCTAGTTGAATTGGCTTCGGGGGTAATTCTTTTCTCAAATCTGGAGACGCCTTTTTTAACAAAGAAACGTGAAATACTGGATGAATTTTAAATTTGGGTGGCAACTTCAGCCGATATGCTACTGGATTCACCTGTTCCTCAATCGGGTAGGGACCAATAAATCTAGGTTGAAATTTCCGATTACCTTTTAACCTAAGATTTTTTGTATTTAACCAAACTTCATTTCCTACCTCCAAAGGAGGAGCCTCCCTTCTTTTTCTGTCTGCATAAGTTTTATACTTTTCTTTGGCTTGTTTTAGGTTTCTAGAAGCTGTTTTATGGACTAGACTCAGATGAGACACTAAATCCTTAACTGCAGGGACAGAAATCTCGGTTTGCTGAACAGTGGAATTTGGATGTCTTCCATAGTTCAGGTAAAATGGAGAATATCCTGTGGACACATTCTTAGCATTATTATGCGCAAACTCGGCTGCCCATAAGTAGTCTAGCCAATCTCTATCTTGTTTTAGCAAAAATAATCTGAGGTACTGCTCTAGCTCTTGGTTCACTCTTTCGGTCTGACCGTCAGTTTCGGGGTGGAAACTAGTCGAGTATCGAGCCTCAATTCCCAATCCTTTTACAAATGCTCTCCAGAAATGGGACAGGAACTGTGTACCCCGATCGGAAATAATGACCTTGGGTATCCCATGTAATCTCACTATTTGTGTACTAAAATGGCTGGCTAGTTGTTTAGCTGTAGGAACCCCTTTTAGAGCTAGGAAATGTGTCATTTTTGAGAATGCATCTACCACTACTAAGACTGTGTTAAAACCCTGGCAAGAAGGTAAGTCAGTTATTAAGTCTAAGGTGATAGTATGCCATGGAAAGGGAGGGTTAGGCATAGGTTGTAATAAACCTTTGGGGGCTTGTCGTTCTGATTTTCCCTGAGCGCAAATCTCACATGTCTTAACATATCGTTCGATATCCTTATTCATTTGAGGCCACCAATATTTTCTTTTCACCAGATCGGCTGTCTTGGATTCTCCCTTATGTCCTGCCAAAAGATCATCCTGGCATTCGTGTAGTGCTTGGTTCTGCAATTCCTGTGTCGGTAAATACAAGGCCCCTTTATGATAAGGTAAATGGTGGAGAATTTCTCTTCCTTCTTCTTGCTGGACCCATTCCTGTATAACTTTCGGACTTAAGACTTGGGTGATCTGTTCTTTCAAATCCATAAGAGTGGCAACACAGATTATTTTAGAGTCTGGGATAATTGTTTGGTTCTTCGTCAGACTTTTTTCTTCCCCAGTCCCAATTCGAGACCAGGCATCTGCCTTACCATTTTGAGTTCCGGGTCTGTAGGTAATCACGAAGTCATAATCAGCAAAATACAATGACCATCGAAGTTGTCGAGGTGTAAGAGTTCTGGCTGACTTCAAGAATTTTAAATTACGGTGATCAGTAAAAACAGTTACCACATGATGGGCTCCCATAAGGTAATGTCTCCACTCTTTGAAGGCATCTTTAATTGCCAGCAACTCTTTCTCTGTTATGGTATAATTTATTTCAGCAGGTGTCAATTTTCTAGACCTGTAGGCGACTGGGTGTAATTGGCCTGTCTCCTTATGCCTCTGGGATAAAACACCTCCAACAGCCAAGTCAGAGGCATCGGTCTCTACATAAAATGGTTCTGTAGGATCCGCGTGCAGAAGGATGGGTGCCGAAGTGAAGTTTTCCTTCAAGGCCTTGAATGCTTCTTCAGCTTCATCTGTCCACTCAAAGCGCACCCCTTTCTTTAGTAGACGTGTGAGAGGGAGTATTCTTCGTGAAAATTCGCTGATGAATCTCCGATAGAAATTTGCAAATCCTATAAATCCTTGAACTTCTTTGACACTTGTTGGGGATTTCCAATCGATGACAGCTTGGATTTTTCGTGTATCCATGTTTATTCCAGTTGGGGAGATTACAAAACCCAAAAACTCCACCTGGAAAACATTAAATGCGCATTTTTCCAGTTTCACGAACAGTCTATTCTCTCGGAGCTTTTGCAACACTCTTCTGACTTGTTCTTGATGTTGACTCTCGTTAGCTGAATAGATCAAAATATCATCTATGTACACAATTGCACATTGGTCAATGAATTCGCTAAGGACGTCGTTAATAAAGTGCTGAAAAGCTGCTGGCGCATTGCATAGCCCATAGGGCATAACTTGGTATTCAAATAATCCAAATCTTGTTCTGAAAGCCGTCTTCCATTCATCGCCCTCTCTTATTCTAATTAAATGATAGGCTCCCCTCAAATCTAACTTCGTATAGATTTGTGTTCCCTTCACCTGATCCAACAGGACTGAAATGAGAGGAAGGGGGTACCGATTTTTCTTTGTGATCTTGTTGATTGCGCGATAATCGATACACGTTCGCAATTCTCCTTCTTCTTTCTTAGGCACAAAAAACAGAGGCGAAGATACTGGCGATTGGGAAGGTCGTATAAAACCGTTAGCCAGGTATTTGTCTATATACTCCTTCAAATGCTGGTGCTCCCTTTCAGTCAGGGCATAGACTCGGCTACAAGGCATATTTGAGCCTGGTTCAAAATCTATTTTACAATCGTATATACGATGTGGTGGTAACTGTTCAGCTTCTTGTTCGTTGAACACGTCTTCAAATTCCTGGTATTCCGGAGGTATTTCTTGTGAATTGATTACGCACACTGAAGCTTCTGCCAGGCACAGAGAGTGTGCAGGGTTTCCTTCATTTGTTCTTCCTTCAATTCCGAAACAGTTTCCTTTACAATATTTCGAATTCATTTAGATAGTTCTGGTGCTCCAATTGATAGCTGGATTGTGCTCAGTAAGCCAAGGGAGTCCTAATATGAGCTGAAATTGGGGTGCATCAATCAAATTAAAATGGATTTCTTCTCTGTGCCCATCTTCAGCAATCATCTGCATCAATTCGGTATGACTCACAATGGGCCCTGACGAGAGATTTGTTCCGTCAACCGCTCTGACTGGCTCACTCTTGCTCTTTGGGATGGCTCTCAGTCCTACCTTAGCCGCAAATTTCAAATCACCAAAAATTTCCGGTAGCTCCAGAATCTACCATAACTGGCACTCCAGTCAAGGTGACTTGTCGGAATTTTATTGTCATCGATAATATTAGATGGGGTGCAGACGATTGTAGGGTATTTGCCACTTGATGTTCTTTTGGAGTTGATTCTCGATTAGCATCCACCGGTCCAACTCCTCCTACAGGTGGTGCTGCGAGTTTTCCTTCGGCTTAAAATAATTTTTGGGTTTCTTCGGACAATTTCGTACAAAGTGTCCACTTGAACCACAATACATACATAGGTTGCTAGCTCTTCTTTTATCTTTTTCTTCCTTCGAGAGTGGGCCTCTTATTGTTCCTATTTGCATCGGTTCTGGACTTAATGCCCCTTCAACAAGTTTCCCTGCTTCTGATTTAGCTCTGTCAAATCGTGGAACTATTGGTTTAAATTCTCGTCTTCTTTCGCCCTTTCTTTCTCCTTGACGAAAATCTAATTCTAAGACCAGGTCTACAAGGGCTGAAATTTCCGTGGGTCGATTTGGTATTTGCGCCAATACATCTTTTAATTCGTCTCTCAGGCCGCGATAAAAAATTGCTGCCCTTTTACTCTCCGGCCAATCTGTTTCCATCACTAACTTGTTGAATTGAGCCAAGTAAGCCACAAGATCTCTGTTCCCTTGTCTTAACTCAAGCAACTCATTATCCACCGCTTGCGAGACTTTCCGTCTATCAAATATTCGAAGGAATTCTTGTTTAAACTCTTCATAGTTCTGTAAAAGGGCGTCATCTCGTGAAACCAAGGGCATTGACCACGACGCTGCATCTCCACTCAGATATGATAAAACAAAGGCCACTTTGGATTGCGCGTCAGGGAAAATAGAAGGGCGACACATGAAATGTAGGGAACATTGCGTGATGAACACTTGTGCCTTTTGAGGGTCCCCACTAAATCTTTCTGGAGGGGCTAATGGTATGACAGGGGATAAAGAATGTATTACTTGCGTAGTTAATCTATTTAATTCTCCTGTGGATGGGGTTGAACTTTCTCTTTCTGCACTAAATGGTTGTCTCACTCTCTGGGCCAACTCCGCTGTTTCTTTCCTTGAATTTATTACTTCTTGTCTTAGACTTTGATTATCTTCTCTAACTGCCACCAATTCCTTTTGTATGGCTTCTAAAACTGCTCCTAAAGTCTGCAAATTTATTCCTTCAGCCATTCTGTTCGGGTGCAAGTTTTAAAACGTGGGCACTTCACTCTGTCAGACCGTCTTTAATAACTACTCTTACCGGTTACTTGCACAGGAACAGAAGATGCTAGTTCCCAACTCCTCTATAGGATTCCTCAGAGACCGAATATCATCACGTCTCCAATTAACCCCAAAGGGGGAAGGGGGAGTGGATAAAATAATAAACAACAGAAGAGACTGGTTCTGGACCTTCGGATTCCGTCTGGCTCTTCCTGTCAATCGATCAACTGACTAACTCGCTGAAGATACCTAAAGAAACTAATACAACACAATTACTTAACACCCTAATCAACACTACACTATCGCTATTTGATATTTACCATCTATTAATTATTTTAACATACCCCTAGTCCTTTTTGAACTAGCCCCTCTTCTTCGTTCTGATGTTTTCTAGACCTTTTCTTTCTGCGTTGTTTTTTATCTGCAAAACATTTAATACTTAAATAATTTCTCCATGCGATATTATCCTTGTTATGAATTGTTTATTCAACTCACCTACCAGTTTTATTTTCTAAGTGTTTCTTTTTATTTATTCTTCTACTGTAACTTTCGAATAGATTTTTAGATGAATTCTTTATTGTCCTCGAACAATATTCTTTTAGCCTTGTATTAATAACTTGTCTTCTTATTAATGTAGATTACATAACTAACTTGAGTTGTCTTTTGTCTCTTCCTTACATCAATATATACAGGTTGCTGAAATGCTGCCCTTGACAAGGTAAGTTTTAAAATGTTCTTTCTCCATTAACTTATACAACAGTCTTTCTTTTGATTCACACAATAATTGTCTTTCACTTAGCTGAATTGTGTCTCTTCTCTCCTCACAATCTCTTCCTGCTCTTCAGAGGTTAACAGCAGCTGAGAAGATTGAAGCGGGAGGAGTCTCGACGTCACGCAGTCACCAAGCAAGAACCGTCCTCACAATGTCCTCGGTTCTTCTCATGCCTCCAAATGCCTCGAGCGGAATGACCAGGTACTTAATTGCTCTTTCTCGAGTTCAGGGAAACAATAGGGAAATAACTCTGGGACTATATTATCACGAAATACCCTAAGCCAACGGAGCTAGGAAATACAGGGTCGCTCACGGAATTACTTCAGTGAAGTGCGCACTCGTTAAGGAGAGCGCGCTTCACCAAGACTCCACACAGGTGCAACCAAAACAACTAGACCGCTACCGCATCAACACAGCGGCGGCCATCTTGGAATTCCGCTTCTGCCACAACTCGCCCAAAGTGTGGCCTTTGTGAAAGTTCTCTCTTCTTTTCGCCCAACAGCAGTTTGCTAAAGCACAGATTGAACCTGCCACACATGTTGGTGGTCCAACGGTCCTGACACTGTGTGTTACGTTGCCTCACAGCTGCTCCTCCCTCCCACGAGCCCCCACACTTGTGTGCGCTGCGGGATTGTATCACGTGCACTCCTACGGCACACCATTGTAATGCCTGTCCGCGCATGTCCAGCAGCATGCCAACAACACCGTGACGCTGGCCTTTGAAGGTGTGCGGCCACATGAGTGTAGGCCAATGGTCCGGACAGGGCGGACACAGGTGTACAGTCCATGGCTGGCTGTGATTGCGCTGCGAATGAGGCTAGGCAACTGACTCATGCATCCGCAGGACTGATACACATAACACTTGGCATGCATGTGCCAAGACCCCGAGTGGTCTTGCGCTCCTACATTTCCCCGTCCGTGCGGGCCCGCCCTCCTGGTGCATGCTACATTGCAACATCGACTACTGTGGCCCTGGTGGTGACAACACCCCAACACAGAGACACACTTACCGCACATCCTGCCCAAGGCCAGGTCCGAGCCACGCCCTGCTCCCCCTGCCGAATCAGCACACCCCTGCGCTGACCTAACGTATGCCAGACCAGCACACGCCGCTTGTGCATGCAAGGGGGGGCGGGTGAAGCTACATGTCCAAGGTCACTGCCAACGCTGAGGTGACATGGTATCGTCCGCTGAAGACAGCACACTGTGATGTTGCAGGGCCCGTGCCCATCAGGCTGACACAATGACCACATGGACACACTTGCTCGGATGGTGTGAATATGCTACGGGCATGTGCGCCCGGCCACATTTATTAGCAGGCACACATATCGAGTGACACCTGTGTTGGATGTGTGTGGGGTGTGTGCACACCAGCCGGCAAGGGCTGCCTCGTGCAGTCAGAAATCGACAACAGTGTACATCGTAAAGGACACATCCATTCAACCATAAAGGCCCCATGACTCGTGCTGCACAGAGTTAGTGGCCCCGGATGCACAGCGTCCTGCACAGGCCTACCGCCACGGGCCGCTGACTTGCGGGGCACTGGGGCAGGGTCACGAGTGCAGAGCAGGTTTCCGTAGATGACAAAAGGGACTTGTCACGGAGTGTCTCGGTGGACAGTGGAAGGTGTACCCCCAGGGCATGATGCAGAGGGCAGAACCATGCTGAAACAGTCACTATGGTGGATATGAATGGAACAGACACATGTCGGACACCAAGTCCGGTCCAGCCAGATGAAGATGCAGAAAACCCCCAGGTCATGGACTCAGACGCCACCAAGGTCCAACCAGATAGTGCCCATGACTCATTGCGCACAGAGTTAGTGGCACCAGTGCTGTTAGGGGATGCCGCCTGCAATGAGGCGTGTCCAATGGTGTGGACTCCTCCACATCTTACCCAAGACACAGTTCCACATGTGTGATCTACTGGACCGCAGTGTAGGCCTGAGGCAGAGGTCAGCACGGGCCATTCACCGAGTGTCGCCGGTTTAGGTTGGATGGTCCCACCGGCCTGCGTAGTTCAGGTTCAGTGGCACCACGGGACGCGGACTTGCGGTGAACAGGGTTGATGGCACCAGGTCAGTTGTTGATAGTGTTCGTCCGGACTGAGCCGCATCTTCCTCTTACTCCTCTCCGTGCATTCACTGGTGTGGACTCTGCCATTCATGATTCGCGACTAAGTGCTGGATGTGGGACCTACTGGTCCACAGGGTAGGCCTGAGCCCTCATCCACGTGTTGCCGGCTTGTGTTGAACAGGGTTAGTGGCACCACGTGTCGCCGGCTTGCGTTGAACAGGGTTAGTGGCACCACGTGTCGCCGGCTTGCGTTGAACAGGGTTAGTGGCACCACGTGTCGCCAGCTTGCGTTGAACAGGGTTAGTGGCACCACGTGTCGCCGGCTTGCGTTGAACAGGGTTAGTGGCACCACGTGTCGCAGGCCTGCGATACGGAATTATGCTTCACTGATCGAAGGGAGTCTGGTGCTGTGGCTGCTGCCACAGACTTAGGGTCACTGCCATTCAAGACTCAGGGCACAGTTCCACATGTGGGACCTACTGGGCAGAAGAGGACGCCGGTGGAGTATGTCAATGAGAAAGGAGTAATGTGGGCCAGCGTCGGGGGGCCAGCGATGGTCTGCGGAGGCTGCAGAGGTCGCGGGACTGGGGCTTGGAGCTTGCACCGGCACGTGGTGGGCCCTCTTTGACACACGCCGGTGTAGGCAGGTGAGCGGAGCCTCGTTGGTGCACTGGGGCACGCATGACGGGTCTGGGGACCAGCGGCTCGGGGTGCAGCAGGCGCACAGGGATGCAGGCCCCGCCGCGCTCGGCGCAGGACTCGTGGTGGGCTGAGAGGCGCCGCCCTGGCAGACGCGTTGTCCATTCCGAATGAGAACCACGCCCAGTGCGACGGGCTTTTTGCTCAAACCCCTACGCAGGCCTGGCGTACGCAGGTCCAACCCACTCTGCCCGCGCATGTGGGGGGGGACGTAATGTGCGACATTTCCGCGTTCTGCCCCACAGCCTGTGGGGACATGGTAGCGTCCACTGGCCACTACACTCCATGCACCAGCAGTTGATCTCCACATGGCCATTTCCGTGGTTTGCACACTGTGGTCTGTCCGGCACCTCCACGCCACACCTGGCATTGGGTAGGTTCACATTCCTTAGTCACTTGCCGCTCTCGCACATGCCTGCTCCATGCCTCTCCTCACATCCTGCTATTGTGTGTCTGTGGTGCCATGCCGTGGCTGGGTTGTGGGCATGGCAAGGCCAAGTTCCCAATGGAGTCGTGTTGTCGTATCTGGTCGGTTGGCATGTTGTATGGCATGTTGAATGTAGTTGTGCTGCGTGCCCATTGCCAGTGTCGTGAGTTGCATGATTGTGGGCTGGAGGTGTGTGGTGTGTTCATTTTGGACTTACCAACGAGCACTGCATTTCCATGGGTGTCATCCTGGGAGAGCTGGGTGATGATGGACTGTCGGGAGATGTGAGAATCATGCACTCTGCCTGGGGAGTTGGCCACGACATTGTTGAGGAGTCCCGGGCGGTCCACTATTGCCTGCACATTCATGGGATGCGTGTGCTTTCTGTTGTGGTAGTTGTGTGCAGTGTCGGCAGGGGGCATGAGTGGTACATGTGTGCAGCCGATTGCCCCCAACACGTGAGGGAATCCAGCTATGGCGTAGAAGCCTTGCTTGGTCTCCAGCTGCTCCTGCGCAGTGTGGGTGAAGTGGAGGTGCTGGGGTACCAGGCTGATGTTGGCATCCAGGACAGGTGTGATGACCTTGGATGGGGCTGGCTGTGTGACTCCTCCGACTCTGGCAGTTGTGGGTTGGATGGTACCAGAGGCCGACATGTGCTGCGCAGCCGGAAGCTTTGTCTGCGGAGGGATGTTGGTTGTCCGCTGGGTTGGTACCGTCAGCAGGTGGGGGATGTGGGTCAGGATGCGGGGGATGGTTGTCCTTTTGGGCCTGTAGTGGGCAATGTCCTCCTCTGGCGTTGGGTCTGGGCGGCAGGTGCGTTTCAGGTGGGTCCGCTGTCTTTGTGTACGCTGCCTCTGTGGTGTTCCCGGGGGGGGGTGGTGGCGGGCCTGGGGTGGGTGGCGGTGGGTGTTGTGGCCCTCATGGGTCTCAGAGCTGCATGATCATTGTCTCCATGGCATCTGTGGGTCTTCAGATGTGGCTCTTGGCTGGGCTCCCTTTCATGCTGCAGGTAGTCGTCCTGCTTAACACCAGAAAAAGGCAGGTGTTAAATCCCTGCTGCTACCGCGGCTTATCGCGTGGTTTTGACTCGCATCGCAGATCTGGCAGTTCGTTGTGAAAGTGGTGTTGTGGTTTTTTCGTGTGTTTTTGCACGGGAACGCCTACTCTGCATCTCATTAGGGTTAGTTGGTGGTGTCCACCTTGGAGATAAATTTTGGGGCAGTTATCGCGGGAATACTGGCGATGTCTGCAGTTTGCACCCGCTTGTGAATGGGCTGTTAAATCGATCTCCACTTTTGATGGGTTAAGGTGGAGATAAATCGGCGGTAGGTCCTTGTGAATATGCCCTAAATCTTTATTACCTAATGGCCACAATAAGGCTTTCAGGTAAAATTGGGAAAAAGTAATACTAACCAGTTTATTAGTTTGTTGAAAATCAATGTAGGTTTGTTTTTGCTTTATTGGGTTTCTATTTCAAACTTTATTCACCATCAATGCCATAAAAGTTATCAACACAGTAGTAACGGAATTAGCTTAAAAACTGCTGTACAGGGGGGCTTGACCTAGACAGCAGGTATGGCAGACACGCTCCTGTGAGCTCCCATCTGACATTGCCGCCGACCATGATTTCTGGGTGCTGGCATGCCCTTGACATATTGACATGGTGCTTGTGATGACATCTGGAGGCTCTGGTGATCGGCTGAGGCCGGGGGACCACGGTGGGGGCAGCAGCGAACATCAACCGGCGGCGTCTGCAGGCCGCATGAAGGAGAAGATGGCGACTCGTGATGAATTGCTGAGAGGTTGGACGGCCCGGAACCCCACTCTTCTTTGAAAGACCCCTGCGAGCCATTGCGAATATATGCCCTGGGACCCATGCACATTATCACGTCAGGGCTGGCCTGTGAAATGCACAGCTTGTGTGCTGTTGGTGCAGAGGTTGGCCCCCCAGGGCCCTGGCAACACAGTGTATCCGGCAGTGTCAGGTGAGGCCGCACAGCACCACAAGGAGGTGAGGAGAACAGAAAGAAGCGGGCAGGGGCCCATCTGGAGCCAGCGCCCCCACGGTTGGCAAGTAACAGACTGTACATACTGGGAGGAGGACTTTAGCCTCCCCAAATGCCTCCATGGGTGCCCCCCTTCACTTTCTAATCCCTTCTAACGGAGCTAAACTGCGGGCCCTCCTGTGACATTGGAACCTGCCCGGAAGGTGGGAGAGAACGCGGATATTGGCCAGTTGCCATGCAGAGATCGCTTGATGGGAGAATAAGGACTTAAGGAGGACAGAAGGTGAATTCCGACTGCTCGTGTTGTTCAGCTGATTTTGGATTGGACAAGCTGGTCGGCTCCCCCTCTGACAACTACCAGTGAGAAACGGTGTGGAGGAGATTGGTCTCAGGAGCAGGAGGGGGCCCCAGAACAACCTCACCTAGGGACTGGTGAATACTACGTCCAACGGGAAAAACAACCTTCAGCAAGATGGGCCGGAACAAGGCCGCCCAGGCCAAAATGGACAAATACACTGCCCGGTTGTGAATACACAGGGGCCCACAGGAGGGAACCAAGGCGCGGTACCGCTGCCAGGGGGAGATACCATGGCTGTGATCCTACATGCCATCCAGGGCTATAAGACAGTGCTGGAAACTAAAATTGGAGAAATGGGCATAGATTTTGCCCTTCTGTGTCAGATCCTCTGTCAGACCATGGACCGTGTAACCAAAGGGGAAGGCAGGATCCCAAAGTTGGAAGACACGGTACGTACACAATCTCTCTGCAGAGGTGTCTCATCTGTCGCCCAATTTCAAGATACCACAAGACCGGGTGGAAGATGCAGAGAACAGAGCCTGATGGAATAACCTCCGCTTCATAGGGTTTCCAGAACGGGCTGAGGGGATGGGCCCGGAAACCTTTCTTGAACAATGGATCTGATCCTGGATGGAGGCAGGAGATCTTTTCCCATGCTTCATCCTCGAAAGGGCCCACAGATTGCTGGCCATGAAATTGCCCCCAGGCGCTCTCCCAAGGCCGATGATAACAAAATTCTTGAATTACAGAGACAAAGTACCAAGGGGTGCATGGTCAAAGGGGCAGATATTATTCAACTCAGGCCGCATCTTGGTATTCCCTGACTACACTCAACAGGTCCAGACAAGACATAAATCCTACGAACAAGTGAAGCAAAAACTGCAAATAACCTACATGCTCCTCTACCCTGCCCAGCTGCACATAATCCACGACTCCAAATCCATCTTTTTTGGACCGGGATCACCAAGCAATGCCCCCTGACTGTGAACCAAAATCCACAGTGGCAATCGGCCACCCCGTCCAAAGCTGGAAGGTGCAGAACTGATGGAATAAAGGTGGACCGATGGAGTAAACATTCCTGGAAGGGGTGAGGAGGTGCGTCAGAAGTGGAGGTCGCTGCAGAATCTGATGGGGAGTAGCAGGACCCTGCCTAAACCAGGGGTAAGGATGATCAGGAAAGATCCTTGACAAGCCCTCCTAATGAGGAGGGAGGAGGCGCGGGCCAGTGCCCACATGATGCCTGACATTTCTCCATGATCCCCTGGGAGTGGGGGGATTTTAATTCTTTTTTTTCCACTTTAGCATGCCAGCACCACTATATCATTGTATCAGTCTTTAACGGACATGAGCCTTCCAAGGCGGCTGTTGGATGCACCGTGCAGACCACTAGGTAACATTATCCCCAAGTTAGTTCCTTACTAAGTTAGGCATGGGTGACAGATGCTTCTTCAGGGTGGGAAGTATAGGGTGGGGGTAGTTGGGGGATTATGTGTTTAGTTGTTTTATTGTGTTTCTTTTGGTTAATTATTTGGTTTGGGTGCTCATCATGGCTGGATACGCAATTTGTCCCTCACCTGCTCCTCTGTGGTACTTGAGTACACAGCCTGCAAGGGTCCCACGGGTCCTCCCGACGAGGTGGGGCCCTCATTGTAGGAGATGATGCTTAGCACCACACTCACACAGTTAACATGAGGGCCCATTCGGTCATGACGTGGAATGTTAACAGGCTATTGGACCAGATTAAAAGGGGAGCTGTCCTACAATTCGTCCACAGACACAATCCGGCCATCCTATTGCTCCAAGAGAGACATCTGTAAGGTCACTGTTGGAAAATGGCCCTCTCTGAAGGGTCACCCCAGATTTTTTGCCTTCCTCCTGCCCTTTGTGAGGAAATCGTTTTAGTTGGCTTTAGGACTCTGGGCACTTTACCACTACTTACCAGTGCTAAAGTGCATGTGCTCTCTACTTAAAACATGATTTCATTGACTTATCCACAATTGGTATATTTAATTTATCTGTAAGTCCCTAGAAGAGTGAACTACATGGGCCCAGGGCCTGTAAATTATATGCTACTAGTGGGCCTGCAGCACTGATTGTGCCGCCCACGCAAGTAATCCTTTAAACATGTCTCAGGCATGCCAATGCAGCGCCTGTGTGTGCAGTTTTACTGCCATGTCGACTTGCCATTTAAAATCCATTGCCAGGCCTTAAACTCCCCTTTTATTACATATAAGTCTTACCTAAGATAGGCCCTAGGTAGTCTATAGTGCAGGGTGCTGTGTAACTAAAAGGTAGGACATGTACTTTTAAGTTTTGCATGTCCTGGTAGTGAAAAACACCTACATTTGTTTTTACTACTGTGCAGCCTACTCCTCTCCTAGGTTAACATTGGGAAATCCTTATTACACTTCTAAGCTTTAATTCCTAATTGAGAAGGAGTTGCTCTGTCATGTTTTATAACATTGAAATGGTAATGATAAATCCTCTTTACTGGTAAAGTTGGATTTATCATTCCTATGTTAGAAATGTCACTTTTAGAAAGTTAGAACAATAAAGAAGTATCTGACCACTTTTCTTCAGTTGCTGCTATTTTATTTAAAGCAGACTATGAACCAATTTTTTATTTTCTTGGTCCTGCCTATTATTTAGCTGATAATTTAACACTTTGTCAATTCTTTTTCTTATTCAAAACAAGTCTAGACATAAACGATGCACTTTTCAATCACGCACAAGTGGATATGTCATAAACAATACATATACATTTCTGTGATCGCATCATTAAATAAAATAAAATCAAATCAAGTCAAAACAGATCGTGATTACACCAATATGTAATTTGTCACAAACAACAGTAGTAGAAAATTGCAAGTTAACTCTCATAACATTAGTTTCCTTTTCCTTTTTGCGAGTTGAGAGAATAAACATGAACTGCCGTTAGAATTCGTAAACAAACTACTGAACATTAGCAGAATTATAAAGATTCCAAAGTGTTGGTCATAAATCACGATACCCCGTGGAATAAATAAATCAACACTGAAGCATAGCTCGGCTGCACCCCGCATCTCACTGTTGTGACCAGGATCAGGGTACATTGTTCAGTGGCCTGCCTAGCTCCTGTATAAGGCCTGCGCTCCATCACACTTTTGACTTTGCCGGTCCAGTGAGACCAGATAACGCCCATAGGCACTTGTTGCTTCTAAGCGCTAGGGACACTTTCTTTCTTTAAAAATTCATATCTCAACTTTGTTGCAGGGATTCTGCAAAATCACAGAACTATGCTTGGGGCCATAGAACCTTAGTAGGCAGGGACTGAGTTATCCTACCACCTTAGTACCCATAAGCCCAGAACCGACTAGCTATAGTGCCTCACTTGCCCTTCTACGCACTCACAGAGGAACAGGTGATTAGTAAGCCTGGGCGGAGTTCATGGAGTTTAACTCCGTGGAATTCCGCAGAGTTACCGAAAAACTCAGCCAAATTCCGCAGAGTTCCGTGAGCGGGTGGAGTGGGAATCTACCATGCCCCATGGCTGTAATTTACCAGTTTTCTTTAGTATTACATGCTCTAGTCATTGCTCTGATTTATATTTTATTATGTTATGTCATTTTGTATTTTTTGTGCCATCCTAGTGCCTGGGTGTTCATCCAGGGTCTGACTTTGAGGCACTCGGGTGATCTCTGTGAAAGTATTGCCGCTAGCGCAGGCATCTGCAAGAGAAGAATAGGCTCTTCCTGAAGAGATGCTCTTGCAGCACGTGTCTTCTCGCCATATAAGTGAAACCACTGCACCCACAGTGATGTGGCTGGTCTCTCACTGGTCACCACCAGCACTCGGCTTCTGCCAAAGGCCCAGGTGTCAGCTAGGCTCAGAGCGCCCAGGTTCTGTGGCCTACCTGGCACTGGGTGCTGCCGTGTGTCAGTCCCTCACTGAGCCACAGAGACGTTTGGGGCTTACTGGGGTCAGTCGGTGAAGCAAGAACCGTACACTGCTCTCACAGCACCCCGAACATCAGGGACCCCTTCCGTTCCAGAGAACTTCTGTTTTTTTTTAATGTGTGGAGCCGATCAGCCTATGCCGTGTCCTAACTCCCGACTCCCGAACCTGATTCCTCAGTCTTTTGAATACCATTCCCTTTTCCTATGTTCATCGCACATTAGCCTAGGCAACGCTCTCATTTTCCACTGATAATATATTATAATGATACTGCACAAGGGGATTAATTAAGGGATACCTTAGCCTACATGCCAAAATAAAATCATTCCACTTAATCCGAACACGGATGGAACTCACCTTCACAGGAGGACATCAACCGAGTGACTGTCTTTTAGTTCGGAAGCTCCGGCAAATTCAGTGTGCGATCGATACTCGATGTCATGATTATGGGTTCTTTTGTGTCTTCTTTTTTATTTCCCAAACCTGCCACAAAAGGGACAAGCTCTCTGTATTCCCGCCGCTGAATTTGCTCCGGAAGCGATTGCTCTGCTCCAGGAACACGTGGTCCAGCCGCAGGAGAGCCTGTGTTCCTGGCATTTCTTCCAGGTTAGTGTTGTGTGGGCGCCGAGTTCCCTAGTCTAGTCTCTCTAATACTGCTGGTGGCTTGGGAACACCCAGCGGAGAAGGTGCGCGTGTGGACAGACTAATACACAACTACCCAGCATCTGTTATGTTGGAGGAAGCTCGTGAGAGGTTAAGAGCAGTTCAGAAGAGACTGACATTGACCTGTGTGTACTTGTTGTGTGGGCTGTAAACTCCGCTACGCTGCAGTTGACTGAGTTTTGCAAAACTCCACATTTCAAGCGGAACGCGGAGTTAGCAAAACTCCGCAAACTCCACCAGCGGAGTGGAGTTCACTGCCCACACTTAGTGATTAGACACCCCAGAACACAACACTCCAGACTCTTTAATGAATCGCGGTAATAGGACACACCCTTTCGCCCTCACACTTGTATTTGTTCACAATAAGATCTGACAGAGACACAAGAAACGTTTAAAATATTTATTTTTACTATTGTGCTTTAGTATGCAGTATACGTGCCACAATAAGTAAGAAGATGCCTAATATGGTCAGTCAGCATTGTAAGTATGCCATAAACCATAAAAGGAGCTGTCGTGATATTAGACAGGGTAGACTAACTCGCCCTCCCCTTCTACAGAAGCAATATATATATATATATATATATATATATATATATATATATATATATATTCACTGAAAAAAACCATAGGTTTTAGGGACAGTTATAGTTAGTTGGACATTTCACTCGTACAAAACCATAGAAATTCCCCGTTATAGTTAGTTCAGCTAACTATAACTCGCGCCCCACAATGCACTGCTGATGACGTCACATATTACATCACTCATGACATGGTCAGTGACATCACTGATGACATCACTGATGACATCTCAAATGACATCACTGATGACATCACTGATGACATCATCCAGTGACTGTGTGTTTCTGTAAAGTTTAAATATGTTTAATATATATAGGGAAAGGCGTATTGAAGAATGAGTGGGTGTATAAGTGTCTGAATGGATGATTTAGTACGTGAGTGACTGACTCTACAAGTGAGTGATTAAACGTATCTTACTGAATGCATGGGTTAGTGACTAAACTGTGTGAATGTCTGTATCCGTCTGTTTGTTGGTGTGTAAGTGGATGCATGGATTTGCGAATAGCTACATGAGTGTCTATAATGGGTTATTGATTGGTTCTCTGAGTATCTGTATGGCTGCCTGAGTGTTTGTGTGGGTGGGGTGTGTGTGACTCTGTACATAGATGTGTGAGTGGGTGATTCACTGGGTGCATGATTTCAAGAGTGCATCTGTGATGGACTGCTTGGGTGGGTGAGTGTGTGTATGGGTGTGTTAGTGAGTGAATGTATATCTCAGTGGTACATGTGCGAGTAACTACATATGTAAAAGGCAGTATATATGTGTGTTAGAGTATTTAAATGGCTATAAGTGAGAGTGTGTGATAGTGAGAGTGGCTGTATGGATGCGTGTGTGCTTGTATCAGTTATTGTATAAGAGCGTAAGAATGTGCTAGTATTTGTATGAGTAAGTGAGCTGGTGTGTGTATAACTGTATAAGTGAGTAAATGGGTGTGTGATTAATTTTTTGCATGACTGACTAGGTGTGTGAGTACCTCTATGGATGAGTGGCGGTGTGTGAGTGTTTATATAGGTGTATGAGTGCATATGATAGTTCTGTACTGAGTGACTGTAAGTATGAGTGACTGTACGGGTGAGTGAGTGGATGTGTGTGTAGACCTAAGAATCAGTGAGTGGGTATGTAGTTTTTGGTGTTGGAGTGTCTATGGTTTTGAGAATGGCAGTTTGTAATTTAGAGTGGGTGTATCAAAAGTTATATTAGGGTGTGAGAAGATGCATGAAATTATCACATGGATGATGTCATCAGTGATGTCATTTGAGATGTCATCAGTGATGTCATCAGTGATGTCACTGACCATGTCATGAGTGATGTAATATGTGACGTCATCAGCAGTGCATTGCGGGCGCGAGTTATAGTTAGCTGAACTAACTATAACGAGGGAATTTCTATGGTTTTGTACGAGTGAAATGTCCAACTAACTATAACTGTCCCTAAAACCTATGGTTTTTCAGTGAATTTCAAAGGTTTTTAAATGCTAATTTCTAACTATAACGTGCCTGAAACCTATGATTTTTAAGTGAATTTCAAAGCTTTTTAAATGCTAGTTTCTAACTATGCCTACAGAGGTAGGACATGTGAAGAAAGAAGAAAAACGCACAGAAAGAAGCAAAAGATGTGCAGAAAGAACCAACAGAGGAGCAGAAAGAGGCCTTGTTGCAAAATCATCCTGTGCCCACAACTTTTTCAGACGGGTACTGGTGGTAACTGACTCTGACTAACCAGAGCCAGTGCTATGCTAAAAGACACTTAGAATACAGTGAAAACACCTACATACACTAGGGAACACTATGCGTTGGGGTACCCCTGTGATTAGCATGACCTCCTCTGCAAGTCCCTAGTACATAATAGGGCAGGGGGATTAAAACTACCTCTTAAAACGCGCTACAGGGCGCGTTTGCACAGTGGTGAAGGGAGGGGAGGCCTGAGGTGACATGTGTGCAAACGCGCCCCGTGGCGCGTTTTAAGTTGCGGGATTAAGTCCCCTTGAATCCTGAGGGTCCCTGGGGCCCAACTAGCCCCCCAGGTACCTACAGTTAGGACCACAGAGCTGAGTTGCAGAGAGGCGTTCCGAGGCCACGCACCTTTTTCACCTCTCTGCAACGCAACTCTGTTGTGCTTACTGAAGGTACCTGGTGGGCTAGTTGGCCCCCAGGGTCCCTCAGGATTCAAAGGGAATTAATTCCCCAACTTAAAACGCACCACAGGGCGTGTTTGCGCACATGTCACCTGAGGCCCCGCCCCCTCCCTTCACCACTGTGCAAACGCGCCCCGTGGAGCGTTTTAAGTTGGGGGATTAGGTCACCTTGAATCCTGAGGGTCCCTGGGGCCCAACTAGCCCACCAGGTACTTCCAGTAAGCACCACAGGCCTGCGTTGCAACGCCTGTAACAAATTGTGCAGTTGTGTTTAGGTAGTGAAGAGGGTCGTGCTGGGGGTAGTGTTTTAGGGTTTAGGGCAGTGCAGTGGTGTTCGTGCAGTGTAGGGGGTCGTGCTGGGGATGGTGTTTCAGGGTTTAGGGCAGTGCAGTAGTGTTTGGGCAGTGTAGGGGGTCGTGCAGGGGGTGGTGTTTCAGGGTTTAGGGCAGTGCAGTGGTGTTCGGGCAGTGTAGGGGGTCATGCTGGGGGTGGTGTTTCAGGGTTTAGGGCAGTGCAGTGGTGTTCGGGCAGTGTAGGGGGTCGTGCTGAGGCTGGTGTTTCAGGGTTTAGGGCAGTGCAGTGGTGTTCGGGCAGTGTAGGCGGTCGTGCTGGGGCTGGTGTTTCAGGGTTTAGGGCAGTGCAGTGGTGTTCGGGCAGTGTAGGGGGTCGTGCTGGGGCTGGTGTTTCAGGGTTTAGGGCAGTGCAGTGGTGCTCGGGCAGTGTAGGGGGTCGTGCTGGGGGTGGTGTTTCAGGGTTTAGGGTAGTGCAGTGGTGTTCGGGCAGTGTAGGGGGTCGTGCTGGGGCTGGTGTTTCAAGGTTTAGGGCAGTGCAGTGGTGTTCGGGCAGTGTAGGGGGTCGTGCTGGGGCTGGTGTTTCAGGGTTTTGGGCAGAGCAGTGGTGAACGGGCAGTGTAGGGGGTCGTGCTGGGGGTGGTGTTTCAGGGTTTAGGGCAGTGCAGTGGTGTTCGGGCAGTGTAGGGGGTCGTGCTGGGGGTGGTGTTTCAGGGTTTAGGGCAGTGGTGTTCGGGCAGTGTAGGGGGTCTTGCTGGGGGTGATGTTTCAGGGTTTAGGGCAGTGCAGTGGTGTTCGGGCAGTGTAGGGGTCTTGCTGGGGGTAGTGTTTCAGGGTTTAGGGCAGTGCAGTGGTGTTCGGGCAGTGTAGGGGGTCGTGCTGGGGGTGGTGTTTCAGGGTTTAGGACAGTGCAGTGGTGTTCGAACAGTGTAGGGGGTCGTGAAGGGGTGGTGTTTCAGGGTTTAGGGCAGTGCAGTGGTGTTCGGGCAGTGTAGGGGGTCGTGCTAGGGGTGGTGTTTCAGGGTTTAGGGCAGTGCAGTGGTGTTCGGGCAGTGTAGGGGGTCGTGCAGGGGCTGGTGTTTCAGGGTTTAGGGCAGTGCAGTGGTGTTCGGGCAGTGTAGGGGGTCGTGCTGGGGGTAGTGTTTTAGGGTTTAGGGTAGTGCAGTGGTGCTTGTGTAGTGTAGGGAGTCGTGCTGGGGGTAGTGTTTTAGGGTTTAGGGTAGTGCAGTGGTGTTTGTGTAGTGTAGGGGGTCATGTTTTAGGGTAGTGCAGTGGTGTTTGGGTAGTGTAGGGGTCGTGCTGGGGGTAGTGTTTTAGGATTTAGGTTAGTGCAGTGGTGTTTGGGTAGTGTAGGGGGTCGTGCTGGGGGTAGTGTTTTAGGGTTTAGGGTAGTGCAGTGGTGTTTGTGTAGTGTAGGGGGTCATGCTGGGGGTAGTGTTTTAGGGTTTAGGGTAGTGCAGTGGTGCTTGTGTAGTGTAGGGGGTCGTGCTGGGGATAATGTTTTAGGGTTTAGGGTAGTGCAGTGGTGTTTGTGTAGTGTAGGGGGTCATGTTTTAGGGTAGTGCAGTGGTGTTTGGGTAGTGTAGGGGGTCGTGCTGGGGGTAGTGTTTTAGGATTTAGGTTAGTGCAGTGGTGTTTGGGTAGTGTAGGGAGTCGTGCTGGGGGTAGTGTTTTAGGGTTTAGGGTAGTGCAGTGGTGTTTGTGTAGTGTAGGGGGTCATGCTGGGGGTAGTGTTTTAGGGTTTAGGATAGTGCAGTGGTGCTTGTGTAGTGTAGGGGGTCGTGCTGGGGGTAGTGTTTTAGGGTTTAGGGTAGTGCAGTGGTGTTTTTGTAGTGTAGGGGTCATGTTTTAAGATGCAACGCTCCAATACCTGACCATTCTGCACTACATAAAACTGCAAAAAAACTAAAAATAAAAAGTGTTTTGCACACTTTTGTCATTGGGCTGTATGTGGGCTACATCTGGGTAATATTTGTGCTACATTTGGGCTCTTTTTTCACTGGTGGCCATCTTGGAAGACTTCTTTGTTATGAAGTTTCCTAATTTCCTCATTTACTGCAGTCTCCTCAGTAGGAAATGCTTTCAGTTTTTACTTTGATTCCATCAAGAAGGCATTCAGATGTGTCTCACATTTGCCATAAATTCAGAATGTTAGCACTCTAGTTGCTCATTAGATCACTGTAGTAAAGCTACTGCTCACCAGGGAGTTAACTGGAAGTCTGCTGCTGGTATTGAAAGTGATTGTTTCAGTCTGCATGTCAGAATTTTCTAATGAAATAGAAGAGGTTTTGAGATCTCACTTAAAACATGCCCTAATTTTTCTTTCTGCAGCACTAACCATAATTTCTATTTCAAAAAGAACCCCCTCATTTTGTTCCTTTTAAATTAAATGTTTTAAGTGTTACCGGTTTATTCCAATCAAGATGGCTTCAGGTGTGCCATACTTTTGTCATAAGTAAGGCTGTTAGCGCTCTAGTTGTTCTTTAGAACACTCTGGGAAGCTGCAGTAGAACACAAAGGCATCAACTGGCAGGCTGCTCCTGTTGAAATATAACAGGAAGATATTTGAGATCACACTTGAAACATGTCCTAATTTTTCTTTCTACAGCACTAACCATAATTTCTATGACAAAATGAACCCCATCATTTTGTTCCTTTTAAATTAAATGTTTTAAGTGTTACCAGTTTATTCCAATCAAGATGGCTTCAGGTGTGCCATACTTTTGTCATAAGTAAGGCTGTTAGCACTCTAGTTGTTCTTTAGAACACTCTGGGAAGCTGCAGTAGAACACAAAGGAATCAACTGACAGTCTCTGCCCTTGTTGGATGTACATGTTTTACTGAGAATGTCAGACTTCATTCTCACACAATGAGAATGATAATGTGAATTTACAGAAAATATGCTCTCATTTTAGCTTCTGGAGCACCTTCCAAAACTCTATGGGACAAGCATGTGAAAATAGTTTTCTCTCAAACATGATTCATGATATCCCAGCAGAAGGTTTTTCACAGGGTAAAATCACCTTAGAACACACCACAATTCCTGAAATTATTATGGTACCATCAACAAATGAATTCTAATGTAACTAAAGTCTGTTATCACCCTTTATAGTTCTCCTTTTGGTAACCCTCAAAATCTTTGATTCACTACAATGCATTTCAATGGGGTACTATCATGTATATTGGTCTCAAGATGGCTGCCAGCAATTCCAGGATGAAGTGCTGACAGCCAATCAGATCTCACAATGACATGTGTGGTTAGGCTCCGCCCAGATATATATGTGATTTTACTTTTGATTTTCTCAGGAACTACTGAACGGATTTACACCATTTAAGCAAAAGGCACGACACTGAACCAAGGGCTACCTCTTTGCCAAATTTGGTGTAATTCCGTTCAGCAGTTCGGGCTGTAGCTGCGACTAAAGGTTCCTATGGAAAAATGAATGGGAAAACACGTTTTGGGACCCCCTTTTTCTCGGCCCCGGCTTGACGAATCTCCCGAGACTTTCAGGATAGAAGCGGACCGGAGCGCCCCAACAAGTTGGAAACTTTCGCGAAGATTCGTCAACCGGCGCCAACGTTATTTCAAATAGAATGTTGCGGATTTCCTATGGAAAATAGGTCCTAACTATAACTATCTACTGGCGACCGCCAGTAGATATATATATATATATATATATATATATATATATATATATATATATATCACCAATTCCGCGTTTTTTGCCGGAATTCCTCCTCCAACACGGACACGGACCATCAGATTAGTGCTTTTTTAGTATTTTATTCTTGCAATGTCGCGATAACGTTTCGGCTCGTCCGAGCCTTGATCACATGACATTGTACTGGCATTTTGCTCCCAAATTTAAAGTGACAAGTGCTCAATCATTAGAATCACGTGAGTAGTGTAACAGTAGACATAAGAGAGTTTGTCAATGGTTATCTTTGCAATAATTGTAGATTTTTCTATAAACAATGCTAGTTTAAATACAGATTTGAATAAGATAAAATGCAGGTAAAATACAGGTAAAATACAGGTAAAATGCAGGGGGAGTATTTTACTGGCGTAATACTCAGTAAAACACTTAATAATTCACCAACATATATAGTTCCTGTACATACTCTTGGATCCGGTATTTACATGTCTGCAAAATTAATTTGCCTTAGATAATTCCTGATCCTACGACCAATTTCATGCATTTAAAATTGATTTGGTTCCCTGTATTAATATTGTATAAAATGCACCATTGTAGTTGTTTGGCTTATAATAACGTGGTTAAATCCACCTAGTCTCAGCAGTGTATATGTTGTTTCTATATTAATGTCTACTGCAATTTTGTGTGTGCATGTGTGAGAATTGTGTATAATGAACTTAACCTTAAGTGTGAATCTGTTAAAACCATAGTGTTTACGTACCGATAGTGCAAGTTTAACCTTGGATTGTTTGAGCGCCTACGAGTCATCGTGGGTTAGTCTTTGTAACTACTATCAGAGAATATCATACTTGTATACTTAATGCCTTTCCGATTCTGCACTGAGCTTAATGCTCTTACATATCTCTTTCAGTATATCATCCTAATATGCCACAGTTTTTCCATCCGTGCTCAACACTTTCCTATTGCAACGCTACTTTATAATCTGTATGTCAGGGACTGATTACTTATTTAAATAGATAAATATATAAATATATAAATATACATACAAAATTATCAAAACATTTCCCTTAAAATTGTATAAAAATATATTTCATGGTCCACCTTATAATGTATGTTGCTAAAATAAGAAAATGATAGTGTTTAATATGTTTTTCTATAGATGCTACAGTACTAAGTTTTTATAAAAAACGGCTCCTAGTGCAAAATATGATACACGATGGTATAGTCACTCATCCTAAGCAAGTGTGCAAATCCTCCGTGGCATTTAATCCACCCGGGGTCTTAGAATCAAACTGTAAAATATATCTTGTTTCTAATTTTCGCAGTTTGGATTTTCTATCTCCCCCCCTCCTGCTGGGTGGAATTGCGTCTACGACAAAATATTTCAATCCTTCATTGTTACTGTTGTGTAAATCCCTAAAATGCCGAGCTACCGGATATGTATTATCCTGATTGGAGATAGCACGGAGATGTTGTAATATGCGTTTGTGCACTGCTAACTTAGTACTCCCCACGTATTGAAGGCCACATGGGCACATCAGTACGTATATCGCAAACTCCGTCTTACACAAAAGGAGTTTCTGGATCTTATGTTCTTTGTCGCTGAAGGGGGTTCTGTATGTTTTAGTATTAACTCCATGTTGGCAGGCTTTACAAGTCTTGCATCAAAAAAAACTTTATTTGTCTGCAACCAACTTGTATTTTCCATTATATCTGGGCTAGTGTTCACAAGTGAATCTCTCATTGATGGTGCTCTACTGTGTGTGATGGACACCCTACGTGGTAACGTGGGTCCTATCACCGGATCGTTTAAGACTAAAGGCCAGTTCTTGTTAATAATTTTGTGGAGACTGTTGTGTTGTCGACTGTATCTCATTATGACTCTAAACTGATTGGTATCTCCTACCCCATCTCTCCTCACCTTATCTTGTGGTGCTAGTCGTTTGTCTTTGATGAGTTCCTCTCTGCAGTGCACCATCGATTTAGAAATAGCTTTAGTGATAATACTATCAGAGTATCCCCTCTCACGGAATCTCTGTCTGCTACTTTCCTGTGCCTCCCTCAGATCTTGCCCCTTACTGCAAATATGTCTGAGGCGCAACATCTCACCATATGGAATACTATTTATGAGATGTATTGGGTGTGCACTGCTTGCATGTAGGGTGGAGTTGCCCGAAGTTTCCTTTCTATAGAGTCTAGTTTCTATTGCACTGTTTTGTACAAAGACCTCAGTATCTAAAAAATTAACCGATGTTTTACTCATTGTGACAGTAAAGTGTAAATTAATATCATTCTTATTGATTTCATTCACAAAATCCTCAGCAAGCTCTTTAGTTCCATTCCATAGTACAAACAAATCGTCTATGTAGCGTAGCCATAGAATTACATTCTCTTTAATTGTCTTATCAAAATTACGTTTGAGGACCAGCTCCTCCCAGTATCCCATATGAAGACAGGCATAACTGGGAGAAAAGCTGGCCCCCATCGCTACACCCCTGATTTGTTGAAAAATTAGATTATTAAACATAAAATTGTTATTTTTCTCAGAGAATAATCCAACATTTCAATTAGCATATCATTATGTTCCTTGTATTGTTGTGGTCTTTTGGACAGATAGTAAAATATATATATTCACTGAAAAAACCATAGGTTTTAGGGACAGTTATAGTTAGTTGGACATTGCACTCGTACAAAACCCGTGAAATTCCCCCGTTATAGTTAGTTCAGCTAACTATAACTCGCGCCCCTGCAATGCACTGCTGATGACATCACATATTACATCACTCATGACATGGTCAGTGACAACACTGATGACATCACCGATGACATCTCAAATGACATCACTGATGACATCATGCAGTGACTGTGTGTTTCTGTAAAGTTTAAATATGTTTAATATATATAGGCAAAGGCGTATTGAAGAATGACTGGGTGTATAAGTGTCTCAATGGATGATTGAGTAGGTGCGTGACTGACTCTCCAAGTGAGTGATTAAACGTATCTTACTGAATGCATGGGTTACTGACTAAACTGTGTGAATGTCTGTATCCATTTGTCTGTTGCTGTGTAAGTGGATGCATGGATTTGTGAATAGCTACATGAGTGTCTATATGGGTTATTGATTGGTTGTCTGAGTATCTGTATGGGTGCCTGAGTGTTTGTGTGGGTGGGGTGTGTGTGACTCTGTACATAGATGTGTGAGTGGGTGATTCACTGGGTGCATGATTTGAAGAGTGCATCTGTGATGGACTGCTTGGGTGGGTGAGTGTGTGTATCGGTGTGTTAGTGAGTGAATGTATATCTCAGTGGTACATGTGTGAGTAACTACATATGTAAAAGGCAGTATATATGTGTGTTAGAGTATTTAAAAGGCTATAAGTGAGAGTGTGTAATTGTGAGAGTGGCTGTATGGATGCATGTGTGCTTGTATCAGTGATTGTATAAGAGCGTAAGAATGTGCTAGTATTTGTATGAGTAGTGAGCTGGTGTGTGTATCACTGTATAGATGAGTAAATGGCAGTGTGATTAATTATTTGCATGACTGACTAGGTGTGTGAGTACCTCTATGGATGAGTGGCGGTGTGTGAGTGTCTATGTAGGCGTATGAGTGCATATGGTAGTCCTGTACTGAGTGATTGTAAGCATGAGTGACTGCACGGGTGAGTGGATGTGTGTGTAGAGCTAAGAATCAGTGAGTGGGTATGTAGTTATTGGTGTTGGAGTGTGTATGGTTTTGAGAATGGCAGTTTGTAATTTAGAGTGGGTGTATCAAAGGTTATATTAGGTGTGAGAAGATGCATGAAATTATCACATGGATGATGTCATCAGTGATGTCATTTGAGATGTCATCAGTGATGTCATCAGTGATGTCACTGACCATGTCATGAGTGATGTAATATGTGACGTCATCAGCAGTGCAAATCACAAGTAAAATCACATATATATATCTATGGCCGCGTCGGATCCGCGCACCCTGAGCACACCCTGCGCGCACCGTCCCGATCACGAGCTGCATGCTAATGTGGGACCCCCTGAGCAGAAAAAAGCATTTATTTTTTTTAAAAATCGGCGGGATGCGCGGATCCCGCCGATAAAAATCGGCGCGGTCTCCGCGCTTCTATGCTATTTTGCCCCGGGTGGCCCAAGTCCCGGGGGCATGCAGGGGTGGGTTTATATTTTATGTGGGGGCCTCTAAGGCCCCCAAGCCCCGGGGACCACCACCCCCGGGGCTTTAAAAATAAATGGTGCGGGAGGGCTCTCGGCCCTCCCGCAGCCCCGGGACCGCCACCCCCGGGGCTTCTTTTTTTAAATTATTAGTTGTGTGGGGCTCCAGCCCCCACACGCCCGGGACCGCCACCTCCCGGGGCTTTGCCAATGTTGGTAGGGGGCCGCGGCCCCCTCCTGGAGCCTGTGGTGGCCCTGGGGACTGCCACCCCCCAGGGCCGGCTCCTGCAGTGTCCCGGGGTGCCTACCCCCTGGACACTGTAGTTTGCTATGACAGGACGGGAGCCTCGTGGCTCCCGTCCTGTCATAGCAAACTGCTTTGGATTTTGGAAGAGAGGGCAGGGAAACCTGCTCTCGCTTCCATTTTCCAAAGCACATTGCTTTTCCACAAGGGGAGCTGCATGTCAGCAACTCCCCATGTGGAAAAGCAATGCCGGCTCCCGCAGGACGTGGGGAGCCGGCGGGACCGTGGGGGGATTGGAGACCCCCCACGGTCCCCAACAGAGAGGGCCAGCCCCGGAGGATGGGGTCCCCGGGGCTACAAGTGGCCCGGGAGGGGGGCCACGCGGCCCCCCTCCACAAAATTTAAAAAATAAAAATAAAGGCCGGCCCCGGGGGATGGGGTCCCCGGGGCCAGTAGAGGCCTCAGGAGGGGGGCCACGCAGCCCCCCTCCATAAAAAAAAAAGAAAATCTGGCTATGCCCCGGGGGATGGGGTCCCCGGGGCCGGAATTGGCCACGGCAGGGGGGCCCACGTTCATTTGTTTACATTATAAAAGGGGTCAGGGCCCAAAAAAAGTAAAAAGAAGGGGGCCACACAGCCCCCCTTCCAAAAAACAAAAAAAACAAAAAACACGCGGGGGCGGGGCTTCAGGTGACATGTGTGCAAACAGGCCCCGTGGCGTGTTTTAAGTTGAGGAATTAATTCCTCTTCAATTCTGAGGGTCCCTGGGGTCCAACTAGCCCACCAGGTACCTCCAGTAAGCGCCACGGAGCTGCGTTGCAGAGTGTTGTAAAAAGGGGCATGGCCTCTGAACACTTCTCTGCAACGCAGCTCTCTGGCGCATACTGGAGGTACCTGGTGGGCTAGTTGGCCCCTAGGGACCATCGGGATTGAGGAGGAATTAATTCTCCAACTTAAAACGCGCCACAGGGCGTGTTTGCAGACATGTCATCTCACCATTGTGCAAATATTCCTCTAAAATCAGCCGAACTACGAATTCCGATTTACTCACCTGTTATCAGGAGAGACCTCAGTGCTGCATCTTTGAGCCCAGTACTGATCCTAAAAAGTAATTTTAACCGTACTTACCAGTAACTTGAATTTCCTTCCATACGCTAACATTGACTAGTTTCACTTGGAAATTCTTCTAAGTGTGGAGTTTGGAACTTTATAATATTCCTCTAAAATCAGCCGAACTACGAATTCCGATTTACTCACCTGTTATCAGGAGAGACCTCAGTGCTGCACTTTTGAGCCCAGTACTGATCCTGAAAAGTAATTTTAACCGTACTTACCAGTAACTTGAATTTCCTTCCATAGGATATCATTGCCTGCTTTTTGCTGAAAAAGTTTCTAAGTGTCGATTTTTGAAACTTACAAATATTCCTCTAAAATCAGCAGAACTACGAATTCCGATTTACTCACCTGTTATCAGGAGAGACCTCAGTGCTGCATCTTTGAGCCCAGTACTGATCCTGAAAAGCAATTCTAACCGTACTTACCAGTAACTTGAATTTCCTTCCATAGGCTAACATTGACTGGTTTCACTTGGAAATTCTTCCAAGTGTGGAGTTTTGGAACTTTATAATATTCCTCTAAAATCAGCTGAACTACGAATTCCGATTTACTCACCTGTTATCAGGTGAGACCTCAGTGCTGCATCTTTGAGCCCAGTACAGATCCTGAAAAGTAATTCTAACCGTACTTACCAGTAACTTGAATTTCCTTCCATAGGCTAACATTGACTGGTTTCACTTGGAAATTCTTCCAAGTGTGGAGTTTTGGAACTTTATAATATTCCTCTAAAATCAGCCGAACTACGAATTCCGATTTACTCACCTGTTATCAGGAGAGACCTCAGTGCTGCATCTTTGAGCCCATTACTGATTCTGAAAAGTAATTTTAACCCTACTTACCAGTAACTTGAATTTCCTTCCATAGGATATCATTGCCAGCTTTTTGCTGAAAAAGTTTCTAAGTGTCGATTTTTGAAACATACAAATATTCCTCTAAAATCAGCAGAACTACGAATTCCGATTTACTCACCTGTTATCAGGAGAGACCTCAGTGCTGCATCTTTGAGCCCAGTACTGATTCTGAAAAGTAATTTTAACCATACTTACCAGTAACTTGAATTTCCTTCCATAGGATATCATTGCCTGCTTTTTGCTGAAAAAGTTTCTAAGTGTCGATTTTGGAACTTTATAATATTCCTCTAAAATCAGCCGAACTACGAATTCCGATTTACTCACCTGTTATCAGGAGAGAACCCAGTGCTGCATCTTTTAGCCCAGCACTGACCCTGAAAAGTAATTCTAACCGTACTTACCAGTAACTTGTATTTCCTTCCATAGGAATCCATTGTCTGGTTTTCAGCAGAAAAGTTTCAGTGTCGATTTTCACAAACTACAAATATTCCTTAAAAATCGCCTGTATGACTTAAACGCATTCTTTCAACTGTTTACAGGAGATGCACCAGTGCTGGATCCAGGATCCACCACTGAGTAAGAAAAAGTAACGATAACACTACTTACCTGCTAAGTGATTTTCCTCCCATAGGATAACATTGGTGATTCTATGTGAAAAAGTTTCTAAGTGTCAACTTTTAAAATACAATAATATTCCTTAAAAATCACTACTGTAGCCAAAACGCTTTTACTCAACTGTTTACAGGAGATGTCGCAGGACTGAATCTAGGATCCAGTCCTGTGGTTAGAAAAGTAATCCATAAAGTAACTAATTGCATTTAACTAGAAATTCACATTGAGCTCAATGTTGCATTGTGTTTGAAATTGTGTTGCCCATTGCAACAACTGTAACTACTGTACTTAACAGTCTATTGCCTATTTGCAAAGTATTTAAACTAAAGTAATTCATTCTGAGAAAGTATATTTTGTAATGTAATGTATAATGTAATTACAATGTAATTTAAAAAATAAAATATCTAAAAATAAATAGATTAAAAAAATGTAGTAAATCAGTATCAAAAAATAAATATAACAATTAATACATTTAAAAATTGTCATTTACAAAACCTTTGAAATTCACTGGAAAAAACCATAGGTTTCAGGCACGTTATAGTTAGGAATTAGCATTTAAAAAGCTTTGAAATTCACTGAAAAAACCATAGGTTTCAGGCACGTTATAGTTAGAAATTAGCATTTAAAAACCTTAGAAATTCACTGAAAAAACCATAGGTTTTAGGGACAGTTATAGTTAGTTGGACATTGCACTCGTACAAAACCCGTGAAATTCCCCGTTATAGTTAGTTCAGCTAACTATAACTCGCGCCCAGCAATGCACTGCTGATGACGTCACATATTACATCACTCATGACATGGTCAGTGACATCACTGATGACATCACTGATGACATCTCAAATGACATCACTGATGACATCATCCACGTGATAATCTGATGCACCTCCTCACACCCTAATATAACCTTTGATACACCCACTCTAAATTACAGACTGCCATTCGCAAAACCATAGAAACTCCAACACCAATAACTACATACCCACTCACTGATTCTTAGGTCTACACACACATCTACTCACTCACCCGTACAGTCACTCATACTTACGGTCACTCAGTACAGGACTATCATATGCACTCATACTCCTATATAGACACTCAAACACCGCCACTCATCCATAGAGGTACTCACACACCTAGTCAGTCATGCAAATAATTAAACACACTGCCATTTACTCACCTATACAGTTATACACACACCAGCTCACTTACTCATACAAATACTAGCACATTCTTACGCTCTTATACAATCACTGATACGAGCACACATGCATCCATACAGCCACTCTCACAATTACACACTCTCGCTTATAGCCTTTTAAATACTCTAACACACATATATACTGCCTTTTACATATGTAGTTACTCACACATGTACCACTGAGATGTACATTCACTCACTAACACACCGATACACACACTCACCCACCCAAGCAGTCCATCACAGATGCACTCTTCAAACCATCCACCCAGTGAATCACCCACTCACACATCTATGCACAGAGTCGCACACACCCCACCCACACAAACACTCAGGCACCCATACAGATACTCAGACAACCAATCAATAACTCATATAGACACTCATGTAGCTATTCACAAACCCAAGCAGCCACTTACACAGCAACAGACAGACGGATACAGACATTCACCCAGTTTAGACACTAACCCATGCATTCAGTAGGATACGTTTAATCACTCACTTATAGAGTTAGTCACGCACCTAGTAAATCATCCATTCAGACACTTATACACCCACTCATTCTTCAATACGCCTTTCCCTATATATATTAAACATATTTAAACTTTACAGAAACACACAGTCACTGGATGATGTCATCAGTGATGTCATTTGAGATGTCATCAGTGATGTCATCAGTGATGTCACTGACCATGTCATGAGTGATGTAATATGTGACGTCATCAGCAGTGCATTGCGGGGCGCGAGTTATAGTTAGCTGAACTAACTATAACGGGGGAATTTCACGGGTTTTGTACGAGTGCAATGTCCAACTAACTATAACTGTCCCTAAAACCTATGGTTTTTTCAGTGAATATATATATATATATATATATTGCACAACCTCCATCCTCATAAGTGCCAGGTACCAACAGCACGGTGCGTCCCCAGGGTACGAGGAAAACTCTTGAGAGTTAGACTGCTGTCGAGTGCATCTTTTTTGAGGGCAACCTTGGAGGAATACTTAACGGCAGCCCTGCTGTGAAGATTGCACCACCTTGGGAATACAGTGGGGCCTGCGGAGGTTGGAACTTTTCCTGAGCTTCATTGTGGGACTTCAGATTAGCTTGTACATTTAAAACTGGCAGTTACATTCGGAGGCCCACTGGAGGGCAAAAAGTGATGAAAATGATTAAAAGGAAAACGAAGCACACCCACTGGAGGGTATGATTAATGCTTAGGAACCACAAGTCCCAGCATTCAGACTCACCTGAGAGACTCCATTAGAGGGCAATTATCATTAAATGCATGCAGACATTGGCAACCTGGCGGGTTGTGAGCAAGCAGTGTATCCCGTATCAGGGGGATTCATCATTTACCATACCAACAGGACTTGATGAATTTTGGAAGTAATATTTAATCATTTAACACAGGTTACTACCTATTATCCAAAAATTCGTTCGTGTGAAGGATGCATTTGAGATATATGTATAGGATGTATTGGAGAACTGTGGAATAAACACCACGTTGACATTCCCTGAAGAAGCGCTAGTGTGCGTGATACACATGTTGCCTGTAGTGCTGTGGCTGTATTGCTGTTAACTGATTTATCGAAAGAATACTGAAATATATAAAGAAACAATACAAGAATCATTATTGTTTGTTGTTTGGTAACTTCTCAGTGAAACTATAACCTACCAGTAGGTAGTTATAGTTAGGACCTAGTTTCCAGAATAAAACCATTTTTTGACTTGGCTATAACTTCGACCAATCTGCATGAAATTTTGCCCAAAAAGATTCACGGTGGGTACTTTTGATTGGGAAAGTTTGGGGGTGACCCGTGCAGTGGGGACCGAGAATTTGGGGCATGAAATAAGGTTGCATTTGTAAAGTTAATTCCCATAGGAATCTTTAGCCACCTCTACAGCCCGAACCACTGAATGTATTTTCACCAGATTTGGCAGGGTGGTAGATGTCGGTTCAAGGAAGTGTCTTTTGCTTATTTTGTGTAAATTAAGTTGTTATTGAGACATTTAAGTTTAAAATTATAGTGATATCTCTGGCCACAGATATTTCGCGGTGGTTTTGCGATGAATCGCGAATGCACGCGCCAACAGGAATGCTCTGATTGGCTGGGCACAACCTGAATGGAAAGTTGCGGCCACCATTTTATCTATCGGAACAGTTCCCGGGGCTGAAAATCTGTGTGAAAGCCCACATAAGGGGTCAGGGTGGAGATACTCTGACCCCATGGTTTAGAACTGGAGGTGTTAGTGACAGAAGTCATATGTCCAAAATAGATTTTTTTTAATTGTGCGCGATATTCGACACTGCGAACGCCAGCGCAGCCCCACGTGTACCATCGTGGGGACATCGCGACTATCAACGTCGCCGCAAATATCGGTGGAAATATTATAAACAATATATCAATGAATCATTAGTATGCATTATTATAGAAATATTGATAAATGTTTTATAGAGTTATTTATATAGTGAATAATCTACTGTGATAGTTAGAAGTAATTATATAGTTCTAATTTTTTATGTGGTGGTGGCAATTGAATTCCTGCTTTTGCTTTCTGTTTTCGCAACGTACCCACAGGGATCATCTTCCGCCTCACCACGAAAACGGAAAATAGGTTTTAGAGATGGTTGTTCTAGAAATACAGAAGAAAAACGTCAGTTTGAATTGTACAGTAATAAACCTCTAGTGTGTAGAATATTGTAATGTGTGTGCATATATGTGTTTTCACTTTATAGAAAAGGCGGGATCATCGCGGTAAACGAAGTCGGCGCGATACCCCGAATAACCGCAAAAACTGAAAATTGGTCTGAAAGAGGGTTTTTAAAGAAACTTAGTACAAAAATATGCTTTGAAAGAAGAATGCATATAGTAATGTGTGTAGAGCAATGTTCAGAATGAATTTTTTTACATATTATTTTTGGATGTGTTGGTGGCCATTGAATGTCTGCTTTTGTTTTCCGTTTTCTTGATGTGTCCGTGGGGATCGTGTTTACTGACGTCATCGTGATTTTCAGAGTGACCGTGAAAATATAAAATAGGATTTAGAGATAGTTTTTATAGAAACTCTCTAGAAAAACATGAGTTTAGAGAATCCTGTAAGAAACCTCTAGTTTGTAAAATACTGTAGTATGTGTGGATATATGTGTTTTAGACTTTATGGAATAGGCGCAATTGTCGAGGTTAACAACATCATCGCTATGTCCCGCATAACCATTTAAAAGATGGTTTTTAAAGAAACTAAGTACAAAAATATTTTTCTAAACCTGTTTAGAAAGAAGTATGTATATAGTAATATAAGTAGGGCAATGTTCAGAATGGATTTTTTTACATATTATTTTTGGGTGTGCCATTGAATGTCTGCTTTTGTTTTCTGCTTTTGTGACGTATCCACGGGGATCGCAACATCATCGCGAAGATCCCCGAAAACGAAAGAAATAAAACACTTTAGAACAAAACTTCACAATATTTTGGGTACTAGGTTGGCTCTGACAAGAGCGGTTGCATTAATTTTGTATGTATATGGCTGCTATACATAAGACCGGATGCAGAGTTTCAGGTTATTTAGAAACACCCTGTTGCCTTCATCTTTAAAGTGCACTCCATCCTTTCTATAAATTCCATGCATGTCAAAACGCAGATTGTTGTTATAGATACAGCCCATGTGATGGTCTCTGAGGAATGCAGAAACAGTTTTATTAACATGTTTCCTGGCTTTGTCAATCTGTAAACAGAATTTTTTATTTATTTTTTGGTAATTTTATATAGCGCCACCTCAACCCGAAGATATCAGGTATCAGAATGCTTTACATGAGCACCAGTTTCATTACAGACAGACACAATCATTTTTGTTAAGCACGGCAAAATTAAGTGATTTGCCCAGAATCACAGAATGCTGAGCGTCGTTGCTGAGACTCGAGCCCGGTTCCCCAGCTTCGAGGTCGACCGCTCTAGCCGTTAGGCCACATCCCCTCAATTGAGGATGTTCTCAGAATTGATTTGACCACTTCCATTTCTGTCTTTGGCATATATTAGAGTACACCAAGACAGTGTGAGGGAAAAGTGACATCAGTTCTGCAAAGGTTTCTTTCAATAGGATTTCCACCCCTACCCCAGTCAATGTGCCTAGGCCGTTTCCACCACAGTGCACAATCATGAGGTGAGGAGCTTGGGAATTCACAATGGATTTAACCAAAGCCAGCAACTGATGAAACTTTAACCCTCACTGTCTAAACCAAGTAATCTGCACATTTGGCAAACCCAAGTCCCTGTCAATACCTCTCTTTTTTGCAGCCTCATTAGCCTAATAGATATTTCTGTGGCCCACAATCCATACTCTAAGCATTTTGAAGTGAAGGAGCTCTAGTAGTCGGGAGAAGCCTAAGGGAATAAGAGAAAAATTGATTGGTGCCTGTTTATTACATTGTGTATTTTATTGAAAAATAACAGTATAGTGTTGTGGAAAGTTGCAACGAGGAACTAAGAATGTTTTACATGTTTAAACATTATGTGCAGAATAGATACATCTGTCATTTGCATTCTGGGAGTTTTAGTACTTTAGTAATATTATTAAACAGGAATAGTGTAGTGATAAATAAAAGGTGAGAACATGTTGTCTGCCTGTATATGAATTAGAAAGAAGTAATACTTGTTAGGTATGTATTGGGAAGTGTTTGTCAATGTGTTTTTTTAACTTATATGACCACTTTGCATATGGTTAGATGGTGAGATATGCTTTTTGTGCTTGTACATAGTTATATATACAGTGGGACCTTTAAGTTTGCTTAAAGATGCAGAGAAGTATGTGTTTTGGAAAAGATGGCTAGAAGGTGTACATCTATTAAGAAATCGCACATACGTTTAGATGGTGATTTATGTTCAGTAAGGCTGATGAAAATTTCATATATATGGTGAGGGTAGTGTTTTCTTTAAACATGCTTTGTTTTTAAAATTGAGAAGGATTAATAGGGGAGAATGCTTTGAGAATTCTTGTGCTAGCTTCATTTTGAGTGTAACTTTTGTTTGAGATATGCTGAATATATGTTTTAGAAGCAGAAGAAGTATTTAAGAAATGATGTAGGTATGCCATTCGCAAAAGGTTTTGTGCTTTGAAAATTTTCAAAATGTTGTTTTCAGTTTTAGAAACTTACTGATGCATGTGCATGCTCAAAAACAAATCAATGTATGTTTCTAGAGGGCCATGTATGCAATTATATATCAAGTGTGATACCTAGATTTCAATCACACATCGCTCAGAAGAAAAGCATGTATACAGTAAAACAGGTAGTTTGACACTGACAGAAGGAGCTAACCAATGAGTCAGAGATATAGGGGCACATGCATCAACAAAAATACCGATCGCAAACGGGCAGATTCACAGAATCTGCCCCTTTGCGACCAGTATTTTTGCATTTGGGATGTATCAACCCAAATGCAAAATCGCAATTTAAGTAATCGCAAAATTTGCGATTACTTAAATTGCGAATGCATTTAGGGAATCGCAAATTGTGATTCCCTAAATGCAATGCATGATGCAATTTCAAATTGCGAATTCGCAATTAGGGATCGCAAATTACCATCAATTTGAACTTGATGGTAATTTGCAAAAACTTTGAAAAATGCACTAAATGCATATTTCAAAGTTTCATGTTACATACACACATGCCCTTGGGGCATGTATGTGCGCAACATGTGGTAACATGGCAATTTCAGGGGTGCAACAGGGTGTCCTTTTGGCATCCTTGCACCCTTGAAATTTCATGCGCAATTTGCGAGTACCAATTTGGTACTCGCAAATTGCGCATGCAATTCCCATTCATTCCTATGGGCCTCTAGGCCCATAGGAATGCATGGGTAGCTATTTCTTAATTGCGATTCACAATTTGCGAGTCGCAATTAAGGAATATGTAGGAATCACCATTTTTTTTGCAATTCCTACATGCATAGGGATGTGCGAGTCCTAAATAGCGATTTCTTAAAATTCGCTATTTAGGATTCGCAAATCCTGACTTTGATGTATGTGGCCCATAGTGACAACTGTTATATATCTAACAGCAATGAAGGTACTTTCTCAGTCAGTCAGGCAGTATTCAGGCACTCATGGAATCACCCAACCACTACTCAGGTAGTCATCAAATCAGTGATTCACTATCCATGGAGTTATTTAATAATCCAGGCAGCCAGAAATTATGTAGTCATTGAAGTATGCAGGCACTTTGTATACATTCATCTAATCACCTAGTTACTAACTATTGACTTATGCAATTAACAAGGCTGTAACTATGCAATCATTATAACATTTGCGCAGAACCTATGCGGCCAGCTAAACACCCGCTTCGCGTGCACTGATGAAACACTCAGGCTCTATTCATGCACTTATGTAATTACGTACAGAGTACAATTGTAGTAAACCTATCACTCATACAGTACCTATGCAGTCATTTAATTACTGAGCCAATAGTCTTGCACTAATACAATCACCCCAGCAGTATGGTTACTTTCATCCAATATCTCAAGCTTTAACAATTGAATCATGTAGTCACTCAATCACTAGTCATGCACTCATCCAATTAGGTAGGCACTACTGATGAACTTATCAATTCTCCAGGCACTAAGGGGCCGATTCCGATCTCGGCCGGAAATCTCTCCGACCGAGCCGGACCCGGAGAGAATTCCGACCGAATCGGACCCTAGCAGTCCGACCGGACGAGTACGATGCATTCGCATGCTATCGGACTCGAGTCGGTCGGACTCCCATTGAAGTCAATGGGAGCCGGTCGTACAACGCGTGACGCGGGCTCCCATTGACTCAATGGGTGCGAGGCGAACAAGGGCGCCCCTACAGCGGGTACGCGTCCATGCGCATTGCGGCGTACATGCACAGGTAGGGGGGACCCATGGGTCCCCCCTGTGTGCGACTCGCGCGCCTACGCGTACAGGGGGGTCCGACGCGGACCCCCAAAGTCCGGCTCCGACAGCTTTTTCGAGCCGGATGGCGCGAGTCGGTCGGATTGCTCGCGGCGTGCATCGTACTTACCCGGCCGGGATACGTCTCCAAAGCGCGGTGCGAGTCGTGTCCATGCGAGTCGGTCGGAGCGTGTTGAAGCCGCGTTCGAGTCGGTCGGCGATTTCGCGGGAGCTTGCATCGTACTCGCTCGGCCGGACCCGCGTACGATTCGGTCGGGAAACAGGGCTCTGAATCGGATCCGGTGAATCCGAATCCGATTCGGAGCACTACCGGCCGAGATCGGAATCGGCCCCTAACTATGTAGTTATGTAAGCATCCAGGCACTACCTGTTCAGTCAACCAAAAAGAAATGGGCAGTATCCAATCGCTGAAACACTAGTCGTCCACTCATCCAATAGGCTAGGTGCTCTGCATAGGCTTAAACAATCATGTATGCACTATCCATGCACTGTATAAATCACCTATATACTATGTATGTACTCTTGCAATTATTCAGGTACTAGAGTTGCACTCATTTAATCATCGTACCAGTATCTGTGCACGTATTGAATTATTGAAGCACTAGTCATGCACTTGTCGAATCATTCCGGCTCTACTCATGCACTCATCCAAACACCCAGATACTAATGTATACTCACGCAAACATGCAGGCAGTAAGTATGCAGATATGGAATGACTCAAGGAGTTATGACATAGTCAGGGAATTGTCTAGGCACTACTTGTATCCTCAGGGAATCACCTATGCACTACCTATGCACTCATACAATCATCCAGCAAGTATTGATGTATTGAACCACAAACTTATGTATTTACAAGTTTTACTGAGGAATATGTAGTCTTTAGACAATATGGGTGATAGGTTTACTACAATGGTATTCTCTACGTAATTTCATGAGTGCATGAGTAGAGCCTGAGGGTTCCAGTAGCGCACATGTGTGCCTCAATATTTCAATGACTGCATGATTGCGTAGTTACAGCCTTGTAAATTTAGTGTTACATTTAAAAAAGTGTAGAAGAAAGAGCGATGCAGTGAAACAGAAAGAACGAGTTGAGAGAGTAGTTGATAAGGCCTTTGCTTTAAAGAGGAAGCTATTCATTTTGATTCTAAATAGAATTAAGACTCTTGACAATATAGTGTTGTGCATGAGGAAACAAAACCAGAAGAAAAGATTAGTGAATAGAAGTAACTGTTGTACAGTTTTTAGTGGACAATGGATACATTCTTCTTGTACAGAGGCTTTCTTTAATGAAGAAAGCTATCTCCAGGATATCAAATTAGTTCATGCTATTGATTAAAGAGGACGATGTTTTGAAATGAAGAATTGTAGTCCTATAGTAAAAGAGGTGATGGTACTTAGAAATGTAGAAGAAGCTATTGCAGAAGAGGTACATGGAAGGCGTAGTCAGGGTACTGTATACAAATGGAATTGAAGTAGTGTTTCTTGTATTGATAGCAATCCATTGATATATTAAGAAAATTCCTACGTATCTTTCCAAGGAGAAGTTTAAAACACAAAATAAGTTACACCACTCAACAATGCGAACTTTAGGTAGGAGGCTATTATGTGAAAACTCTTGCTTTATGGTTACTAGAAGTAAATAGAGCACTTTTGCATGGCAATGTGGCACACGTAGAAAAGGTTTGTGGTGATGTGCAGTTTTGTTTCTTGGGTCCTGAGCAGAATTCTAGGGAAAATGAAGAGTTGTTAAGAGGAGAAGTTGCAGAACACCACACATATATTACAGTTGATAGTTTTAAAAAAGAGATTACAAAAATTAACACAGTGTTCTGTAAAAAAACAGAGTATGTGTGTATATGTTGTTGATGCACTTACTAGAAGATTTAAACACAGACTGTTGATTTATATTTAAAAAGTGAAAAAGTAAATCATATTAACTGGCAAAAGTTACCTGTGTATTTATTTGTAGAGGGACAGTTTGACTTGCTTATACAGCAAGTTATATGTAAGTAGTGTAACAATAAATTGGAAGATAATAAAATGAACAACACATAGATATTAGATACCCATTTTGTAAGATAATAAAATGCCTGCTAATGTAGAAAAACTATGAAGAGCCCCCCCCAAAAAAAAATCAATATTTATTATTATATCAAGCATTGCAAAGGGCTGTTATGGACTATTCTCCAGCACTCACTACAACTCCACAATCCATGCAGTATGATGCCATCGGGGAAAACTATGGAGTCAAATCTTGAAGTTGAGATTGGACTTGTGAATGGACTCTGTGCTTTGGTGTTGTTGTGCTGCTATTGAAATTGAGGGTCCTTCAACTTTGCATTGCCTTCTTGCTGCTCACTATGAAGTCCTCTTATGAAATGTGAAAAAACTATAAAAGGGGGAAAAAATACCATGCATGATTTTTGGCAGCATTGTGAATAGCTGTAACACACTGCTCACCAGCAGTTATAACAACGATATAGTCCATGCAATACGTGGCCATTCTTGAAAACTCTGGAGCCATATATGTTGCAGTAGTCTGCACCTCTGAAGGGACTTTCTTTCCAGGAATTGCTGTTGCTGGTGCCACTGATGTAGATGGTCATCTAGCTTCACTCTACTTGTACACCAGTTAGAGATGTTTTCTATGTTAAGTTTTAAGATGATACACCATGGACATCATCCCACATGAATAGTTTTTATTCGTCTCTCTAGAGTGGATCTTTTCACAGAGAGTGCATTGTACTAGTTTTATAACAGTTTTTGATTCTGTTGAGGTTGGGTAAGAATTGGTAGTTTTATGGGTGTTTTGTAGTTATGTTCTATTCGTGATTTCAGATGTTGAAAGTTATTTTTTGAAATTGTTGTTTTTGTTAAATGTGTTGCTAAAATAAAGTTAAACAATTATGTTACTGAACAGCTGGACTCAAACTTTGTGTAAAATATGTTTAAATATCTGTTTTACATTTTGTCATTTGTATTTGTGACTACTGATGTCATTGCGACCGTCGGTGTTGCTGTGAAGAAGGAAAATGCATCTTTGATGCAGTTATTTCAACAAATGTATACAAAGGGGAAATTTAAATCAGTATCTTACTAAATAGCTACAGTGAAATTTTATGTAAGATATGTCTATATATGTGTTTTATACTTTGTCAAAAACACCTGGTATTTTCAGTGTGTCCTTGGCAACGGCACTCATAGAATCATACAGGCACTACCTGTGCAATCATCAAGGACGTACTTTCTCCACCACTCTGCAAACGTGCTTCCTGGCACAGTACTAGTTAGGGGATGAAGTCCCCTTGGATAGTGAGGGTCGTTGGGGGCAAACTACTCCTCCTGTTATCTCCAGCAAGTCCCACACAGTCAGTTTGCTAAGAGGTCTTCGGTGGCCACGCTCCCTTTCTGCACCACTCTGCAAATGCGTCTCCTGGCACACTACTGGTTGGGGAATAAAGTTCTCTTGGATGCTAAGGGACCTTGGGGATCAAGAAGCCCTCCTGGTACTTTCTGTAAGCCCTACACAGCGGGATTCCTGAGAGCTGGTCAGAGGCCCCGCCCCCCTTTCCACACCATTCTGCAAACACCAATTCTATTTAAAAAACCTTATAAATTCCCTGAAAAACCAAAGGTTACAAGGCTGTTATAGTTAGGAAAAAGAATTTTAAAAACCTTAGATATTCAGTGAAAAGGTTACAGCGACGTTATAGTTAGGCTCAGATTTCACACGCACAAAACCTGAGAAATTTAGCAGTTATAGTTAGCTGAGCTAACTATAACTCACACCCCCACAATGCACTGCTTATGACCTAACATATTACATCACTCATGATATGGTCAGTGACATCACTGATGATATCACTGAGACATCTCATATTACATCACTGATGACATCACTAATGACATCATCCACAGAATCTCTGACACGTCCACTCACACTCAAATATAACCTTTCATACACCCACTTCAGCTTCCACACTAGCATTCTCAAAACTATTGACACACCCATACCCGTACTTACACACCCACTCACTAATTCATAGGACTACACACACATTCACTCAGTCACCCATACAGCCACACATACACCAACTCACTCACTAATACAGCCACTGATATTGCCACTTATACACCCATATAGCCACTCCCACACAGTCAGGTACTCACTGAGCTACTCACACATCTACTCACTCACCTATAGAGTCAATCACACAGCAATTTGCTCACCTATACGCTTATACACAAACCCACTCAGTTAGTCATACAGATACTAACATAATCACTCACCTATTCTCTCACTGACACAAACACACTCTCACCCATAAGGCCACTCTCACAATCACTTAGTCACACAACAAGTCACTCATATACTCCAAAACTCACCTATACTGCCTTTCACATATGTAGTTACTCACCCATATACCACTGACACATCCATTCACTCGCCGATATAGCCATACACACACTCACTCACTCATACAACCCCCTACACACACATTCACTAACCCATAGAGCCACTGACTCGCCCACGCACTCATCCATAGAGGCAGTTACACACACCCTCACCCACCCACCCCGGGCCCGATTCACAGAACTAACTTAAGACAAAATCCTAAACTTATTACCATTTTGGTAACTTACTCATTTTGAGTAACTTACTCATTTGTGTAACTTACTCATTTTGGTATTCACAGAAGGCACTTACTCATTGATGAGTAAGTGCCTTCTGTGAATACCAAATGAGTAACTACTCATTTTGAGTAACTTACTCATTTGTGTAACTTACTCATTTGGTATTCACAGAAGGCACTTACTCATCAATGAGTAAGTGCCTTCTGTGAATACCAAAATGAGTAACTTACTCATTTTGAGTAGTGTAACTTACTCATTTGGTATTCACAGAAGGCACTTACTCATCAATGAGTAAGTGCCTTCTGTGAATACCAAAATGAGTAAGTTACACAAAATGAGTAAGTTACTCAAAATGAGTAAGTTACTCAAAATGAGTAAGTAAGTGCCTTCTGTGAATACCAAAATGAGTAAGTGCCTTCTGTGAATACCAAAATGGTAGTAAGTTTAGGATTTTGTCTTAAGTTAGTTCTGTGAATCGGGCCCACAGACATTGAGACACCCATACATGTACTCAGACAACCAATCACTCACCCATACAGAAACTCACGTACCCACTCACAAACCTATACAACCACTTACACACCAACTGACAGACAGATACAGACATTCACACAAGTCACTCACCCATACATTTACTGAGGCACCTAATCACTCACTTATACAGTTAGTCATGCATCCACTGATTCATCCATACAGGCACTCATACACCCACTGATTCATCAATATACCTTGGTGTATATATTCAACACTCAAACATTTTAAAAACACTCACCGTCACTGGATGATGTAATCAGTGATGTCATGAGTGATGTCATTTGAGATGTCATCAGTGATGTCATCAGTGATGTCACTGACCATGTCATGAGTGATATAATATGTGAGATCATAATCAATGCATTGCGGGGGTGCAAGGTATAGTTAGCTCAGCTAACTATAACTGCTAAATTTTTCTGGTTTTGTGCGTGTGAAATCTGAGCCTAACTATAACGTCCCTGTAACCTTTGGTTTTTTCAGTGAATATCTAAGGTTTTTTTAATTCTATTTCCTAACTATAACAGCCTTGTAACCTTTTATTTATTCAGTGCAGATATACACCGATCCTCAGAAGTCCCGGACCCGATTCTGCACTGGTGCGTGTAAGGGTTGAGGAACCCGTAATCTGCCAATTCACCTCCGAATGCTGGAACAGCATGCAATCACGCACTTCCGTCCGGACAGTAATAGACTCCTGAAACAATTCAATTCATGTTTGATTGAAAAATTTCCTAGTTACCATGAAGGAAAGTTTCAATTCTATTAAGGACGCGGAGGCGAGTATTATGTATTACTTTCTTCACTTTTATTTAAACAGCAAGTTTAAAGTTCAAAAGTAAAAAAACACCACTATACAGTACTACATCTCCCATGAACCACAGGGAGTAACCATGGTGACCATAAGCCAATCCTGTAACAGTCCAATATTCCATATAACACAATCCATGCCATAGTCCTTCCTCTTCTTGACTGAAGGAAGTTAAGTGCGCTGGACCTTATTCCGCCTTTGAATCCGAACCTAAGAGCATATGGAAATAGTTAAGCCACTTCCAACTGAACATTCAATCCTCTGTTAGAGCCATGTAAAGTCATAACTTCATCAATCTAGCTTAAGATGTATGAATGACACTTCAATTATAAGCTTAAGTCTCTAACTTTCGCCGCCGTAAGATATCATTTAACAAAATATGCATATCTGCAAGGTAGAGAAACAAGAAGAACCTCTAAACAACAATACAGAATACCAGTTTTCCTTTGCATAAAGACCACAGTACCTCCCTGTTAGTTACAGAATCCATCTCCCGCTTCCAGTTGTTAGTGACAAGATATTCCTGTAAGTCCCCAGGGCGGGGTAACATAGAGATAACATGCTAGATTTTTCATTCTATGTCAGGACCCAAGGCGAGGATTATGCATGTTTGAAACTTACTCACCACCAATGCGGCCGCATCATCAATTTGTTTAAAATAGAACCTTTTGAAAGTGGAGTCCGAGGATCAATCTGCCGCATTCATGATATCCTCAAGCCTGCCCCCTACCTGGACAGCCTTGGAAGCCATGGCCCCCCTAGTCAAGTGAGCCCCGAAAGCAGTGGTATCAATGCCGGCCTCTGCCATGAACCATCTTACCAGGCTGGCAATGGTCGGATAGGGCACTGCCTTGCATGTTTTCTTAATGGCAATCAACAGTTGCCGTTCTCCTGGAGGTCGAACCTCTGTTGTCATGTCCTCATATGCCTTCAGACACCTGACCACACATAACTTGGGAGCCTCTGGAAAAGCTGGATAAGATACCGACCCGGTACTCATCTTCGTTCTCCAGGAAATGGTTAAGGTAACCCCCTCCGGGGTAAAGATCCTAGCCGCCAGGTCTAAGGCTCGCACATCCGAAGCTCTCTTACAAGATATGAGACAGAGTAGCATCGCCAGCTTTGCTGAAATCTCCTTCCTAGAAAGGTGCTGGCTATCTTGCCAGGAGGATAACAGGTGCAAGACCAAATTGACGTCCCAGAGGCCCGAGTACTGAGGCCCAGGGGGATGAGATATCCTGAGGCCTTTGAGAAGTTTGCTTACCCAAGGATGCATTGTTTACCGGTGCATGGCCCGCTCAGATAGCTGACCTGCTACAATATGCCAGACCCTCCTGGAAAAGCTCAGCCAGGAAATTCTTGATGTCAGTAACACTGGTGCCCACGGGATCCAGGTGTTTCTCCACACACCAATGAACCCCTCTTCTCCAAGCAGGTCTGTACCTCTTGGTAGTCTCTGGAGCCCACACCTGTTGGATGAGGAATTCAGCTTCCTGCGAAAGTCTGACGTCTTTCCAGCATTGCCTGAAATCCTCCATGCCATGAGATGAAGATGTCCCTGAAGAACCAGAGAATGTGGATGGCCCAGGGGATCCATCAGGATCTCAGGAAACGATGGCAGGAGTACCAGAGCAGCCTACGCCAGCTCCAAGAGAGAAGGGAACCATGCTTGTGATCGCCATACCGGAGTGATCAGTACTAGGGACACCCTCTGACGCCTGACTTGAGCCGCCATTTGCTGAATCAGGAGAAAGGGAGGAAAGGCGCAAGCTTGATCTAACGACCAGTCCTGGAGGAAGGCATCCACCACCCCCGGATCCAATCTCCAGCTGACATAGCGAGAAAACTGTGTGTTCCATCTGGAAGCAAACAGGTCTACCTGACAAGGGCCCCATCACGTCATTAGAGCTTGAAATACCCTCGGGTTGAGCCTCCCACTGCTGGCATCCTTGATGTACCTGGAGTTCCAGTCTGTCACTGAGTTCAGCTCTACTGGAAGGTATTCCGCAGTTACTGAAATTTTCAGTTGAAGGCAGTAGTGCCAGAAGTCTTTGGCTAGTTCCGCCAGAGCTCGGGAGCGGGTCCCACTCAGTAGGCTGATATATTGGACAGCTGTTGTGTTGTCCATTCCCAGGAGTGCACAGCACGTTACCCTGTCCATTATGAGGGACCGAACAGCAAACGATCCCGCTAGTAACTCGAGACAATTGATGTGAAGGGTCAATTCCTCCCCTGTCTATCTGCCTCCCATGGAGATTGAGCCGCATCTGGCTCCCCAGCCGAGGCGACTGGCATACGATTCTATCACTAGGTCCAGACGGGAACCGAAAATCACCCGTCCGTTCCATGCCTCCATGTGGTCTATCCACCAATGCATTTCCGTCCTGGCCCCCAACGTCAGTGACACTAGTTCTGAATAAGTAAGGCTCTTCCGAAGATGAGCCACGTTCAGCCTTTGCAGGGCTCTGTAGAGGAGTGGTCCCTGTAAAATGGCTTGTATCGAGGAAGATAACAAACCAACAATCCTGGCCAGCTGCCGCAGGAAGATCCTGTCCCTCCTGAGGACCTTCTTCAGTTCTTTTTTTAACTTGACTATCTTCTGGACTAACAAGCTCAGGGTCGCTGCTCTGGAGTCTATGCGAAAACCCAGAAAAGTCATGGTCTGCTGTGGAACAAAATCCGACTTTTGTTGGTTGATGACAAACCCCAAGTCTTGAAGCACGGCTATGGTGGTTCTTAGATGAGACACCAGAAGCTCGTGTGATTGATCCATCAGTAGGATATCGCTGAGAAAGATGATTAACCTGATGGCCAGAGTTCGGAGGTGTTCCACCACTGGTTTGAGGAGCTTTGTAAGCACCATGGTGCTGATGACAGACCGAACGGGAGAGTCCAAAACTCAAAGATGCCCTCTCGATTCAAATTGGAAAAACCTGCAGTGTAGAGGAAAAATGAGGACCGTCAGGTAGGTGTCCTTGAGGTCTAGATGCGCTAACCAATCGTCCTGGATCAGAAGATCCCTGAGGAGGTGGATCCCCTTCATCTTGAAATGGCGGTAAACCAGCTATTCATTTAAGGATCTGAGGTTGATCACAGGACAGAAGCCTTTCCCCTTTGTTCCACCAGAAGCATATTGCTGAGGAAGCCTCTGGGATGAAGCGCGGAAGTGCATACAGCGCTGTTGGCAAGAAGGTCTTGTACCTCTTGGTCTATAAGAACCATGTCCTGTGTGGAGAAAGGCAGTGGGCGGGGTATTATTGACTGGACGGGAGTTCCTTAAAACTCTATATGGTTGCACAGTCTCCAGCACTCACTGGTCTGTTGTGATCTCTGTCTATTTGTGTGTAAATAAACACAGTCTCCCCCCCCCCAAATGGAGAGGCAATTAAAGTATGGGGCTTACCATTGTATCCGCCGTTGTTGTTGGCCCCTCGACGGGCCCAGTTGTTCCTTCCTCTTCCACCACAAGTGGGGTAGAACATCCCCTTACGGCCGTCGCACCATCCGTTGTTCCTCTTGACCTGTGATCTGTTAGGGCCTTGGCAGGACTGGCGGCTGGAGGAAAGACCCCTGCCTCTTCCGGCCCCTCCAAAAACCTTCCCCGGGAAGATCTTCTTCATGATTGACTGGGCTTTGTCAAGGGCTGAAAAGGTCGCGACAAACTTCCCCAACTCCTTGACGAAAGGCTCGCCGAAAAGGTTGCCCTGGGCTACAGGCCCGACCTCAGACGAAGAGAGTTCCCCCAATTTGGGGTCAATTTTTATGAGTAGGGAGCAACGACGTTCCGTGGAGAGGTCGCAGTCGGCGTTGCCGAGGAGGCAGGCCAACCTCTGAGCCTAGTCTTCAACGTCCTCTGTGGGTACGGGTCTCCCTGTCTGCTTAGCCTGCTCTGCTAGCTCGATAATTTTCGTTAAGGGTCCCACCACATCAAGGAGCTTATCCTGACACGCCCTCCAGGAGCAAAAAAGGTACACAGCTCAGAGTCGATATCAGGGATAGCTGTGACCAGTGTTCCCTCTAATTATTTTTGTCTCTGTGCGGCAGTGACCTGTATGTGTGCACACATTTCTTGTTTGTGTGCGCAACTGAGTGATATTAACAAAAATTATACTACTTTCCAGTGAGATTAGAAAGGACACCTCCCGAAACATTTAAAAGTTAAAGAGTTCCTTGAAAGCACATTTTCCTGCTAAATTGTCTAACAAGGATTGGCAATGTGTGCACCCTGCACTTACACAAGTATACCCCTCATCCTGCACTCACAATACAGCTAAAAACTTGCACTCAGGCACATACTCATCCTGCACTCACACAGCACACTCCTCATCCTAGACTTATGAAGAATCACCGCTTACCCTGCACTCACACAGACACATTGCTTACCCTACATACAGGCACTTTGCCTACCCTGTATTCAGATGCACTCAAACACAAATTATGCATTCAAGCACATTATTCACTGTACACACACTGTGACATACTGCTAATTCCACACTCACACAGACACGAGTCACAATACATTCACACAGACACACCACTCAGTATACACTCTGCAAGCAATCCTTTCACCTTGATCTCTCTATGCACATCACTCACTCTGCCCTCACATTACTCACTTCACTCATTCAGGCAAACCACTCATTGTATAGTCATAAAGTCACATCCCAACACTGCACTCACAATACACACTATTCAACCTGCACTCAAAATACGCTTTGCTTGCCCTGCACAGACTGAACACTTCCTCATTCTCACACAGCACACCGCTGACCCTACATTCACACAGTTCACCTTGTACTTATCCAATCGCTTCACTATGCACTTCTGAAGACTCTCACTCCTTCCAGCATGTACTATACACATCACTAACCCTGCACTCACTGTAAATTCACAAAGTTGCATCCCTCACCCTACACTCAAACGGGTATACTGCTCATCTTGCCCTCAACGTGCACACTGCTCAGTTGTGCAAAGGAACAACTCTCACCCTACTCTAATACAGACATACCCATATCCGTGTACTAACAGAGGCATACAACTCACTATGCACCAAGTCAGGGACATTGGGGAGGACGAGGCACAGAATAGCTCCTGCAAAGCTCAACCTGTAGGAGTAGGAGGAGAGCTGCCAAGGAGAATTCAATCTCACCCCTTTCCCCATCCTTGTTAGACTTGGATGGGTGCAGGAGATTTGGAATTAAGAGACAACATACAATCCTTCTAAGTGAATTAAAGTATAGAGCATCTTTTATATTATAGGCAGTAATGAGTGAGGCAAGCAGGTAATTAGAAGCAAACCTAGCAAACTATGTGAAGATAACATTACAAAAAAGGAGACTGTTCAGGGAGGGGGATTCCCTGGTTGGACACCGGTAAAAGAAGGAATTGGGGCCGAGAGAGCTGAGCAGAGAAGAAAAGAGCCTGCCCAGGGTGTATAACTGTCAAAGTAGACTGCAGTGATGGGCAACTGAAGATAAGAGAGCCTTAATAGAGAGAGACTGTTGCACAAAGAGAATGAGACCACAACGAAAGAAACAGTGCCTGGGAAGTAGCAGTGAGAGAGGGAACAAGATCTGATATAGCTGTAACCATGGTACACAGCTGTGCAGAGAAGACAATGCTGCTCAGAGTTGGTGACCAGGAAAGACAGCAGTTGACAGAACAATAACTGGATTGAAACATTTATTGAGAGAGACTGCTGTGCAGAAAAAAAGTGTCTTCCTAGCTCAGAAGTTTAAGAACTACCCCACAACAATTAATTAGCAGTGCACAGCACAATACTGAGTAAATATGTGGAGCATGTGCCTATTTTTGCTTTTATTTGTTTGTGTGTTTTGTAAAGTGTAAATTGTTACATTATGATAACTTTGAAGCCCTTTTCAGAGTAGATTAAAGGTGTGTTTTTTCAGATTCTGATGAATTCCTATCTGCTTCAGCATATTGTAAGGGTTGTGCTCCATCAGTGGCAGGCTTCTTCACCATGTGCTGCACCGATGGCTGAGGGTCGTTTGGGAGTTACATATGTAGTCCCATCAGATTAAAAACTGCCTGATCTGATGAGAGATAGAAAGAGATAACATGAAATTGTAATGCCTATGTGATTTCAATTCAAGCACTGCTCAAAAGTAGGCTTAAATGAATTTGGAGAGAGCAGGCTAGTAAGCCTCGGATCCTCTCTGTGGTGTTAGCACCCCACTAACTTTTGCACTGAAACATATGCAAAGATAAAACGTATGTCAATTAACTGGACTGCCCACTGGTGTGATCAACACTGGTGTTCCTTGTCTTTTAAAAATGTATGTTTTTCTACATTGTACTGTAAAGAAATAGGTGCTTTGAATTACTAATATGGCTTCTCGGAGTAGTACTGCACACATGGCCATCATTCGTTTTGCTATAAAGCAATTTAGAACTCCTTCTAGGACCTCCTTTCTGGCAACCCTCTGAATTTGCCAAGCTGAATCTAGCCCATCCTCTTCTCATTTTTTGACTTCTGATATAATTGGAATTCTGCCCCCCTTGCATCATGACTTGTGCAGAATGGACCCACCGCTCCTTCAGCATCGTCACTTTAGTCCAGTGCAGAATCCCATTCCTAGACCAAAGCCACTCTGTAACCCAGGCGCCCTTAAATATAACGCGGTGCTGTCTGCATCAAGCATGGTATCCTCCATGAAGCGGGAGATGCAAAGAAACTTATGGGAAGAAGGAATGGAGAGAATGCAGGTACAAGGCACATCAGACTGTATGCCAATGTTTGCGAGAAAATGTGTACCAGATAGGGAATCATACATGTATTTGTGAAATAAACGTTTATCCAAGGGTTTGTTGGTGCTATATTACAAATTCTTATTACCCAACTCAGTGGTACACATAATCTGTCACTTCATTTTCCTTAGGGGGTCTTTTTTTAACTACAGCTTAGATTTACTTCTGCTCCCCTTCATCAATCATGGTATTGCTAACTGTCTTTTGGGTATTTGTTTTATGTGATTTGTAGTAACCTCTGCTGCACGCCTGCCAGTCCCAGACAGGAACTGTATTATTAAGTGCAATTTGGAGAAATCACACGTGTGTAAAAGAACAGAAAAGCAGCTTTCAAATGTGCACACAGGGAAGAATATAATATGGAAACCTTTTCAACAGAGTTGGTTTATTTAATTTACCTCAAAAATGTAAGAGGGTCATTAGGATGACTGGCGGAAAAAAATCCGACCGCCATGGTTGCGGAAAATCACCGTCCGCAGGTACCGCAGAAACCCCGCCGACCGTATTATGATCAACCGCCAAAACATTCCGTCCGCGGCGGTAGGAGCCATCGAAAAACCGCCCGTAGAGGGCAGAGAAAGTGAAAATTCAACCGCGACGGTCGGTAACATAGCGGAAACACATCAACACGCCGCCAGACACGCGGAGTGACCGCCAATGATATTATGATATCCCCGATGTCACAGCGGTACGTTCCGCTGTTTCCGTCCGCCGCGGTCGCCAACAGTAACCAATGTGAGATCCGGCGGAAGCCCTGCAGCACAGCCATCGCTGTGGATGCTCCGCAAAAAAAATGGCGGCCAAGTAAATTTTTTTTAAAAAAGGCCAGCAAATGCACACAGGCAACTAGCCCTGCCCCCAAAATAACCTGAAACCTCCCAATGACACACCCCCATGGCAAATTCAATTATACAAATCACAGGACAACCCACACAGCACACCTGACTGCATTACACCATCTTGACACACCCACATAGCTGAGCATAAAACCAGCCCCTTCCCTGACCACAATCCTTTGCACTACTCCAGCCCTGAAGGAACCAAAGCCTGCAGCACATTGGATAGGCAAAACACCACACATCTCACCAGCACAACAACACACACACACACCACCTACACCACCCTCACAACTGCACTCCAAAACATCAGCACAGCATACACCATGGCACATCACAAAATGCCAAAATTCACTGACACTGAGTTGACAGTAATGGTAGATGAGATAATCAGAGTAGAACCACAACTCTTTGGCAGGATGGTCCAACAGACACCATTAGCCACAAGAACAAACATGTGGGCAAGGATAGTGGGCAGGGTCAATGCAGTAGGGAATGTGCCCCGCAACAAGAATGAAATCATGAGGCGGTGGCATGACCTGAAGAGTGTAGTCAAGAAGAGGAGGGCCAAGAATCGTGAGCTGGCTGATGCGACTGGTGGAGGCCCTCCCATCCCACCAAAACCTTTCACTGCGTGAGAGGAGAAGGTGCTTGCCATACTGCATCCAGAGAGTCTTGAAGGAATACCCGGGGGAGTGGAGGCTGGTAAGTACCAACTAATTTATACCATGAAACTGCCATGTACTGTCTTGCACAACTACAAAGATACATCCCTGAGGCACAAGTATACACATCTGCACCCCACAAACACACACAGGTCACACTGACTTTACATCCACCCCACCTCAAACATCACAAAGGTAGACCACTTCTACTGTGTTGTATATGTCCAGGCAAACAGCACTACAACTCCCACCAGGCCCCCTGTCCCACAGCTGAGCAGGATGGACTACTCCCCACACCCACAACCATGTGGCAGCCATTGTGTGCTACACCCTCACCTAACAGGTAGGTAGCCCTCTTTCCAGGGAGGAGTGTTTGGAATAGGGAGGCCAGCACTACAACTCCCACCAGGCCCCCTTGTCCCACAGCTGAGCAGGATGGACTACTCCCCACACCCATGTGGCAGTCATTGTGTGCTACACCCCACCTAACAGGTAGGTAGCCCTCTTTACAGGGAGGTGTCTTTGGAATAGGGAGGCCTGCACTACAACTCCCACCAGGCCCCCTTGTCCCACAGCTGAGCAGGATGGACTACTCCCCATACCCACAACCATGTGGCAGCCATTGTGTGCTACACCCTCACCTAACAGGTAGGTAGCCCTCTTTCCAAGGAGGTGTCTTTGGAATAGGGAGGCCAGCACTACAACTCCCACCAGGCCCCCTTGTCCCACAGCTGAGCAGGATGGACTACTCCCCACACCCACAACCATGTGGCAGCCATTGTGTGCTACACCCTCACCTAACAGGTAGGTAGCCCTCTTTCCAGGGAGGAGTGTTTGGAATAGGGAGGCCAGCACTACAACTCCCACCAGGCCCCCTTGTCCCACAGCTGAGCAGGATGGAGCACTCCCTCCCACCCAGAAGCATGCCTCAGCCATTGTGTGCTTCACCCTCACCTAACAGGTAGGTAGCCCTCTTTACAGGGAGGTGTGTTTGGAATAGGGAGGCCTGCACTACAACTCCCACCAGGCCCCCTGTCCCACAGCTGAGCAGGATGGACTACTCCCCACACCCATGTGGCAATCATTGTGTGCTACACCCTCACCTAACAGGTAGGTAGCACTCTTTCCAGGGAGGAGTGTTTGGAATAGGGAGGCCAGCACTACAACTCCCACCAGGCCCCCTTGGCCCACAGCTGAGCAGGATGGACTACTCCCCACACCCACAACCATGTGGAAGCCATTGTGTGCTACACCCTCACCTAATAGGTAGGTAGCCCTCTTTACCGGGAGGAGTGTTTGGAATAGGGAGGCCTGCACTACAACTCCCACCAGGCCCCCTTGTCCCACAGCTGAGCAGGATGGACTACTCCCCACACCCACAACCATGTGGCAGCCATTGTGTGCTACGCCCTCACCTAACAGGTAGGTAGCCCTCTTTCCAGGGAGGAGTGTTTGGAATAGGGAGGCCAGCACTACAACTCCCACCAGGCCCCCTTGTCCCACAGCTGAGCAGGATGGAGCACTCCCTCCCACCCAGAAGCATGCCTCAGCCATTGTGTGCTTCACCCTCACCTAACAGGTAGGTAGCCCTCTTTACAGGGAGGTGTGTTTGGAATAGGGAGGCCTGCACTACAACTCCCACCAGGCCCCCTGTCCCACAGCTGAGCAGGATGGACTACTCCCCACACCCATGTGGCAGTCATTGTGTGCTACACCCTCACCTAACAGGTAGGTAGCACTCTTTCCAGGGAGGAGTGTTTGGAATAGGGAGGCCAGCACTACAACTCCCACCAGGCACACCCTGCCCCATCCCTCATCAGGAAGGAGCACTCCCTCCCACCCAGAAGCATGTGGTAGATAGTCCACCCAAAAGATGCCAACTGTACAGGTAAGCAGCCAGTGCATGCACCCCACCATTCCTCAACGAAAGCATTGAGCTAATTCCAACACAATGCCACACATCACAACAAAATACACCCCAATTACATCCCAGTTGATAGAATGCAGACAGCGATGCGTATGTAACTGTGACAGAAACAGAACTGTGACTCAACTAAATCCATGTGTATGCAAATCAGGGACCAAATATGCCCTGCACAGAATGCTATGTGCAAATTCCATGGGTGCTGAGCATGAAGGACCATAGTAACAATAAAAAGGCATGGTCTGTCCAGCAAATAAATACAAGCACAGAACATTACAAAGGCATGCATGAGATAACAATGTGACAATGTGTAGTACATGTGCATATGTAACATCTGTCGGGAAGAGTAATCATCCTCGATGCATCACATCAAGTTGCATGGCAGCCAGTTGTCAGATGACAACTCATCAGTTCCATACAAAGAGTGTCAAGTTGGGCATGGCATCCAATGACTTGTCACACCATGGAACAAGATGTATGTACCTCCACATCATGTCATGACGTACAACACTGTGCAGACATTCAACTCATGAAATACGTAACTGTGTGTTGCATAACATGTAAATAAGAGACATTAAACACAGCAAGCCATATGGCTGTAAGTCAATGACCATGTACCCTCTGTTCCACAGGTGACCAACAACTGACTGCAGAGGACAACAACCTCAACTTGCAGAGCCAGTCTCCACCCCGGAACATGGACACTCGGATGCGGAGTCCCTGGATTCTTTGGATGAGGAGCTCCAAGCCGGCCCATCTGGTGTGCCAAGGCGCAACCGGTCACATGACCCCACTGCCCCCCCACCATCAGCAACAACAACAACGCTGACCCCTGCTGGAACGACCTGTGCCGCCACCCCCACCACCACCACTACCACCTTTGCCTGCAACATTCGCCCAGCCACAGAGGATGCCCAGCCAACACCAACAACTGTGGAGGGCAGGTGTGTGTCTAGAGTGGTGAGGCAACAGGCCAGTAATAGCAGGGCAGGTGGGAGGACAAGTGGGACTCCAACAACACCGGACACTGTGACCGAAGCCCTGGCTAACATCACCAGAGTCGTGGGTGCCTATGAACGAACACAGGCACAAATGGGCCAGGCCCACGAAGATGCCCTGGAGCTCCAACGTCTGCTGAGGTCCATGGACAACTGTATTGGACAAATTGTGGACCTCATGGGCCAGTTAGTGGCGGTACTGAGGGATAGGCCAGTGCCACATCTCACACCTCCACCTCCCCCCGTTGTCCCGCAGGATGACAGTTCATCATCCACCCCTTCGGGCACAGAGAGGGGTGACTCCTCAGACCCCAGTGGCCTAGCAGACGATGCCCCCCCTGCCAAAAGAAGGAGGGGCCGTCCAAAGAAAAACTTGGGACTCACCCGTGGCAAAGCACCTGCCAAACGCCAGTCAAGGAGCCAGCCATGATGGCAACACTCTTCACCCTGCCATTGACTTGGAACACTGTCCTTACCCACACTGCCATGGAAATGGCATCCGTCTGTTGGACTATGTCACCACATCAATGTGGTGCCTACTTGATTGTCTCATCTACCATCACTGCCAGCTCATAGATTCACCATTCACACTTATGTAAATATCCACTTCCCTCTCACATATACCCATTGACAATAAACAACAATAACGCACCAATGTATTTGAGTCTGCTCCATGTTTATCACAGTATGTGCAATGTTTACTATGGTTACAATGTCACAGGAGCATGGATCCTCTGTAGGCAAGGGGTGGCAGAAGGGACCTAGCAAAAGACAACAGAACAAAAGTCACTAGTCAGGTGGTGGCATCACAGCCATCACACAACACATGTCCTCACTGTACAACAATATGCACACATAACAATGTGCAACAGTACCAACAGAGACATCCTGTAGCAGTTCCTACATACCCTGTATCCAACACACAGGCAGCCAGCACTGAGTCAACAACAGGATGCACTCACAAAGATCACATAGACCTCCACCCAAACAACTACATCAACAGACAATGGACCAGTTGTACATCGTCACCCACCTTCAAGTGAAGTAGCGGTTGATGAGCTGCTGACGCTGGTCGACACCTTCCTCCTCACCACTATCCTCGTCACTGGACATTTGTGGGATCGCAGGGGGGGGCCCTGGCTGGTCATCATCGTCCAGGATCATGGGTATTCCTTTCTGTAAGGCCAAGTTGTGCAGCATGCAGCATGCTACCACTATCTGACACACCTTCTTGGGTGAGTACATGAGTGCCCCTCCGGTCCGGTCCAGGCAGCGAAATCTGGATTTTAGGAGACCAAAGGTTCGCTCCACCACCCAACGTGTTCTATCATGGGCATTGTTGTAGCGGACGTCAGACGGTGTCCTAGGATTGCGTAGTGGGCTCAGCAACCATGGTCTGTTGGGATATGCAGAGTCACCTAGGTGTGAAATAAACATAACGATTCAGTAATACAACTGTGGCAGAGGACAGCATGGCACACACAGCACACAACTTGACTCTGCCTACTCACCCACAATCCATGCCCGCTCCGGAAGTAGATTGGCCATCAGCTGGGGCACAATGCTGTTGTGCAGGATGTATGAATCATGTGCGGAGCCCGGAAACCTGGCACATACATGCGATATGATCATATCGGCCTGGCACACTACCTGCACATTGATGGAATGGGAATGTTTACGATTCCGATAGATGTGTTCCCATGCCTGTGGTGGAACCAGGCCAACATGTGTGCAGTCAATAGCACCTACAACATTCGGGATGTGGCCAAGGGCATAGAAATCCGCCTTTACATCCGCCAAAGCCGCCCTCCTTGGAAAACTGATGTATTGGTCCTTGTATCGCATCATGGCCAACAGGAAATCCCTTAGCACCATGCTGAAGGTGGGCTGAGACATCCCCCCTGCAATGCCCACTGTCTCCTGGAATGACCCACTGGCCAGGAAATGCAGTGCCGTCATCACCTTTGTTTCGGTTGTCAATGCTGTTGGGTATGTCCTGCCAGCCCGCAGGTGAGGATCCAACATGGCACACAGGTCTTGGATGTTCGTGCGGTCCAGACGGAATCTGCGTATCACGTCATCATCCTCAATGTTAGCCAGCAGGGTGACAGGACGATACACATTGGGTCGCCTCCTAGGTGACATGAAAGGGGACACGTCATTGCAACAGACCATGAGATGTGCACAACTCTGTAGCTTCTGATTCACACAGCGCAAACATTGACTGGCATCACAATGCACCATACAGTGCAAGTCAACAGTTGTGACACATAGAGAATACATTGTACTACACTTCTTCAGTATTACCACAGTGAGAACAACAAACATGGAAACTGTGTCTGTGAATGGTAATAGTCACATTTAGGAATCTGGTGCAAACAGCCGGGACAGTAAATTATACAGGACATGTGTGAAACAGAAACACTGCTGGCTTCCAAATGTCTGCTGTACGTGCCACACATTCTTGTGCAATCATGACATGGGACACATGAACTACACAATTTGTCCACTTCTGAAGGACTCAGCATGGAATGTGAGCCAATGCCAATCCACACAAGTCTAGAGACACACACAGATATATTCACAAGCCTGTGCAAATATCCACTGTCATCAGTAGACATGCCATACATGCTGTTACACACAATTCAAAGTCACTCAATGACTAATAATGACCAGCATATGCATATGCAGTCTTGACGTGAATAAAGACACAACTGCACAATATCATCTGCAAGCACACAGATTGTCAATGTGGCACACATAAAGTGGATAAGGTACGTGATCCAAAAGGACTGTAGACAAACGTCAATCTGCACTAAAGTTGCACTATGACATGCAGTATGAAGCTAGCACTGCCCAGACACACGACTAAAGTAATACCTTTGCCATGGAGCTAATACTCCAGCTGCTTGGACACACAACAGTGACACAGAAACAACCAACACCACCACCCGGACAAAGCCACACCACTACACCTAAAAGTCAACGCATGAATAAACTGAGTAAATACCGAAGACAAAACAGCCTCATGCACATAACAACAGGGGATGTCATCGCACGACACAGGTACAAAAGGACGACTATCTAAAGCATGCTGAGCCACATACCACACAGCCTGTCAGGAACAACAAAGCGGACTCTCAACATTCCTCTGCAGACGAAGATGCTGGCTGTGCATCACTTGTTGGCCTCTGGTACCATTAGAACAACAAAAGTCTGAGTTAGATGGGTGCCACAGCCAGCCCTATCAAGGTATATCTCACCTGTCTTGGATTCCATCATTAGCTTGAGTCAACAGCACCATCAGTTCACCCACACAGTGCAGGACCAGCTTGTGCCCCCGAAAGGCTACCACACCATAGCAGGCTTATCCACACATGTCAGTTTAATATCACTGCACACGTGTCCTAATTGTGCACCCTGCAAAAACTGCACACACTTACTGCACATGAAAGCACATGCAATGCTGAACTGTCCTGGCCAATTGTGGGTCACCTTCTACTGGTCACAGATGCCATGTCAAACTTACCAGTCAGTGAGCACCAGCACCACATTTGGCTACAGTCCCTCAGCAAGCCAACGATCTTCATGTGGACAAGGTCAATGCACCTGTCCTTGGTGAGTACCAACGTAACACACCACACACATAAAATCCTATATCAACATACTCACAGCTGTGGGATATACATGTGACAAATTCACATATGACAGGCAGACCAACATGAGCACATATCCTACACAATGACACAAGTAATGCTGATGACATTTTGCATATATGGTGACAAAACATACCCAAATGCATACAGACAGGCCAAATGATTAAGGAGGCACATATTTCAAAGTGTGCCGGTGATGTATGTTACAAGCTTCAGTGTGTATAGCACACACATGTCCATGTGGACATATACTCTTGGTTTTGCTACAGCGAACAATAACCTTACATGAAAGCTGAAATAGGTGATAACAAACAGACTACAGTGTGACATATGTGGTGAGTAATGGAGACAATGCTGAAATCTATGTACAATCATGTACTGTGTAGCCACATATTGTGTAAAATATGAATATGTGTGTGAGAATTTGGCTCAGAAACGAAATTTGGCTGGCAATGGGGTGAGAGACATGAACTTTGGGCAAAATGTTTGGGTCAGATATGAAATTGTGTAGGAGTAATGTGCCCCATTAGTCCTTTCAGTGTTGCATTTGGTGTTAGATATGAAGTATAGGCTCTCATTACGAACTATAGCTCATTTCAATTGAATCAAGTTCCATGTTCAATTGAAAGTGACCACTGTTCAAAGTACAGATATGACCCATGACATTGACACTACACGATGTGTCCATTGCTGCATTGAACGTGCTCTAAGAACACCATCACGCCCATAGTCAACAATGTCATGCTGCACCCTCGCCGTAGCCACCGCCTGGAACCAGCGGTGTGTCACCGCCATGGCCCGAGACAGCATGGCAGGATTGCTAGGCAAATACACATGGCTAATGGCGGATGGCATGCTCCGCCACCCAGATCCCGGTCACTCATGGCAATGCATGGCTCAGAAATAGCGGGAACTACCGCCTGGCACCAGCGGCGTGTCACCGCCATGGCCCGAGACAGCATGGTAGTATTGCTAGGCAAATACACATGGCTAATGGCGGATGGCATGCTCCGCCACCCAGATCCCGGTCACTCATGGCAATGCATGGCTCAGGAATAGCGGGAACTACCGCCTGGCACCAGCGGTGTGTCACCGCCATGGAGCATGCCCATCCAGCCAATGGGAAGCGCAATCGCAGTTGCCTGATGCAGGTTTGAAAATCGCGGTAGGCGTGCTCCGCCACCCCGGGGCCTGTCATTGGCTGCACTCATAAAATGCACCACCGCTGTACCGCACGCCTGTCCCCTGCGGTGTATCACCGCCATGGACTATGCCCTTCCAGCCAATGAGAAGCGCTATCGCGGTTGCCTGATGCAAGTTTGAAAATCGTGGTAGGCGTGCTCCGACACCCCGGGGCCGGCCATTGGCTGCACTCGTAAGATGCACCACCGCGGTACCCCACGCCTGTCCCCTGCGGTGTGTCACCGCCATGGACCATGCCCTTACAGCCAATGAGAAGCGCAATAGCGGTTGCCTGATGCAAGTTTGAAAATCGCGGTAGGCGTGCTCCGCCACCGCGGAGGCGGTCATTGGATGTATTTGAATGAGGCAGACCTGGAACACCAATTGCAGCAGCTTAGAACCACAGAAACGAGCCCCGGGGGCTATATATGTGTGTGAGGGAGCCACACATTGCCACAGCTCACTGAGCCTGCTGCCTGAGACCCCTCACCTGCTGCTGCCTCCAGGGACTGCTGCCTGAGACCCCTCACCTGCTGCTGCCTCCAGGGACTGCTGATTGAGACCCCTCACCACCAACAGCCACTGCTGCTGTCTCCTGCCCACAGTGATGGCGAGGACTGAGAAGATCCGTGCCACTCCCTTCACCACCGAGGAACTGGAGCTCCTGGTGGACGAGGTGCTCAACCAGTATCCAAGGCTCTTTGGTGCGCATAATGTTGTGGTGAGTAACTAAGTGTTAGTGAGAGTGCAGGGGGGACACATGAAGTTGATCTGCTGCAGTATGTGCGTGGGAGTGTGAGGGTGGGTCAGGCACTGCCTAGCATGCTGTTTCCAGGGGGAAGATGTGTTTGGCCTATTCAACAGGTTTCCCTGCCTGGAATTCCAGATCAGAGGGAAGTATGATGTCTTGTCAGACATACAGTGAGGCTGCACCTTTTCATTTCACGAGTCAGGATAGTGATTGCCAGTCTGCATGTCTGTATGTGTCCCTGATGTCCTTGTTAACCACAATAAGAGCTGCTCCTAGTATAGTGACCACTGTGGGTTTTGGGTTATATTGTGAGTGAAGGCATCTCACAAAATGTGACGGACTGGTCTCACACACCACCTGGTGTCATGCTTCATCATTGACCAGTCCTCGCCCTCTAAAACCTTGGTTTGATAGAGGGTGGGCATACACCTGACGACAGGGATGCACTTCTAAACTAAGTGGGGGCCCGTGAGAAAGTGAATGTGAATAAAAATCATTATAGTTATCAAATAATGTTTTAATGTGATTGGTAACTATATGATATTAAAATCAATAAACGGTGTATGGGGAAGTTATTGTCCCCTAACCGTAGTGTAAGCGGTCAACATGTTTCTGCCGTGTTGGCCCAGGTGGGTCCAGGGCATTCATCAGGACCTAAATGTAAAAGGGGGGCTCCGTTCTTACCAACTCGTGGCAAGAAGATACCACTGTGCGGGTGTGACCTGTGTCACTCTCCACTATTGAATGGCTTCCAAGTTCAAGCCTGTAATACAATATGAAAGGGAAAACATATAACAACAAACCTTGGTCACGGTGAGGTACTGAACACAATACATGCACTGATTCAGTAATAAGTGGGTGACTACTCGTGTGACATGTGACACTCTGTGTGTGTACATGATTACAAAATAGCATGAAGTGAGATAGGATCTCACTGTTCTTACCCTAGATACCAAAGCTACTTGCCCCATGGAAGGAGGGGAGGGGAAACCCCTGCTGTCAAACCCTGTAAAGAGAAACACAGACCACGATCGGCGTGAAAATGTGGTCTGAGAAAAATAACTAAAACAATCAATCACACTTGCACCTATTTTGCCCATATTAGCGCACTTAGCGCCCGTCCTTTATTTTTGCGTGCTCTATGAAATTGAGACCGGAGCTTTTTAACTCACTGTACCGATTGCCATCTAGATTTCCCTCCAACCCCTTTATTCGGGGTTTAAACTCAGTTTTGAAAAGTTTTCCTAATTGTGAACATAACATCCGCGCCCATACTAGGGCGGTCGCCGACTTCTTCTGGACCCAGAACACATGCGCAGCCATGCCCACACTTGGGCGGGTCCCGGTTGCATTCAGATTCAGCTTACTTTCGCAGCCTTTCCCACAACGACGGAGTCACAACCGTAAGGGCGTTTCAATCACGTCGCTGGCACCACTCGAGCACACGCAGGTTCGGGCAGACCTAGCCTCAGCGCGCGACATAGAGCATGCGCGAACCCCCGCCATTTCTTAATCAGGCATCTCCTCTCTAGCGATCACTGTTCTCATGAGGACACCGGAAATCGCACACTTGGCGAAACTTTCCCATTTTGCTGATCCACTTAACATCAATCACCGTAATTGATCACACTATATATAGCTCGATGACTCTTTCCTCATTCCTACATCGGGGAGGAACGGGAGCAGCCACCAAGGAGCAACGCGGGAAACTTTCCTTGAGGCAGTAAGAGTTTGAATGTGGAATGACTGGGTATTTGCCTGACGGATCACTCGAGGTGCAAGTGTGATTGATTGTTTTGGTTATTTTTCTCAGACCACATTTTCACGCCGATCGTGGTCTGTGTTTCTCTTTACAGGGTTTGACCAGGGGTTTCCCCTCCCCTCCTTCCATGGGGCAAGTAGCTTTGGTATCTAGGGTAAGAACAGTGAGATCCTATTTCACTTCATGCTATTTTGTAATCATGTACACACACAGAGTGTCACATGTCACACGAGTAGTCACCCACTTATTACTGAATCAGTGCATGTATTGTGTTCAGTACCTCACAGTGACCAAGGTTTGTTGTTATATGTTTTCCCTTTCATATTGTATTACAGGCTTGAACTTGGAAGCCATTCAATAGTGGAGAGTGACACAGGTCACACCCGCACAGTGGTATCTTCTTGCCACCAGTTGGTAAGAACGGAGCCCCCCCTTTTACATTTAGGTCCTGATGAATGCCCTGGACCCACCTGGACCAACATGGCAGAAACATGTTGACCGCTTACACTACGGTTAGGGGACAATAACTTCCCCATACACCGTTTATTGATTTTAATATCATATAGTTACCAATCACATTAAAACATTATTTGATAACTATAATGATTTTTATTCACATTCACTTTCTCACGGGCCCCCGCTTAGTTTAGAAGTGCATCCCTGTCGTCAGGTGTATGCCCGCCCTCTATCAAACCAAGGTTTTAGAGGGCGAGGACTGGTCAATGATGAAGCATGACACCAGGTGGTGTGTGAGACCAGTCCGTCACATTTTGTGAGATGCCTTCACTCACAATATAACCCAAAACCCACAGTGGTCACTATACTAGGAGCAGCTCTTATTGTGGTTAACATTTAGTGCTGGAGGCTACTAGCTCCTAGAACCCCGCGCCTCTTGTTCCCTTCTCCACGCACTGTGGAGCTCACGTGTAATTATGATCCCTGATGTCCTTCACAGGCCCATCTGTGGCCTTAGCTAGTGTTGCTGTCCAGAGGGTAGTGAGGCCATTGTTTAGACCTCTATATGTGCCTCATCTCAAGTTCTGCGCCATACTCAGGACCTGAATCCCCCAGGGTGACACTCTTGTTGGTCATTCACCTATGACACGGTACATTCAAACATTATTGTGCCCGGACTCTTTCGTCCCCACCAGCATGTGCACATACTAGCATGTGTTGGCACTGTTTGTGTTTCCAAATCGTCACTCCATGTACGGGATGAGGTGCCCCACGTTGGACCTCTGTGTGACCCCAAATGGCCTGCACATTCACTGCCCAATCTGACTGTGACACAACACTGAATGTACAGAGAGTCACATATGTGCTTTTCCTCTTGAGTCTCCATCAATGTGCCATTACAGAGATGTAGATTGCACACAACAGGGCTTGTGATGATGGTCTGCGTTGGTGGTTGGTTACACTGAATGTTGCTGACTTGATGCAGATGTACTTATCCTCTCTCTCTCTCTCTCTCTCTCATGCAGCATCTCACATGGGAACGGAAGGACACGGGACGGACACCAGTGGTGAGGCATCAGGCACAGGTGATGCTCACCTGCATAGTGACATGGATGTCACCAGCGCATCAGAGGGGGACCGTAGTCATCTAGAGGAGTCCCTGCCAGAAACGCAGACCTCTACGTCATCTGACGATGGCAGTGATGCATCTATGGTTTTGTCCGAAGGAAATGGGGAGTCTGCCTCCTCGTCCACCTCCCTGCTACTCCCACTTTTGCTGCCCGTGTTCGCACCACGAGGAAGGGAAGAGTGTCCTTCATCCCAGGCACCGCTGCCCCTGTCCCCCCTGCTGCCATCAGTGCGGAGTCTGTGGACCTTTTGCGTCAGCTGTGTGTGGTCCAGACAGCTCTCCTCAATGCCTTCCTGGACCATGACAAAAAATTGGCACAGGTGGTGGCTTTCATGGAGGGCGTGCATTCCGACGTGGGTGGGCTACACCGGACTGTACAGTCTCTGGCCTCTGCAGTGACAGCAGCCATTCAACTTGCCCAATCCCATAGTCCAGCTCCAGTCCCTAGGCCCACCACCCTGCCAGTGGCCGCATCTGATGATAGTGACCACACACCACAGACATCAAGGGACAGATACAGCACACGCAGCACACGGCAGCAGCAGCCCAAGCAGTCCAGGCCGCAGACACCATCCCCACAGAAAGGTAAACCCACACCAGAGCACAGAGGCAAAAGCACTTCAGCCCACACCCAGGGCAAGGATGGCAAGGAGCAGGCCTCAGGCTCACATGCCTCAGAGGCATCCCCAGCCAAGGACTCACCTGTCCCAAAAGTGTCTCGCAGAGACAAGCACACAGTTTCCGTGCCCAGTGACAAACAGGTGCCTGCTAAGTGTACACGTAAGAAGAGCTCCAAGGCAAGTTCACCCACAACATCTACTCCCATCCAGAGCCCTGTGAAGCAGGGGAAGGAGGCCACTGTAGGGGGGGACACCGGGTAAACAGGTGATGCAGGGGCAGAGGCAATCCGGGGCCAAGCGTCCCAAAGAATCCAGCACGTCCCCAGAGGGGGGACCAGCATCTGCACATGAGCCAGCTTTTGAGACGAGTGTGCCTGTTGTATACACCCCACTTGGCATTAATCCCAGGACAGGGAAGCCATATCAAATCCCCAAGAAGCGGAAGGGAACCCTCCAACTTCTCCCACACACACTGGGTCTCGTGCAAGCATGAGTCCACCTCCACGTGCTACCACCCCACCTGGTCCTAGCAGCCCTCTGGCTTCCCAAACCACTGCTGGCTCTACCACACCTGGACCTAGCAGCCCTCAGGCTTCCCAGAACACTGATGGCTCTACCCCAGCTGGGCCTCTCTCTCCCCTAGCCAGTACCCCAACTGGCCCCGACAGACAGCCACCTCCCAGTCATACTGCCAGCCAAGTCTGAGTGTTGGTCACCCTCACACACATGTCTCTCCCACAGTGGTACCATGGACTGCCCATTTATGACGCCCTGAGTGTGGTGCTGACCATGGCAGGGTACTGTACCACACATTTCCAGTGCTGGATCTCATGTACCTCACCTGCACTGTGTCCTGGCCACTGGCCTTGTTGTTCACTGCTGTTTGCCCCTTGCCTGTGCAGCTTCTCATGTACCTCACCTGCACTTTGGACTGGCCACTGGCCTTGTTGTTCACTGCTGTTTGCCCCTTGCCTGTGCAGCTTCTCATGTACCTCACCTGCACTTTGGACTGGCCACTGGCCTTGTTGTTCACTGCTGTTTGCCCCTTGCCTGTGCAGGATCTCATGTACCTCACCTGCACTGTGTCCTGGCCACTGGCCTTGTTGTTCACTGCTGTTTGCCCCTTGCCTGTGCAGCTTCTCGTGTACCTCACCTGCACTTTGGACTGGCCACTGGCCTTGTTGTTCACTGCTGTTTGCCCCTTGCCTGTGCAGCTTCTTGTGTACCTCACCTGCACTTTGGACTGGCCACTGGCCTTGTTGTTCACTGCTGTTTGCCCCTTGCCTGTGCAGGATCTCATGTACCTCACATGTACTGTGTCCTGGCCACTGGCCTTGTTGTTCACTGCTGTTTGCCCCTGGCCTATGCAGCTTCTCATGTACCTCACCTGAACTTTGAACTGGCCACTGGCCTTGCTCTTGTCTGACTTTTGCTGCATGACAGTGTGAAATGTTAATAAAAATAAGATATTTACTCCTGTTGTCTGCCTTGTCAGTGTCCTTGCTAAATGAAAGGGTTACTGTGTGGGTATTGTTTACTGTGACACATGCTCTATTTTCCACTTCAACATTGCCAATGTCTTGTTTCCACTGATCATGTTGTTTCAACTTTTGTGTTCCAGACTTCTGCATGTGTGTGTGTTGGCTTGGTAGTATGTGTGTTTGCTGTGGACTGATTGACTTCCTGGGTGTGTTGTTGTGTGTGTGATGTTTAGATTGTTGTTGTGTGTGTTCATGGTGTGTCACTCATCTCTCAATCAATCAATCAATCATGTCACTTATAAAGCGCACTATATACCCGCGAGGGTCTCAAGGCGCTGGGGGAAGAGGGGGGTGGTGCTGCTACTGATCGAAGAGCCAGGTCTTGAGGAGTCTTCTGAAGGCCAGTAGGTCTTGGGTCTGTCGGAGGTTGGTGGGGAGGGTGTTCCAGGTCTTGGCGGCGAGGTGGGAGAAGGATCTGCCGCCGGCGGTCGTTTTCTCGGATGCGGGGGACTGTGGCGAGGGCGAGGCTGGTCGAGCGGAGCTGGCGGGTGGGGGTGTAGAAGCTGAGTCGTCTGTTGAGGTAGGCTGGTCCGGAGTTGTGGAGTGCTTTGTGTGCGTGGGTGAGGAGCTTGAAGGTTATCCTCTTGTTGACAGGGAGCCAGTGCAGGTCTCTCAGGTGGGGTGTGATGTGGCTGCGTCGGGGATGTCGAGGATAAGACGTGCAGAGGCGTTCTGGATGCGTTGCAGCCGTCTCAGGAGCTTAGCCGTCGTTCCTGCGTAGAGGGCGTTTCCGTAGTCTAGCCTGCTGGTGACGAGGGCCTGGGTGACTGTTTTTCTTGTTTCGGTGGGGATCCACTTGAAGATCCTGCGGAGCATTCGGAGGATGTTGAAGCAGGATGAGGAAACGGCGTTGACCTGCTTAGTCATGGAGAGGGTGGGGTCGAGGATGACCCCTAGGTTGCGTACGTGGTCGGTGGGTGGCGGGGCTGTTCCCAGTGATGTTGGCCACCAGGAGTCGTCCCAGGCTGAAGGGTTGGAACCAAGGATGAGGACCTCCGTCTTGTCCGAGTTCAGCTTCAGGCGGCTGGTCCTCATCCATTCGGCGACAGCCTTCATTCCTTCGTGGAGGTGGGCTTTGGCGGTGTGAGGGTCTTTGGTGAGGGAGAGGATCAGCTGGGTGTCGTCGGCGTAGGAGATGATGTTGAGGTTGTGCTGTCGGGCGACGTGGGCGAGGGGTGCCATGTAGATGTTGAACAGCGTTGGGCTGAGGGAGGAGCCTTGGGGTATGCCGCAGATGATCTTGGTGGCCTTGGATCGGAAGGGGCGAGGCGGACGCTTTGTGTTCTGCCGGAAAGGAAGGATGTGGTCCAGTCCAGGGCCTTCTCTTGGATCCCGGCGTCGTGAAGGCGTGTTCGTAGTGTGTGGTGGCAGACCGTGTCGAAGGCGGCTGATAGGTCCAGGAGGATGAGGGCTGCTGTTTCTCCGTTGTCTAGCAGGGTCCTGATGTCATCGGTGGCGGCGATGAGGGCGGTTTCGGTGCTGTGGTTGCTGCGGAAGCCGGACTGGGAAGGGTCCAGGATGTTGTTCTCCTCGAGGTAGCGGGTCAGTTGTTTGTTGACGATTTTCTCGGTGACCTTCGCGGGGAACGGGAGCAGAGAGATGGGTCGGAAGTTCTTGAGGTCCTTGGGGTCTGCCTTGGGTTTCTTGAGTAAGGCGGTGATCTCGGCGTGCTTCCAGCTTTCCGGGAAGGTTGCTGTCTCGAAGGAGATGTTGATTATTTTCCGGAGATGGGGCGCGATGGCTGTACTGGCTTTGTTGAAGATGTGGTGAGGGCACGGGTCTAGCGGTGAACCGGAGTGAATGGTGTTCATGATCTCGCTGGTGTCCTCGTCGTTGATGTTGGTCCAGGAGAGCAGGCGGTTGGTGGTTGTGGGGGCAGTGGTCTCGGTGGTTGCCGGGGCGGTCGTGGTGTTGAAGCTGTCGTGGATGTCGGCGATTTTGCGGTGGAAGAAGGTGGCCAGTGAGTCGCACAGGTCTCGCGATGGCTGGATGTCGTTGGTGTTGGAGCTGGGGTTGGAGAGTTCCTTCACGATGTTGAAGAGCTCTTTGCTGTTGTGTGCGTTGTTGTCTAGGCGGTCTTTGAGTGAGGCCCTTTTGGCGGATCTGATGAGGTGATGGTGACTGCGGGTGGCGCTCTTGTGGGCGGCGTAGCTGTCCGCTGTCCGTTCGTGGAGCCAGATCTTCTCCAGTTTTCGGCATGTTCATTTGGAGGCCTGGAGGTCTTCGGTGAACCAGGTGGCTTTCTTGCTGGTGTGGCTGTTGGGTGGATTCTTGAGCGGGGCGAGGGTGTTGGCGCAGTCGTCAATCCACTGTCTGAGGTTGCGGGCGGCGGTGTCGGGGTCGGAGGGTTCGGCGGGTGGGCTCAGGGCGAGGGTTGTGGTTAGCTGGTCTTCCGTGACTCTGCTCCAGCAGCAGCGAGGCATTTGTTCGGTGCGGTGGTGCGTGGTGGGCTTCCTGTAGGTGAAGTGGATGCAGTGGTGGTCAGTCCAGTGGGGTTCGGAGGTGTGGTTGAAGGAGACGTGTGGGCTTGCGGAAAAGATGGAGTCGAGCGTGTGGCCGGCGGCGTGGGTGGGTGTAGTCACGAGCTGTCTGAGTCCGAGGGTGGCGAGGTTGTCGATCAGGGTGGTGGAGTTGGTGTCCTTGTTGTTCTCGAGGTGGAAGTTCAGGTCCCCGAGGAGGATGTAGTCCGTGGAGGCGATGGCGTGTGTGCTGACGAAGTCAGCGATGGAATCGCTGAACTGTGGTCGGGGTCCGGGGGGTCTGTAGATGAGGGTTCCTCTGAGGGTGGTGTTGGGATAGGTGTGGATCTGGAAGTGCATGTGTTCGGCGGTGCTGAGGGTGTCGTCGGTGTTGGTTGGGACTCTGAGGGTGTTCCTGTGGACGATGGCGATGCCTCCTCCGACTCCGTTGGTGCGGTCCCTGCGGGTGATCTTGTATCCGTCCGGGATGGCAATGGCGATGTCGGGGGCTGAAGCGGGATTCAGCCAGGTCTCCGTCAGGAATGCGACGTCTGGGGAGGTTGAGTCGAGAAGGTCCCAGAGTTCGATGACGTGTTTGCGGGCGGAGCGGGTGTTGAGGAGGATGCATCTGAGGTAGTTGGGTTCTTTCCTGGGCGGTGGTTTGGCGGGGCGGGTGCTGGCGAAGCTGCAGTTCCGGCAGGTGAAGGGCCCTTGGGTGCGCTTCGGGGTGGCCTGGTAGCAGGCGTGATCTTTTCCGGGATTGAGTGCGTGGAGGGTGCTGGCGTCGTATCAGCGTCTGTTGATGTGGCGGGCGCGGGGGATGCCCGGACCAGGGGGTCTGGCGCTGGGCGCGGTCACGGCGCGGATGGGCGCAGACGGGCTTGCCTTAGGCGCGCCTTCGGCGCGGCCGCGCAGCTGCCGCCATAAATGGGGAGGTGGGAGGGAGGAGCAGGGAATGGGGCAGCGAATGGGCAGTGAGGGGGCGGGGCAGCAGGGGTGCAGCGGTGGGAAACAGGCACAGAAGGGAAAGCGAGCACAATCAGGGCATCAAGGGGGCACAGAAAGGAAAAAGAAATGAGCACAATCAGGGGCAGCAAGGGGGCACAGAAAGGAAAAACGAGCACAATCAGGGGCAGCAGCAGGGCACACAGACGGAGCTGTGTGGTGGGGAGCGACCTATCAGTCAAGGTCAGGGGTCGCTCTCTTCACCACGCAGCGGCCGCCATAAATGGGGAGGTGGGAGGGAGGAGCAGGGAATGGGGCAGCGAATGGGCAGTGAGGGGGCGGGGCCGCAGGGCGCAGCGGCGGGAAACAGGCACAGAAGGGAAAACGAGCGCAATCAGGGCATCAAGGGGGCACAGAAAGGAAAAAAACGAGCACAATGAGGGGCAGCAAGGGGGCACAGAAAGGAAAAAACTAGCACAATGAGGGGCAGCAAGGGGGCACAGAAAGGAAAAAACGAGCACAATCAGGGGCAGCAAGGGGGCACAGAAAGGGAAAAAAACTAGCACAATCAGGGGCAGCAAGGGGGCACAGAAAGGAAAAAACTAGCACAATGAGGGGCAGCAAGGGGGCACAGAAAGGAAAAACAAGCACAATCAGGGGCAGCAAGGGGGCACAGAAAGGAAAAAATGAGCACAATCAGGGGCAGCAAGGGGGCACAGAAAGGAAAAGCAGAGCACAATCAGGGGCAGCAAGGGGGCACAGAAAGGAAAAACGAGCACAATCAGGGGCAGCAAGGGGGCACAGAAAGGAAAAAACGAGCACAATCAGGGGCAGCAAGGGGGGCACAGAAAGGAAAAAACGAGCACAATCAGGGGCAGCAAGGGGGCACAGAAAGGAAAAATGAGCACAATCAGGGGCAGCAGCAGGGCACACAGACGGAGCTGTGTGGTGGGGGAGCGACCTACCAGTCAAGGTCAGGGGTCGCTCCCCCAGTTTGTAACTGGTATGTGTGTTGTGCACACACTGCTTGGTGTGCATGCAGTGCTGTGAGTTGATGTTGCCTTGTCCTTGCCTGTTGTGCACCCCCTGATGTTTGACTGTTGTAGCATGTTGATATCTTTGCCTGTGCATGTGTTGTGACTGATGTGGCTGTGTGCAGTGTTTGTGTTGTGTTGTGTCATGCAGTTGACAGTTGCTCTCAGTGTGGTGTTCTGTTTTCCTGTCAGTGTGTGTGTGTTGTTGTTGTGTTTGATTCAGGTGTGTTGCCATTGTGGTGTGCCTAACTTGTGTGTATGTCACATGGACTGAGGTCTATTGTGGTTGCCTTGCTTGTTTTATGTGCGTCCTTGGTGTTTTCTCCTCTCACATTTGATGTGTCTATGGTCATGGTTGTGCATGTGCAGACATGTGGTACACTGTGACACCTTTTTGAGTGGATGCGTGTTGTGGTATGTCTGTCTATGTGTCATTGTAGGCCCATTTCTGCCTTTGGTTCCCCATTATTGTTTTTAGTGGATGCACTTCTTATATGTGTTGTGGTATGTTGTCTGTGCGTTTTTCATGACTAATGTGGTTGTGTACTCCTGTTGTGTCTGTGCTCCCATTGTATTTGCACTGTTTAGCTGCACAGGTCTTGTCTGTTGTTGTAGTAGTTCTGTGTGTGTGTTTTGATTGTGTTCAGTGTTTGACTGTTGTTTTTGTGCGTACAGTGGTACTGCTATACCTGTGTGTGTGTGTGATGTTTGTGGATACCACCCAGGGTGTGTGTTTGATTGTCAGTGTCTTGACTGGATGTTATTGTCAAGCTTCTGTGTGTTTGTCACTGGTGTTGTGTGCTGCAGGTGTGATGGGTGTGGGGGTTGTGTGAAGGTTCATACTTGTGTTTGACTGTCATGGAGTGTTGCAATGGGCCCTGTGTGTTGTGCTGCTGACATACTCCTGTGATGTATTTTGATTCAGATGTGTGGCTGATCAGGGTTGGACTTTATACCCTTCCTTTCATCCCTGTGTCTATTCATGGGTTGCCTTGCTGTCTCCCTGAGTTGTTGCAGTGAGGTGACTGTGGTTTGACTTCACTCACTGTGACTGCCATGTGTGGATTGTTTGGCTAGGGTGGATGTAATGTGTTCCTTCCCTTGCATGTGATATACACATTCTTGGTGTTCAGCTCCTTGCCATTCCATTTGTGTGCACCTCACTTTGGGTTTCCTATTTGTTGTCCTCCATTGCTGTTGGCATGTGGTCTGTGTTTGTTGCTGTGTGTCAGTGTGGGGTATGTCTGTGTGACTTGACAGGCTGTGTGTCCATTGGAGTGTTTGTTCATTATCTGTGTGTGTTTAATTGGTGCTTGGACTCAGTTTACTTGCCACGAGTGTGGTGTTGTTGTAGTGTGTGTGTTCCCCTGGCCCAGTGCTTGTACGCTGTGTGTTGCTCTGCAGCCACAACTGATGAGGCTGTCTCCCTAGTTGTTTGTTGTGTGGTGCAGTGTGTGTGTTCACCTGGCTGCTTTTTGGCCATGTGGGGGCACAGGGTGGTCGCATGGCATGTCCCTTCATGGTGTGGGTGGGCCTAGTGTGTGGAGTGGGGAGCTGTTACCCTGTGTACTTTGGGCACTGCCCCTGCCTTGCGCTGGCCCAGGCTACTACATTGTGTGCATTTTTACTCGCGGATTCACAGCTGCGGTCACGTGAACTGGGCATTATTTCAGGATCGCAGACATGGTGGCAGGGGTGTGGAGGGGTGGACTATTGGCAGGTGGGACATGTGTGGCTACACCTGTGGTTGTGTTCCTGTCCCCACAAGGGTGTCTGGTGGGGGCAGGCACCTTACATCGGACATGGATTTGTGGATTGTGTTTGATAGCGGAGTTGTGTGATGGCGTACCTGCGTCGGCGTCCGTGACGGTCCATGGCTTGCTGTAGGTGGATCATGTACAGCGCCGGGAAGACGTGTAGTGCCGGGTCCATGGCGTTCGGCTCCGGTTCTCGATTTCGCGCTCCGCTGTGGTGCTTCCGTATGCTCTGAATGGCTGGTTTCTACGCTGCGGTGGGCCTGGCTGTTTTGCGCATCCTAATTTGTACGGCGGGAGGGACGTCATTGCGTATGGCGGTGGCTCTGGATTGGATGTCTCCGCCGCGGGCGCGTTTTGATTGCGGTGCGAGTTGCATTGCGGCGGACGGACAATGGGCTGTGTTTGGCCATTGTAATATGGCGGACAAGGGCACCGCTGCTCACGGGCGGAAAACAGCGTTTTCTCCCACCGCCGGCATCGCGGAGGTGCATCCGCCAATCATCGTAATGGACCCCCAAGTAGGGAAATGTCCTTCCTAGAGGTGGACTGAGATGCAGATTATTTTATGTCAGTAATTTTCAACCGGTCTCATTTTTTTCCAGCTCGGCATTTCTCTACCTCCCTAATTAAAGGTTGAACATGACATTATTTTCTTAGAACAGCTGAGGCTTTTGCGTTAGCAACATCTTTATGCTTTTATTATAAAAATTGTAGTACCCGCACAAACATGCTTGCAAAGTGTGTAAATCTTGTCTGCTATTGCCGTTTCAAAAACAGTTTGTTGCTTGATTTTCTTCTGAGAATGGAGATAGTGGGGTCGGGGAGTCGCACCTTCAGGAAGAAAAATATCACACTTACTCTACGCTCATTAGCAAGCCATCGAGAACGCTTCTCCTGTCAGCAGGAGATTCCTTTGTTTTGCCCACTCCTTAAGGCCCCCTGCGCGGTGAAAATGACACTGTGCGCGGCCACCCAGGAGCGCAGCTTAGAGGGAACATAGGCTGTGACCCTATCCCCCAAGGAAGGCCTGGGACACACTGCTCAGAGACGAGCTTGCACTTCCTTGTTGAGGGGTTGGCAGATCTCACTCACCACCTAGTCTGTTGGCTGATCTTACTCACCATGTAGTCTGCCACTTTTTTGTCCGGGACCCACTCTGCGGAGCGAAGTCTATATATACCCTTGGGGTCAAACATTTCATTAGGCGTAGCGTCCCCCTCAAATGGTTCTGAGGCGGCTGAATTCGGGTGCCAGAATCTACCCGAGTCCTGGGCCTCATCTGATGAAGCCTCATTGTCCTCTAGATCACCCTCCCCCTGATCGGGGATACCCTCCTCGGGGTTAAAGTCCATCGAGATGTTGTCGCACATTAATCTGGGTGTTTCCTCCTCCCGGTCGGGTGCATTCTTCAGTGTGCGTGCAATCTTTTGGAAAACATCGGCTAACCGGTCGAAGCCCTCCAGGTGCCCCGCATCACGCTTGCAGACCTTGCGCGTGGGGACCGAGGTCGCCCCACTAGGCCCAGCCCCCCGGCCCCCCAGGACTCCTGTGCCCTTGGAAACCTGGGCAGGCAGCTTAGCGACCCTCTCCTGCAGAGGGGCAAGCGCCTGGGAAATAGCCTGAGTGAGGAGCTTGTCCACCTCTGCAGGAAGGTGCTGTGGGGGGCATTCCTCCACTGAGGAAAAAGAGGGTGAATAATTGTGGTCCCGCTGGGACTGCATGAAAATGAGGGTGAGAGCACACACTTAATTACACCCTGCAACTATTTTAAAAGGGCAGCCCACTCGCTGGTGCTCAGGACTCAATAACACAACAGTAACCGTCAGAATAGTATTGGTATTACTTGAATAGCAGATAGCCTGGCCCTAAACCTTACCGGAAAGCGGTGTCAAGCGAGGGTTGAGGGGGAGTGAAGAAGGCACATAGGGCAGAACCCTGTCAAATTCCCCCAGCGCAAAGCGGTCTCAAGAGTGCTGAAAGAGCTGCTCTGCGCCCCGTTTAAAAGTGCCGATCGTGAGCGCGAAAGTGCGCCACCTAGCGCACCTGCGCTGTATCAAGGAGACGCGCTCAGGCCGTGTGTAGAAAAGCTGTTGGGAGAGAGCGTTGCTGTACGAACTACCAAACGCTCGTAATCAAGCAAACAAATATGTAGAAACACAGCGTCAATAAGCCCAACTATTCCCCTGAACAGTTTTTGTCAGAAAAGGAAAGAGACGTGACTTAACTGACGCGAAGCAGTGAAGAAAGAGGGAGGACTACGGCATGGATTGTGTTATATGGAATATCGGACTGTTACAGCATTGGCTTATGGTCACCATGGTTACTCCCTGTGGTTCATGGTAGTTATAGTAATGTATAGTGGTGTTTTTTACTTTTGAACTTTGAGGTTGCTGTTTAAATAAAAGTGAAGAAAGTAATGCATAATCCTCCCCTCTGGTACTGACATACAATTATTCATCTACATGACGAAAGTAACCCAACGCGTTTTGGCGTCTTCCCGCCTTGCTCACGAGTGGGTGAGTTTTGTTACCGGCTGTATTTTAAAGTGATAATTGCAGTGACATAGAAAACCGGTATCACATTCACCTCTGAGGACCATAATAGAGTCGGCCATCTTAACACATGCATCATAGTAATTGTAGTTATGTTTGAAAATACATATACATGAGTACTTCTTGTAGCACTAGTGAGTCATATTCAATATAAAATTGTATGCATATATTACATAAAATTGTAAACCTGCCAGGGTGTGGCCCATGAACAGCGTGTTAATTCAATCCCAGATTCAGGACTAGACATTGCCTAATACATCGTGTTGGGTCGCATATGCTGTAAAAAGATCACAACAAGTCAGTGTAAGTCATCACTGCAGATCCTGCATGCACTGCAGTTACCAGACAAAGTAGCATCTCTACTGATAAGTCCCCACATAATCAAGCTCCAGTGGATGAAGTATGATCATTTCTGACTGAAGTCTCACACTGTTTAATAATCACAATCCCAAGTCTGTGCAAATCATCGCTGCAGGTCCTGTATTATACTACAATTACCGAGCAATGTAACACCTCTACTGATAAGTGCCCACATAATTAAGCCCAGTGGGCAAAGTATAGTCACTCCTGACTGTAGTATATATGAAACATTCCAAAGGACACCCGAATATGCCATTTCCAAAGGTGCCTCTACATACATTTGTCTGTTACCATTATTGCACTTTGCAATAATGGTAACAGACATGTGTAATGTAGAGGCACCTTTGGAAAGGGCATATTAGGGTGCCCTTCAGAATGCTTCATATATACTACAAATGCAAAAACAAAAACAACAGTTGATGGACAGAATGCAGAACAATTAAAGCAAAAACCTAGGCACACATAATAATAAACAAACAGTATGTAGGTAAATACAAAAACTATGGTAAAGTAGCCACAATTTAGAAAGAAATATCTTCAGATGTGTTGGATAATGTTCAGTCTTTAATTTTTCTTAAGCTTAGAGCCAACGAACAGAAGACAACCAGCCGACACGTGTTTCGTCGCATTAAGAAAGTAATTCTGCGACTTCCTCAGGGCTGTATACATAGGATAGTAGTCTTGGTCATCACTCAGCCGGTGATAATTCCAACCCGGCTGGGCTAAACACTCATGCAGATATGACTGACTCTAGGGGTACCAATAGGCCGTAAAAAAGAAAGAAACATCCGGCACGTTATGATATAGTCCAAGAGTAATGGACAAGAAATGTTAGTGACCGGGGTATCGGTAATGCTTCGTTGCGGGCGCCGTGAGGGAAACTGTATGAAAAGGATAATTCCAGTAGCGTAAGAGATCTAAGGCGTGTAAGCCGGGACCCCTCACGGCCGATCACTGTGTTCCGGGCTGTGGAAGGTCCCAGGATGCTTGTTTCCGGTCCAGGGAAGACATGGCTTGGCAGTTCGGGCTGGACTGTTCCCATGAGGCACAGGGTCAGACTGATTTGCATATGGCCATGTCTGAACTGGGGTGGTGGAGTGAGCTAAAGAATGATGATGGATTAAACCCAGATCAGTTGACTGGGGGTGAGTGTTTGATTAGCTCAAGCGCTCCGTCCATCATCCCCTTTGGTATCGCTTTGTTCGCCCTAAGTTGGCAGGGTATGCCCAGACGTGGGTCCCTTGCTCACTTTGCCACTGGATTCAAGCTAGCCTGGCTGATGACGGCTGAATAGCCAGAAACCGGTCCCAGGATGCTTGTTTCCGGTCCAGGGAAGACATGGCTTGGCAGTTCGGGCTGGACTGTTCCCATGAGGCACAGGGTCAGACTGATTTGCATATGGCCATGTCTGAACTGGGGTGGTGGAGTGAGCTAAAGAATGATGATGGATTAAACCCAGATCAGTTGACTGGGGGTGAGTGTTTGATTAGCTCAAGCGCTCCGTCCATCATCCCCTTTGGTATCGCTTTGTTCGCCCTAAGTTGGCAGGGTATGCCCAGACGTGGGTCCCTTGCTCACTTTGCCACTGGATTCAAGCTAGCCTGGCTGATGACGGCTGAATAGCCAGAAACCGGTCCCAGGATGCTTGTTTCCGGTCCAGGGAAGACATGGCTTGGCAGTTCGGGCTGGACTGTTCCCATGAGGCACAGGGTCAGACTGATTTGCATATGGCCATGTCTGAACTGGGGTGGTGGAGTGAGCTAAAGAATGATGATGGATTAAACCCAGATCAGTTGACTGGGGGTGAGTGTTTGATTAGCTCAAGCGCTCCGTCCATCATCCCCTTTGGTATCGCTTTGTTCGCCCTAAGTTGGCAGGGTATGCCCAGACGTGGGTCCCTTGCTCACTTTGCCACTGGATTCAAGCTAGCCTGGCTGATGACGGCTGAATAGCCAGAAACCGGTCCCAGGATGCTTGATTCTGGTCCAGGGAAGACATGGCTTGGCAGTTCGGGCTGGACTGTTCCCATGAGGCACAGGGTCAGACTGATTTGCATCTGGCCATGTCTGAACTGGGGTGGTGGAGTGAGCTAAAGAATGATGATGGATTAAACCCAGATCAGTTGACTGGGGGTGAGTGTTTGATTAGCTCAAGCGCTCCGTCCATCATCCCCTTTGGTATCGTCATATATACTACAGTCATGAGTGACTATACTGAGGCTTAATTATGTTGGGACTTTCAATAGAGGTGTTACATTGTCCGGTAATTGTAGTATAATGCAGGACCTGCAGCGATGATTTACACGGAGGAGGAGGGGAGCTGGCAGGGACAGCAGGGGCATTCAGGATCCCCCGCAGTCCACAATATAGTACACTGTGTGTCCTGGGTGGGCTCCAGGGCACCAAGAAGCAAGAGGCCGAAATAGGCTCGGGAGGAGGGCTTCCTCCCCCATTAAGTTTTGGCTGGCCCCCGTAGGATGGGGTCCCCAGAGCCAAAAAAGGAGATCAACCAGTGAGTGTGTTTCATAAAACATTTCTGAGACTTAAAGATATATTCTAAGCTACTGCATAAGTTAAATTACTTTTCTTTCTGTAGTACTAATGAGTGATACTGTTTCTAACATATGCCATCTGTGAGGCTGTCTCAGTGTGTGAGTGGGTGTCTGAGTGGTTGTATGGGTATGTGTGTGGCTGTATGGATCTATCAGTGGGTATGTGAGTGGCTGTATGGGTCTGTGAATGGGGTTGTGAGTAGTTTTATGGATGTGTGATTGGTTGTACGGGTGTCTGAGTGGTTGTATGTGTGTGTGAGTTGTTGTAGGGGTGTGTGGATGGGTGTGTGAGTAGTTGTATGGGTATCTGAGTGGTTGTGTGAGTGGCTGTTTGAGTGGATGTTTGGTTAAGTGAGTTGGTGTGTAAGTGGCTGTATTGGAGAGTGAGTGTCTGTGTGAGCGACAGTGTGGGTGAGTGAGCAGGTGTGTGAGTGGTTGTATTGATATGTGAATGGGTATGTAAGTGGTTGTGTGGGTGAGTGAGTGGCTGTGTTGAGAGACAGTATGGGTGAATGAGTGGGTGGGTAAGTAGCTGATGGGTAAGTGTGTGGCGGTATGAGTGGCCGTATGGGTGAGTGAGTGGTTGTGTGAGTAGCTGTATGGTGAGTGAGTGGTTGTGTGAATGGCTGTATGAATTAGTGAGTGGCTGTGTGAGTGGCTCTATGTATGAGTAAGTGGGTGTTTGAGTAGTTGTATGGGTCTGTGAATAGGTATGTAAGTGGCTATGTGGGTGTGTGAGTTGGTATATGAGAGGCTGTTTGGGGTGTGAGTGGGTATGTGAGTGGTTCTGTATATGATGTCATTTGAGATGTCATCATTGATGGCATTTGAGATGTCATCGGTGATGTCACTGACCATGTCACGAGTGATGTAAATGCGAGGTCATAAGCAGCTCATTGCAGGGGCATAAGTTATAGTTAGCTCAGATAACTATAAATGCTGAATTTCACTGGTTTGTATGAGCGAAATCTGATTCTAACTATAACACCCCTGTAACCTTTGTTTTTTCCAGTGAATATATGTATGTATGTTGTCACTGTGTAGTTATAGTTAGTACAGAGTTTCAATAGGAAGAGTGTGGTTTGTTTCGCTAATATCTTTAGCACAGTTTAATACATCTGTACAAAACATTCCAGAAAAAAAGTTAATTCACCTCAGCTCCTTCTTGGAAAGTTTCATGGTGATCTGTGAAGCGGGGGCCAAGAAAATCATTCGGGGGACATCCAAAAGGCTGATTTCCTATGTTAATTCCTATTGGAAATTTTGACAAGTGATATAGAGAAAAAAAACGGCTGAAAGAAATTACAACAAATTTGCCAGAAAGTTAGAACTATACTTGGAAAGCATGCTTTTTTTTGGTCTAAATTTGTTCAGCTCTTTTTGAGAAATTTGTAAGAGGTGCTTAAAGTGGTCATGAAGGGGTTAAAAAGTTATTGGTATCTGGACTTGTTGGTGTCCAGATATGCTCTGATTTGCCATTTTAAAGGGAACAAGTCAGTCCTGACTGGCTCACCACAACCTGAACAATATGTTTTGGCAGCCATTACAGGGCTCAGGTCATGGTCCCTACACCCTTTTTTTTGGAGGGGGGGGGGGTTTTATATAGCTCAAACTAGACCCGAAGGTATCAGAGCGCTTTACACGAGCACCAGTTGCATTACAAGAGGACACGTTTGTTTTTGTTGGGCACGGGGAGATTAAGTGATTTGCCCAGAATCACAAAATGTTGAGCGTCCCTGCCGAGACTCAAACCTGGCTCCCCAGCTCTGAGGTCTACTGCCTTAACCATTAGGCTACATTCTGTCCCCATTCTGTCCCCATTAAAATTCTCTCGCCCTTAAAATGAATACAAACATATATGGTGCAGGGTGACCACAGACTGACCCCAAGGGGCATGGTGGGGGAGGTTTGAAAGGGCCCATCCTTGATTGGATGACCAAAGCATGGAGAACATGTTGGAGCAATGATTACAGGACTTAGGGGCATGGTCCCCATTGAAGTGCATGTAGTAAAAGCCTGTTTTTGAGGGTCACAAAAAGGAGTGAGTGGTTGTGATAGAAGATTTTAATCACAATAGCAATCATTTCTTGGTGGTTACCATACTAATTTTAGAAATTTTGGTGTGTTCTAAAGTGATTTACCCAATGAAAATGTTCATATTTGTAGTGAAGAGTCGTACAACGAAGAAAGGTAAGATCACGCTCATTCAGTAAAAAGGGGAGAGCAGGAAGGTGCGTCCTCCTACAGGAAGATCTGCAGCAACAGTCCTAACGGTTGTCACTACATTTCATGACCGAACCCAGGGGACGTCATAGCAATGACATCGGCCCTGGCAACCCACATTAGATCATGACAACACCACACATCTTCCCTCTTAACAAACACTACAACAATAATATAACATTATAAGATCAGTGGAATCTTCTACATAAATGATAAGATTAAGTAGTACTGTACAGCATCCCTCAAAATATCATGAGTGAACACTACCCATAATAAATTCATCATACTTCTTGGGTAGGATCAGTTGTCTACCCGACCTAGTAAATTTACATACATTACTATGAATTTGTGCATCCTCGTCACAAGTAACATCACTTCAGTGAACAGCATCATCCATTTGTACATTCTCTTCGTGAGTAGCATCATCTCCTTGCACAATGCCCTCATATATATTTGAATTCATATCATTGGTTAGATTGGGATTATCATTTAAAACAGACATGTTCTTAGACAGTTGATCAACCTCGGTCCACAACCACTCATCACCACCTGTGGAGTTTCCACACCCATCATCCCTTTTCCTCCACAAAGCCCTATTACATTTGGCCATCCTGTCAAAGTGCCATACCTTTACATCACTCATAGTTCTGATCCCAGAAAAAGTTCTTTCACTTGGAGAGGTTCTGGAAAATGGCTACAGCCCTTCTTAGATCTAATTTCCAGTTTCACTCTTACCCAGTCACCTTCGGACAATTTCACATCTTTCACACCATGTTTCTTATTATAGTTATCTCTGTATACTTTTTGATCTTTCAAAAGGTACCCTTAAACCACCGCTGGTGAGCACTTACTTTGCAACTTCATGCTCATCCAAACAGTGTTATCCCCAGTGAATGGCTCTCTAGCTCTAAGAATCCTAAATGGGCTATACCCTGTTACGGTGGGAGTGATGCTGTAAGATCAAATGGTTTTCGCTAATTCTTTTTCCCAATCGCCTCCTGCATTTCTACCAGCTTGCACAGAGCCCATAACCACGCGGTTAAAACGTTCTACGGCACCATTTCCCACCGGATAGACAGGAGTATATTTTTCTTTAATTCCATTCCTAGCCAAGAACGCTTTCTTTGTCTGAGATGAACTGAGGACCATTATTACATAAAATAGCTCTGGGGACGTCTTCCCTCAAAAAAACTTTAGTAATGAAGGAAATTAAGGTTTCAGTATCTACTTTACCACAAACCTCACACTCTGGCCATTTAGAATACTGGTCCAATCAGATAACAACATATTTGGGTATACCCCAAGAATCTAAAATAGGACCTAACACATCTAGTGCTAATTCATCCCAGGGGTTTTCAGGACACTTACCCTCTCCCAAGAGAGGCCTCAGAACCGTAAAGACTTGCCAGCATTGGCACAAGAATTACATGCTCTTACATACTTTTGAATGTCATTGTCTATTCCGGACCACCAATACAAGCACTTAACTCTCCTTTTGGACTTAACAATGCCAAGATGTCCTTCATGAGAAATGTTCAGTATACGTTCTCTCAGACTCTCAGGGGAAAGTATCTTATACCCTCTCAAAAAGAAGCCCTCTTCACTGATAGATAATTCTTCTTTCATTTCCCAAAACATTTTCCAGTCCACCGACAATCCATTTTTAGCAGACCACCCACCCGTGATAAAACCTTTTAACTCATTCAACGTGCAATCTGTCTAATAAGCTGTTTCCCAGTCCTCGCACTTTATTATGTCTTTTCTGTCCACAGCTAATGCAACACTGTACTCTTCCCACCCATTACTACAGTGCTCATCTATTGGTAAAGGTGAGCGACTTAAAAAGTCTGCCACAATCTCTCTGTTACTTGGTATGTATTCCACGTCATATACATAATCTAGCAGTCTCAAGGTCATTTTTATCAATGCTTGGAGTTGCTTTTATAATGCCACTAGAAGTCAAAACCTTCACCAAAGGCTTATGATCAGTTCTAAGAATAAACTTTGAACTCCATAGCTGCTAATTTTCTCCATCGCCCATCCAGTAGCTAACATTTCTTTTTCTTTTAGGGAGAATTTTTCCTCCAACGGTGTTAAAGACCGTGAGGCGTAGGCTATAGTGGACTCTGAACCATCAAGAGATATTTGTTTCAACACCGCTCCCAAGCCCTTGCCACTGGGGTCAGTAGTAAGGACACTCTGTGCAGAATTATCAAATGCCTGTAGGGAAACTGCAGTACAAATGTTTTTCTTGATCCCTACAAATTCCTGGTCTAGTGCTGCATTCCAAACAAATTCCTTTCTCTCTTTCAAAAACTACCCTAACTCATGCGTTTTAGCAGCATAATTCTCCACAAACTTGCTGTAAAATTCTGCAAGCCCTATGAAGGATCGAATCTCTTCCTTAGAAGAGGTAGTAGGTGCCAATCTGATTGCCTTTATCAAGTCGTTCTTGGGAGTAATGCCTGCCATCCTTCCCAACCTCAGCTCCTAAATATGTTACTGATCTCACAGTAAACTTGCATCTCTTTGACATCTCAACTTTTTAATGATGGCTATGATTTCATTAAGGGGAGCATCTCCACAGACCCCCAAGTTTTCTTGCACAATGGTATTAACTGTCTGTATAATTATTTAATCACATATTAATTCAACATATAATTGCCCCAATTTTGCAATTAATTCCCAATTTTTAAAGCGCTGAGACGTAGTCTTCCACAGTTTCAGTTTTGCTCTGCTTCTGTTGAAACAAATTATACCGATCAATTGCTGCACAAACTACAGGTTCATAGTAACTTTGTAGGTCTTCTAATGCATGTTTGAAAACAACAGTGTCCTCTGCATCCCTGACTTTCTTCACCACTTTATCATAAACCCGTAATCCTTCAGGAATCACTGACAGAATATCGACTACAGAAATATCGGCGACAAAAATATCGGAGCCGAAATATCGATGTCCACAATCTCGAAGTCCTATCTACATTATGGTAAGTCCAAAATATCGAAATAAAATATCATTGTCAAAAATATCGTTGTTAAAAATATCGTTTTTTTTTTAATGTTTAAAAAATAATGTAAAATAAAGTAAATAATACATATATTTAAAAGAAACATAGTTAAAACTATTTTAAAATGTTTAAAATTATAACTAATACATATAATGTAAAAATAACTTAAACATATATATGTATAAAATATAATATATATACTTACTTAATAATATTTATAAATAATTATTTTAATAACTTATAATTTGTTAAAAAACGTTAAAAAAAATTATAAATACATATATACAAAAAAACAATAATATAAATAAAAATATAAAAAATATATATAACAAATTAAAAAATTACAATATTTTTAATCTTTTTAAAATAAATTATACACTACATTAACTAAAACAGTAGAGAAAATATTGTATAGCGGAGGGGATAAAATTACTATTCCCACTCCAGAGAGTGTAACAGTAGGGAAAGTGTTGGATAGATTAGGGGTAAAAATTACTATTCCCACTCCAGTGAGTGCAACAGTAGGGAAAGTGTTGGATAGCGTAGGGGTAAATATTACTATTCCCACTCCAGAGAGTGCAACGGTAGGAAAAGTTTTGGATAGCGTAGAGGTAAAAATTACTATTCCCACTCCAGTGAGTGCAACAGTAGGGAAAGTGTTGGATAGCGTAGGGGTAAAAATTACTATTCCCACTCTAGAGAATGCAACAGTAGGGAAAATGTTGGATAGCGTAGGGGTAAAAATTACTATTCCCACTCCACTGAGTGCAACAGTAGGGAAAGTGTTGGATAGCGAAGGGGTAACAATTACTATTCCCACTCCAGTGAGTGCAACAGTAGGGAAAGTGTTGGATAGCATAGGGGTTAAAATTACTATTCCCACTCCAGAGAGTGCAACAGTAGGGAAAGTGTTAGATAGCGTAGGGGTAAAAATTACTATTCCCAATCCAATAAGTGCAACAGTAGGGAAAGTGTTGGATAGCGTAGGGGTAAAAAATTACTATTCCCACTCCAGAGAGTACAACAGTAGGGAAAGTGTTGGATAGCGTAGGGGTTAAAATTACTATTCCCACTCCAGAGAGTGCAACAGTAGGGAAAGTGTTAGATAGCGTAGGGGTAAAAATTACTATTCCCACTCCAATGTGTGCAACAGTAGGGAAAGTGTTTGGATAGCGTAGGGGTAAAAATTACTATTCCCACTCCAGAGAGTGCAAATGTAGGGAAAGTGTTGGATAGCGAAGGAGTTAAAATTACTATTCCCACTCCAGACAATGCAACAGTAGGGAAAGTGTTGGATAGCGTAGGGGTAAAAATGACTATTCCAACTCCAGAGAGTGCAACAGTAGGGAAAGTGTTGGATAGCGTAGGGGTAAAAATTACTATTCCCACTCCAGAGAGTGCAACAGTAGGGAAAGTGTTGGATAGCGTAGGGGTAAAAATTGCTATTCCCACGCCAATACGTGCAACAGTAGGGAAAGTGTTGGATAGCGTAGGGGAAAAAATTACTATTTCCACTCCAGATAGTGCAACAATAGGGAAAGTGTTGGATAGCGAAGCGGTTAAAATTACTATTCCCACTCCAGAGAGTGCAACAGTAGGGAAAGTGTTGGATAGCGTAGGGGTAAAAATTACTATTCCAACTCCAGAGAGTGCAACAGTAGGGAAAGTGTTGGATAACATACCCTATGCATAACAGCTGCACCACACACCAGACTGGACAAAGTGGCACGCAAAGATGGCCGCCGACATAGGATTACACTCTTGGTCCATTGCACACACAGGCACTGTCTCTCACTGTGCTTCTCCACAAATAAGATGACCGCTGACGTCACTTACGTAGTGTGCCTTAACATGGCGGAGGCCGTTAGCACTCTAGTTGTCACTCAAATGCGCTTCAACCATCAAGTATGCACAGTTATCGTAGATTGAGGTGACACTCCAGATATCATTATTATATCTTCCTTGACAGCCTTCTCTCCCCTCCGTATGCACGGCGTATGAAGTGCTAACACGAACTGCTCTTCCACTGACTCGGTCTAGGTCCACTCTCTCCCCACTGCTCCGCTGTACCGTCTCTTGCCTCCAGACCCCGAACTCTTCCTTGGGAGGTTCGAGGCTGCTGCCCGCTCCAACTGGGACCAGACTGCCTCCAAACACCGTAACCTTCTCAGCCGCTTTTTTTTTTCTTAATTTTTTTCCCTGTTGTGCCACTGTTATTGTGCCCATCTGTGTCTTGCTCTAATTCCACCACTGTTTTTATTTTCTCGTGCCTGCCTGTTCCTTTTGCCTTTCGCCACTGCTGCCCCTGCGGCCCCTCCCCCCCAGAATTCCCCCCCGGAATTTCCCCTCCGGAATTTCCCCCCGGAATTCCCCCCTGGAATTCCCCTGCTCCCGCCTCCCAGCCTCTCCTCCCTCCCACCTCCCCTACTTAATGGCAGCCGCTGCGCGGTCGCGCAGCAGACGCGCGCAGCAGGCGCGCCGCCCGACCGCGGCCAGCGCCAGGAACCCTGGACCTCCCACTACCCATCGCTACGACACCACCACCCTCCTCGCACTTAACCGTGGAAGACTTAGAGAATGCCAACAGGCCTTGCCGAACACGACCCACGGCCAGTTCTCCTGCCTCCACTGCTGCCAGACCCTCACCGCCACCCCGGCCTCCAACACCGCCGACGCCAGCACCGGCGACACCCTAAAATGCATCCTCCTCAACGTACGCTCTGTACACAAACACGCCATGGAAATCTGGAACCTACTTGACTCTCTTTCGCCCGACATCGCCTTCTTCACAGAGACCTGGACCAACGCATCCTCCGCCCCCGACATCAGCACCGCCATCCCAGACGGATACAAGATCCAGAGGAAAGACTGCCCCAACCACCCAGGAGGGGGCCTCGCCATCGCCCACAAGAGCACCCTCCGCCTCACCACCTCCAGCGAAACCTTCCCCTCCGCCGAACACCTGCACTTCAAGATCCAGACCACCCCCAAAGCCACACTCCGAGGAACCCTCGTCTACAGACCCCCGGCCCCCGAACACCCTTTGCCACCACCATCACCGACTTCATCGCACCCCACGCGATCGCCTCAACAAACTACATACTCATTGGAGACCTGAACTTCCACCTCGACAACCTCAGTGACCACAACTCCACTATCCTTCGTGACAACCTCGCCAGCATCGGACTTAAACAACTCGTCAACACACCGACCCACAGAGCAGGACACACCCTCGACCCCATCTTCGCGGCAGGAAACAGCGTCCATTTCAGCCACACAACGCAGCCGCCATGGACCGACCACCACTGCGTACACTTCGCCATCAACAAACCCAAGGCACCCAAACCAGCCCCACGCCCACCACAAAGGAACTGGAGCAAGGTTACCGATGAGCAACTTAACTCCACCCTCAGCCGAGACAACCACACCTGGGCACCCGACGCAAACAGCGCAAACGTCGCAGGCAGAGAACCCCACACCTGGATCTCCAACTGTGCAGATGAGCTCGCCCCTCTACGCAACCCCGAGAGACAACGCCCCAGGAAAGCCGCCTGGTTCACAACCGCTCTCCAAGAAGCCAGACGCACCTGCAGACGACTGGAGAAGAACTGGAGAAACACCAAGACAACCGAAAACCACACCACCTACAAGGACGCCATGACGGCCTACCACAACCAGATCAGAGCCACCAAAAGGAACTTAATCCACAACAAAATCCTGGCCAACTCCACCAACTCCAAGGAACTTTTCAGTGTCATTCAAGAATTCACCAACCCACGCAGCGAAGCCACAGACATCACCCCATCCCAAGACCTCTGCGACAAGCTTGGAACCTATTTCCACCTCAAGATCAAAAACCTCTACGACAACTTCATCGACCATCCACCAGGCGCCACAGACGGCCCCCCGCCCCCCAGAAACATCAGCCAGCCCACCATGTCCAACTGGACACCGATCACGGCCGAAGACACCGCCTCGACCATGAAAAGCATCCACTCGGGGGCCCCCACTGACCCCTGCCCCCTCACATCTACCACAGAGCCGTGGCCGCCATCGCACCCAAACTACAACGCACCATCAACACCACCTTCAAAACAGGCACCTTCCCAGACGACTGGAAGCGCGCAGAAGTCAGACCCCTTCTCAAGAAGCCCACAGCTGACCCCACCGACCTCAAGAACTATTGGCCCATCTTGCTCCTCTCCTTCGCAGCCAAAGTTGCAGAGAAAACAGTCAACAGGAAACTGACACGATTCATTGAAGAGAACGCCGTCCTCGAACCGTCCCAATCCGGATTCCGAATCAACCACAGCACAGAGACCGCCCTACTCGCCGCCACAGACGACATCCGCACCCTCCTGGACCAAGGCCACTCCGCAGCCCTCATCCTACTCGACCTATCAGCGGCCTTCGACACCGTCTCCCATCGCACACTAGTCGTCAGACTACACAACGCAGGCATACAAGGAACAGCCCTGGACTGGATCCGATCATTCCTCACCGGAAGAAGCCAAAGGATCAGACTCCCACCCTTCCTCTCCGACCCCACGAAAATCACCTGCGGAGTCCCACAGGGTTCATCACTGAGCCCCACCCTCTTCAACCTTTACAATACCCCCCTCGCAGCCATCGTCCGACAACACGGCCTCAACATCGTATCCTACGCCGACGACACCCAGCTCATCCTCTCCCTCACCAAAGACCCCACCACTGCCAAACTCAACTTCCAGAAAGGAATGCAAGACGTCACAGTCTGGATGACCAACAGCTGCCTGAAGCTCAATGCCGAGAAGACAGAAGTCCTCGGTACCACCCCTTCTGCATGGGACAGCACCTGGTGGCCGACCGCCCTTGGAAGCCCACCTACCCTTCAGACCACGCCAAGAACCTCAGCATCGTACTCGACTCATCACTCTCCATGAACCGACAGGTCAACGCCGTCACCTCCAGCTGCTTCAACACCCTCCGCATCCTCCGCAAGACCTTCAAGTGGATCCCCCCTGAGTCAAGGAAGACAGTCACCCACGCACTCATCACCAGCAGACTGGACTATGGAAACGCACTCTACGCTAGCATCAACAAGTCCCTACTCCGCAAACTCCAGACAGTACAGAACACCGCCAACAGACTCGTCCTCGGCATCCCCCGACATGAACACATCAGCCAACACCTACGAAGTCTCCACTGGCTCCCCGTGGAGAAAAGAGTCACTTTCAAAATCCTCACTCACGCCTACAAATGCCTACACAACAACGGACCCAAATACCTCAACGACAGATTCAACTTCCACGTACCCAAATGAAACCTCCGATCTTCCAACCTCGCACTGGCCGAAACCCCGCGCATCCACAGAGCCAGAGCAGGCGGAAGATCCTTCTCTCACATTGCAGCCAAGACCTGGAACGAGCTACCGGCAGACATCAGACGCGCCCCCTCCCTGAACACCTTCAGGAAGACCCTCAAGACCTGGCTCTTCGGCTAAACAGATCTGCAGACCCCCTCCCCCTCCCCCCTCAGCGCCTTGAGACCCTCACGGGTGAGTAGCGCGCTTACAATTCCCTGATTGATTGATTGACTGATAAAGCAGGAAAGTGAAGCGCTGAGTTTTCTGGCTCCGTTAGACAAAGGAACACCAGTGGTCAGGAACGGCACAGTAGGTTCTCCTATCGTCGCCAATTTGTAGCGAAGAGTCATACAAAGAAGAAGGGTAAGATCAGGTTTATTCAGTATAAAGGGGACAGCAGGAAAGTGCATCCTCCTACAGCAAAATCCACACCAACAGTCCTAACGGTTCTCACTACATTCCATCACCAAATCCAGGGGACATCATAGCAATGACATCGGCCCTGGCAACCCACATTAGATCATGACAACACCACAATATTCTACTGGTAGTTGATGAACCATGGTTGAGATAAAACTGTTTTCTCTCATGATTTTGTCATAGAGATTATGGAAAGTGCTCCAGAAGCTAGAACAACAGCACTTTTTCTATAAATTCACACTATATTCCTCAGCCATGTGAGAATAAATTCTGATATTCTGAGTAAAATATTTTCTTCTAACAGTAACAGCAGTCTCTCAGTTGAATTGCCTTATTGCCAGTATTGTTCTATCGCAGCATCCTCGCAGTGTTCCAATAAACAACTAGAGTACTAAATTCCTGTATTTATGACAAAACTGTGGCGCACCTGAAACCATCTTGATTGAATCAAAGCTATAATACCTAAAGCATTTCCTTTAGAGATGATTAAGATAATTGGCTTCTCTGTATCATATAAAGTATGGTTAGTGTTCTAGAAAGCTAAAACGAGGACACATTTTCTATGACTTCTCAAATATATTTCATTCATGTTGGTAAAACATTCTGATATGCAGACTGAAAGATCTATTTTCAACAGCAATCTGTCAATTAACTCACCAGTCAGTTTTCTACTGCACTTTTCCACAAAATTCTAATGAACACTCAGAGGGCTAACACTCTGGGCCCGATTCCGATCTCGCTTGTAAAGCCCTCCATCCGACTCGGATCCGTAGGGCTTTACGAGCGAATCATGCACCTGGAGTCCGAGCGAGCGAGTACGATGCATTCACATGCTTACAGACTCAGGTCGCTCGGACTCCCATTGAACTCTATGGGAGCCTGTATACTGGACACTACAAAGGTCACATCGTGAAAATGGGTGGGTGGGGAAAAGCGTACACCCTGTGGCGGGCATCCCATGGTGCCCGCCACACTGTGCATGCATGGGAAGGGGGGACCCATGGGTACCCCCACACAGGTCCGAATCGGAGGGCTCCAGGTGGTGGGGGCCTGCTACGGGCCCCAAAAGCACGAATCCGGCAGCTTTTTTGAGCCGGACATACCGGATCGTGAAGGCTGTCCGAATCGTCCATCATACTTGCTCGCTTGGAATCAGACTCCATAGAACTGTACGAAGCGTCTGCGTAAGAGTCGTACGGACAGGATCGGGTTGGTTAAAGATTCGGTCGGCGCGTACGCGATCTTTGCATCGTACTTGGTCGTTTGGACCTGTGTACGAATCGGACGGGAAAAAGGGCTACGAATCGGATCCGTAAAAGCCAAATCCGATTCGCAGGCCTTCCGAGCGAGATCGGAATTGGCCCCTATGTGTTTATGATGAAATATAATATGGTCCTATATTTCCATCTAAGGGTGCTGGTGATGCTTACAAACCACTCAACCGAAAAACACACTTTAAGGCAACATTGGGTCACATTACATGGTTACTGATTATGTGTACTATAAATATATAAATGCATCAGATTTTGTTTGGGAAATCATTCGAGTGCTATTTCTTTTTGTTCTACAGAGGTCTGATGTGAACATTTAAACCACTAGGCCTTGCTCTCAGATATTAGCCCCTTTGTATATTCTTTATTTTACAGCCACGGTGATGTTTGTAGTTACCACCCTATTAAAGTTTCTAAACAATAAAAAGAGATAAAAAAGAAACATAAGGAACAGATAGAGCAAGTTTGTTTCTTTAGTTTGTGGCATCATATTTTATATTTTTTCCATTATTGAACTTACAGCTGTTTTAGCAATTTTCAGATGATTATCGATTATGGTCCAATTTTCCACTTGTAATACTGCTATTCAATTCATAGCGATTTTAATTTTGCATATTACAAATCTAGACAAGTAAGCTAGTTTCTTTTATGATTATTATCCATATGTCAGACTCATGATATTTTTTATAATAAGTGTTTTACCTTATTTTTAAGTCTGCATGATTCTTTGTTTCAAGCACCCTGGTGGGCAACATGCTTCCAATGAATTACGATAGGACATTTTTATCTTTAATGATGAGCAACCTCTTGTTTCAAATAGTTTAATTGGTTTAATAGTCATAAAATTGTCAGTTTCTTTTAGAAAGTGGACCTCATCATCTTCTTTCATAGATTTCATTCTGAATGAATGTGCAATTACAATAGCTGGACGGTTCCCAATTTGATTCTAGTATTCCAATATTCCTAACTCTACTAGCACCTCTTTTCAATCATCTCTGGCATAGAACTTCAGACTTTTCGAATCGCTATCATTTGTGTTTTCAAAATGTTCTGTTACTGCATAAGTAAGGTCTTATCACGTTATCACTTTAATTAGCTCACAGTTGTGGTGCCAAGAAAAATTTGCTATTTTAATTCTTTGATGAACTGATTTCCTGTTCCCTGCTATTTCTCAATCAGAAAGTATTTTTATTATTTTGACATTTTTGTAAGATTTACACTGGTGGCAGATAGTGAAACCCTTTTCATATTTTTGTTAGCCAGATTTTTTGTGCCCTCCTGTTTGAAGTCGCTATGCTCTAAATAGTCTTTGAGCGAGTTGTTCTTTCTATATGCTATGGGGGATTTGCTAGGCACTGCAACAGAAAAGAAAAGAATACAACCATCCCCTTGTCCCAGAGGCTTCTGTGGTTGGTGTAACCAAACTGACCTGTTCTGCCAGTATGGACATGTCTTTGCTCACTGTACAGCCGTAGACATATACTGCACGGAATTTCATCCTACTGATTGAATGTGTCTGAGCATGACAGTTGTGCTAAAATGGTAACATTTGGGCACTTTCCAACCTTTCAACACATCACCACATTCATAACAGAGCACAACAGTTGTCAGTTGACACTTGACATTTTGTACATGACAAACAAAGTGCCACACACAGGAATCACTAGGCCCTTTTCTACCAACAGTAACTGCTGAATATTCTGCAACTCCAACAACAACCAACAAAGGATCACCATCATTTTCATTTGCTTTTTTTCACTTCTTCTCGCACATCAGGCAGCATCATTTTGTGCAATGCAATGCAACAGATTTCAGGCTCCATCATTGGCCTACTTGGCTGCTTCTATGAATGCTTTAAAGCAATGACTTGTTTTAGACGCTTTACTTCATATTGGGAGCTAATTTTGACTGAATTACTTGAGTACGACTCGGCAAGTTACATAATTAAGAAAACATCAAATAAGGACTCGATACAAAAATAAATGCATGCTCGCTCCCCTGGCAGTCATAGGCGGAACGCAACAGAGAATTGATTAAGACAATTGAAAACTTCACAAATGTCTTTTGTGTAAAAAACCCAAAATGGACTCAATCGCAAGTGGATGTGTTAGTGAGGTCAAAGTCGCCTCTTTTTAATTTTACACTATTGTTGTTTACATAATCTTCTTCAATTTTTCTTAAACTTTACTCAGGATTTTTAAAAAAAAATTATTTTACAGTTTTGTTGGTGTTCTTTCATCAAAAAAGAAAAAAGCATAAGACATCAAAAATGAAAATATAAAATGCATATCGAATAGAAAATCTGCTGTACAAAACTGGTTCTTTCAGAAATATTAGTATGTACACCAGAACAAAAGAATTACTTATCAATATACTTTTTAACCCATAGAATCCAAAGAATTTTACTTGAGATTTATTTGTCATCCAAGTGGTTTGATGTTTGCCATGAGATTAAAAAAGTTCAAATTGTTTACCTGACAGGATCTTTATTTCATTTTATATGATTACCCGTGCTCTGCAAAGTTACAGTATTCCCCTTACATTTCACTTGTTGGAACCCTGAACATTTTCTTCTTAGGTTTAAATTTGTTTTTATTGTTACAGCTTTCTGCGCAACCAAACAGTGAACCTGCCTTATTGGAAGGTAGGTTTCTCATCAAATCACAATCGTAAAGTGTACCTTTTAAAAAATAACCCATACCCCAACCCTGCATCCCTCTCCGGGTACCAGTAGCAATATGGAAATACAGAAAAGAAGCTGTCAGACAAGTGTCACTCAGAAGGGGCCTCTTTATCTTTTGTAGGAGCAGGATCTGTAAGACGCAGTAACAGCAAATAGTGGGGGCAGGTCAATTCCCTAAATTCCTGGGACAGGAGGGCTACGAATGGTTGCCAGAGGGTTCTATACGTGTCGCCCTAGGAAGAGAGAGCAAGGGTCAGCTTCTCCATTCCCAGAAAGAACCAGAGGCACTGAAGCCACCCCAGGTGTGTTGGTATTGTGGCGGTGCCCCAGAGTGCTAGGATGGTCTGATGGGCCGCTCTCAGGTCTATACTATTGTGACACCCCCCTGTGTGTTGTGAGTATGTATGTGAGGGCTTTGGGGAGTCCTAGCAAGGTAAATGAAGGGAACCTGGGGAGTTGGGTGTGGAAGTGAGTGTCAATGCCATCCAGCACAGCATCACAGAATGAAGTCACCTTTGGACATTCCCAGAGGATGTAAGTAAGGGTGCCCTTAGTCCTGCACTGTCGCCAGCAACACTCGTCACGGGTCGGGTTGCCCCTGTGGAGTCTGACAGGGGTCAAATACCAGTAGGTGGTGATCTTTACGGCTGTTTCAATGGTAGATGCATTGTATGCAGTGTGCCGCATTCTATAAAAGATGTCCTGTTATTCTTTATTAATGAGCTGCCTTCCTAACTTCGCCTCCCAGCATTGTTGGGTGGGGGATTTGTCCTCAGCCCTCACTGGTAGAAGCAGAGTGTATAATTCTGTGATAAGACGTTTATCTGACCTCTTGGCAAGAAGCCATTTTTCGTATTGTGTTAGTGGCCTCTGGGCTCCCCTCCTAACTGATAGGTGTAAAATCCAGTGTCTGATCTGAAAGTAACGGAACTGTTCATCTTCAGGGACAGAATAGTCAATTTTTAGGGTGTCGAAGGGAATGGGACCATCTTGATCAAAGAAATGCCCCACTGCCCGACAGCCGACCTCGTGCCAGACTCAAAAAGTGGGCTCCAGGCCCAGCGTGAAGGCCGGGTTGTCCACCACCGACATCAGGGGGAGGGGAAAGTGGTTAGGATCCCCTTGATGGTGCGAGCGCCCCACACTTTCAGTGGGATCTTGTGATTGGGGATATGTAGAGACTGGGGTCTCTATGTATGAGATGAAGAAACAGGACTCTCCCCAGTGAGGTCCCCGCGAGAGCCAGATCCATAAACAGTCATGGTTTTTCTGACTCTGCCCTTGGCTACTCGACCAGATAGTGCAGCTGGGCCGCTTGATAGTAATGAAGTAGGCGCGGCACTCCTAGCCCTTCTTCAGCCGGTGGGCACCAGCTCAGTTCCTTATGCATTCGGGGGCATTTGCCTGCCCGGGTAAAGGGATGTAGCAAGGCCTGTAGGGCGGGAATTGTGCCTGTCGGAGTGGTCAGAGGAAGGATCTGGAAGAGGAAGGGTAATTTGGGAGGATTGTTATCTTCAAAGCCGCAATGCGACCTAGCAAAGTCAGCGGATAGTGTCACCATCGATCCAGGTCCGCCCGCACTTGCTTCACTAAATCTGAGTAGTTAAGGATTTTTGATTTCTCTGGTGTCGAGGCCAACTGCACTCCTAGATAGGGGATGGAGTCCTTTGCCCAATGTAGTGGGTAAGCCTGGTTTAAAGAAGCCAGCATGGCGGGCGAGACCGAGAGACCAGGGCCTGTGACTTGTGGAGATTCATACGAAACACTGATGCCACCCCAAACATTCTCTGCTCCTCTTGGAAATGAGGTACAGTCTCTCAGGGGTCGACTAGCATCACCATGACATCGTCTACATATAAACTGATCAGATGTTCCTCCCCACCAAAGGGAACTCCACTGATTCGGGGATGGTTCCCGACTCTCTGCACAAATGGCTCCATATAGAGCGCAAAGAGGTGGGGTGAGAAGGGGCAACCCTGCTGCGTGCCCCTACGTATCGGAAAGTGCCCAGAGTTTTGCACATTAACTCACTCCAAGGTGCTCGGGGTTCCGCAATTGCTTAGGACCCAAGTGCGGAATCGCTCCCCCATGCCAAAGTGGGCCAGTGTCGCTTCCAGATAGGGCCAGTAGACACAGTTGAATGCTTTCTCGGCATTGTCCGATAGCAGCATAGTTTCGCTCTTGACGCGGTTTGCTTTGTCTATGACGTGGAGGAGTCGTTTTGTGTTATTGGTCACTGTCTCTGCGGGATAAAGCATGCCTGATCAGGAGCTATGAGACCCTGCAGGAAGGGGTTGAGTTGGGCTGTCAAAACACCAGTAAACAGTTTTGCATCTACATTCAATTGCGAAATGGGGCGATACTTCGCACAGTCGGCTGTCTTTTCCGGGCTTAGGAATGACGTCGATAGTCACCTCTTGCATCGAGGGTGGGAGAGTGGCCACATTCGAAATTGAATTGAAAAGCCTCGCAAGGACGGTGGTTAGTTCAGGGTAGGAGATTTTATAGAAGCCCATAGGGAAACCATCAGGCCTGGGGACTTAAGAGGTTTCTGTCTGGATATGACAGCTATGACCTCCTCTATGTGTATCAGACAATCAGGTGAGGCTGCTTGCGCTTCAGTCAGCTGAGTTGTAGTCGTGGTGTGGAGGCAGTGGGTCGGGTTCTTAGAGGGGGAGGGATGGCTCCAAATATAGTGTATTGTAAAATTCTCTGAACTGGGGTGATATCAGGCCATCCCCTTCAACTGGCGCTCCTTCTGTGGACAGCAGGGAATCAACCCTTGTGGACTGTCTCTGGGCTCTGAACTTTTTAGCTAGGAGCCTCCCGCATTTGTCCCCCCCCCACATAGAAGGAATGCTTTAGTCTAAGGAGGGAGTATTCAGCCCTATCTAAGTCCAACCCCGTCAACTGTTTCCTGACCATTTCTAGCTTGCGCCAAACCCTCAGAGCCCCTGTGCGGTGATGGATGTGTTCAAGTTTGCGCACCTATCTCTGGAGTTCTGCCCGCTTGGCCTTCAGCAGCTTCTTCTCCACCACCGAAAGCGCTATAAACTCGCTCCTAATAACTGCCTTCAGTGCATCCCAGAGTATGGGCACGGGCATGTCAGGGTTATCGTTAAGGTAGTCAATGATGGCCCTCCTGATCTGTCCCACCACCTCCGATCTCTGAAGCAGGGTCTCCCTAAATCTCCATTGCCAAGGAGCGTCTCCCAGCATTGGGGTATGCAACTCAAGAAGGAGTGCTGAGTGGTCAGAGAGAGATCGCGGCTCAATCTCCACTGACATAACCAGCCGCTGGAGTTTGCTGGAGCCCAGAAAATAATCTAAGTGGACGTAGGACTTGTGCTCATGTGAGTAGAAAGTGTAATCGTGGATATGGGGATGGTATTCCCTCCACAAGTCTAACAGACCCATCTCCCATAGCCAGGCCAAGCTCTCTTCTGTGAGTGCCCCTGCACCTCCCTCCCTGTGGGCCGAGCGATCCATGTCATTATTAAATACCAGATTAAAGTCGCCCCCTATTAAGACTAGTTGGTCCTGCGACGTGAGGATATCTGCTATGGCCACCCGTAGGAAGCGTTACTGGCTGTTGTTAGGGGCCTAAAGGGAGTGCTTAGCTGTACATGATAAACCAATAGGTGCCTTCTAAATTCCATTAGTTTGTGTCTAACCGTCCACCGAAAGTTACGCAAGACTAGAATGGCCACCCCTGCCGCCTTCCGACCCATCGCCGAAAATAATTGATGGGGGAATGCCCTGGATTTTAGCCTGCCCCTCAGGTGGTGTCTTGTGTTGCCGAGTCCCACACAAGACTCTCCGGACATGCTGGTCTTTCAGAGGTAATCGTGGCTTGGTCGGGCCTCATGAGCCCCGTACCACAAATTTTCTTCTTCCAGCAGGGGCGCTGTCTGATCCCAGGGCCCGCCACAGCAGCATTGAGGGAGGGGCCACCAGGAACATTGATCCACAGCAAGTTGCAGGCCGCCCTGATGAAACGGATTTGATGGAGTTTCCCCTCCCGCGTGAAGATAAAGCGAAAGGGATGGCCCCAGAAATTTGCAATGTTCTTATTGGGAAGAAAGGTTGTCACCAGGTGGAACTCTCGTCTTTTCTGCAGTGTGATTGTCGAGAGGTCCTGAAACAACTGAAGTGGGTGGCCGCGGAATTGCACTGGGTTGATGTCCCTGGCCCTACGTAGGATCCGTTCCTTCAGGGGGAAGCTTTGAACGCACACCAAGATGTCCGGAGGTGGCATGTTTGCGGATCTAGAGGGACCCATTCTATGGACTCTGTCCAGCCAGATGTCCCCCACCTGTGTATCCCCTAGGATGTGGGCAAAGAGGGCCATTACGTATTCCTGTATGTCCTCTGCCTCCACAGCCCTGGAGGCCCCTCTTATTCTGATATTGTTGAATCACAACCTATTTTCAAGGTTTTCCGCATGGGCCTGGAGATCAATCTGCTGGTCTGTGAGTCGAATGAGTTCTTGCCGGAGCTGTTCGATGTCTTCATCTCTGGCTATTTTGTGATTTTCCAGGGTGTGCACTCTATCTGCGATCTCTGACACCTCTTTTCGGACTACTTGTAGCTCCTGCACCAAATCCCTCTTGATCGTATGCAAATCTTCCCTGAGGGAAGAGAATAGCATCTCCAGGTAGGAACGGGTGACTGGGGCCTCACCTCCGACATCCCCAGGGGACGGAGGCTCGATCAAGGAGCCGGGACGCTAGCATGTTCTTAAGGGAGCAGTCCATTTTTGTGTGTGGTGTTCCCATTGCGCCCCTGCACCCCAAAGGCCGTGGGCCATCGTACAACACTGAAGCCGAGGGCGAACGCAGTCTTTAAGCACTCGGTGCCGTAGGTCAGGGCGGGGCTCCACCTTCCCCCGGGGGCTACAGCAATGAACAGGGAGAGGGGGGCGCAGCTCACGAAGCCCTCAGCGGAGTGCAGGAGGAGCCACTCATGCCTCCCTGTTTAGGGTGCGTCCTCCAGGCCCCTCTGAGCACCCCCTCTCATCCCGAGCCTTTCGCTAGCACGGCTTCCAGGCTCACGGGAGCGCCACCCAGCCAGACAAGTCCCCTCCACAGGCAGCGAGGGCAGAGATTCAGTGCTGGCATATCTGGACCAGGCGTCCACAGCGGGGCTTAGGGCCCTTGATCAGCATCAGCAATCAGTGTCTCGGGTGGCCAAGACCGCTCCCTTAAAGGTATGACTCCTTTAGGCCTTTTAGGGCTGTCTCTTTAGTAGGGGGGTCTGTGCCCGCTTTGAGTCCAGGCTGGCCCACGGGGCAGAAGAGAAGGCCCCCAGGGCACTCTGCAGATTCTGTGACCCCCCTACTCTGCAGCTCACTCACCACGATCTTTGAGGCTGTGTCAGGGCAGGGCCACTCTCAGGCACTCCGGTGCACTCCTGTGCTGGTTTCGCTGGGCCCGCACCCCGTCTCCAGCCCACCTCTGCAGGCCTCAGGGTGAGTAGGTCCGCCACAGTGTCGTCTCCGGGGATGCCCCAAAGCCGCAGGTGTCCAGGCCACTCTGGCCCATGTAGGGAAGAGAGGGCAGACCCCAGTTCAGTCGCCGCCCTTGGGCCCCTCTCTGATGCAACCCACCAGCACCGCCGAAGCCGCGGTGTGCAACCGCTCCCTCCGCCGCTTCTACGTCTGCGGCTCTCAAGGCCTCAGGGCCAGCGGGTCCCTCCCGGCATGGCAGTTGGGCAGCTCCGCTGTAGCCACCTCTCTGTCTGTTTGGGGCACCGTTAAGCAGGGGAGACTATCCCCAAGGCTGGCCACCCTCCGCGGGCCGCTCATCTCCGAAGTCTGGCCTGCGCTGCCCGATCCGCGGCCTGCGGTATCACTCAATGCCGCTGCTCTCCATGCAGCCCAGGCCAGCGGCTCCGATTCGCGGCAGGTCGCTCTAGTGGGCCATCTCTTCCGGGGGTCCATGAACCCCCGCCAGCCCACCTAGATCCCCTCTCAGCACCCCCAGGACCCAGCTCAGCACTCGTATGGGCTTGGGCGCCGAGGCAGTGGGCTAATTTGCCGGGACCAGAGCGGAGGGACCCCAAAGCGTGTCCTTTCACTCCGCCATCTTGGCCCAACATTTTCTTCTTAGAAGCGGTAATAATGTGGTCACTTGGAGTTGAACTTTCTTGCCCCTGCTTTGAGATAAGGCGGGTGGTGTTTGCTTTGCTAACCTCTCGGAGGAGGTTTTGTTTTTAACCACTGAATCCTGGTGGGGCAAGCGTTATAAATAAGGAGTAACCTAAGTGTAATGAAAGTCCATTTTCTAGAATTGGGGTTGCCAACTTCATTGATTTTTCTTTGGAGACATTTTATGGGAAAGGTGTCTGGACAGAAAATAATCTGTGCATCGTGTTGTTCTCACCTGGGGCTGGAGTTACATACACTCTGTCACAGATATTCCTTCGTAATAACACAGGGACTTTTAGTCAGTTGCCCTGCTACCATAGTAGGGCCACAGCAGCTAGTGTGACTCATGCAGGGAATATCCTAACCCACTCCTAAAAATTGGGGGACCAGTAGCCTTTTATAATACCAAATAAATGTCTGAGAATCAATATAAAGATATCTGAAGGAAGAAACTACAATTGCCGTTTTTCATTAATTTGATGTTTAACACCATTGTACATGTGAGTGGGAGAATGAACCAGTGAGAGTGAGTGAGTGGACAGTGAGACCTTTATTAACAGCTATACATCAGTGTGAAGCACCTCTTTTACTGTTTTACATTGATGATTATCAGACATAGATTGACCGAGGGCCAGATTTGCTAAGGGCTTGCGTTCCCTTGCTTCATGCAAGGTGATTCACGGCAACACAAGTTCTTAAGTGGGATTTACTAAGCCACGCAAAGCCACCTTGGTGGCTCTGGTGGTTTAGTAAATCTAATGTAACGCAAGGCAGCAGCAGTGAGGGGCTCAGTAAGTAGAGTATGGGTGTTCCCATGAGTCCACCCAGGGATTTTGGCACATTCCCAGATTTACAAAGAGTTGTAAATCTAGGAATATGTCAAAATGGTATGCCTCCGTGACCCAGGAATAGGTTTCCCTTCCTACACAAAAACAATTCTGCCTGTAACACAAGCACCCTTGCACCTGCTTTGGCGCTTGGCAGCACACAGTGTGCCAGCCCATGGAGGCAGCAGAAATGAGCCATATCTTTGAAAATACGGCGCATTTCTGAGGGCTCCCTTTCATGCAATGCAGCGCAACACGTTGCCCTGCTGCGCTGTGTTGCGTGAAGTGTTAGTAAATCGGGCAATGAGTTTCTAAATCGAGTGTTTTATGTTGTTTGCTACAAACATTGGCATCACCTGGTAGTTTGATTTCCACGGAGAAGACCACATATTCTAAAAGATATAAATTCCATGAAGTTTACAAATCACTGACTGGGGTTTCCTGAAGAGCAACAGGTTGTTGTACGGGGTTCTATTTTTTTGGAGGTACAAGAAAGCTTTATCGTGAAGTCATAAGTCCATCAGTGGATGCATGTTCAATTTAACTCTCGGTCCTAACAAAAGCAAATGGCAAGTTCAATGAGCTCTGCCGACACAGTACCTAATTTGCAAATACATTTGTGCACCTTCCTTGAACTTAGGTGCAAGAACAGCTTGTTTTAGAAGTGTACACAATGTATTCACACATAAATTGACATCATTGTGGCTCACTTTTGAGGGTGAGAAAATGTACTTACAGAAGTGTGAATTGGGCATTGCCTGGTAAAGTACAAATCTCGGAATTAGTGAGAAATCACACAACCTTTCCCATCCTGGAAACAATCAGAGATTTTTTCCTGTCAAGCACAAGAATAAGTTGCTATCCAGCATTGGAATGGAAAGGAAAAATCTTGAAAATTTGTCTAGAGAAAGAAGTTTCTCAGCTGGAAAAATATTTTCTCCAAGGATAATAAAGAGCTACATTTTCGCAAGTGCAGGGGCACCTTTACTATGCATTTACACAACATTGAAGATACTCAGATCCTTTCTTCCATTGATTCAGATAATGACCAATACACAATGCCCAAAATGCTATTGCACTTGTGTATTATGCACATTATAGATTATGACAGTGGACTCATTAACCACCTCTACATAATGGAATTAACATAGACATATTTTACACGTTGAAACTTAAAAACGTAAAAGAACTGTCGAAATTAGACAACAGTTTGACCTTAAAAACATTATTCATATCTTGTAGAACACAAGCAGAAAGATGGGCTATGATGAATTCCTATAGGACCTATCACTGATAATACAAGGAGTAGACAACGGGGGCGACATTGTCATTATGAACCATGTAGATTACAACAAAGAAATGCACCACCAGCTTCTAGATGACAACTGCTATGAAATGGTTCCTCATAACCCAATGTGCAGGTCAGTTTAACTCTCAAGTCAAAAGTGGAAATGTTTAGAGATAAAGGCCTATTGGAATACATTAAAACACATTTTTAAATGTTGCCATCCCTATATCTTCCTGTATTTAATTCTAGCTCAAGATAAATAAGGTGGCAGTAATTTCCCTTTGGGCCACCTGACAGTATGAGGAATAAGGTAGTCCCTGGAGAACATTTCACAGTTTACAGGTACATATTTGATAATGTATGTAACTAACTTACCTTCTTTTGTGCAAAATACCAAGCCCCTACTGAACAGATTTATTGACTTTACTTGGGAACAAGGCATGCATTTTGCTCTCTATACACCATGTAGTGTAGTTCCTATTTCCCTGATAGATTCTGCGCATTGGAATAACATACACTATAGGCTTGGCATAGGACTGAGGTCGGTATGCCCCTATCGCGTATATTAAACTTAATTACTGTGTACCAGCTAGCTCAGAGGCCACTAGAAACTTCTTGACAACAAGAAGGGAATAGCTTCTGGCAACCACATAACATAAAACCCTGATCCCTCAGGATCGTGGAAACAATATACTACTTTTCATTCAGTCACTCATCTCAGAGAAGTACATAGAAGAAACATTTGGGTGTGTTTACAATAAAATTTATTGCACAGTTGTTATTCTAGTACTGGTAATATGTGCTGCAACAACTGTTGGACAGTAGCAGAGAAATATGGCCAGCAGTGCAGTTAAATAAAAATGCATGGTACAGTTTTACCATTGTGCAATAGTAATGAACACATACATGAAATGCAGAATGCATTTAAGATAAAGCCTATACCCCTATGATGCCTAACTAGATGTACCTAAGTGTACCTAGCATGTGTGTAGGTCTTAGAGAGCCAAAAATCCCCCTAGGAATTAGTCTAACCCCATTACCTTAGTGGGACTTCATCCTGATGTTGAGCTGGACATGGATGGGTGGATGGACCTCTGCCAGCTGGAGCTGTGGCATGACGCAGGTTGCAGCGTCTCAGGTCAGAGTGTCGGCATGGAAGTCTCGGTCCCCTCTGGTTTGCTTGGGCAAAGGGAGGTATATTTATACCTGATAGGTGCCTTGGAATGTTAATATTGACGTAAAGTCGGTCAGAGGAAGACGTCAGGAATGAACCCTTAGGGAATAGTGGTTCATGCATATTTAATGAGTTCTTGGAGAAATCAATAATCCTGTGCTAGGGAAAATCCCAAGAGCTTAAGGGTCTGTTTCTAAGAACTCGTTGTGACGTAGGTTAGTCACTGTTAGACATAGAGATGACGTATTTAGGATGGACCGTCTTCTGCACCCAGAACACACGTCAGATAAGGGACAGCCTCTGTTGCTCGTTATTTGTGAAGGGAGGGCTAATGTAGGTGAAAGGGCCTGCCTGTCTTTGTGGCACGAAGAATTTGTGCCTCTGAAACGGCGCACCTATGTTAGGGCCTCAATCCAGCACATAACAACCAGTAGTCTTACTGAATTTGATCTAACAGCATACAATATTTTTTAAACCCAAGAGCAGCAACACTTTAGAAACACATCTACTGTTGGTGATGATAGAATTCACACTCAAAAGTAACTTCTTTCTTTTAGAGAATACCTAGAATAAAGCAAAAAAAGGGTGTTGCTATGGGATCCAGATTCACTCATTCATATGAAAATGTATTTATGTGGTGTGTTGAGGGTACATATGTTGGGTAATTCACTAGTTCTACACTGAGAGATTATGTGCTGTACGGGGGTCAGGACCTTGATGATATTTTAGTTATTTGAAATGACTCCAGAGCAAACCTCACAGAATTTATAGATTACCTCACTTCATAATGAAGTGGTACTGAGAATTCCTAGAGTGCTCATAGCTTACCAGAATTTACAGTCATGCAGGTGGCCTTCTCCTTTTGCAGCCCGACGGCGTGAGGGTGAGTGCCACAGTCAGCACTCACTTGGCCGCTCTTACAGCAGAGACCATACCAGCATGTCTGTGTTTGGAGTAACATGGATGTGTGTTCCGTAAATTCTATGAAATCTTGGGCGGGAAGTGCAGCAGCAGAGATGGGCATTGAAGTGAGTGATGAAGGATTTCAAACTTTAGCTGCTTCTTCGTATTCCTAACGGAAGACTTGATTTTCAGGAAAGAGTTGTGGACAAGCCATATTATTTGCCCATTCCAATATGATAGTGTCTCCTCTGAAACCTATCCAAAATTCGCAATCCACGATGGAAGAAGCCTTTTTCCTGTGAGGTCAGTTCCTGTTTAATTCACATATAAGGAGACATCTCCAAGTGATAGATGCTCTGAAATGCATTTGTTCCCTAATTCTATTGCATTGCATCCATTGCAAATGTTTGTTCCTGATTTTTTGATCCATTGTAGATGGAGATTCTGCTGCCATTCTTCTGAAGTGTCCTTGTTTGGCTCTTCCTTTGTCTTGCTATTCATCTGTAGATTAATCTTTATCTACAATCAAGAGTTGCAAGATTCTCAAGTACTTTTTTACCATTTGCGCTTTTTTCCTTACTATTAGGGACCTTCTTAAGGAGACATGTGTCACCTCTCACATTTAAGTGCAGGGCGGTGCTGTGGCTTCTGTGATTAGGGGCCCTTTCCTTTGGCAATCTAGGAGTTTAAACAGGTCTTCTCAGCATAGAGTCCTTGACACTCCAACCCTTACAATCTGCAGTTTACTATAAGCTGTGACAAAGTGGGAATTGTTAAATGGATATTTCATAGTACATTAAGGATGAATGTTGACTTATCTCACATCTTGACGTTCAGAAAGTGTACACATCAAATGCTTTCCCGACAACTTTTTGTTGAGTCTGGTTACGCTCCTCATGATTCTGTTTCCTCAATCCTGCCTCACCTACTGGTATACACCTGGTATACTTGTCACACGCTTCCCCGGCTGATTTTCAGTAAGTATTTACCTATATACTACTATACCCTCACTACTTTGGTATGTTTTTTTTAATGTTCAGAAGGCATGCAGGCACACCCTTGCCTTACAGCTTGATGGCGAGCCAATTTTACCTATTTTGATAAAGCTATACTCATAACTACCCAACTTTCTGTCATTATATCACATTCACCTATTGTTCATTGTGTTTTGTACCACCTCCAATGTCTTATGGGTATCATATTGGGAAGACGTTTTTCACTGTTATTTCCACAGGCACTAAGGTTTGTTACCATAGACTGGCCATACAGACACACCTATTTAGATGAATTTAGATCATTTCAATGGCCTCCTCTTCAAGGCAGGGTGTATTTTTCTATTTAATTCAGGGCGAGTCACTTACTTTGTTCTAATCTCCAGTGGTCTTCTTCTAAAGGTCTCTGGTCACGATGTCACTTCAGCTACACTCGCTAGGCCCTCATTTCTGTTTTCATGCCTTTATTATGTCTTGCTAGGTCTCAAGACAAAAAAGACAATGACTCTTTTGTGCTACATGAACACCAGCTAGACGTAGAAGATTGTTCTTGATTTTGACCCAAACATTTAACAACAACCTATTATTGCTACTTAATTATTGATATGGGTGTTTTTCTGTCACAATTTACCATCCTTTCTTATCTTTAAATGGATTTTTGGTCTTTCATGGCTACAAACTGAAATTTTGGCATGGTGACTCTCTCCTTTCTTTCCACCTGGCTTAGTTGCTACTTAGATGGCTTATTTGGTGCTCTCCTGTGGTGTCGCTTGTAGGTTTGATAGGTTAAGAATATAATTGGTACACATTTTTTTATTTGGATGTCATTCAAAGACTATCACACGGCTTTACTACTGGAATTTATTTAAATACATTTGTTTGGTATGCTCAAAACATTCTTTTAAATTCTTAGATGTCTTTAGCAGAATGGTATTTATACTATTAATTTTGGAAGTGTCTATTTACCTGGCAGCACCAAATAGTTCAAAATCTCTGCTATTTACTCAGCGGCTGGAAAAATAGTACATAACCTCTGTTATTTAGCTAGCCACAGACTAAATAGTAGAGATGATGTAACGTTTGACCAGCAGCCAGATAAATAGTGTGAAGGAGGTCTTTATTTAGCTGCCCATAAAGAGAACAAGCATTTGCAATGCAATAGGTCTTGCATTTGCAAAAGTTTGAGCTATTGGCATTGTAAATGACAAACCTTTTATTTATGTGTTGGTTTTGAAAACAGATAAATAAATGGCATTGTGATTTACAATGCCAATAACTTAAACTCTCGCAAATGCGACACCTAAGCATTTGCAATGCAATAGGTCTCGCATTTCGCGAGTTTGATCTATTGGCATTGTAAATGACAATTCCTTTTATTTATGTTTTGGTTTTTAAAACATAAATAAAAGGCATTGTCATTTACAATGCCAATAGCTTAAACTTGCGTAAATGCGAGACCTATTGCATTGCAAATGATTTTTTTGAAGGTGCCGCAAAGCTACCAAATGGGCCAAATGCGCTGGCGGCTTCTCGCCGCATGGAGCCCAGAGCGCTGCGAGAGTTTATTGCAACTACACGGGACGTTGTCACGATCAGAGATAAGGTGTGTGTGGGGGGGGGGGGGGCATAGCAAAGGGGTGTTCACATGAGCTACTTGGGTCCCCTGCACAGTTTATATTTTTTTAGGCATGGGGAGGTTTCCACAGTATGCCCAGATGAGAAGTGAGCGCATTGTATGTTCACAGTCTGTTGTCGCCGCACTTAAAGACGGGAGGGGTCACTGTTCACACCAAGCCCGAGAAACACAAGGACCGACCAGAGTATGTTTGCTCATAGCGCATATTACATTGCAGCAGCCTTTTACTTCTCCTCCTGTGAACTGGTTAATGTAAACGCTAATGCAAAAGACCAAGGAGAGAAATTTCTTTTGGCACTTGGCTCTACCTTTGTTTAATCTTCTACATTTGGTGGATGGAAAATGGACCTCTAAATACGTTTTACTGAAATACAAGTTCTAACATTCTTCAAAATAAAATTCATGTTCGTATATTTTAATGTAGTATCAGGTTTCTCTATTCAAGCGTAGTGTCAGGGAGCTTAACAGTCATAAGATATACATGCAGAGAATAAAATAAGAAACAACCATTGCCAAAGTCAATAGACCATGCTATTTTAAAGATGATATCTGCATGCCCTATAAAAACTGCAGTGAGTACTTTCCAGCAGACATAGGATTCAGTTAGGCCATTACACATCCACGTGCTCTTTAAAAAAACATAGCGAGAACTATTTGCTATGCCAGTACTTGTATTTCTTGAAACATCCCATTTATGCTTGGGATCAGAGGGCTCAATAGCAGAGTATGTTAGTGGTTGGTCTATTGTCGAGGGTAGTGTATGCATTAGTATGGCAACTGAGATCACTTTTTGGTTTGTGATGGTACACAGTGTGCGGGGATTCATGAGGCCAAGGACAAGTATTTTGTGTGTTGGTGGGTACGGTGTGCATGGGGTGAGAGTAGGGAGCGTGAGTGAGCATGGGGTAGGTGTGTATGTGCTGTGTGCAAGGGTTGGGGCGCAGTTTGTAGGCACAGAGTGTGACTTTGAATGGGGGCATGGTTTGTGCTCGTGGGCACAGCGATGAGTGTCTGCATTGCCAGGAGGCATATGCTCTGTGGCAGGCACTCTCTATCGTTGAGGCACTGTGGCACAAGGATTCTGCACCCCCGGAACTCACCGGACTCCTCGTCCTTCTTGTCCCCTTTCTTCAGCATGGTGCCGCCCGCCCCTGGCCTGACCTTAGGCGCTCTGTGATCGTACGGTGCTCCCCTCGGGGTCAGAGACAGGCGGCCAGGGATGCTAGCTCTACTCAGGGTCCGGCAAGCGCTTCCTGTTACCACCACTTCCTGCCAGCCTGTCACTGAGACACATCACCCCATACAACACGATAGCACGCATGCGCAGCAGCGCCAGCCGCGGGAAGTCAGTTATTGCATGGGGATAAAAAAAGAGACGCGCTGCAGTCCGTTTAACAGGGTGAAAGGTCTGACGTCAGGAACAGTCAGCACAAGTTACGGGACGCGCTGCAATCCGTTAAACAGGGTGAAAGGTGTGACGTCAGGAACAGAGTCAGCACAAGTTATGGGAATATGGGGTTTAAGTAACGGCTTCGATGCCGTCGGGTCGAGTTCCCGCTGTAGTACGAAACTGGTAAAAAAAAAACACTTCTTTAAAAACAAGAAACACGCTGCACAGGTGGGCACACACACGGCCCCGTGTCCCCCGGGAGTCTCCCTCGCATGGCGCTGCCTCACTGCTGCTGCAGCGGGGAGGAGGGACAATGACGTCCGCATGAAGGCAGCGTGATCCCTAATCGATGCCCTATCAAAGAGCCCTTGGGACAGTGAGTCTACAGCGTGTCTTGCTCACGCTGCCTGCACGCGCCAGTAGGCTCTCTGATTGGTTGACAAGGTCCACCAATCACAATGCTGATTTGCTAGTCGCCAACCAATCAGAGAGCCGTCTGGCACGTGCAGGCAGCGGGAGCAAGACACGCCGTAGACTCGCTGTCCCAAGGGCGTGTCGAAAAAAGCCACAGGGCGGTAACAAAAACCGCTGCACACCAATGACAAGGCAGAGTTTTTGACGTTGCCAAATAGAAAGCATGGGCGGGAGCAAAAGTCCTTCTCCTAAAATCCCCCTACCCCAATAAATCTCGCTACGCGAGCAGTTCATGCGCGCTGCAACGTAGGCGAGACCTCAAAAGGGACTTCAGGCAATGGTAGTGCGGTGACCATCTTATAATGGGGATGCAACATGTGTGAAGCATTTCAAAGTAAGTGCATATACACATTTTCAATCGTTTGTTAAAAGGTAAGTGCATGAATTAAGCTAAGCTGTTTACAGATGAAAAAAACATAACAGTTTGAATAAAAACATTTATGTTATTTTAACATTCAAATAAGACATGTAGAAATCAAACAGAAGGTTCAGGATAAGGCACACAGATATTTTGTGCCCCAGTCAGGTAGTATTTGGCTGTCAGCAAAGAATACTGAGTAGGGTTTTAAAGCATGCTGTTCATTCATCAGAATACATTATCTTTTAATATTCATGGTGCTTCTTTTGATTGTTTTATGAAGGCAGGGGTCTTTTTAGGCTTCTGATGGAAGGCCTTGTGCTAGCTTTAGGCTTCTGTGTAAGGAAGATTGTGCTTGCTTAGTATTTCAAATCTGGAAACACAGCAGTAGCCAGCAGCAAACAGAAAGAAGGACACATACAGTAGGTAATTGGTGTTTGGGAGCACAGTGCTTTGAGGCGCTTGCAGAAGGTAAATTGAATGAGACACTGTAATGGGGCTTCTGTGGAATGGGGAAATGAAAGCAGGAGACAGGTAAGTAATGCATGTGGGTAATTCACAGGAGGAGTTGACTCTGCTGCTTGTGAATAAATACACGTTTTCATTCTATTTACCCAGAAGAGTTTGTTTAGGGCAATGATGCTTATTAGTCCCATGTGATAAGTGGCCCCTTCAGCCACACTGACATTTTAGTCACCTGCACAATGCATCTTGGGAATGTTAGTTTTGATTTTTAACATGTTAAGCAGTGTTTTAGAGGGCAAGATCCTATCTCTACTGGACCCTCATTCCAGTACTTAACAATCCTGTCTCAGAAAAAGAAATTTAGAAGCCAAAAAATAAAAATTACAAATCTGTGTGACAGGCTTGGAGGCTGTACCTGACTAAAGTAATTGTGGAGGGGGCGCTATGAAAAGAAGCAGTAGGAGGAGGAGGATGAAAAGTAGGAAAGTAAGCGGCAAGAGGTGGTCCACTAGGAGGGCTAGGATGACCAACGCCACAAGGACCAGGACAAGAAGAACCAGGCCAAGGGAAACCTAATCTATGAGGACCATGGTTACCACAGCAAACGACAAAGACTAAGAGTGCCAAGACACGAGAAGCAAGATAGACCAGCACATGTGGCTCCAGGGCTAGGAGGTTGACAGGGAGGAGAACCAGGGCAAGGTGACTAGGAACAAGAGGACCACAAAGGAACAAGGCCAAATGGGCCAAGAATGGGAGAACCAGGAAAAGCCATGATGGCCAAAAGGCAAAGTTTATGATAAGCGCAAACGGACAAGAAGGACCAGGGTGACCAGGACCAAGGAGACCAAGACTAAGATAGTAGGTGGGTCAGGTTCAGGAGAACTAGGTTCAGGAGAACCCAAACTGTAAGGATTAGGACCAAGAGGATCAGGGACAATGGGCACAGAATCTTTCTCAAGAAGGACAAGGACTACGAAAAACAAGAATAGCATGACCTTGGCCAGGAGTGCCAGGTAACTGGGACCAGGGACACTAGCAGTCAGAGTCAGAAGGAAAAGTTCTAAGAGGACAAGGAAACAAAGGGCTAAGGGGATGAGGAAGATCAGGGCAAGGAGCATCAGGGCCTTGAGTACCAGGACCACGAGGGCCAGGGTGAGGAGGAAAAGGAGGATCAGGACCAGGGACATCAGGACCAGGAGGATCACTGCCTGGAAGTCCAGGCCACAGGTCTAGGAACATGATGGCCAGAAAAATGAACAACAGGGTGGCCAGGCCCAGGAGGACCAGATAAAGAAAGATTATGATGAGTTTGTGTCACTGTACAAGAACAAGCAGCAGGAAGACCAGGGCCAAGAGGATCAGGGCCAGATCCAGGAAGACAAGATCCAGGCCAATAGGACCGGAGGCCAGAATAAGCAAGTAAGACGAGGGTTTCAGTGCCAAGAATACCAAGAGGACCAGAGCCAGGAAGATCAGGACCAGAGGAAGACGTATTAGAAGGATCAGCACCAATACAACCAGGAACAAGCCTTAGACTGACAGGGGGACCATAACCATAGAATCAGGGCTTAGAGTGCCAAGTGGAGCAGAAAGACCCAGACCTGGGGGTAGCAGGACCAGAGTGAGGAAGATCAGGAGGACCAAAACAGCCAGAGCCAGGAAGACTAAAGGGACTGGACTTGAATGTCCAGGAAGACCAGACCAAAATGACAAATCTCAGAAAGACCAAAACAAAGGGAACCAGGACCAAGAGGGCCCAGACCATTGGGTACAGCACCAGAAGGACTATGAGGACAAGGCACAAGAGGATAAGGATTATCCAAAGCAGAAAGACAAGAGCTAAGAGGGCAATTGCTAAGAGGACTAGGACACAAGAGGCCAGGTAGACCGAGCCAACCAGCAGGACCAGGAACTGATGTACTGGGAATCAGTTGAGCAGGGTGAGAAAGATCAGAAGGACTTGGTTACATGAACAAGGGCCTAGAGGATCAGGAAAGAAAAGAAAGAGCTAGGGTAGGGGGGCCTGAAAGGACAGGATGGCCTGAAGGACCAGAATCAAGAGGATTGGACATACAAAGACCCAAACAAGAGGACCAGAAACAAAAGGATCAAGTCTAGTGGGCACATCACCAGGAAGGGAATGCAGACTGTGAGGACCAGGAATAGAAAGACCATTGCTAGGCAAACCAGAGTGAGAGTGAGGAAGACTAGGAGAACAGGACCTGAAGAATAAAGAGGAGATGGCCAGTTAACCAGAGCCAACAGGACAAGAGCTAAGAGGACCAGGGCAATGAGGACCAATGGCAACATAACCAAGGGGAAAAGGAAGCTCCATTCACAGAGGCTCAGAGTATCAGGACCTGGCATACCACGACAAAAAAGACCAGGATCAGGAGGAAAAGGAGGACAAGGAAGGCTAGGCTGACAGGAGCCATGATGACCAAGCAGAGCAGCTAAGAACAGCTAAGAACAGGATGACCTGAACAAGGAAAATCGGATAAAGTGCACCAGTTAGTCCAAGATGACAACGAGCAGGAGGACCAGGGCCAAGAGTATCGTGCAATGTTGGAGGAGGATCCGAAGAAATAGTCAGGTCAGGAGTAGGTGAACTGGGGCCTTTAAGACAAGCGAGCAGATGGGGGAGGATTAGGTGGACTAGAAGGATCAAAATAAGCAGGACCAGGAATGGAGCTAGGAGGACCAGAGTGGTTAGAACCGAGGGACCAGGACCTGAAGTTCCAAGTCAAGCAGGAGGACTAGGAACCGAGGTATAAGGACCAGGCTGGTGAGGATCAGGGAAACCAGGACAACCAGAGCCACTAGGACCAATGCAACCAGACATGGGTCAAAATGACCAGGCCCAGTTCAAGAGCAACTAATAAGGATTACCAGAACCATTGGAGTCAGTACCAGGTGGACCACCAGGACAAGAACCAGGGCAAAGATAATCAGGATGACTCAAACCAGGAAGACTGGGAGTGCCAGCCCAAGGAGAACCAGTACAACAGGCCTAGGTAGATAAGGACCCAACAGACCGGCATGATCAGGGTGAGTATCAGTAATACCAGGAACAGGAGGCCCAGGAAGGGCTAATACAAGGATGAGCCACGAGCAGGGCCAGGAAGCTTAGGGTCATAAAGGATTACAACTAGGATCCCTAAATTCAGAAAACCAGTACCAGGGTGACCAGAACTAGTTAGACCAGGGCCAGGATGAGACTCAGAAGAACAGGAACAGGACTAGGAGGAGGATCAGCGTCGAAATGCACAGAAGGACCTAAAAGTGAAGTAAGAAGACCAGGAATATGAGGTCATATGTATTAGGATATCCCTTGTGTAAATGGTTCTTACTCAAGCTTCTTATACTGCTAACCCCTAGAAATCCCCACCTCTTCAGCCCACGTATACAACTGCTAAGTATTTGCTGAAAAATCAGGGCATGCAAAGTGAATAAAAAGTCAGGACGGTTACACACTGACCTCTGAGTGCTGAAGACATGGGCTGATGCTGGTACAGTAGTCAGTCTCAGCGTGGATCTGAGGGCATAGGGACTGAAACTTGGCAGAAGAGTTTAAAGGTGGATGGGTGAAAATGAGTGTGGTCTGTGATGGATGGCAGAAAGGGTTTGAGAAACTCAGATGGCTGAAGTCATGAACAAATATTAATGGCTTACAAAGAGGTGAAAGGGATATGGCAATCAGCAAAGGGAAGATCAAGTTCGTATGAAGGCTCTGATGAGCAGAAGAGGGGAGGTGATGCAGGCTTCAGATAGATCATCTGATATGACCCAAAGAGGGATTCTGTGTGACCCTCAGATGTTTGTGTCCACATTCCATATGTGTTTATGTGAGGGGGGTCTATAGCAAGGGACAGATTTACTTAGAAGTCATTCAACACAAGGCAGCAAGCCAACCTCCTGTGCTGCACTGCATGACAGAGAGAGAGCAGAAATGTGCAATATCTACTACGATATGACATATTTCTGCTTCCTCTCTGTATTGGTGCACTATGTGCTGCCTAGCGCCAACACAGGCACCCTTCCACCATTGTGCAAGGGTGCCTGCATTACAAGTAGGATTGTTTTTGTCCAGCAATGGGCGCCTTCCTGCACAAATATAATCCTTTGAGGCATTTTCCTCTTTCTATGTGTACTGCAGAATGCATCAAGCATAGAAAGAGGAAATAACGAGGAGCAATACAGATATTGCTCCTAGTTACGCCTCACTTGGGATGGCATACCATTTTGATGCAATCCCAGATTTACTCACCTTAGTAAATCTGGCATTGCGTCAAAGTCCATGGGTGGATGCATGAGAACGTCCAAGCTCCACCCATAGAATGCCTTCTCACCAGAGGGTAACGCAAGCAATTTGCACTGCCTTGACTTCCTCTGGATTTACTAGGCCATGCAGAACAATGCAAAGTGGCTTTGCATGGTTTAGTAAATCCCATGGCTTGTAATTCCTTGCATCGCCTTGCGTAATGCAAGGGCAACACAAGCCCTTAGTAAATCTGCCCCTGAGTGCATAGTAGTAAGGCTCCTTGTGTGATGAAAGTCTTAGTGCATGGATCAGTGAGATTCATTTTGCATGACGTGATGGACTGTAGATACAGCTTCCCTACACAGTGGGAGTGCATTGACTGCATCCCTGTGGATAGAGGTTGGAGACCCAGAACTGAAGTGAGGGAGAATGGAGAAAAGGCTTCCCAAAACAATTCTGTGAGGTCCTTTTTTATCAAAGGGCTGCTGAGTAGTTCTTCCTGAGTGACGACATAGGGTAGACACTAGAAGTAAGAGGTAGGTCATAGGTTTCTCCTTCTAAAGGTGTCAAAGTTTCTAAGCAGGGCTGCCCTTATGCCTGTGCCTGAGGACTACTTAGAAAGGCTGATGGCAGCCAGGTGCTGAGATCTCGTGCTCGTTGTATCCTTGTTTTGGATACTTCCACTTGGAGCCAGCACTATTTCTGATGCTCCTAAAGCCATCACCTAGCTCAAAGTCTATGTCTGAACGACAGCCAGAAAATTATAGTTGAAAGAGAAACACCCCAAATCAGTTCTGAAACCTCAATAGTGGATCCACATCCCCTATCTGGAAAATGAGTATTAAAGTGGAACTGTGAAATAATCGATCAGTAGGTCACAAGAATGGAGATAACAATGTGTATCTGTTTATTCAGTGCCTTGTTTCTTACAATATTTGTAATAAAGTCAGGTAATAAAAATATCTGTGAGTTTCTTTTCTTCTGTGTCTTTGAGGCCTACTTCTTTCTCTGATGTAATGGGGAAATTCATTCATATTCCAGTGACATTCAGTTCAATTAATTATAGTCCTATTCCTTTGCTTGTGGCTTCTTGATTGAATACTTACTCTGATGGCACGACAAACTACAGGCCATCGAAGGAAGTGCTTTATACCATCTACCCTATTTAGTCTAAAACCTGGCTGTAACGGACAGGAAACAAATAATGACCCTTTCACCCTGGGAGAAAATTCCCAGCATGTGAGACCATTAGTTTTTTTTGTTTTTTAAAAACAAACTCCTGCTTTGTGAGTTTGTTTAAAAGTTTGCTAGCCGGCCATCATGTCTACCCTTCAAATGTTTTGTACATAGACTGGAACCACCATGACAGCAGTTTCTGTCAATGTAGAGAGTTGTCCTTAGAGCCAGTGGGCAACTCTATATTTGGCGGGCGGAGGCCCCTCAAGATGTCGGAGGTATTGTCCTCTGCCATCCTGATGTAGTTAACTCTGTACTCGAAACTCTAAATCAGGCCCATAGCTTTTCTTTCTTCTGTCATACGATGGAAATGAAGCGTCTCAATTATATGGTGTTGGTCATTTCATAAGGGGCCCTATGCAATTGTTTCAATTTTGATTAAATTACCCTAAATATTAGATGACTCTATGTTACTGTGATCCAATATTTCTATTTCTGGTTTTTGCTTTTACAAATCATTGTTTTCAGGTGTTTTAGTCTGGTTTGTTTAATTGAACTGAGCCAGAATTAATATTTCCCAAATGCACTGATTCACTGCAGAACATGAGGTGTTCCTCTAACATGGAGCATTTTGTTAATCCAATATCTGGCCCTTGTAGATTCCCATGGCTTTGTGAGTAAGAGTGAGTATATAGCTTTATAATAAACAGCTTTAACTGGTCTTGCAAAGGTTCTAATCATCTTTATCATTAGTCACATTTACATGTAAATGTAAAAGAGTAGGAGCATTTGTGGAGCATGAGACAGCTCCATAAAGGGAATCCCAAGTCACAATGTCTTGGCTCATGATGTAATGAGGTGGCATTTTGTGCCATGTCTATCAAAATAACTTGAAAACATTAAAAAATGTGGGACCTTTAGACTTATACGTTAGTGCCTTTATCTAAGTCAATTTTAGCACCAAGGGCCTCATGTCGCAAAACCACAAGTTTTGTGACCACATAAGTACTTAACATTATGTACAAAACCCATTTTATGAGTTAAAATGTCTTTAGGCTGGAAAAAGACTTTTGCAATTGTTTCTGAATTGCAAATAGGAGGGTTCATGAAAAGGGTTTCCCCCCTCCCCTTTCCAATTCAGAAAGGAATTTATTGATAGGATGTTACTGCAATTAGTGTTGCAAACCATTGATGAGCTAACGACCTCTGAGTTGGGGTGGTAACTAATTTGCAAAGAGGAAGGGGTCCCCTAAGAACAGGATGTTGTTAGTCTTAGGCAGCGGATAAGTGTGCTAAAAACTGATGGCCAAACAGTGCAAAATCTCAACTATTTAGACAGCGATGGGTAAATAATGAAATTATTCTGCTATTAGCATGGCTGCTAGCTGCACAGTGCAGAATCTCTACTGTTTGGCCAGCGGCCGGGTAAATAGTTACGTTTTTCTGCTAATTGAACAGCTGCCAGCAGGACAGTTCAAAATTTTTACTATTTAACCAGCAGCCGGGTAAATATTTAAGTTTTCCTGTTATATGTAAGGCCGCCAGCAGACAGTGCAGAATCTCTACTATTTAACCAGTGGCCGGGTAAATAGTGAAGTTTTTCTTCTATTTGCACGGCCATCAGCCAGACAGTTCAGAATCTCTACTGTGTAGCCAGCGGCCGGGTAAATAGTGGAGTTTTTCTGCTATTTGCTCTGCCGCCTGCCAAACAGTGTAGAATCTATACTATTTAGCCAGCGGTTAGTTAAATAATTAAGTGCTTCTGCTATTTACCTGTCTGCCGGTCAAAGAGTGCAGAATCTCTACTACTTAACCAGCGGCAGGGTAAATAGTGAAGTATTTCTGCTATTTGTACGGCCATTGGCCAAACAGTGCAGAATCTCTATTATTTGGCCAACAGCTGGGTAAATAGTGAAGTTTCCCTGCTATTTTCAAGGCCGCCGGTCAAATAGTAAATAAGTTCTACTATTTAGCCAGCGGCCAAGTAAATAGCAGAAACAATTCACTATTTACCAGGCGGCCATTTAAGTAGCCGCTACCATTCATTTTTATCACTCAAATCAAATAAAATCAAATAGACTTTATTCGGTTTCATTGTGTAAAACCATAAAAGTTTGTCAAGACACAAGAAAATTCATAAAATAGTATACATTTCATCACACAATGGGGCATATTAGCAAGACCGGCGATAAAATTATCGCCGTTTTAGCTGACAGGAAACTGCTGCTAAAGCGGCGATAATGAGCTTGATAATATGCGTTATAAAATCCAATAGAAGCCCATGTTAGATGTGCAGGACATCTAACCTGGGCTTCTATTGGAATTCTATAACGCATATTAGCAAGCCCATTATACGCCGTTTTAGCGACAGTTTCCTGCCGCTAAAGCAGCGATAATTTTATCGCCGGTCTTGCTAATATGCCCCAATAAGCTTAATTCCACAAAGATCTAAAACAATCCAGAAAAAAATGCAAAGTTTAAATACCTATTTCCTCAATCCCCAATAAACAGTTTTGGGTAAGAAATGGGGTGGCTGACAGGCCTTAACTAGTATATACATATCATCACATTACAAGGAACCTAGACCAGTGCTAACAATTAATCAAAGCAACCCCTGGCCTTCACTGCAGATTTCAAGAAGCTTATAATAAACATAATGCATTCTTCATGTAGCAGTTGTAAATAGATGAGAGCTGGGCGAGCCTACTTAAAATTCAACCTTTTTAATATGGGGGTAATTAAATTTTTACGGGGGACCTCATAAAATGTACAAAATAATATGAAGTGCAGCAAATCCTGTGGAGACTCCTCGTCGCAGCCACAGGGTGATAAAAGCTGTCCTCGTGTACTTTCCCTTGTCACAGCCAACATAAAATGAAACAAATCCAGGCAAAACTTGGTCAATAAAAAACGTTCATAAATAGTAAAAGGCCCCAGAAGATATGTCTCAGCTGTGATTTCATTTTCAACATTAAAATTTTTCGGACACTATGTTTTTTCAGTTCCAGCTCTTCCCTCTCTAATATCTTAAAACTACTAAAAGACACTCATATAAGCCCCACGTCCTTTTTAGTTACCAGTTCGGGGTCGAGGAACAGTTCGACTCTTCCTAGGCTTTCAAAGCTGCTCTTGATGTATCTAAGCCATGGAATGTGAAGGGTATTGTCAAGAGTCATACATTCTCTTTATATCAGTTGACTCAACCCTAATCCTTCGCTTAACCAAACCTTCAGCCAAAAAATTAACGGGCGGAGCGCCAATATATCACTTAAATAGGGCACCCCCAGTTCCTCATGCACCACTATATTGGACGTACCGGAGAACACCCATTACAACGCATGCGTTATGTCGCATGCGTTTACGTCGCAAGCGTTACAACGCAAGCGACGCTACGACGCGGCCCATTACGCCGCGTACCATTACATCGCATGCGCATTTAAAACGCATACGCTTTTAAATTGTATGTGGTGTAATGGACGCGAGGCGGGCGGCACGGACGAGCACTGGGACAGAGGCGGAGGAGCACCGGGACAACGCGAGGAGAAAGAGGTAAGGGGGATTATGCTTAGAGTGTAGTGTTTAGAGTTTAGGGCAGTGTCTGGAGATTGTGCTTACAGTGTAGTGTTTAGGGCAGTGTCTGGTGGTCGTAGTGTAGGGCAGTGTGTTAGGCGTAGTGTATTAGGGCTTAGGGATGTGGTGTAATGCACGCGAGGCGGCCGACACGGACGAGCACCGGGACAGAGGCGGAGGAGCACCGGGACAACGCGAGGAGAAAGAGGTAAGGGGGATTATGCTTAGAGTGTAGTGTTTAGGGTTTAGGGCAGTGTCTGGAGATTGTGCTTACAGTGTAGTGTTTAGGGTTTAGGGCAGTGTCTGGTGGTCGTAGTATAGGGCAGTGTGTTAGGCGTAGTGTATTAGGGTTTAGGGAAGTTTAGGGTACTTTTTTAGGCTTTAGGGTAGTGTGTGTTATGTAGGGCAGTGTGTTAAGCGTAGCGTATTAGGGCTTAGGGCTCAGGGAAGTGTGGGGTTCTTTTTTAGGCTTTAGGGTAGTGTGTTATGTAGGGGGGTATTTGGGGAAAAATCGCGATGTTAAAGCATGCGGAGTGTTTGTGTGCGTTGTAAATGTGTTTTGCATGCATTTCAATACGCAAGCGAAGTAATGGTCTGCGTGGTGAAAACTTGCGTTGTAAATGTGCATGCGATGTAAAGGCGCCGATGTAAAGGTATGCGATGTTAACGTTTGCGATGTAGCATCATACATCCAACGTACCACGAGGGACGCCCAATAAGCGCTTCAAGAATGTATTCTCGACTACTTGTAGGTCAGTTGTAGACACATGCCCCCATATTTCACTACCGTAAGAGGCCGTCACAATGCTCTTAACCTGATAGAGCTTTAAAAGAGCAGCGATCGGTCTCTTACCCAATTTAGACGCAAAATTAAAAATAGCTGCGTTCACCCGCACCAGATCTCCCTTCTTTCTCTGTTTTAAAGGGCCCCATTTTATCTGCTTGTCCAATACGACCCCCAAATATGAAAAATTATCGGAACGGGGCACAAAAGCAGATCCCACCGTGAATTGAAAGTCTTTTTTTGGACGGAGACCCACCTGCATAACGTAAGACTTAGAATCATTTATGGATAAATCCCGATCCGACATAAAGATAGAGAAGGCATTAAGTAAAGTTTGTAACCCTCTGGCAGTCCTCGAAATAAGGACTGCGTCATCCGCATATAGTAAGACTGGCAGGCCACGGCGGCCTACCTGCGGAAAATCTACCCCTGTCCTCAATAAGACTTCGTCCAGGTCATTAATATATAAATTAAATAAAAAGGGGGCTAAAATACATCCTTCACAAACTCCTCTCTTTATATTGAAGTTGCGTGAAACTCTTAAATCTTTTGAAAATCTGACATGGGCCTTAGTTGCGCGATGGAGGTCCTCAAGAAAATAGACAATACTATCATCCACCCGTATATCTAACATGGACTGCCATAGTTTGGCCCTATTCACGCGATCAAACGCGAAAGACAGATCCATAAATGCTAGATAAATTGTACCAGGCCGGGCAACCGTATATTTATTAAGAATCATAGTTCAAATCAAATCAAATCTTTCTTTATTCGATTTCATAATCAAGAAGCCATAAAAGCACAATATAAAAACCATTAAAAAAAATAACTAGAAACGATGAATATAATCACCGAAACAATTCTTGATAGGAGCCTTAAAAAAATAAATAAATAATGATACAAAGTGCAACCACACTACCAGACGTCATAGAGCATGGAAATAACACCATTAAAAACAATACATTAAATACAGTGGCAATAAATAAAAGGGAGAATTAGGGAGCAAACAATCTAATCACAGCTCAACCTTAATTTAATAGCAGATTTTAAAAAGCTTAAAACATGAAATACAGTGTTACCCGTCAACATCTTCAAGAAGATGAAAGCAGGCCTTACTTGTTTGAAGTTGGCCTGTTTCAAGACGGGCTTTAGATAAGAATTTCTCGGGGTAGCATAATATGGACAAAGCATGGTGAAATGTAGCATGTCCTGCGGAGATGTACCATCGCAGCCGCAGGACGGAAGCGCTTGCCCTCTGTGCATGCCCCGAGGGTGACATAAAAGTAAATAAAACAGGTCAAGCCGAAACCGCGTCAGGACAAATCTATCATAAGAATTCGCAAAACCTAGTAAATATGGTTCCACTTTCACTGTAGTTCTTAAGATGATATATTGACGGACACTAGGCTTCATGAGCTCCCTCTCCTCTCTTAACAAAGTCTGGCGCGTGCCAAACGCCGACTTCAAGATAGGGATGTCTGTTTTGCGGATGCCCTCTGGATCAGAAAAAAGATTGCTTCTACCCAGATCCGCTTTGATTCAAGTTCTAGCTCTTTCCTTTTTCAAACCCCCGGGAATAGGCAAGGTATATCATGGGCCAGCGGAAGACTCCTACAGCGGCACATGCTGCTTCATTTGCCAGCTCTAGCACCATGGATTGTTTCTTAAAAAGAGCAGCAGGGGTACTTGATAAAGAAATCGAGCTTGTGTCTCGTAGACTATCACGGTCGCCTGTGAACCATCATGTATCACGTTCTCCCTGTTCCGGGGACCTTGACTCAGAGGAAGGTTTTGTTGCCTTAGTATCTCCATCTCGTTCGACTTGCTCGGGCTTGCAGCCGGTACAGGAGAACTCTATCTTGGTACCTGTACTAGGGAAAAGGCCACCTATCCAATCAAAAGTTGCCCAAGGAGCCCAGGGGGTGCAGCCTTGCGGATCTGGGGGTAAGCGCAAATACACTACCGCGGGGGCTAAGGCGAAACGTTCCAAAGTGGACATAAATTCGCCAAATACACAGAGTACAGCACCAGTGACGAAGGAAAATTTTGCAGTGATGTTAGAGGCTGGCCTGAGTACCCTTCTTGATCAGTTAGACCTTAAACTGGAACCCATAAAACAAAGGTTGTCTATTTTGGAGCAGAATATCATAACCTTGTCTCACTCTTTTAACACATCTAACTTTATTGGTTGCCCTGGAGCTGCTGCAGTGGTAACAGGTGGGCCCGGTCCTGTTGTCTCCGCCATACCTAGTACTCATAACACCCAAGCCCAAGCCCCAGATCCTACCCGCACCATTCCTCCCACCATTCCTCTTACAGGCCTTCCCACCAGGTCTGGTGATCCCTTGATGTCTAATAGGGGGCCGCGGGAAAGGTCCCCCCGTTTGTTGTCGTTTAGATCAGAGCCCATACCCCAAAGAGACCCAGTTATACACGAGAGGGGTGTGAGGGGTGTGGAAGGGGCTGTTTCAACCTCGGCTGTCCACCACCATGGATCCTTCCAGGCGCCTCCCTCTATCCATCTACCTCCAGAGGCTACGCCATACGTAGTGGTGTTGGGCAATGTACCAGTTTTAAAACCTGATGCCACTGAGGACTTCTTTCAACTAAAAAACAAGGTTCTCCACTGGCTCACCATTAATACCTCTTTGGGCTATAGACTGGCAAGGGATATCTTGATGGTCAGGAGGGTTGCCTGGATCGGTGGTCTGGAAAAAAACTGCGATGGGGACTGTATCATCATTAATTTTAACCAGCCCACACCTGGCAGAAAGGATCCTTCACGCTGCAACCTACAGTGATACATCTGGTCCTCGCTCTTCCATTAGAGCCCTTCCACTGGGTTATTTTTATCCCCCTTTGCCGGGATTGTCATATCCAAGGAAACTCCAGATTCCATCATCCTTGGGTCGGCCGCAATACCTTGCTCCGGTTCCCCTTTTTAATTCTTTTGAACCTCTGGAGCAACTAGATCAATGTGATTGACTTGTCAACCAACGTACAAGGTGTCCTACCTCGTCCCAGGAAGTGCTGTGAAGGATCAGGTGGTTAAGGCGAACCCTCACAATCTTGAGACGACCAATAACCTTTTCAATATTATCTCTTGGAATATTGCGGGCTGTCAAGTAAATTTTCTGAAGAATCATAGTTAAATTAAGGCACTGGGCCACAGTGGACCTCCCTGGTCGGAACCCATATTGAACATCTGATAAGATGGTATGTTCCGCCGCCCAGCTAGTCAGCCGGTTTAAGAGTACTCGGCCCACAACCTTCACCACTGAATCCAGCAACGAGATTGGTCTATAACAGTGGGTACTATCTCTATCACCTTTCTTGAAGACAGGCACTATAGTCGAGGTTGCCCAAGACTCGGGGCATCCCGTCTTTGCGGCAGCATTGATTACTGCAGCAAGAACTGGAGCCCAAAAATTGGGGTCTGATTTAAAAAGATCTGATGGGATACCATCCGGTCCCGGGCTTTGTTACTCGTCAGCCCGACAATACCCACCTTAATCTCTTCCAAACTAAAAACCAAATCAGGGATGTCTATCTCACGAGTAAATGGGCGGTTTAACTCTGGGGGGCTTTCAAACATAATTTCGAAGTGGGAAACCCACTCCTCCTCTGTAATGTGTGCGGCCACTACACAGCCCTCCTCTTGATTTAGAAAGGGACTGTTAATAATGCTCCAAAATCTGGAGCTATTCCTCAACGTACTTGCCCTAAGTAAACGTCTCCAAGCCTCCTCCTTCAGGGCAGACTTACGTTTGGCCAGTTCTAATTTATAATCTCTCCGACGTAATCTAACCTCAGTAAGGTTTCTTGGGCTCTTATTTAAAGCTAAGCGTAATTTTCTTGCAGCCTGAGTGCAAGAAGAATCAAACCATCTGGGGGTCTTCGCGATTATTTGTCGGGCCGGGATACTTAAAACATCTGCCACTTTAACAGAAATAGTTTTGAAAGCACCAACAACCTCCACTGGAGGTATAGACGGGGCAGTACACACGGCTAACTCCCTAGCACAGGAGCCTTTAACTGAATCATAAAATACGTGGGGGTCAATCTGGGTCCACTTCAATCGTCTTTTACCATCTGTTGGTATTACAGTCCCACTCCGCCCAAACCATCCTTTAGACAATAATAAAGGTCCCCGAAAGTCAACACATAGAGGATTATGATCACTATAAACGCTTGTTTGTATGGAAAAACCTCCAAAAAGTGCTTGTATAGGTGATGAAATTAATATAAAATCAATAAATGAACCACCCCCCTCCCTTTGAAAGACGGGACTGCGGCCCTACTACAGGGATCACATAAAGACATAAGAGATAGTAGATCAAATTCATGAAGAAGGTCATTCAGCAAATCCCCCTGGGAAGAATGTTCAAAATGAATTCCCCTTACGCATGGACAACCCAGGTCGGCTAATTTTAAGACCCTAGGGTCTCCACACGGGTGGATATTAAAATCCCCAGCAATCATGACGTTTTGGAGAGCCACTTCACAGTGTTGCCTAATAAATGATCCCAACAGGGTGATGTTACACTCCCCCTTGGGACATGATGTTGAGTTATAAAAATTAAGTAGGCCCACTTTATTCAACCCCTTACTTAATACCAAAGACTGTATACACAGGCTTGATGTGAGCTTACAATCCACTGCCAAAGAAATGGAAATTGCGAGACCGCCACTTGGTCTACCAGCCGAGGAGGGGGAAGCCGGAACAAAAAAGGACTTGTATCCTTCTAAAAATAAACTACAATCTGTCAACCAAGTTTCTTGCAAACATATTACATTAAAGTGTTTTACAAATGCTATCCATAACGGGTCAGAGAATTTATCAGCTAGATCTGCAACGTTCCAGGATATAAAGTTTTTATCACGTCCACCCAAGGACAACAGGCTTGGCACTAGTGATTCCCGCAGATCATCTAATTTCTCTGGAGTCTTAAAAGGGGATCCGTTCGGTCAATCACAGCCATCCATGTCCACCAAGGGAGTAAATCGATGTGACAACTCCAAAAAAGGTGGTCCAGCATCCTGTCGACCTTGAGGCATCCGATTCCGCTGGATTGGGATGCATGACAAATTTGGATACGCATTCCGAGAAATTATGTTTGGTGACGCCAATCCGTAAACTGGGGCCCATCTAACATTGTTTGAGAGATTCCGCCCCCCGAGCTCTGGTTTGTAAAAGAAGCCAAGCGGCAAAGCAGTTATGGATGATTTGGGACGAGAGGAGGCATGGTACGTGTCTGTGGCCAAGATCCTTTCTGCAATGTGGGGCCTGTCAAAATTTATAATAACGCAGTCACCCTTGCAGGACTTTAGAGAACTACCAATCCAATTAACCCTTCAAACCATGATTATGTTTCTCTCCACTCTCAGTCCTGAAGTGGTGTTACCCGATAGCCAATGTAGGACTTTATTCTTTAGTTGGGTGAAATTCTCCTTAGACCCCTGGGGTAGGGTTGGCACGTTCCCCAAAATCACGACATAGGGGGTAGATTCAACTGGTAGATGGATAACAGGTAGAGTCTGCGAAAGAACTTCCTCTCCCCTCTGTGGTTGCCCCCCAGGTAATTGATTCTCCAAGGTACTTGGATCCTGCATGCCCTGCCGTTCCTTTTGACCCGGGTTAATACCCGAGGTTAACACCGGATGGCCGACGGATGTCTGGGCCCCTGATAGCTGAGATTGTTCCCCGGTGTTCAGAGATGGGGTAATTGAAGAGGGACGGTTCATAATTGGGCAAGCCGTTGGTAGTCCAATGTCTTGGATAGCCTCTACCCCTCCTGATGATACACAACATTTGAGTTTTCAATCAGAGTCAACCTCTCAATTAACTGACTCAATTTAGTGTCCAACAAAGACTTCATAGAAGCTTGGAAAGAGTCTAATATACCCATCAGGTCTGCTTTAGTCAAAGCTTGAGGGACCGATGTCTCTTGGGAAATTGGATTAGGTCTTGGATTAGGTCTTAATCTTTTCGCCTTTCCCCCATAGTTAGAGTCTTTCTTTTTGTCCCGGACCCTAAACTAACTGGCTCAGCAACTGTTAGTCTCCCCTGCACAATGGGACCAGCAATATCTGGGTTACCCATGTGCTTACCGGAGGTAACTGCTGCCTGCCCCTTGTTTAAGGGAGCTGTGACAGCCCTCTGATTGTTAACCACAATAGCGGGTGAGAGGGGTAGCTGTTGAGCTACTGAGTGACTAATTATCCCAGAACAGTCCTGCATATCCTCCTGCACCCCTAAGTTATCTAGAGATTCAATTAAAGCATTGGCCACAGGTGATTGAGTAGCTACGGGCAATGACGAAGACACAATAACAGGTGACCTAGAAAGGCGTCGATTCACCAGCTCGATCTCTTTATCCAACACAGCCACGGCTCGCTGTATAAACGCATCCATAGTTGTCGCTGCAGCTGTGGTGCCTCCCTGGTCCCTTCCAGCAGCTAGAGTTGCCTTGCACCTCCCCATGTTATGTCCAGTACAAAAACCCTGAATAGCGGGTCTCAGATCCAAGGAACAGGAGAGGTTTCCAACTAGGTAGCTGTCTCTACGACGGGATGTACCGGAAACCATGGAGCTAAAAGTTCAAAATCTCGATGTTTACAAGCACCCTACAGCCGATAAGCACAATTTCAGTGTCAGCCAATGTCTATCAAATGTAAACAAGGCAACTGCCTTCCTACCTGCACCACTCCCCCAGTCACTGTAGCTACTCATTTTCAAAAGCTCAAAAGAGATCTTCCAACGCCAAATATCCAGTGAGAGTGGTATATATTCCAAATAACAGACGCAGAGGGAGGGCCCAGCCCAGCCTCCTCCGGGCTCGGACGGGCGCAGATGCGCCCGGGCACGCCTGCACGCGTCCCGTGCTGCGAAAGCCCTAGGCTGTTTAAATGCGCCTCCCATCTGCCCTTTAGTCACCTCCGCAGCGCTGGGATGCTTCAGGGTAGCCATGCGCTTTATAAAAACATTTTTCATTTCATTTCATTTCCTGGCGCGAAACTGGTGTCTCTGGCGGCGTCCTTCTGCAAGGCAGGCTGGTCCGTGCAGTCCTGCAGGCTCTCAGGCACAGGCACCGGCAGCAGGCAAAAGAAGAAAACGGGCTCCCTCGCTGCGGGAGCCCTGGGCTGTTTAAATGCACCTCCTGGCGCGAAACTGGTGTGTCTGGCAGCGTCCTCCCGCAAGGCAGGCTGGTCCGTGCAGTCCTGCAGACTCTCAGGCACAGGCACCGGCAGCAGGCAAAAGAAGAAAATGGGCTCCCACGCTGTTTAAATGCGCCTCCTGGCTAAAGAATAAAGTCCTACATTGTGGGTATTTGTGGTTACAATCATTCATTCTGCTGAGCCTGAAATACGGACACACAGCTGTCTTTGAAGTTGGATGTGTATGTGTGTTTGTGCGTGTTTATACAGATCTTTACCAAAATGTATGTTCCTTCCAACATCGTTTTTTCTTGTTCAAGATCGAAGTATCAGGTGGCGCGGCTTGGAGCCCGTGGAAGGTGGCGGTGCCCAGGTGAGGCTCCTCGGTGCGGCTGGGACGGACCGCAGCAAAACTCAGTTTCTGCAAACTTGGTAAGGCTTTCTCAGTAGCGGATGTCGTCCTGACAAGGGAACTACCGTTTAAAGCAATTTTCTTGGCCACCGGACTCACTTTTGATCGCTGGAAGCTCCTGCCTCGGAGCAATGCTGATTGCGACCACCAGTTTGAATGTCGAACGCAGTGTTTCCCCAATACGAAACAATATCGCTGGAGATCTCAAAAGGGCTATGCATGCTCCTGTACACCATTTAATATGAGGCAATCATCATAATTCCTGCGCTTTAGGAGTTTCAAATGCAGTTACCTTTTGGTATTACAGCTTGCCTTTAAAGGATAATACTTCTTCCCTCAGGGTGATGCTATCAGCGGCCGCCATTTTGATTTAAGATAATTCATTGGGGCTTTACAGCTTTGAAGGGAAAATAAGGGCAGCCGCTTCTATGTATTTGTATTTTTATGGAGCGAAGCACCCTAACATCACATCCTGCATCCTGCTAGCCTGGTGATTTTATATACATGCCAATGAGGTTTTTTTCTTCTTCATTTTCTTTTTTCTACTTCTATCTGTTTGAGGGGAAAGGTGCAGAGCTCCCCAACATAAGACGGATTTTATCTTCACCTCTATTGTGGGTTCCTTCTCTGTCACTTCATATTTACATTCCTTCATCCTATGGGAAGATTGATAAAATTGGGTCCACCTGCATCACGCTCTACACAGTCCTTTATTAAAAACTCTAAGATCTTTACTGAATTCTCTAAAATGGAGGACTCGCTGGTGTCCCTATCTAAAGGGTCTTCTTCTCATAGCCCTATCCCTCTGGTAACAGGGAAAGTAGCTACAAAACGCTTGAAGAAGGACCCTCCTTCCACGCCAAAATCTTCCTCTCCTGTCTCTTTGGACTTGCTGTTGGAGGAGATATGCGCTCTCCATCCCATTATAGAGGACACAAATACCAAGCTGCAGTTTCTCACAGACAACTGGTCTAGGATGGATGAACGACTCACAGCAGTAGAGCAGAATGTCTCTTCTCTTGGATTCACCGATGCTAAAGTTAACGTACTGCAATCACAGGTTTCCTCACTTCAAAGACAGGTCAAAGACCTTGAAAATTGAAATAGGAGAAATAATCTTTGCATTTATGGTTTGCAGGAAGGAAGGGAGGGCTCTGAACCCCTCGTTTTCTTCAAATCTTTTCTCCCTAAGTTATTGCATTTACCAGCGGGAACTGTACTTAATATCCAACGTGCCCACAGGTTAGGTCATCAGCCGACTGGTGTGTCAAGTTCACAGAGACCGAGAGGAGTCATCCTATACTTCCTCGAATACACTGACTTGTTAAAAGTTCTCACAGCTGTCAAAACAATTCAACGCATTGTGTGGTCAGGTTCTACTTTATTTTTCTCTCAAGACTACGCCAAAGCTACTGCAAATAGACACAAGGAATTTCTCAATATGAGACCTGATTTACGTTCTTTGGGACCCAATATGGACTTTTTCATCCTTGCCTTTTCAAGGTTACCTACAAGAACAAAACCACAACATATGAGGATCCAGTCAAGTTGCAGAGCTTCATTAACTCCTGTAAAACAGAAACCATGGACCTCTCTGGAGCCTCGACTTCCCAGACCATTTAATGTTATCAAACTCTTACTGTAGTTTTTCTTCTTCTCCTTTATTACCATGCTAACATTCTATTATATGGTTGACTAGTTTAAAATGGTTTGTTATGATGTTTTCCAACATTTTCTTGCAACTCCTTGATATAATATTTGCCTTTTTACCTTCTTTGCAGGTTTGTTGATGTCTGTGCCCGCCTTGTCTCCTTGTCATAGGTGATGCGGTCCTTTCTCGCCCTTCGTTCCGTTGAATCTGGGCGTGTCATCTGTTCCATGTGGTTTCACCCCCCCCACCTTTGTATGACATTTCTAGGTACGTTTCACCTTTCTTACCCCTGTATCTTTTCTTCCCTCTCTTTTTTTCTTATCTTTTTTCTCCTTCTCCTTTCATCTTGGTCCTACTTCTCTCTCCTTTTCATATTCCATCTCTTTTTCCTTCATCAACCCAATGTTTCACATTTGTATTCTCATTCATTTCTTATGTACTGTATGGTTAATTCATTGTATAGTTGGATTGTTACATGGTTTGTCTCTAGTTGCTTGATGGCTTGCCTAGGTTGTCGTCTTCTATTTTTTCTTGTGTTACCTCCATGTCTCTGAAAATTGTCTCTTGGAACGTCAGAGGTTTGAACTCTCCCAATAAAAGACAACAGGTTTTAACACACTTGGCTAAATTAGAGGCTGATATAGTCCTTATACAGGAACCTCATCTTACAGCAAATGAATCTTTAAAGTTGAGGAGGGGATGAGTGGGGGAGGTCTCACCAGGAGATGGTAAGCGAAATGGGGTTTTAACTCTCTGTCGTAAATTGCTCTCTGTTAAACTGCTCTCCCAGAGTTCTGATGAAGAGGGAAGATGGCTGTATACAAAATTGCTGGTCGGGAATGCTCTGGATTCTTTACTCAACATTTATGCTCCCACCACTGGGGATTCCTCTTTTTGGACATCCCTTGCTCAACATATCTCACATTGCATTGAGGATTATTTTATCCTCGCTTGTGATTGCAACCAAGTTGTTGATCCCTTCATTGATCGTAACTCGATGGTCTCCTTTGTTTCACATAAGGCACATAAACGTTTTGTTCAAACTATTCAGCAGTACAAGCTTATTGATGCTTGGAGACTTTGTAACCCCACCACAAGAGAATACACTTACTATTCTTCGGCCCATCAAACTCAATCACGAATAGATTATTTCTTTATATCCCACAACATCTCCCAATCCCTAAGAGATGCAGATATTTGCTCTACTCTAATATCCGATCATGCCCCAATCTCTATTCAATTGGATATCTTTCAAAAACCTAATGTACCCAGGAAATGGCGTTTTAATAATGCCCTTCTCTTAGATCCAAAGTTTACCTCCTCTTTTGTTTCCTTTTTCAATGAATATTTTTTGTTTAATCAAACTCATACCCTACCATTTTCTGTTATTTGGGATGCCTTTAAGGCAGCTGCTCGAGACTTTATTATTGGCTTTGTCTCCAAAAAATGCAAACCTTCACGCAAACTAACCAAAGGCCTTTTAACTAAGATAAAGAGACTGGAGCATTCCTACTACTCCTCCAAGTCAGAAGACTGTTTATGTGAACTTGCAAGTGCCAAGTTTCAATTTAACAAGGAATCGACAGACAATGCCTCAACTTACTTATTAAAATCTAGTCGAAGGTTTTATGGTGGCCAGAACAAAGCTGGGAAAATATTAGCTAATTATTTGAAAGTTAAACACAATAAGCTTAATATAGAGTCAATTATGGATGAGCAACAAACGTTAAAATTTAAAGATGATGAAATTTTGAATTAATTTCTTACTTTTTACAAAACAGTATACACGCCAGAGAATTCTCCCTCAGAACTTCACATTTCTGTTTTTTTCTGTCATTCAGCATTCCTCTGATACTCAGTTAGATCTCACCTCCTTAGAATCTGATTTATCAGAAAAAGAACTCCTAGCTGCCTTACAGACGCTCAAAAAAGATAAAGCCTCAGGACCAGACGGTTTCACTGTCGAGTTTTTTTTGCATTTCGCACAGTTACTCCTGCCCAAAATGCATGATCTCTTAGACTTCTTTTTACACTCTGGCAGATCCTCTGGTTCTTTTTCAGATGCCCTAATTTGCCTTATTCCTAAGGAAGGGACGGACTTATGATATTGCAAGAATTAAAGACCCATTACGCTAGTAAATATCGATTATAACATTTTCTCTAAGACTTTTACCATGCATTTGGAATCCCACCTACCCCAATTACTAGGCGCAGAACAATCTGGATTTGTTAAAGGTCGTCTCATCACAGATAACACCCGATTATTTTTCGATATATTATCTAAGTTATCCCACTTACCCCAATCCTTGGCAGCGGGAGCCTTAGACGCGGATAAAGCATTTGATCGAGTTGAATGGCCTTATCTTTTTCAAACACTTAAATGGTTTGGTTTTGGCCCAAAAATTATTTCTTTAATTTCCATTCTCTATTTGCAACCACGGGCAGCTGTGTGTGCGAATGGCAAGATATCCTCATACTTTAATCTAGGCAGAGGTGTTCACCAGAGTTGCCCATTATCCCCTTTCCTTTTTAATTTAGCCTTAGAGCCTTTTTTGTCTAGAATCCGTCAAAACCAAGATATACATGGATTTGATTTCAAAGAACAACAAATTAAATTGGCAGCATACGCTGACAATGTATTATTATTTATCTCACTACCCCAATCCCCTATCCCCGCTTTCTTACAGGAAGTTGAATCCTTTGCCTCTGTATCCGGGTATAAACTGAACAGAGACAAATGATAAATACTGCCTTTAACTAAATATACTTTTAAAGATGATTTTGTTGCCTCCAACTTTACATGGAACCCTAACCACATAAAATATTTAGGTTTACATTTTACCCCTTCCATCCCAGCAACACTCTCTTTATGTATGGATAAATGTATACAAAGAATCTCCACATTGTCTGCTAAATGGCATCCCTTACATTTATCTTGGTGGGGTCGTTTAGATACTATAAAGATGATGATAACCCCCATAATACTCTACACAATTTTCAATATTCCAGTGCCCATTCCCTCAAAAAACTTTAAGAAGATAAACTCTGTGTTATCTTCATTTCTATGGAATAACAGGAAATCTCGCATGTCATTATTAAAGTTGACACGGCCAAAATCAGAGGGTGGTGTCAACTTTCCCAATTTCCGGTCCTACCAAAAATTGTTTTTACTCCGCCCATCTTCAAGATGGCTCTCTGAATCTCTTTTGGATTGTCCTTTGTGGGTGAAATTTGAATGCTCTTTTCTTACTCCTTACTAATTTCAAGAATATTTATCCTTCACCCGCAGACCTCAATCTATATCTACTCCTATACTTAGATACACATGCAAATGTCTAGATCCTAATCCATCGACACTCCTTACAAATTCAGACTCTTTTTTTGGATCCACACTATGGTACAACAAGATGTTACTGATACGTGGCAAGCCTTTGTACTGGAAATCCTGAAGACATCCCTTACATTTATCTTGGTGGGGTCGTTTAGATACTATAAAGATGATGATAACCCCCATAATACTCTACACAATTTTCAATATTCCAGTGCCCATTCCCTCAAAAAACTTTAAGAAGATAAACTCTGTGTTATCTTCATTTCTATGGAATAACAGGAAATCTCGCATGTCATTATTAAAGTTGACACGGCCAAAATCAGAGGGTGGTGTCAACTTTCCCAATCTCCGGTCCTACCAAAAATTGTTTTTACTCCGCCCATCTTCAAGATGGCTCTCTGAATCTCTTTTGGATTGTCCTTTGTGGGAGAAACTTGAATGCTCTTTTCTTACTCCTTACTAATTTCAAGAATATTTATCCTTCACCCGCAGACCTCAATCTATATCTACTCCTATACTTAGATACACATGCAAATGTCTAGATCCTAATCCATCGACACTCCTTACAAATTCAGACTCTTTTTTGGATCCACACTATGGTACAACAAGATGTTACTGATACGTGGCAAGCCTTTGTACTGGAAATCCTGAAGACAGAAGGGTTTAATTTGGGTGCATCAGCTTTTTGTACAAGATGAGGTGATGCCTTTTTTACATGCTAGCCGACCCTTCAATCTTCCTACTTCCTTTCAGTCTAAATATAAACTTCTGAAGCAAACCCTTCAGACTGCTTATGCTCAATTTCTAACCCCTAACGCCAATACTTCCTCTCCTGTGAACAGGTTACACACTCTTCTTCGCACCTATCCCAAGGCTTCTATTATTTATAATTATTTACGCACCTCACACAACGTTAGAGAAAAAACTAAAGTAAAGCTTTCCTGGGAACAGGATTTAGAAGTGTGCTGGTCAACATCCCTATGGAATAAGATATGGACTAAAGTCAGGAAATCCTCTAGAGCAGCAAACACCACGCAAACATTCTTTTTTATTTATAATAGACTCCTGCTATGCCCGGTAACTTTATGCAAAAGACACACTGGCCTGCCTGATACTTGCTGGATGTGTTCCTCCCCACTTGCTGATTTAAATCACATACTTTTTACATGCCCGCATGTCCATAAATTCTGGAAGAGCGTTTGGTCTCAGATTAACTTAATCTTTGGTTCCAGAATCCCCTTCTCCACCACACATTTATTTTTAGGGAGTTTATCTCCAGCCTGGATCAATTGTAACTCCAATACAAAGATTATAGTCCTTCCGTTAGCAGTTGTTTTCCAGCAAATAGCCAAAAATTGGAAAGAGTTCAGTAAATTATCTTATCAAGCTTGGTGGTACGCCATCTGTCATCAACACAGACTAGATACAGCCCTTGTACACCCTATTCATATGGCTTCGAAACGCTTGAATTTATGGCCACCTGTCACATCGTTCATAGATGCTAGTGCCAGGCGCTCCTTTTCCCTAACCCCTATTCAACAAGAAGTCTCGCAACCTCCATGACTTTCCACACGTTAGTTATATATTAATCTGTTCATATTGATATTATTAATGTATCCTCTGTATGAAATGTATTATCTCTTGGTATACACCAATTTAACTCTCCTTTTGTTTTTTATTACTCCATCCTTCAAGCCATGTTAATCTAATATTTAAACCTAACTATTGTGTTCTCTATGTTTTAACTTAATTCATGTGATTACTTACTGTCTGACTATATTGGGTACCTTTATCTTAAATTTCTCCAATAAACTTACTTCTGAACTTAAAAAGATCCAAGTATCAGCTATCCTTTTAAGACCTGACATAATGGCGCTGTGGCATTTAAAGCAAAACATTAGGGGATATTCTCAAGGACTTATCACCGAGTTATCGGCACTTTATCGCAGCCAAAGTGGCGATAGATTTATCGCACCATTCACAAGCAGGTGCTAACAGCCGATATCGCCAGTTTTCCTGCGATAGCATCCGCAAAAAACATCGCCACAGATGACACCGGCAACTAACGCTAATGAGATGCAGAGTAGGCATTCCTGTGCAAAAAGCCGCGAAAACACCACTTCGCAATATTCTCTACGACCAGCCAGATCGGCAATAAGATCACAAAACAGGCGATAAGGCGCGTTAGCAGCAGGGATTTAACACCTGCTCCTACCTGGTGTTAAGTCAGACGACAACCTGCACCACAAAAGGGAGCCCAGACCAGAGCCACACCTGAAGAACAACAGATTCCATGGAGCCACTGATCATGCAGCTCGGAGCCCCAAGAGGGCCACAACACCCACCGCCACACCCAGGCCCGCCACCACCTCCTGGACGCCCCCCCCCAGACTACTGCAGAGGCAGCGCAGACAAAGACAGCGGACCTTCAGAAAATGCACCAGCCCCACAGACTCAACACCAGAGGATGTCATTGCCCACTACAGGCTCAAAAGGACAGCCATCCTCCGCATCCTGACCATCATTGCCCACAGGCTGACGGTATCAACACAGCGGACAGCCAACATCCCTCCGCAGACAAAGCTGCTGGCTGTGCTCCACCTGTTGGCCTCTGGTACCTTCCAACCTACAACTGCCAGAGTCGGAGGAGTCTCACAGCCAGCCCTATCCAAGTTCCTCACACCTGTCTTGGATGCCATCATCAGCTTGGTACCCCAGCACCTTTACTTCCCACACACTGAGCAGGAACAGCTGGAGACCAAGCAAGGCTTCTACGCCATAGCTGGCTTCCCGCACGTGTTGGGGGCAATCGACTGCACACATGTACTCCTCGTGCCCCCTGCCGCCACTGCACACAATTGCCGCAACAGGAAGCACACGCATTACATCAATGTGCAGGCAATAGTGGACCACCTGGGACTCCTCACCAATGTCGTCGCCAACTACCCAGGCAGTATGCATGATTCCTTCATCTTCCGACAGTCCACCATCAACCAGCGCTTTCAGGATGACACCCATGGGAATGCATTGCTCGTTGGTAAGTAGCAAATGAACACACCACACACCTCAACTCCACAGTCATGCAACTCACGACTCTGGGAATGCACACGTTACAAACCCACATACAACATGCCAAACAACATGCCCATGTTCCAGACACGACAGCACAACTTACTGTGGTAACCTGGGCCAGCCATGTACACAAGCCATGAACGGCATGGCACCTCAGCCACACAATAGCAGAATGTGGTGAGAGGTGGGAACCAGGCATGTGTGAAGGAGGCAAGTGACCCATGAATGAGAATGTGCACAATGCCAAGTGTGGGGCGGATGTGCTGGCCAGACTGCAGTATGCAGACCACAGACATGTCCATGTCGACAAATACTGCTGGTATCTGGAGTGTAGAGGACAGTGGACGCAACCATGTCACCCCAGGCAGTGGGGAAGATCGCAGAAATGCAGCTTGTTACGTCCCCCCCTGTAAGCGTGAGCGGAGTGGGCTGGCCCGGCGTACGCCAGGCCAGCGTAGGGGTGTGAAGAAAAAGCACGTAGCGCCGGGTGTGGTTCTCTTCCGGAATGGCCAACGTGTCTGCCAGGGCGGCGCCTCTCAGTCCGCCACGGGGCCGACGCCGTGAGCGGTGGTGCCTGCGATCCTGTGCACCTGCTGCACCCCAGCAGTAGTGGCCTGCGGTGGGAGAGCTGCCGGGCGGTGACGTGGGGTGGGGGTAGTAAACTACGGAATACGGCGCACATAGGTAAGTAAACAAACAAATAAATAAAACTAATTTCGTTGCGCGCGCTGCATTGCCAAATGCGATGCAGCATGCGCAACGAAGTTCGTTTCATTTATTTGTTTGTTTACTTACCTCTGTGCGCCGTATTCCGTAGTTTACTACCCCCCACCCTGCCCCTCCCCCGCCCTACATCACCGCCCGGCAGCACTCCCACCACGGGCCGCTACTGCACCCCCGGCCGCTGGTCCCGAGACCCGTCTTGGCCACCCCTGTGCAACCAGGCCTCACTGCTCACTTGCCGACACCGGCGTGTGTCAAAGAGGGCCCACCACGTGCCAGTGCAAGCTCCAAGCCCGAGGCCCGCGACCTTGGCAGCCTCCTCAGACCAGCACGGCCTCTGCAACACAGGCCCCCAGCACTCCTCTCTCGTTGACGTACTCCACTGCTGCCTCCGGCCTACACTGCGGTCCAGTAGGTCACACAGTTGGAACTGAGTCTTGATTATTCAATGGCCGAGTGCATATCACTGTACGCAAGGAGAGGAGTAAGAGGAAGACGCGATTCAGCCCGGAGTAAAAAAGGATCATCATCATGGAGGTGATCGAACAGTACCAACAACTGCTCTGGTGCCACTAACTCTGTGCATCGCAAGCCTACGACACGTGGCTGTGGGCCCCTGCTGACCGCTGCCTCCGGCCTACACTGCGGTCAAGTAGGTCACACATTTGGAACCGAGTCTTGATTTATTTATGGCAGAGTTTATACCATTGTACAGGCCTCATCGCAGACTGCATCCCCTTACAGCTCTGGTGCCACTAACTCTGTGCCACGAAATTCATGGACACTTTCTGGTTGAACTTTGGTGGCGTCTCAGTCAATGGCCTGGGGGTTGTCCCCATCATCATGTGGCTGGTACTGACTTGGTGTTAAACATGAGTCTGTAGCATTCATCTCCTCCATATTGCCTGTTTCTGCTTGGTTCTGCCCTCTGCATCATGCCCTGGAAGAACACCTCCCACTGTCCACCGGAACACTCCGTGACATTCACCTTCGACATCGACGAGGACCCGCTCAGCTCTCGTGGCCCTACCTCAGTGCACCGCAAGTCACCGTCCCATGGCGGTGTGCCTGTGCCGGCCACAATGCATCCGGGGCCACTAACGCTGTGCAGCTCAAGTCCAGGACCCTGTCTGATTGAATATTGGATGGCCTCTGAGTCGATGGCCTGGGGGTCATCAACGCCATGTGTCTGTGGCCCTGCGCTGACCGCTGCCTCCGGCCTCAACTGCGGTCCACCAGGGCTCACACATCAAATCGAGTCCTGACCTGCCCGGACGACGCATCACCGCTGGCTGCACACGCCACCACCGCCAGGACCACCTCCAACCAACAACTGCCAGAGTCGGAAGTGTCTTACAGCCAGACTACCAGAATTGCTCACACCTGTCTTGGATGCCATCATCAGCTTGATACCCTGCTCAGCTCTTCAGGTGCCACTAACTCAGTGCTCCACAACTCATGGACCCTGTCTGATTGAGTCTTGCGATGTGTACAGCGGACGCAACCATGTCACCACAGGCAGTGGGTAAGACCTTGGACATGTAGCTTTGTCGTCGTCCCCTTAATACGTAAGAGGGGTGGACTGGGCCGGCGTACGCAAGTACAGCGTAGGGGTGTGAATCATTATCCCTGGGCTCTGGGCGTGGTTTATTTCTGGGCTGTACAGGTAACCAACTGATGCGTGTGTCTCTGTTGCAGTGTCTGCACCACATGGCCCGCAATCGACAATGTTGCATGCACCCAGAGGGCGCAAGCACACAAAGGGATTGTACAAGAGCACAAGGCCGCTTGGGCTCTTGGCTCATGCATGTCAACTGTTGTGTGTGTATCGCCATTGGTGCACCATAAGCCTAAGGCCTAGCCTCAATTGCAGCGCGAAAGCCACATCACATTTCCAGAATGCAAGCAGTAGTCAGACTAACATTAGGGATGAAAGCTCCTTTGTCTCAATACAGAAGGCGGAAGGACATCTGCACCTCCGATCTTGGTCTTGCATGCAGCAGGCACCCCCTGAGAGAGATACCACATCAGATGATGACGACTCCCACACTACGCACAATGCAAATGAAAGACCAACGTATCCACACCACACACACAGAAGTTCTTGCTCGAGGTACTCTTGCATGGAATGCCCTTGACACTTACGTACACAACAACCCATACGTCCAAACGTTGAACACACATACGACTCATTGCTCCGAGCTGTGGCATATCATCCACATAACTGCCGCAGGTCAGAAGAGTGCCGGTTCTACGAGAGCCACCAACGCAATGGCAGAACGTCCCGGGCGCATGCACAACGCCTGTCACGTGGAACTGTACCGTGTCCGAATGCTGCCTGTTATTGTCTGATGCATTGTTCTGCATGTTGTGGCCCTTGTCTTACCCGTACTGACACCCACATGCCAATAAAGTCTATGCAACTTCACTAGTGTTCAACTGTGATGAGTGTTGATTAGAATGACAAATCGTGTGCCTCAATGAGCATTGTCCGTACACGGGGAGGGACTGACTGATGAATTTCATTTAGGGGTGGGTCCCTATTGCCAGATCCACCTCTGTGTGCCAGACATAGTGGTTGGGATAGTTGCTGATAGACCTGTGCTCTTACGTGTCTTCAGCAATGTGAGTATGGTGTCCATATTCTTGCCATATGGATCAATGTGATCCCTCACTACAGGCTATGTCCACCCAGTTGTGTGTGAGTAGGTATGCAAAGAGATGTTCTCTTGTCAAATGTGATGGAGGACACTACTTTAGGCCTGCCAACGACTTTGACATCTCATGCCCACCCCTATTTCTAACATTGCGTGGGGCAAAGCTGAGAAATTGCGCGATTGTAGTTTTAGAGCAATGAGGCCACAGCTAGTGCACACATTCCTAGTCATCTCACTTTCTATGTGTGTCACGGTCAGACATGCGCATTGCTTTCATTTCTCAGGGTGTACCTTTTTGGGCAATCAATGTCCTTACATTCATCCATACTTTCATACTTGATCGATTATGGACATGACACATCTGTGTGAATTTGAATGATTTATTCACATTCGGTGGAGTGTCGGAGCTGGAGCAGTACATGACCATGCAAATTCCACATTACATTGTATTCCAGTGGAGGGACAGCCAGAGTCATTCAGGGATTGACACGTACATAGGAGGAGGCAGAGTACAGTCCGCAGTCTGATTGCTGTGTCATTGGTGAGCAAACAAAATATGGCAGTCCATGTCGAGGTCCAAGGTGAGTGTCGCAGAGTGTTTCGGGGGACAGTGGGAGGTGTTGTTACAGGGCATGATGCAGAGGGCAGAACCAAGCTGAAACAGGGCATGTGGCAGAGAAGAATGCTACTGGCTCCTTCTTACTGCAAAGGTGGAATCAACCCGCATCTTCGTCCTCTATGTCATCTGTCTGACATGTGGGTGCTGATGTTTGGTCTGCAGCACTATGTGCCACTGACACATCAGGGGCCGGAGATGTGTGTGTAGAGGGACCAGCAGCATTCATCAGTGACTGCCTTGGTGGCAGCAATGCAATGATGAGGATCTGCAGGGCATGGAGGATCCCAACAACTTTTCGCTGGTGTGCATCCGTGGCAGACATTCTTTCCGCATGCATCCGCTCCATGTTCTCCATTATCCTCAGCATCTGTGCCAACTCTCGGCTGACATCGCTGAGGCCACTCTGACTAGGCAGTTGTTCTCCTCTCAGAGTCATGACTCAAGCGATGTCGGGCATGGATTTTTGGACATCATGGAGCGTACTGTGGGTGTCCGTTAGGGAGTGTAAGTGGTCCCTGATGGGACTTAGACACCCACGTATGTCATCTAGTTTGGCTGCCATAAGGTCGAACCCCACCTGCACCTGTTCAGCCACCTCCTTCTGGCAGTCTAACACATGGCCTTGGAATGCGATGTGTTCTTCGGTGAGGTGCTGGGAGCCAGCCGTGGTGGTGGGTGCTTCCTGCTGTGTGTCTGTGCAGGGGGTGGGGTCTCCTCGATGCAGCTGGGCTGCCCTGCTCCTGGAGGTGGATTGCCGTAGCTGTCCATGAGCTGTTGTAGGGCGTCGGTGTCGAAGGTGTGGAGGTCCTCTTCATCATCACTGATGAGTTGTCTGGTCTGCTCTGCAGGAGGTGTTGATTGTCCCTCTGCACTGTGAAGGGGAGATGCATTTTAACATTGTGTTGACATGTATGTTGACGCATTGTTCAAGTTTACATACAGACTGCATGACATTGTGACTGTTTGGGAGGAGCTGACTATTTGATGCGGGACAGTGGACATTTGAACTACATCACGGATGTGAGGTTGTACACGTACATTATCATCTCACAGTTTCCTGCTATGCCAGATGTGATTGTCCAGTTTCTACGCACAAGTGGGACCAGTCGTGTCCTTTGTTCTGTAGTGAAAGTGTTGCACTTTGTACCACATTGTCGTCAATGTTGATGTGCTGTTATTGATATGTGTGTGTGCTGCATTGTGGGAGAGTCGCCCCTGCAGCTGTGATTTTGCTGCCCCTTAGCCCTTTGAGGCGGTGTGCCTTTGTCTTCTGTGCTTCTACAGTGCTGAGATGTTGCAGACTTGGCTAATTTTAGCTCGAGTTTGGATTTTGGACTCTTGGGCATGGTTTATCCGCAGATGTGTTGTTGACGTCAGGGGTTGTTTGTGCACGTGTATGTGTCAGAGTGTGACCTGCTCCTTTACGGATGTGTTCCACAGTCAGCCACCTCAGTGTTGTGGCGTGCACCATGTCATGATGATTGGACTGCAGCCATGCTGTTCGTCATGCGGTGTCACTTGCATTGTCAGTGTGGCTCACAGACACGCAGCTTTTCTGGTTTAGACACGTGTGCATGGGTTGGTTGTGGGCTTGGTGCTGTGTGGGGAGGGACCCCTTTGTGCCCATAGTGGACGGGGGCCTACTTGCTGTTTGTATGTGTGCTGCAGTGTGCCAAGGGGATCAGGGACATGATCCAGAGCCAGATTGTGGGTGTGCAGTGTGCTCTACTTAATTGTGCATGTGTGCCATTGTGCCCTTCTCCCCCCGTCTCCCCAGTCCCTGTACGGTACTCACCCTGGTGCTGTTGTGTCAGGTCATGCCGAGCAGTGTCCGGACCCCCATCTCCTGCCACCATCTCCCCACTGATGGCTGTGGCCACCCTTTCCTCCATCTCATCCAGCTCCTGGTGTTCCGCTGGACTGCCACCTCCAGTCTGCATTGCTGCCTGATGGTTGTCAGCGAGTCTCTTCTTGGTTTTGCGCTTCGCATCATTCCAGCGCCTCTTGACCTCTCCAATTGTCCTCCTCTTCACTCCGACTGCATTCACCTTGTCCAGGATGGTCTGCCATATTGCATTATTATTTGCCAAAGACACGTTGGGGGTGACGTACAGTTGTTGGTGGTGTTCTATCACCTCCGTGATGATGATCCTGTTTTCCTGCAGACTGAACCTCGTCTTCCTCGTCTTCTTCTCCTTGCCCTTCCGTGACCCCGAGGTCCCACGCTGATCCTCCTGGTGGCTTGTGGGGTTCTGGTCGTCCTCTGTACTTGCTCCGGCTTCCTCCATGGTGCTACGCAGTTTTAATTCTTTTGTTTGGGTTTTTCGGTGCTTTTGTAGTGCATTGTCCCGCATGACACATGGGAATTGCAGGCCTGTCGCTGGTTATCGCTTCTTTTTTTATCACGGTTGGCCACATCGCAACTTTTTTCGCGTTCGTGTTTTGCGTTATTTCGGCGTCGCGTTAATTTTGACGCGGTCATTTGGCGCGTTGTCGTGAGACTATCGCATGGTGCCGCCGGGTTGAGAATACAACGTTAACACTGTGTTATTTTCCCGTGATAGACTGCGATGTGCAAAGTTGCGTTAAGCTAATTTTGCGATAATTATCACACGTTCTTGAGAATATCCCCCACTGCATGCAATATACCACAAGAATGGACTAGGGGTCTGGCCAGTAGAATTGCTTTGTGATTCATTAAGAGAGAGGGGTCTGCAAGTGACATGACTCAGAAATGGAGTTTACATCTTTTACATGTTTATTTATTACCTGTGATTAGTATTATAAATACATTTTCAGCTTTTGTACAGAGAACACCCTGAGGCAACAGTTCTTGAGCTTGCTACTTGACCCTTATCAATACATAATTGGCTGATTGTAAGATGTCTTCATTTTTTAAGGATTGCTCTCATATTGCCATTACAGTGATTAAAAAGATTGAGGTAACTCAAGGCAGGTAAATGCCGTAAGCTGGGCACAAAATGAATGAAAAGGAATAGGTGTAACGGTTGCAAATGGAAATGACAGGCAAACTCAGAAACAGGAAAACAAGTCATCGTGAACACTAAGGGACTCATTCAGAATTCCAAAATGCATCCCTCGTTACAACATATAGAACCTATTACCTTCTCTGTTAAGTGTCACAGAGACTGACAATGGTGGCAGCACAATTGTAGTGAGGAGAATGGCCTTTCTTCCTGGCTGCTATTGAGGAAATGCCTAGTGACTTCCTCATAACATACGTCAAGTGTCCACTAACTGTTTTTTAAAGCTAGTTATGCCTTTGACATCTATGGAAAGAGACTGCACCTGCATGTGGGCAGAATTATTGAATGTGAGCATGTAAGTGTGCTTAGCTGTGTGAAGGAAGGTGTCCACAGGATAATATATATTAACAAGATGATGTTTATCTAGGTTTCATGCTGTGCAGGGTTCACGCTAGAGCCAGGAGTCTGCTAAATTTGCACTACTTTTATTCCTTCCCCCGATTAGTGTCCTAGTTGGTAGGAGGGGTAGACATCTGTACCTTTTGAAATGGCTGCAGTTCCTCCCCTTCCTCCTGCCATTATTTGCCTGCCTGAAGAATCGGGCTTCCTGTCTGAGTTTACTCAATTTGCCCTGGAATATCTGAAACTGGCCCAGGAGATTCTACAATGTGGTATGATCGCTGCATGCACTGAACACATACTATCCATTCCTTTGTAGTATTGATAGGGTCCTCCATAGTTTGATTTTTTTTTTTTAAATATATTTTTATTTTATTTTGAACAGCATCATTATCAAACATATGATTTTTACTTAGGGTTAATCCATCAGACTTAATTTATAAAGTGTTCACGAGAGTTAACTAAATATTTTAACCACAAACCAAAAAAGAAAGGCATTACATCCTTAAAAACGAAAAGCAAATTCATCGTCATTTTTTAAAATACAATCACTAATCATGTCGCAAACCCCCCTTCATGTCGCAAACCCCCCTTCTAAGACATGGATATTCAAAATCTGTCAGTTTAAGCATAATCAGGATCTGCTGTCCATCATATCTTCTTTCCACCTATAAATAGGAGCCCAGATACACCTACCAAGCTTTCTCCCTCTCTTGCCCTTCCTCTCATAAATCCCTTTTTCAAGATTATATGTAGCAAGCAATTTTGCAAGCCATTGCTGTAATGTAGGGGCTACTTGATCCAGACAAGCAGAAGCGATGCACATACGTAAAACAGCCATAGCAAGAAACAGAAAGCGATAAGATGGATCTTGCAGTCCCTTATTGTTAATCCCAAGAAGCACTAATGCTGGAGTAAGAGAAACTTTTAGCTTCAATATTTGGATCATAAAACTTTCAATTTCTCTCGTCAGAATTTGCAGCCGTGGGCAAGTCGAAAACATATGAATTAGATCAGCATCCAAACTATCGCAGCGGGGGCATCTAATTCCTTCCTGTCCCCCCCATTGTGCAATCCTTGCTGGCGTATAATACAATGAGAAAGCTGTTTTAAAATGCTGAGCTTGGAGCCCCGCTGAGCAGAAGATAGTCTGGCCCAGCTCCAGAGAGTCTAGAAAATCATCCTGGTCTATGCCAAGCTTATCAGCCCATTTCTTCCCATGCTTGTCCAGATCATCCTGCTTAAGCAGTGAAAGTTCTGCATAAATCTGCTTAATAGTGCAGTTCTCCCCTGCTCTAATAACATCAATAATCACAGTTTTCTCAAAGCGATGCGGCCCACCCTTTTTCCCTCTTAGGAAACTACATAACTGCAAATATTTAAAAAAACTTCTCTTATTAATACCATAATCGTGTTGGATTTCACTGAATGGGCGAATTCCCTCCGACCCCATAAGATCCCCTATTTTCCGAAGCCCACACCCCTCCCACTCCCGCATTATTGCATCCGAGAAAACTCCCGGTAGTGTGGGATTTCTGTATAACTGGGTATAGAAATTAATTCTCCCTAGGCCAGATTTTTTTTTAAACGCCGCCCAAATCTTAAATGCAGCCATCAGCGGTTTAACTTTGTTTTTTTAAAGTAGCTGGGCTTGTTGAATTTCATGAAGCAATTCACAGCATCATCTCCTAACAAAAGCTTATATAAATCTGGCGACCCTGTTTTAGTCCAAAGATCTACAACCCTCCCACCGATTAAGCCACTCATATATTGAAAGGCTGCAGCCCAATAATACATTCTAAAATCTGGCACTGCCCAGCCTCCTCTATCTCTTGGTAATGACATAAACCTCAAGGCCCTCCTTGTTTTCCCATGTGCCCATATAAACCTATTCACAGTATGTTCAAGCACCGTAAACCATTTTCTCTCGAATTCTAGCGGTATAGCCCTAAAAAGATACAATATTTTTGGCAAAAAAACCATCTTAACCACATTGCAGCGTCCCACCACTGACATATGAAGATTATGTAATCTATCAAAATCTTTTTTGGCCTTCCCAATGACTGGTTCGATGTTTTTCTCTACTAACTTCCCCAGCTCAGGTGTAATATTAATGCCAAGATAGATAGCGGAGTCTGCCACCTGCTGATCATCCAGGGCGGTCCCCCTATTTTTAACTATCTGGGTCTTCGATCTATTTAACGCATACCCAGAAACCAGGCCGAAGGCTTGGGCTTGTACCTCAATAGCAGCTAGGGCTTCTGTAGGATTAGGGGTGACCACTGCAATGCCATCTGCGTAAGCCAACATTTTTGTTTCCAGCTCTTGAAATCTCATTGGAATAATTCTATTGCTAGCCTCCAGCATCCTGATCAAAGGATCGATGTATAAGGCAAAGAGGAGAGGCGAGCACGGACAGCCCTGCCGTGTGCCTCGCCTAATTACCAAAGGTGCGGTATACCCCCCATTCAGTCTCAGCCGGGCCGTCGGAGCCTTATATAGAGCCTGAATTGCCCTGACAAAGCCTCCCCCAATGCCAAACCATTTCATAGCCGCCCACAAATAGTCCCAGGAGACCCTATTGAATGCTTTTTCAGCATCCATGAGAATCAAAGTCATAGGGTCCCCTGAGACTTCAGCTACATCAAACAAGGTTATAACCCTGCGGATATGCTCTGTTGTCCCCCTCCCAGGAATGAACCCATGCTGACTGGGGTGGACTAATTTCCAAAATATGTTGTTTAACCGGGTCGCCAGAGCCTTAGAGTAAATTTTTGCATCACTATTCATAAGCGTAATTGGCCTATAAGAGCCAGGTTCTCTAGAGGGCTTGCCCTTTTTCAGAAATATTATCATATCCGCCCCAGTCCAAGACTCGGGGACCAAACTCCCTTGCTGGGCTTGACAAACTGTATCAGCCAGATCAGGTCCAATTACCTCAAGGAAGGTTTTGTAGAACTCTAGAGGAATCTGGTCCGGTCCTGCTGCCTTCCCGGAGGGGAGACTCCCTAATGCGACATAAATATCTTCCTGGGTCAGCGAAATCTCGAGGGCCTCCCTATCTTTAGAATCAACACCCTGCGCTGAAACTCCACTTAAATAACCTTGAATTAAACTCTGCTCTCTTCGCTGTTCCTCGCAGTAAAGTTTTTCATAAAAATGGCGAAATACCTCCCGAATCCCTGGTGAGCCCTCAATTAAATTCCCATTAGTGTCTGAAATTTCCCGAATCTCCCCTGCCAGACTCTTTTGTCTCAATCGAACTGCCAGTGTACTCCCGACCCGCTCGCTGAACTCATAACAATGCTCCCTCCTGGCGAGAAATCTTTCTGCTGCCTTGGTAGCTGTTAAATCTCCTAATTCAGCCTTAGCTAAAGCCAGCTTGAGCAGTATGCCATCCAGTGGGTTGCTCGTTCAAATAGCCACAGCGAGCTCCTCCTCGACCTCCCTAAGTATCCTACAAAGCACTTTCTCTCGGTGAACCTCCTTCTTCTGTCGGTACAGACTATAACTCATAGTCTCTCCCCTGACTCCAGCTTTGAACGTATCCCAGACCACCCCGGGGCTGGCGCTCTTCCTGTTAATCTCCCAAAACCCCTTGATCCATTCATTCATGTGGCAAACATACTCAGGATCCTTTAGAAATCCTCTCTCAAAGGTCCAGAGCCGCTCTTGCTTTGCCCCCCGCTAGATTGATTGTTAAGACTAAAGGATTATGATCTGAAATTATCCGAGGATGTCTCTCTATTCTGCACCTCGAAATGAATAAATATGAAACGAAAAAGTAATCAAGTCTAACTACTGATTTATGGGGTGCAGAGAAGAACGTACTACCTGGATCATCAGGTTGTAAACGCGGCCATACATCCATGAGTGCATTGTTCTGAGCCAAATTGGAGAGTGCCCTAAAACCCCTTCTCTTCCTACCCCCGTAGCTGTGTCCTTCTTCCCCCCAGAGCCCACCCAAACCATTGATATTATAATCCCCACACATTATTACTGGGGTAGGCCATGATGCTAGTTCAGCATCCAAAAACTCTAATAATTCAGGATCATTCCCGGTCGAGCCGTAGACCGGACATAAAGTAAATGTATCCTCATATATCGTTCATTCAACCAGCGCCCAGCGGCCCCATTTATCAGACATTTTCCTCTTAAAAATTATATCGCGGCGACGAGACAAAATAGCCACTCCTCTTGTCTTGGTGCCTTGTTTGGTGTTAATGATAAGTTTGAACCCAAGCTGCTCCAAGACACTGCCTCTATTGCCCTCTATATGGGTTTCCTGAAGACAAAGTATATCAATACGCAGTGTTTTCAAAATTATTGCAGCTCTATATCTCTTGGCCTGGTCGTTTAACCCACATATATTAATTGAAGCAACTCGTAGACTCATTACCTGATGTTTAACATTTTCCTGATCTGTATACCATATTTATTAAATCTTTGCCTTCCTGAGACCATTCTTTGAAAACTCACTTTCCTTCCTTTTCTATTCTTTTTTTTTTAAAGATCTTTTTATTTTGAGTATTAAACCAAAGTCAGCATTACATTGTCATCATCATATTGTTGGGATAAAGTACATATTCTCAATAACGTTCACAATCTAGTGTACATTCCTCATAGTTTGCAATATAATGGAGCCCCCCACCCCGGGTCCTTCCATTCTCAGTTGCCTAACCCTTCCCCTAATCCCCTGTAATCGGCCCATTTCTGCCATACTTTACTCCATTTCATGGGGCAGCCAGGGCCTTCATATACAACTCTTTCTGCCATGCAACACCAGTCCATATCTTTCTTCCACTGGGAAACCAGTGGCGGTTGGGTGCCCCCATGTTCTAGCCACGTTTCGTTTAGCAACCATTGCTGCTACTTGCAGCCATATCTTGGAGTATTTAGGCCAGGTCAGTTCTCCGGACACACACAATACATGCCATCTAGCTTCTACAGGGACCTGCTGTTCAATCACTTCGGTTAGAATATGAGCTATTCTGGTCCAGTATCTCTGGATTATCGGGCATTCCCACAAAGTGTGAAAAAACGTCCCTTTCTGACCACACCCTCTTTGACACTCTTCTGTCGTGATCTTACCCATTCGAAACAACATTACACTGGTATAGTAGGATCTATGCAGGATCCGTAGCTGTACTAATCTGAACCTAGCTCTGATTGCCACTTCTCTTGGGCTTTGCACCGCTTCGGCCCAGTCATCGTCTTCTAATAATCCCACGTCCGATTCCTATGCCTCTCTCACCTTGAGCAGTAAGTCTGGAGAATTGTTTACTATTTTCTTATAGGTAGCTGATAGTGGCTTTTCCGGAATGGGGTCCAATAACAGTCTATCCTCTAGTGGACTATATTCTGGGATCTGTTCCCCATCTTTAATATGCCTACCGATGGCGTGTTTCAGTTGTATATACTTATAGTGTTCTTTGGGTGTTAGTTGGTATTCCTTCTGTAGTTCTATGAATGATAGTATGGCCTGCTTCTTTCTCACATCCCCCAGCCTCATAATATCTATCAATTTCCATTTCACAAAGCCCTGCAGACGCCCTACTTCTCTAAGCATTACACTAGACCACAGAGGAGTCTGTTCTGTCAGCCGCCCCGTCCAACCCAGGAAATGAGTTGCTTTTATCCACGCCATGTGCACTAGTCGTGTATGCATGGGCAGTCCATCCTGTTTCCTCGGTCCATATAGAACTCTCAGGTAACTCTCGTCCCCCATTGCCCAGTGGTCGACCCTGTAGGCCGGATCATTTCGATCTGCAAAGGCCCAATCATTAATGACCATAAGCTGGGATGCCCAATAGTATTTTTGAATATCCGGAACCGCCAACCCTACCTCGTAGACTCCTTTCTGTAATTTCGCAAGTGCTATCCGCGCATTCCCTCAATCCCACAATAACATCCTAAATTGGCTATCTACCTCTCTAAAGAATGTGTCAGGTACCGGACAGGGCGTCTTTTGAAGTATGTATAACAACCTGGGTAGGGTCATCATCTTGATGAGCACTGCCCTTCCCATCAAAGAGATCAGCAGCTTCCTCCAATGCGTCACGTCACCCTTCAAACGATCTAGTTGTGGCTTGAGATTCTCGAGCACAAACGCGCTATCCGTTTTTTCAATCTGTACACCTAGGTATTTGAAGCTGGTCCTGATCTGGAGCTTAGAGTCGGCTCCTAGGTCTGGTGGTGGCCCATCTGTTAGCATATACAGGAGGGACTTGTCCCAGTTAATCTGATACCCTGAATACCCTTCAAATAGCTTAAAAATCTGTAGCAACCTGTTGATGGTAAACCGCGGCCGCGTTGTGTACAGGAGGACGTCATCTGCGTAGAGTGATATTCTTTCTTCCCACTGGTCACCCCCACTTATTCCTGCAATGACGGGATCCCCCCTGCCCACACCGCCAGCGGCTCAAGCGCTAGAGCGAATAAGAGTGGGGAGATGGGACACCCCTGCCTGGTGCCCTTCCGCAGGATGAAAGGGCGAGATACCAAACCATTGACCCTGACTCTTGCCATGGGTTGCGTGGATAACAGTTGCATCCACGAGATAAACCTTGGTCCAAAGCCGAACCTCCGCAAAACTTCAAACAAATAGTTCCATTCAAAACTATCGAACGCCATGCGGGCGTCGAGTGATAGAAACGCTGCCTCTACTTCCGGATTACACTTGACCAAGTATTGCACCCCATACAGACGGCGCAGGTTGAGTCTAGTACTTCGGTTGGGCATAAAGCCCGATTGGTCTGGGTGGATCAGTGTCTGAATGGGCACCAGGAGTCTATTTACCAAGACCTTCGCCAGAATTTTAACCTCAATATTAAGTAGAGAAATCGGTCGGTATGACCCGCATTTCTCCGCTGGTTTACCAGCCTTGGGTATCACGACTATCGTTGCTGTACGCTGGTTAATCGGTAGCGACCCTCGCTTCGTTGAACATAGCTAGGAGGTGTGGGGCCACCGTAGTGGCAGTACATTTGAAGAGTTCCACCGGTAAGCCATTGGGTCCCGGTGCTTTCCCCGCATGCAAGTCTTGTATGGCTCCTATAATTTCCTCTTCTGTGAAATCCCCGTCTATTGACTCTCTGTCGTCTGTTGTCAAGATTGGGAGATGCATTTCTGATAAGAGCTCATAGCTATCCCTAGCCGTTCTAACGGGGTTCGAGTCGTAGAGTTCTTCATAGTAGTCAGCGAATGCCCCTGCTATGGCCTCCCCTGTCGAGTGCATGTTCCCCTCTCCATCTTGAATCACAGCTACCCAGCTTCTCTCTCTATCCCTCTTTTCAAGCCAAGCAATCATTTTATTCGCTTTGTCTCCTAGGTCGTATATTCTCCTTTGTGTGGCCAGGGCCGTCGACCTGGCAGCACTAGTCGCCATATCCTGTAGCTCACGTTTCCGCAGGTCTATTAAATATGCCAGTTCCCCATCTTTCCTCCCACCTCCCAAGTAGCATGTCTCCAGGTCTACCACCATCGACTCCAGCTGATCCCAGCGTAGTTTCTTTTCCTTTTTTTCTGCCCCTATACAGTCTTGGACGTATCCCCTTATTACTGGTTTAAACGCTTCCCATAAGGTGCTACTTTCTTCTACCGATCCTTCGTTCTCTTGGAAGTATAATTGCGTCCTTTCCTTAACTTTTTGTGCGTTGTCCTTATTCTGGAAGAACCATGCATTTAGTCTAGGTGGTAGGATAGATTGGCGTGGTGTGCCTTTCAGTGTCATTTCAACCGGGGAATGGTCTGATATACCTCGGGTCCAATTCTGGTATTAGAGAACCATCCCTCACTTCCCTTATGTGTCAGTATATGGTCCAGTCGGGAGTAGCTGGCATGTGCTGCAGAGTAGAATGTGTACTGTCTTGCCTCTGGGTTGTGGAACCTCCAAAGGTCCACCAACCCCATCGCCTCTGTGAATGCCAGAAGGGGTTCCACTCCTCTTGGGTGAGCTACTCTAGAGTCCCTGTCTAGACCTGAGTCCATAACTGAGTTCATGTCCCCTCCCAGCACTAATACCCCAGGAGGAAGATTTACAAGGAAGGCCCACAGCGCCTTAAATGCTTCCGAATGAGCCGCTGGCGGTATATAACAGGAGACCAGGTTGAATGCTTGTCCCTCCCAATTCCCCGTCAGAGCCACAAACCTACCCAACGGGTCGTGTGTAACTTTGTCCACCACCAGCGGAGTTGCCTTCTTAACCATGACTCCTACCCCACGTGAGCCCGAGGTGTACCCGGCATGTGCCACCAGTTTATAACCATACCTATCCAGTGCACGGTACCTCTGACCCCTGAGATGTGTTTCCTGAATCAGTACAACAGTTGGGGAGTGTTGATGCAGGTATTGAAGTACAATGCTACGTTTGATACGGCTCCCCAAACCATTTACATTCCAAGATAATACCCCCAGGGCATTCGAACCGTGTGTACTCACTCGCTGCCCGCCCTGAGATCCCGGAGTGGATTTTTGACTAGTTACTTGCTCGTGCAATGCCATCTCTCTAGTGGGTGTTCTGGTGAGGGGCACACTAGTATGAACATCTCTGTTATCTTCACTGACCTTATAAAAGTACTGACTTTACAACAAAAGATCCCGCTTAACTTCAACAACCCCTCCCTTGCTCCCCCCCTCCCTGCTACCCTGCTGGAGAGCATAACAACTCTTCCCACCCCAACTCGCAGAGTGCCTGTTGCCCTAAACAAACTCAACAACTGTGGGGGTGTCGGTGCCTAACTCTTGAGCCGCCCGCCCCCAGGTCTCAATATGTATTCAGTTCCAATAGCATCAACATTATTCAGTCTCACTAAGTTCGTGACAGCCTGGGTGTACAATATAGCAGTCCCCTAGTACAATGCATGTGGAAGACAATGATATTCTTGTCGCCTTTACATGGCAAATAGTCCCTCGTGATCCCGCGTTGCGGGTCGAGACATATCACAAAGTTACTTGCGTGGAAGCAGGCCCTCCGGGTGCCCTTCTAGTCCGACTCCTCTCCTGCCGTCCTCTGTCGCTCTCGCCATGCTCCCGATTGCTTGTTGGCGCCTACAGTGCGCCACCCTTCCAACCAGGCCATTGCAGATTCCGGATTTGCAAAAAACCACGCTTTCCCCTCAGCCTCTACTCTCAGTTTAGCAGGGTACATCATGGAATACTTTATTGCTTTGGCTCGCAGCTCCTTTTTAACCGCATCGAAGGTACGTCTCTGGCGCTGTACATTAAGCGTGAAGTCCGGAAAAAATCGAATCACTGCGTTCTCATGAAGCAGGTCTCTGAACTGTCGCGCCGCCTGCAGGATAGCGTCTCTGTCTCGATAGTTTAAAATCCGCGCTATGATTGTGCGCGGTGGGGCTCCCGGTTTAGGTTTAGGAATGGGCGCACGATACGCTCGTTCCACTGTGAAGTGAACGGAAAGGCGCTTTGGTTTTAGGTGGTTCAGGATCAAGTCCTCAAGAAATAAGTCCATGCTCGGCCTCTTCATTCCCTCCGGCACGCCCACCACGCGAATGTTATTCCTCCTTGCCCTTCCTTCCTGGTCTTCCAGCTTGGCTGCCATCAGTTCTTGCTGTTTAGTGAGGGCCTGAACCCTCTCCTCCAAACTCTGTGCACTGGTTTCCAATTGCGTGACTCGTGTTTCTGCAGCCGCCATTTTGTCCGATAGCTTGCGGAAGTCGGCGCGCAGCAAGTTAACATCCAGTGTGACCGCATCAATTTTGGGATCAATTGTGCCCTTAAGATCCGCTATTGCTGCCATGATGGCGGTCAGTGAGGGTTCACTCTGTCCTTCAGCTGGATCATTCTGGGCTGAGGCCATCGTAAGCGGCATGGTATACTTGTCCATTTTGTTGGCCTGCGTCACGACCTGACCTTTAGGCTTCATGTTGACGATCCTCCCCTGCCAATCCCGGGCACTCCAGGAGACCTACTTCTCGCCTCACCGTTGTAGTTTCAGGTCGCTTCTGTGACAACTACTACTGTTTGTGTGGGGCGGCGGTCTCTGGGTGCATGCGTCACCGGCAGGGTACCGTTCTTGTTAATGTCTGGTGGTCCAAAATCTCTCTCCTGACCCCTTGGTGTAGTCAGTGGGCCCACTTTCCACACTGCGCCAATATTTCTTGTGCTGTACCGGCCTGCTTACTACTATATATGCGGCCCTCCTCTGAGCACGTATCAGCCAGACTGCAGGCGGTCATGCACGGTGCCGGGAGCGATCGCATACAGGGCTGCTTACCGCGCCACACCTATAGGTTCACGTACTCACGATTGCCCTTTAAATGGTATTGCTCCTTCCATTCGGCATACCATATTCTTATTGTCTCTGTCACCCCCCATTCCAGTTCTTATCTCCACCACAGGCGCCGTCTTGTTATATGCAACATCCAGCGTCTCGTTGCACACCCGCCACTCCCATCGCCATCCACCAGCCGAGCATCAGGCGTGTTTGTATTACTAGCACCACTCGCCTCTCTGCCCGTAGCGCTACTGCCACTCGCACTGCGGGTGATCACACAGAGCTCCCCACTGCTCTCCCGATGGCTCCCTTCACGGAGGCAGACTCCCCTCTTTCCTGGATGGTGGCCGCGCCGCCGGTTGCTAGCACGAGCTGCCAGGGGTCTCAAGAATGGTGCCGCGCCCAGTGTCCTCCGAGTTCTGAAGAGTCACCAGCGGCGTCGGTAGCGCGGAATCAGTCCTCTTCAGACCGACTCTGTATTCCCCCGGTCACCGCTCCGCTCGTGTGCCGCCGGTTCCTCTCCCCCGGTCAATGTCCTCCAATCCCGGGCCCTGGCCCCACCCACGGCACGAGGATGCAGCTACGCCGGACCTTACTATTTTCCTGGTGTCACCAGCAAACACCGCTGCATTTCTGGTGTCGCCTCCTCACCCCTCGCCGAGAGTGTAAATCATTCACCGCTGCCCGGCCCCGCACACCGCCTATTCCAGTCGTTAGGCCCCCGGCACTCCTCCACAAGGCCGCACTGCAGCGCCGATCTTTACTGCGCCACACCGGTCAGCTGCCCAGCGGACTGTCAGGAAGTCAATTTTCCCCCGACGAGCAGGTGGGTCGCTTGTTCCACCGTCTTCCACCACACTTTCCGCAGCTCTGGAACGGCTGGAAAGTCCGGATATTTGGGTTATTAGAGACCGTGGGGACGGAGCTCGCTCAGCAAGCCGCCATTTCCCTCGGCGCCGAAACCACGCCTTCCTTTTCTATTCTTATTTAACAAATTAGACCTCAAGTACTGTGCTGTGCTATGCCCACTCCCTCCCCTCCTCCCCTGGACCCCACCCCCCTCCCAGTCAAACCCCCCCTCCCCCACCCCCCCAACACCCCTCACAGGCAAATAGGTCAAACATGACCTATGCGTGGCAGCCGTAGCTCACATCTCCAGTTACTACAGATCCCCCCGCCCCGATCCCCAGATACACCACTGTGTTCCACTCTTGATTGTAATATATAAAATGTATAAAAGATAAAAAAAAGAGGAGAAGAAAAATCACAAAAAGATAAAATGAACCTTAAGTGCACACAGGGAAGAGTCTTTTGTGCTTACATTACTCCAGAAAGTACCCTAAGCCTTAACCTTTTTAGATAAACACTAATTCTCAGCTTGCACTAGGGCCCCCCTGAGTCGGTCATACCCCTCCGGTTTTCCCCCTTGCTTCCTTCAACTCAGACATATATTCCTCTGCTTTAATTTCTGAAAAGAACATTCGCACCCTCCCATTTAAAATAACTTTAAGCCGTGCCGGGAACAACAGGTATGCTTCGCAGCCAATCCCCTGAAAAGGAGTTATCAGCTGCCGGAGCCTCCATCTTCTTTCAATGGTGGCATGACAGAAATCCGGCCGAGTAAAGAATGTATGGCCCTCGTATGTCCTTTTTGCATCTGGCCTTGCTCTATCCAGAAGGGCCTGCCGGAGAAGAAAGTTACCAATGTATATTAGGATGGCTCTGGGCCGCTCCCCTTGCCCTGCTGCATTGCCTCTCTTCTGTGTCAGAGGGAAACAATGCGCCCTCTGAACCGCCATATCCCAATTCCATTGGGCTAAATCAGGAAATGCTCCCTTTAGAAGGGTTACTACGAAAGACATGATGTTCTCTCCTTCGCTGTTTTCGGCAATGCCCAATAGTCTCACATTGTTTCTTCGCTGACGATTCTCAAAATCTTCGAGCTTCCACATCATATCCTCTGATTGCTTCTCGTGCGACTCCTTATAGACCTGTAACTTTCCTAATTCCTCCTCAAGAGTTCCAGTTCTTTCTTCAACGTGAGCTACCCTTTCTGCCATATCAGTACAAAATTTGTTCATTTTTCGTAAGGACCCCTGCATTTCTTTTGTAGCTTGGTGTGCCCGGCGGCTCTCAAGTCTGGCTTCTCCCTGCATTTGCTTCAGGGTGGAGTACACTAGATCTAGCGACGGTGCAACAATAGAATTGGCTATACTAGCAGGCCCCCCCTGTACTGATACTGCCCCTTCATCTTCATAAGTCTGACTGGTGGCGGAGTAATCCCACTTAAGCTTACGAGCTGTTGCTGTATCCACCTTAGAGGGGCTAGCTCTAGACTTAGACCTACGTTTCTGAGTGAGGGTCTTAAGGCGTTGCACCTTCTGAGTTATGGAGGAGCCAGAATCAGACCCCTCAGATGAATTGCCATCGCTTGTGATTGATAGATCCGTGTCATCGTTCAATGAGAAAAACTTGTCCCCCTCTGGGGATCCCACAGTTAGTTTAGACCATAATGAGCTTTGATTTGGCCCTACTGTATTTCCCATAGGCGCAGTCACATCTGTTCTAGGGATACTCGTTATAGCAGATGAGAGGCCATTACCTTGTACAGCAACTTCTTCTGTGTCATCTATACCACCTTGCCAATCAGAGGAGAAACCATCAGGACCGAGAGCGCTTCTCCCACTGCCTTGCACACTGCCGGGGAGCTCCTGCCGTTCTTGCGCATCCTGCAATCCAGGCCGGTTGTCAGGCTCAGCAGTTTCCTCCTCCGGCTCCAGTCCAGACCGTTGCTGTACCGCTACAATCCCCGCAGGTGGAGCCAAACCAGGCTCAGCTGTTCCGCTTGTGCCGAGCTCAGTTGAGCCGAGAGCACTCACCTCGCAGCTCGTTACCACTACGGCCGCGGTGAAAGCCTCCGTCAGCGTTGCCTGCCGCATGGAGCTCTCTGCTCCAGTCACCCTCAGCTTGCCTCGTCCCTCCATGGCACCGTCCCGCAACTTGCCCCCAGTCTCCTCATTCTTTTTCGGAATCGCCCCGCGCCGCGGTTGGCCCATACCGCGCACAGCCGTGGGAGGAACAACAGCCTCCTTTGGGGGGTCTTTCAGCGCTCCATCCTTCGTGGGCTTGTTTGTTTTCGGCCCCATCTTTTCACCACAAAGCGAGCACCCTTGCAGCGCCTCGACACCGATCTCCTGCAGCAGCGCTTTGCGACCACCACTGCAACTACAAACAGACCCCTGGATCTCCGGCGGGAATCTCGACTCAGCATCCACCGCCTCAGCTAATTAATCAGGTAAGAGCGAAGTGGCATATCAGCGCTTTATCTCCATTTCATATTATCACTCGGGGAGAGAGTCTCTGTAGCAACTCTCACAGAGGTCAGTCGGCGGCCATCTTGCCTCCCAGGGTCCTCCATAGTTTGAAAGGTGAAGAGCGTTTGATTGGCCAGGTCTCTCCATAAGTTTTCAGTCTTTTACTAGTAGAGGGTTACACACTTCTCTCAACGGAATAGTGCAGACGAAAAAATGTATGATCCAGGGAAAGAGCCTTGCTGGTTTACTACCTCCCTTCCAGACTAGGACTAAGAAGGGCTAAGCCGGAAGAAAGAGCTATTCTGACTGGCCTCTACAAGAATTAGACCTGGAGGAAGACTATTGAATGCTCAGGAGGAGTGACAGAAAGCCAGCCAAACACAGAGCTCAGCTGTCGGAGGGGATTTGTGGAAGACAGCTGTTTGACTATACCTGCTCCATGAACACAAGGTCGACCACAACTAGATGCTCTGGAGTCATCAATTACTGTATATCTCCATCAGGACCCAGGGGAAGAGTCCTCACCAGTTACTGTGGGAAGGGTAAGTCTATGTCATCACTCATCATCCACCAAGCAGTGGAGAGTCCATGTGCACATTCTATCTATCCCCTACATCTTCAGGATTACTTCAACTTTACCACCTGGACAAGGGATTTAGTGAGGTAGCAGAAGGATAATGGTCTGATTCGGAAATCACTGAAATTGTGGTTCTAGCCCAAGCGTTGGCACAGTTGTTGGGCCTGATCACAAAAGAATTTTGACTGGCACTATTTGATGTCCTTGTTGGTAAGTTAAGGTGGTGCTTGATTAAAGCACTTTTACCACTGTATTACGAAAACAGGATTCTGGAGATGATAGTGTGTGACAAGAACTTTTGTGCATATTTGTTGTGTGGCATTTTGTTGTTATGGCAAAACGTTCTGTTGTTTTTGTGCTGTTGTGTTTTTGTGCTGCATTAGTGAAATTTGTTGTGCTGTACTGCAGTTGTTGTGCTGCATTCTGTTTTGACTGTGATGTTCCCTGTTATGGTTTAATTGTGTTGGTTTTCTTCGTATTTCATATTTTGTTCTTCTCTTACTTAAATCCTTGTGTCATATATGTCACTACGTTCCTGTGTAATTCACATGGCTCACTACTTTAGTGCATTTATTATGGTTATTCATATGTATGTACAGCTGTTACCACTCTGATGACCCACAATACAAGCTAAGAGAATAATTGCAATAATATTTTGTTCATTACTATCAAAATGCAATAAAATACGTTTATAAAAAAAATGGTTTAATTGTGTTGTTATGCTATTCTGTTATGTTCTGTTGTTTGGTTTAGATATGTCAACAAAAACTGCTACATTTCCAGCCAAAATCAACACATGCCTTTAAAGTTCTTGTGACAAGCAACTATTTACCACACCTAAGGTGGTAAAAGAACACTACTCTAGCTCTTCAACTACTTAAGAAGCTAGTCAACCCAAAACTGTTGCAGACACTTTGGGCCTCATTTATGAGGAATTGACGTAGGGCAGTGCTACAGATCTTTTTGCTGCGTTGCCCTACGCCAATCTGAAAGGGCAGTAATGCACCGTATTTATGAAATACAGTGCATTCCTGTCCTTTCCCTCTGCGCTGGTGCAGAATTTGCTGCCTAGCCCCAATGTAGGCACCCTTGCACCATGGTGAAAGGGTGCCTCCGTTGCAGGCAGGATTGTTTTTGTGCAGGAAGGGGCGCCTTCCTGCACAAAAGCAATCCATGGAGGCATTTTCCACTTTCTATGTGTGTTGCAGAATACAGCACACATAAAAAGAGGAAAAAACGAGGAGAAATAAAACTATTTCTCCTCGTTACGCCTGCTCTGGGGCGGCGTAAGGTTTTGGCGCTGCCCCAGCTTGACATGATTAAGTAAATCTGGGGCAGCGCCAAAATCCATGGGTGTTGCTTGGGACAACCCACTGCAACGCTCATGGAAGGCCTCCTTGATACAGAGTAAAGTAAGGCAGCGACTTGCGCTGCTTTGTCTTACTCCATATCTATGAGGTCCTGTAAAGCCACGCAGATTGGTTTTGCGTCGTGTCATAGATATGAATGAGAGGCTTGCGCCTCAAGAGCATAACAAAAAGAGACACTAAGGTAGCGCAAGCCTCTCATAAATATGCCCCTTAATCTTTACTTAGCGCTGCCAGTGCTCACTTTTTGTAATAAGGCCCATTGTCTTAACCCTTCACTCCCTCAGGCAATGCATTGTCTACAGCTTTGTTTCTACAAGTTCTGTGCCCATTGGTGGGTGCCATAATCCCCTTGGGTGACCTGCCACCAGAATTCGACTGCAACCAGCAGGTTCAGAGATACAGGTCCCCGACATTTTGTGCCATCTAAGTGGTTATCAAGATGTACTAGGAGCTTAGTCAGCTACTACACCCAGCAACCTAGCCCTGTGACTAGCAGGACTGTAAAAGATTGTCTTTGCTGTGGCACAAAAACAGACCCTGGTCATTCTTCCTGTACTCCTAGATGAGACAGGTTTTGCATGTGAGGCTTACGTGGGCTCTTCGTTCTTGAGGGTGAGGTCTGCAGGCAATTTCGACGACCTGGAAGGAGTGTTCATAGTAGGTCCATTGAAACCCCTCTAAAATCCCCCCCACTGATAACTCAAGCTAAATCTCTGCAAGCCAGACACCAATCTTAGGTTAATGAGCAACTTCCAAAGAGTAACTTTGACAAAAGGACCCCCATGTTAAATATTGTTTAGAGCTTAGCGCTTAAACACTAGGTTTGTGTTTGGGATCATATATATGGTATCTATAGTTAGGAAGGTGCTAGGTTTATGCTGGCTTTGGCTATTATTAATCCATGTGTGGTTTATTACTTTTATGTATATTAAAGAACTATTCCTTTATAAAGTAAAGCACTCTCTAAACTAGTAACCTTGTTGAGTAGTATTACTGTGAGAATTGCATCATGAGCGTCTGCAGCTACATTATTTTTGTGAGTAAGTGGAGGACTGCTTATCCCCACTACCTTGAGACAATCAAGTGATGAAAGCGGTTTCTTAGTTATTCAGTTTCGGTTAAACAGTGATTCGGCCCCAAGAATAAAGTGGCGTGTGATTTCAGTTGCCACAGTGACTTCCCTAGTTCCACAGGAAAAGGTCCTAAGACGTCATCTGTGGCATTGTGTGTGTCAGTCTGGTGTGTCCATGTGTTTGCTTGCACGAAACAAAAATCAATTCTATTGGCTTTGTCAATGATTGTTTATAGCCATAAAATCGTCGACTGTTGTTTGAACCAGTGGCAGCACTGACTCTGCAATGCCTTCATTTAATTGATTCATGCAGCAACTGCAAAGCTATCAACAACATTACAAGGCTAAGTCAATATTTCATTGTTTATTTGTTGTAATATATTTCAAATGTACCAGCACCCAATGCAAAGAGTGTCCAGGTGATCAGCATGGGCTAAATGTCCATGTAGTACTCGGTGCAGTCTTATAAACACACAAGAATCAATAACAGGCAATTGTCAATCAATGATTTTAACGTATGGCAAAAGTAAGAGGAAAGAAAAAATAAAATGTCCTCAACAGTAGGTGAGGGAGGCCATGATAAATAACTGTTGTCTAACAATGGTTCGCTTGGGCCATCCAGATTTCCCAAATAATCCCTATGTACACAATTTTTAATAGGATTAGTTGTAGGCAAAATGTGTTTCCTGTGGGTAACCTGAAAATCTGTCACGGGCGAGCCCTTCCAGGACAAATCCTAGTTGACCCGGAAGTAGGCACCAAAGGGGCCTCCTATGCAGCCAAGACACGCCCTACCTCATTTCACAGCGGGCAATGGGGACAACTGAAACAGGTTAATAGTCTGTGCCGCATGTCGTGGCCCGGACATTTTAGGGTGCAGTGCAGTGAAAGCTGAAACCTTGGAGTACATTTTGAATGACGGATGTTGCTTTTTTGAGGTTGTATATCAGAATACTTTGTGCAACAAAAATTGCCCTGAAAATTATGATAGCCCTGAAAGTGACTACCAAAATGTAGTGAAGATAAATCTATATAGCTCAGTATAGATATACTATTCGTAAGTACACTGCTATATACCTTTAAAATGTAGTACATTCGAGGTACATATATGTAGAGTTAAGAATAGTAAATCTATACTTACCTTTGCGATATTTTGGTAGGCAACATTCTGCCTATAGATTTTTGTTGGACGATAGTTAAAATACGACATTGTGGTTAAATACCCTCCTTAGGCGACCCAGTGGCGTCACTAGGGGGGTGCGGGGGGTGCGGAGCGCACCGGGTGACACCATCACATGGGGTGACACCTTTCCCAAATGAGACTATTTACTAAATAGTCTCATTTGGGAAAGGTGTCCGCACTGGGTGACACCAACCCTAGTGACGCCGCTGAGGTGACCCACTGTCAGGCTAGTTTGCTTTGTGGAAATCTTGTTGGCTAAGATAAATTCCTTATCATATGACCTCTTTTTCTGAAGCGCATCCATTTTAAGCTTCATAAAAATGGAAAGGAGTGCGAGAATTGAGCAGACAACACCATAGGGCAAGTTCCATGCAATGAAAAAGCTTCCGGTGGCAGTCTGAAAGGAGAGGCACTGCTCGAAACCAGTGCTTTAAATGGGCCGGTACTCACCGGTACTGAGTACCGGCACTTCTCAGTTTTCTCCCCCTGAGTACCGGCACTTATAATTTTCCATTTAAAGCGCTGCTCGAAACAAAAGCTTGAACTTTATGAGGGTGGTTCATGTGGATGTGCCGTAATGCACACACTGATTAAAATGGACCGGGAAAGGATTAATTGTATACTTCACCTGAAAAATTTAGATACCCTGGGATGTGGTATTTACTCCTCTTCTGAGTTTTCCTCTGGAAGAGAGGAATTACAAATGGAATTGGTGGTTTAAGTACGGAAATTCGAATCACTGGGCAAATTCCAGCAGGTATGGCAATTTATCAGTGGAAACTTGCAGCGGTGTTTACCATAAATTAAGGAATTCCAATTCCCTCGCAAATAGGAGTTTGCACAGGGATCGAATTTGCACACTCACCTGCAATCGGCGTAACAGCGATAGCTGTTAAGGCGAGCAGAGTGGCAGGAGTAAGCTACTCAGATGCTGCAAGTGAAATCCTTTTTTTACCTCTACTACGTGGCCAAATCCAGGCTTTCATATTGTCGCCCCATAAGCCACCATGCCCACACCTTTAATACACACACGCACCTTTAAAACACATGCCTGCCATTCCTTCCTTTCTGTTAGGATAAAAAAAAAACGACATGTCTTGAATAGAGATGTACAGATTGTACCCCCCCTTGAAAGCATTGTTGGCAGACGACTCCAGGATTCGGTGATGCAAAACATTTTCTGCAGTCAAGGCTGCACACAACTCCAGCAACAGAGACCCTCTTGTATCGTTGCCATGGATACTGGGACAATAAACAGAGACTGTTCAATAGCAAAGGAAGGGGTGGTTCCTCCTGCTCACCTGTGGGTCCTGCGTCCATCGAGCCACCTGAATAAGCACAGAGAGGAGCTGTGACAGTTTTCTACACATTAAATACTCATATTACATAACAGATAAAACATTCACACAGGCTCCGAACAATGGATGCTAGAAGACGCTGGGCTACCAGTAAAATGGGAGCGCCCTCTCCCCACCACCTCGCAGAGTACACTAAAGGTTAGCTGTATAGTTCTACTGGTGGTGTGACACGTCACCCCGAGCCAAGTCTGGTCAACGTTAGCACCTCTCAGAAATGAAGTGCCTTTTATTGTTCGGTATCCCAGCAACGTAATTATGAAAAGACAAAAGTCAGATGTCCTTGCTTTCCTTAGTTTATATTCCCATATTTGATAGATGTGTTTCCTGATATAGTTGTTTGGTATACCGGCAGAGCCTTGCTGCCCCAATTTTTCATACAAGTTTTAACAAGACATGAATCGTTGAAGGTATTGTGGCAAACCCTCGGCTGAAAGACAGCACATTGTTGACACTGGACCAACCCCAGGCTAGCATGTCTTTGTAACACCTTCAGTTATTTCTATCAAAATTCATAAGGAGTCACAAAGACAGTGATCTTCGATACATGCTTGGCTTGGAAGGTGCGGTCAAGGTACTCTGACATATCAACGTCCACCTCGATTGTCTGTGGACCATGCAGACCTTGGACGAGGATAAGCTCTCCGGTCTGCCTGTCAGACCGCTGCATCACAAAGTGCCCTCTGCTGTTCCCGCCCACGATGCCAAAGCGCAGGCTGTCCGGCCCTGGCCTTCCGGGGGCTGAAGCTGTGGCCATACGGAAAAGAGTGACCGGTGTCATCAGGTTGGAAGGCAAGGACAGGTAGTGGAAGGAGATGGTCTTCGGTGCGTGGTGGCACGATCTGCTGTCCATTGGGCACGGATTGCGTTCACATTGGCTGACAAGGAAAAGAAAGATAAAGAGTCTTAAATGAGGACCCTTCTGGGTGTGAACAATTCTCCTTTGTTTGAAACTTTCATTAATTTTCTGCTAAGGATACGGTGATGTGAATAGTTTAACATTTTAAAACATTTTATTTTAGCAAAGTAATATAAAAGTACACATGGCCTGGCAGACATGCGATTAAAATGTACTACTTGTGCAACAGGGAAATCTTGCTTCTTGCAATTTGTGCAAAACCGAAATCTCCGTTTTTTGTCTCTTTTTTCTTTAACTGTCCATTAGGTTTTATTATTTTATTTGGTTTTTTTGTTACATTTTTATTTAGTTTCTCTAGGTCTTTTAATCACTTTACACATCTGGCCTTATTTTGATCCTCATTAACATTAACTCACTCATGTTCAAATATTTCTTACCTTGGGCCACTGCAGTAGTCAGATGGCCTGCCCCCTAGATCCTATTTTTCTGTAAATGCTTTATAACTCTAGATCCCAACTTGATATTTTTGGTGTCCCCCTCACCTGCCATGCTGCTTATCTAATGTGCGTCATGTATTTGGGGCCAGATGTACGACGTGATTTTGCATGCGCAAACGGGTTTGCGACCCGTTTGCACATGCAAAATTACTGCCGGCCATGTACAAAGCCTATTTAGCGAGTCGCAAATAATTTGCGACTCGCTAAGTAGGTTTTGCGACTCGCTATTAGGAAGGGGCGTTCCCTTCCTAATAGCGACCGCAGAGCATGTATGAATGTTTTGCGACCGCAATTGCGGTCACAAAACACTTGCAATTTACCGCCCACTTCAAGAGGGTGGCAATGGAGTCGCAAATGGGACGGGGTCCCCAGGGGACCCCTTCCCCTTTGTGACTGGCTCCAAAAACATTTTTTAAGGGCAGGCAGTGGTCCCAGGGATTTCATTTTGTTTTTTTGTAAATGCATCCCGTTTTCCTTTAAGGAAAACGGGCTGCATTTTTTTTTTAAAACTGCTTTATTTAAAGGCAGTCCCAGACATGGAGGTCTGCTGAGCCCAGCAGGCCACCATACCTGGAGGGCCTGCCATTCCCAATGGGGACGCAAATTGCAAGTGGCTCATTAATATTCATGAGCCTTGCATTTTGCGACCCCATTGGGAATCGCAATCAGTGTCTCTGACACTGTTGTACATTCCAAATTGCGACTTGCAATTTGCGACTCGCAATTGAGCGCAAATTGCGAGTCGCAATTTGGAATGGTCACACATCTGGCCCTTTGTTTTTAAAAACTGCATATCTCTTGCTGTTATAGATCTACTCCTTCACCCCCACGCTTTCAATCACCTGTGCTATTCCTATTTATGATTCACTTCTTTCATTCAACCATTACTTCTCATTTGTTTGTCAGCTTCTCAGGCATTATCTCCTAATTTTTGTCAGTATTTTTCTCATTTATCCCACACCAAAGCATATTTTGTATGTTTATTTCTAAGTACATACATAAGTTAGTAAGGGCCTGATTCAAAAAGCCTGAGCTTGAAAAGTCTGAAGTCCATTTCTGTAAGTTTCCTCTCACATTTATAGCAAATTTTAGATTTTATTTTGATTTTAAAAGATTCTTCCTATTTTACTTTCAGTTTTATGCTTAATATTCCTTCTGCCTTAGGCATCTTGTTCACCCCACCTTTTGCAAATGTTTGTCTGTTATTCTGTAACCTGCAAGCTGGGACTCATAATGTTCTGCTCCCTATAAAGCACTTCACTGTGGTATACAAGTACTATTTAATAAAATAAATGTAAAGTGAACAATAAGCAATGTTACAATACAAATTACAACAAAGCCCTCTAGAATATATCATGATGAATAGTAAATCCTAGAGGGAACATTAACATAGATTTTAACACAACCAACACAGCTACGAACACAATTCAGATGACAAGGTTTTGCACAACCTAACAGCAAAATAAAGAACATTAAACTTATAGTAGGCCAGACAAATTGAAATGCATCCATCTCCAACATGCCATTACTTGGTCATTCCAGGGATAACATATATTTTACTTTTTTCTCATCATCATTCACTTGTAATACATTCTTAGCATCATTAAAGACTCACCTTACCATTGTTTTATATTTTAATTAGAATTCAATTATTTAATTTTTATTTGTGTTCCCTGGCCATTCTGGTATCTCTAGCTCTTACCCTATTCAAAATTATTTATTTAATTTTACTAAATTAATTGTACACATTTCATTCAGTATGTTTCTAAACAAAAGGCATATTTGTGCCCCTAACTTTCACAATTTGTATACCTTTTCACCATTTAAAAAACAAAAAACGTATATGTTCTTCCTGTGGCATGTATTCAATTATCAATTGATAATTGAATACAAGCCACAGGAAGATTTGCCAAAAAGAAATCTATCCAACCGAATGAAACATTGATTGTCTTATCAACTAATTATTATTGACACTGTACGACATTCCACTGCTATATATATCTCTTACGTACTCTGCGTTTTATGTGTGGGTGTTTTTGAATGAATGTAGATGCAAAAGTAGTATATTTGCATTGCAAATTTCTTTGGTTTTATGAAGATTATATTGTCTTAAAAGTTTTTTTGTTAAATTTTCACCATATTGAATAATGGGAAATTCAAAATTAAATAATAATAAAGTAATTGTTTGCTACCTGTATCTATTTTTCTTTTTGCCCTCCTGTATTATTCTTTCTATCAATCATAGATTGTAAATATTATAGTTGCCTCAGGTTCTTGCGCACTGACGAATATAGCTTGTAAGCCAGCACGTTCACATATATGCATTGATAAAACATACTTGTTACTTCATCTTCCCATATATTGTTTACTACATTTTGTGTAGAATTCAGTCCACTCTGCCTTGAGCTTAAGATTTCCGTGTTGATAAGAGCTTCAATGTTTACGTTTGTACTCATTATCTCAGTAATGGTGCTATTTGATTGCAGAATTTATAGAAGCCAATGTTATCGTGATTTGAGCGGTCCAATTGACTTTATTCTGAGCCAAATATGGGCATGTGCCCCAGGATATTCTCCACTGGCCTATTCTGAAAATGGTTGGTCTGAGTGCATCTCTAAGGGGTCGATTACGATGTCGGGCGGACTTTGTCCGCCCGCCATCGCCCCGGTAAATGGGACCGCCCGCTATGTGTGCGGCGGTCCCGCACATGTGATTAGGATGCCACCGCCACGGTGGCATCCCCATTTCCAGCATTGTGGCGGGCGGTGCTCACAACACCGCCCGCCACAGTGCTGGAAATACATGTTGTGCATCTGCATGCACAACGTGACAGGCACCGCGCGGTGCCTGCCACCTTGTGCATGCAGATGCAGGGGGTACCATAGGTACCCCCATGTGCAGCCCCCACCCATCCAACACCCTGGGGGCCCGCAACGGGCCCACAGCAGCAAGACCACGAGCCTTTCCATGGCGGCGACGCCACCATGGAAAGGCTCATCTCCGCCGGCATCATAATATGGATGGCGGTGTCTTGCAGACACCGCCACCATATTAAACCCTTTTCCGCCCGGTCGACTGATCGGCCGGGCGGAAAACATGCAGACGGTCTTTCCGTCCGCCGGGGTCCCCTCCGCCATGGTAATATGGCGGGGGGGGGGTATTTGGTGGCGGACGTACGAAAATGGCGGGCGGATCGCCACCGCAATGCGGGTGGTGGCGATCCGCCCGACATCGTAATCGACCCCTAAATCTTTTGTCCAAATCAACCTTAGTTTAATTCTTTTTCACAAATCAAAATACATATGGGGGTGGGGGTTGGGCAGGACCATACCATTATTTTTCTGCATTTCCAAAACCTATTTAGGCCTTTTGTGCCATACTTTCCTGAAATATACGATTATCTGGAAATAAGTGATCCCACATGCATCATTTAGAGGGTCACTTACTAAATACCAGAAACCATCCCTTACAGGAGCAGGACTAAATCGTATCCTGTAACTTTGAAATATACCTACTGATGTTACAAGTAATAGCAAGTGGCCAAATGTATAATGAAACTCCACGGGTCTATGCATGCCTTTTTCTTTACTTTGGAATGCACACTGTGAATAATGTTGATAGCTATCCAGTAGCTAAGTTGTGACCCAGCGACATCACAGGAAGAGGAAAGTCTTACACTAGAGATCCTTCTTACTCTGGGAAAAAGAATTGTCATCATGCTGCATTGACAGGTGGAAGACAGGAACTATCTTTCAGGAGGAACTTGGAAAACTATTCAAGGAAGCTGTAATAACTTTGCACCCAATGAACAACAACACCTTGGACAACCTCACTACTTAATTTCTCAGCCAACTGGTCCTTGAATCCGTTACACTTGCTAATGGGTGGCGTTGATGACTTATATAATAGGCTAGTACCAATATGTTAGTGGCCATATCTGCTCCTTTTTTCTTCTTCTCCTTTATGACCATAAGAATTCCCACTGGCTGTGCTAAGTTATTCTCGTCTAAGTTTATCAGCATTTTGCGTAGGTCAGCCTGGTTAGGTAAATAGCACTTTATCTCTGCTCCTAATGTACTGGAAAGTTTTTTAATAAATTCTGCGTTAGTTCCTATTTATATTGTGGTCCATTACATCATTAAAGTGGGGTAGAACTTGTTAAAGCTTAGCAACCATATTTTCCAACAAGTCACTTTAAGCTACTACATCCCTCAATTGAACACTGCAAAATTGAGGGGAGGAGCTCTTACAAAAGTTACTCTTGAGGTGCACCTCTTTACATTATAGCACGAAGCTTGAGAGTGATTAAATGCAACAATAACAAGTGGCACAACAGAGTCAACATGCTGACCGCAAATGTACTTAACTCAGCTTTCTACTGAAGAAATTATTTCTACAGGGAATAGACCACATTTATGGCGAAAGCTGCTGTTTCATGATCAGTGTTGCTCTCTATAACACCTTGGCAAATCTAACCCTATGATGAAGCATGATGGCAGAGGTTGTAATCATTTGTCTTTAAATCCTTTTTGGCAATTAGCATTCCCACAAATTTAAAATAACTTTTTTATATTCCTGCTGAATCTCTTTGGGAAACATGTGCTGTAACTGCTGTTGGCAAACTACCATAATCAGCATGTTATTCCACAAAAACGTATAATTTGTTTGTATTTATTGACCAAATAAATTCTGACTAAGTGGGGTCAGATTTTATGAGGTGCTGTATATATGACGGCACTCACCAGGCCACTGGTAAGGAGGGCTGTCATGTCTTCTTAGTGGTAATCTTTGCATTTGGAGGTTTTGCCCTGGATTAGTGAAGCTCCTAGGGCCACATGTACGACCGGTTTTAGTGGTCGCTAACAGAGAATCGGACTGTTTGTGACCGCTAAAACACCTTTTGGCATGTACTAACCCTATTTTGCGAGTCAGTAACCTATTACAGACTCACAAAATAGGGTTTGTAAGTCAATATTAGGAAGGGGCGTGCCAAGAGCGTCCCTTCCTAACAGCGATTCGCAGGGGGATGTACGATTGTTTTGCGACCGGAATTTGGTCACAAAAACAATCACTGTTTACCGCCTACTTCAAGTTGGTGGTAAGCCAGTGGCAAAAGGGAAGGGGTCCCCAGGGGACCCCTCCCCCTTTGTGAATTATAGCAAAAACGTTGTTTAAGAGCAGGCTGTGGTCCCATGTACCACTCCCAACTCATAAAAATAAACAGAAACGTTTCATTTTTCTTTTTTAAACAAATCCCATTTCTCTTTAAGGAAAACAGGCTGCATTTAAAAAAAAAATGTTGCTTTATTTAAAAGCAAACACAGACATAGTGGTCTGCTGTCCCCAGCAGGCCACCATCCCTGTGTTTTTAGCGATTCCCAATGGGTTGCAAAATATGCGACCTACCTCATGAATAATAATGAGGTAGGTGAATTGCGACCCTATTGGGAATCCCCAAACGTGTCTGAGACACATTAGTACATGCATTTTCCGACTTCCTAATTGCAAGTCGCAAAAAGTCACAATTAGGAACTCACAAAATATTTGGTCGTACATGTGGCCCTAAGTATTTAATACTTCGTGCCTACTAACAGAGACCTTCTTTTAAGTCCTATCACATTCCCCCACTGTTGATAGAGTTTTGTTGTGATACACCTGACCAGAGACTGCCACGTGAACATTTCATTACTAGGTACAAACTTCAACAACTTTTCAGCCCAATGGTGCTCTTTTCCTCAAGGTAAGCAGTAGATGTTTTACAAGTGCATTATATTCTAAGACATGTGTAATAAGGCTGATGGTATATCCATCATGCTTATGATGGAGTAAAGCCTACTGCCAAAGTCTACATACGTTTCTTATTTCCCATATTGCCACGCAGCGACTGTGAATGCCGGCTGCTGAGCTATGCAAAAGGATGGTGCACTCATTGACTTCTTTTGCAGTTAGCAAACAATTTGTTCTTTACGGTCACACATGGAAAACAAATTGAGTCGGACACTGAGACGCAAAGGAAAATACTCTCTTCACATACTGGACTGTGGAGCCCTTTGAAGACAATAGGCCCAGTAGACAAAGATTTTACTCTGACTTACTCTTGCAGTTCTCCTGGTTTACTCCTAGATTCCAGGAGTCTGCCAACAGTACTTCTGGTTTGGTCCTGAAATTCAGAAATAAGCAGGAATACTACAAGGGTAAGCCACGCCCACTCAAAGACAACAAAAATTGTGAATCCAGACCATCATTTGTAAATTATGTCTGGTTTAAAGTCCAGAGCAGGTGGCAGGTATCTTTAGAAGTATCCCACCAGTCATTTACTAGGGCCCCCATTAGTGGCCTATGTTTTCTGTTATGGCTGCTGTAAAGAAACATGCCCCTGGTTTGTTTTCAGCACACCCAAAAATGGAAACATGTCCTCTTATGTGGGCCTGCTGTATCATTAACAACACATTTTCCAACTGCACATGGGTAAAATATGTCAAGCATTTATGTTCTTAGTGGAATGCTGCTGCGGGAATGCAACAGAAGGAAAGTGTCAACAAAGGAACAGGCTCCAATTCAGTGCTTCAAAGCCCATGCTGGTGACATAGCTGAGAGGACTGTGAGAGACATGCAGGTTAGAGGGTTGAAACCTAGCAAAGCCTTACACAATTTCGAGGCAAATGACTAGAGAATTATTGAGATGGGCAATGCATACAGTTGAGCTGATTGGCTACAACTGTGGTAGAAAGTGCAACACAAAGAGTAAATTGTTATTACTGTACAGTATGGCTGTCTAGTAAATCTGAGGTGTCTCCTTTATCTTTTACTGTGACAACACAAAAATAATAAAGCAATATCTCCCTGTGAGCTAGGTCTAGCAAAACTGGATGAAACTGCTGCTTCACCTCTAGTTCAGAACACCAAAAACCGTAGTCCTGCTCTAAGGTCACAGAGGAACCTTGAAAAAAAAACACCCAGACACAATAATGCATTAATCTCAGTTGCAGGATGAAGCACAAATGCTTTGAGAAATGAACTGATTGAACCAATTTGGCGACAAAGAATGCAACACCAGGAGGGGGAAGCAACCCATTCGCATTCTCTTTTGCTTTGCAACAACACAGCCCAAAGGCAAGGTATGTTGCTATAAAGCAAAAGACAGATGTTCCCAGGGCTTTAAGCGGAATGAAAAAACTGGGGGGTCTCTCAAAGCGCCTGGCTGATGTAATTAAGGACGTGGCTTAAAAACACATAAACTAAAAATCTGTGCTTAGCATAGTGTGCCGCCCAACTGGTATTGTGCTGCTTCTGTCATTGCATCCAGATGCACAATACAAGTAACATTACACCAACAACAAGCCATGACTGTTGGCTTTGCCACTGGTTATTAGTTGCATAAGATAACTAAGCAACAACTATGGCTTCGCTGTATATACTATTGAAAATGCTTCAGTTCTGACATGATGAGACTGTGAAATAACTATAACGAGTCTCTTTGACATTACCTCAAAGGCAGAGAAGGGTGGTACTGCTGCAGAGTTAAGATTTTTTTTTTAATCGTAATGAAGAGGGCAAAAATGGAGAGCCCGATAGGGACCCGTTTCAGCACCTGCTTTTTAGAAATGCCGGTGCTGAGCACTGGCAGGACCCGGCCCACCTAAAGCCTTGGATGTCCCCTAATGTATAGTGAGTCTTTTCTCTGCACTTCAGGGAAATTTGTACATTGAAAATCATCATTGTGACCCAGGGTTTCCGCTGCTGGAGCAGGGTGAGGCTCTGTGAAGGAAACCTGGCGCGTCAATCACTTACAGCCTGGCTCCCACTCTGCCACTCTCTAAATGAGGCCCTTAGTCTCTTGCAGGCCAGCATCTGACTGAGTAGCAAATCATAGTACAGTCTCTTCACTATGTCAATATCGGGTTAACGTGATACTCCTTCCGTCACACCTATCTGTTATGTGTTATCCTCTATTGTGACGCTCTTTTAATAATTCAATCCCTTGGACGCTAGTATGTGCTTTCCGTCCTGATTTACAGTTTGGCGGACACTGAGAGACCCTGCCTATGGGAGATGCTGTTGAGAGATGTTGCCTATGCTGAGAGACGCTGCCTATGCTGAGACTGCGCTGTGATGCAGGGAGGTGCAACGGTTCACTGCATAGAGGCGTTCAAGGGAGACGCTGTGCCGAGGAATTGTCTTGGTGGGGTTGAACCCCATAAGCTGACCCGTGACAGGGCTGGCATTTCCGGTACTCCAGTACCTCGTTAGAAGTCAGTGAGGAGGAAGAAGGAAGCACAGTGAGGGTGGGTGCAGGACGGCCAGGTTAAGGAGGTAAAGGTTCTTTTAAGTGCTGATATCCCTGAGATACTCCTGTGAGTGATCTTTTGATCTGCCACCTAGCCCACCAGCCCGCCTGAAGCCTAGCCTGCCCAGGCCAGAGTCCGGAGGAAAGAGGTTTGACCTGAGTTGTTCTCCGCGACTCAGTGTTCAACAGCGATATACCCCCCACACACCCAAAGGTGCTCATGCTGCTTGCACGACAAGGGTAAAACCATTGTGTGAAGACTCAGGAGGACCTATGCTATACCACGTTGCTGTATGTGGAAGAAGGAGGGGGGCTAGTCAGAATGAGTCGGCTTGGTCAGTGGGCGGAGCTAGTTATACGAAAGTAAGGATCTGGAGACAGAGAGGAGTCAAAGTGGCAGGAACAAGCCTTAGGCACTAGGGCAGACTCCTTTCACTTGCAGAGGTGGCCAGTGTTAGGCTGGCATGGCTTGTTTGTAGAATAGTCTGTTGTCCGTACCGTGGTAGGCTGCACCCCTTGTAGCATCCTCATGCTGCTTCCCTTGTGAGTACACTGGTCGCAGGTCATAGTGTCTGGGAAGTCAAGCCGCACTACTGTTATTTCCCGTGCTACTCCTCATACAACAATCAGACAACCCGGTAGCTGCAAATCTATCATTACTACCAACAGCCACAACTGGGCACATCAGATACGTACGAGTGGAGACTCAACACTTGCCCTTGAGGCATTCAGAAACATTCAGAAACATTTAGAAACATCAAGAAATCCTTACTGCAGCGCCATGACAATAATGAGCAGGCGCACTAATGTGAAGTTGGTGGTCCCGAGACACTCGCTAAAAGTGTAAAACAAATTACTCGCAACCCATCCAATGGGAAAAAGAATCACGGAGAAGGAAGTAATAATCATGCCAACGGGTACGCCAGAACCCATGGCTAAACCTGTAGAGGCTCCCTCTACCGCAAACATCGCTGGGAGTATCGCTCCCAAGTTATTAACAAGTTTCTTCCAGAAGATTGACAAGGAGTCTGCACCCATGTCAATCACTAACGTAGAGCTGAGTTCCATGACTTTGGATGATAGCCGGTCTAGAATTTTGATTGAGAATTTGGGAACAGCGTACCCAAAAGCGTGTCTGTGCATATTAATGCAGATAAACCTGGAGGACAGGATTCTAAAAAGGATGCCTGCTAGTTTGATACTGATATAGCTGATCAAATAGCCCAGGCACAAGCACAAGCTCAAGTTAGGCTATCCGGCAAAATTAATTGTTTAAAACGAGTACTGGAAGTGCCATTGACTGAGCAAGTGGAGAAAGTCAAGCCTGGTACTTGCATTCCAAAGAAGCCCAGAGAAGTCAGTGATTTGTCTCCTCCAGAACCCTCTCAGCGCCTAACTCAGGATTGTGAGAACCAAGGTCCTGAAGTGATGTGCGGCCAACTGGGAAATAAATGCCCAGGTAACAACTGTCTGAGTACCAGCTCCTTTATGTTTCTTGATTATACCCTTCTCAACATACCAGCAAGTGCTACAACCTCTGGGAGGGTGAACAAAGAAGGGGCTGGGAAATTAGACAGCCTTATTATACTCCACGACTGAGGGGAGGCCCTAGGGGAGCCTGATAAAACACCTGTGGAAAGTAGCAGAACTTCCATTGGGGGTCCCCACCTAGATGATTCCATTTTTCAGAGCATTCAAGCTAGCCATTATACTGGGAGAATCTCTCCCAATCTGGAGGTTTTGCAAGGATTCGTTATTTTGGAAGCTATGAACGCTTTAAATAGAGTCCTGCCTTCGATTCTTTCGCTTCTGGAGAAGTCATTAGTTGGGACCAAACATATAGGATCATTGCTGACTTTGATACTCTGTGCCCCAGTGCCAGAAAGACGAAACATTGATGTAGCCTCGATGAAGATACAGTGGCCTAAAAAGGCAACCTCTACCACCCAATATGATATAATGTATGATATTTGCTCCGATGGCAACGGCATGCCTAGGCAACTCGTCCAACTGATGGAAGGAGCAAATAATGTGGACAGTAAGGACAGTATAGCTAATGACCCTCTCAATATTGACACTATGTGCCAAGCGGCAAAACCTATCAGTACTGAGGAAGATAGTAAGACAAAGCCAGGGGCAGCTGTACGGGGGCTCATTGGCGATGCAGTCTGAAACCTGGGGAGTACCGCATTGCCAATTAATTCTGGAAAGAGTGCAAATATTACAGGAGGAACTGTGAGCAATGGGAAGAAGGGTAAACCGAAAAAAAGTCAATGAAGAATCCAACCCTCCCAGTATATTCGATAAAGTGGTTGTTCTCTATTTCTAAGGGGTGTAAAAATAGAATGGCCCCAAGTGGTAGTTTGGCAAGTCCCGGTACATCTGAGATGATGGCCGCCCAAGATCCAACACCCATCTATTCCATCGGATGCTTAAATGATACAAGTGACGTAAATTACATAATGCATCCCAAGAATAACACAACTTTGCAGTGCGATGGCGGCCAGGGACCTGATGACCCTAATGGAGTGCCAAAGCATCAAGTGCAACCTAAAACAAAAAGACCATCTAAGAAGAAATGTTGATTCACAAGAAGATCTGCCAAGGCACTGCAGTCGGATATTGGACCTGAGCCACAAAATTCAGCGTCTCCTGTACAAGGTCCGGGCACTGTCCAGACTGGGAGCCCGGGTATTAATTCCCCAGAGCAACCTGGCACAGCTCTCAGCCTCAATCCTTTTGCCCCGATATTCTTAAGAACAGGAGACAATGTGGGAGGCCGAACTGCAAATAAAAAAAGCTTGGCGGATGTGTTACTCCATCACAAATGTGACAGGTATCCTGCCCATTTATTACAAGTGCATTTTATTCTAAGACACGTGTAATAAGGCTGACGGTATTTCCACCATGTTTATGATGGAGTAAAACCTGCTGCCAAACTCTTGATCAGGCTCAACGTTTCATATTTTCCATATTACCACGCAGCTAGTGTGAATGCCGGCCGCGGAGCTATGCAAAAGGATGGTGTACTCGTAGACTTCTTTTGCAGTTAGCAAATAATTTGTTTTTTATGGTCACACATGAAGAACAAATTGAGTTGAACACTGGGAAGCAAAGGAAAATACTCTCTTCACATAGTGGACACTGGAGCCCTTTAAAGACAATAGGCCCAGTTTACAAATATTTGACCCCGACTTACTCTTGCAGTTCTCCTGGTTTACTCCTAAATTCCAGGAGTTGGCAAAGAGTACTTCTGGTTTGGTCCTGAAATTCAGAAATAAGCAGGAATACTACAAGAGTAAGCAATGCCCACTCAAAAACAAAGAAATTGTGAATCGAGCCCAACATTTGTAAATTATGGCTGGTTTAAAGTCCAGAGCAGATGAGCAGATATCTTTAGAATGATCTCGGACAGGTATTAGAAGTAACTCGCTTTATGACAGCAGACAGACATGCAAACAGTGCCATTTCCATGGAATGTATACTAAGGGGCTCAAGGTGGGAGAAAAAGCAACGAAATTGCTACAATATATGAACTGCGAGAGTCCTCTTAAAGACACCGAAGTAGTAATCTGAACAGCAGAAATGTAGAGTCAATTCCATAGCAATAAACTTCATCTAAAATGCTCTTCCCTCCAGACCCATCAGTTTAAAGTGAGGAATTCCCAGAACAAGTTGGGAATTTTAATTAAGAGGGTACAACGGAACTAGCAATAAAGTTAGCAGTGTCTGCAACTGGACACAAGTCAAAAGATACCCTAAAGTACCAAAGAGAGTAAAATAAGCCTTTACATTAAGACTCGGGTTTGAGACAGACAGCCAAGAGGAAGCCAAAGGAGAGACACCATTGAGAGAACCAATCAAAGGGATTCCATTGAGAGGAGAGATACTTCCCCAAGATAGCAAATGCCCCAGAAGACGGTATTTAGGAGAATTTAAGTCCTTGTCAGGGAGATTTCAGAATCTGCCCCCTTGCACTGACCTGCAGACCTTGTTGCCCAGTTCTGCAGGTAACATTTTTGGAGAAGGAGTCATAAAACACTATATCAAGATTTTGTAAGTCATTTCACACGTTTTGGGAGCATACATACTTTGATGAATAACATTTTGGGAGTACATTATTTAATGACAAAAGTAATCCTCAAGGCGTTTGTGCGATGTCAGTGAGAATCCTCCTGCCTTGTGTTTTCCAATTCTGAAGACGTCAAAGGGGCCAGCTGGTAGGATGGGTTAGTGAGTCTGAATTCTGGCAAATCTGACTCAGACTTCCTTTCATCCACGGTGGGTAAATTAAATGCCGCCCAACTGGTTAATAGTAATACCTGTAACATACATATCTAAGAAACAGCAGACGTCTGCTGTGAAGGACTCTACACAAGCAAGTTATTAATATTAGAGTCTCTGTCTAAGTGTTGGGAACAAAAGGAAGGCATTGAGTAGGCATTACAGGGAAATAATACTGGATGCCAACTATTTGAGATACTTTAGGGTACCAACGCTGGAAGATGTATTTGATTTGTAATTCAATCTATCAAAGTCTTTGACTTTATGGATTTCTATTTTAGGAGCTTTTGTTTATGCTTTTCCTTGACTTAAACGCATTCGAAAGGGCTTACCCAAAGCACTAAACTTGTCCACAGAGGGAAAAGATTTGTTTGTTAGAAGTTTAAGGTTGTTTGCCATAGAGATTTCAACTGTTTCACCATATTTAATAATTGAAAAGAAGTGTAATATTGTATTAAAGCGTTAATGCAAGTAGTGTTTGCCTAACCCAATGCACGCGATCTCTTCATACCCTGAATGCCCACAAATTGAAAAGCATGGCCAGCATTATGCAAGGGGTTCAAACCATCACACCAAGAATACCCAAAGTATGTCAAGAATTACCACAATCATGTCAAGACCAGTGTGGCTGACAAAACATCATTCCAGAGATGATCCCCAAAAATATAGGAGCACTCTCCAGAATGTCACTGTGTTGTATTCTCTGAAATTTTGAGGTCACAATGGGTAGATTTCATACGCCCCAAAATAAAACTGTGACATTTTTGGAAAAAAAGAGAAGTGGAGGGTGTCTTTTCCCCTTTCAACTGAGTTATGTCTGTTTGAATAGGCATGTTAAGAATCAAATGGAACCGTACCAAAATCTCTCCTTTGCAGGTAATTTTGAGGAGCCCTACGCAATGGCAGAAATTATTACACATGCGCGCACACACACACACACACACACACACACACACACACACACACACACACACACACACACACACAGATTGTTCTTTTACAATAAATGTATTATTACATACAATTCCACTATAAATCATGTATGACCTACTATAATCAGTAACTCAGTAAATAAAATGATTATTTACCTGAACATGAGAAATACTCCCATCATAGTTCATTACACACCCCTACAGAATTGGTTTATTTCAATAGTTATATTCTGAGTCGGTTAAGCTCCCGGCATTCTCTATGCCATTAGTCACAAAATTGCCAGTTAGCAAACCTCTAGCAACCATCCATCTGCCTTGTCCGCAACTAAACAGTGTGGTCTATGAAGCTAGTAGGGGCTGCATGCTCAGCTCCTGTACTCGGTACACTCGATTGTTAAGCAACTCCTTCATTTTAGTTTCAGGAAGCACGTGGAAGGTGCAGCTTGTTGCATCTTCTTTAGTCTGTATCAGAGGAACCACATAAGGATGTTTTTATTTAGCGCATCTCTAGCTACTGTGTAAGGCTGAATGCTGCAGAAAGTTAACAGCAAAATATGTGGGAATCGACTCAAGCACATTTAAGGCCACATGTACAAAAATCTAGACTTGTGATTTCCTAATTGCAATTCTTACCAAATCACAATTGGGAAATGGCAATTCCTGATTTAAGAAAGCTTACATCTTTCAAATAGCAATTCCTGCTTGGTCACAAATCGACCTACCTTATGAATAATAATGAGGTAGGTCGCAGTTTGGAGCCCATTAGGAATGATAACCATAACAAGAATGGTAGCCTTCTGGATTCAGAAGACCAACATGTGTGTGATTGCTTTTAAATAAAGCAAATTTTAAAAAAATGCAGTCCATTTTCCTTAAAGGAAAACGGGATGTATTTAAAAAATGAAAATGAAGCTTCTGCAGTTTCATTACTTTAAGAGTATGCTCTTAAAAAATATTTGTTTCGAAAATCGCAAATGGTAAAAGATCCCCTGGGGATGCCTTCCCTTTTACGAATGGTTACCATCTTCTTTGAGGTGCCGGTAAAATATTGTTGTATTGAAGACGCAAGGCAGAAGTAGGTTGAAATAAGAAGCTTTATTCAAACAGCCCCAACACATGTGAACAGCTCCTCAGCTCTGCGAAAACCTCAACATAGCCTAACGGTTACACTAAACAGTAACCACCTTAACGGTAGGTGGAACGTTGGGGAACCAATGGTTAAGCCAGGTTGGCAGCTCGTGCCATAGCGTGAAGGTGGACAACGTTATTCACTGTCGCGTGCCATGTCCATGGCACGCGGCAGTGATACCGTTACAACACATCTTCCCTCTTAGAACAAAACAGAAATGATGGGTTAGTCACAAATAAAGTCGTCAAATTTTTTGGGTTTGCTGATGGGTCTACCAAATCTCCCTGAGACACCGTGACTGTCAACCCCTACATCTGAGTCTGAGTGTGAATTAATTTCATCACTCCGAACAGGCGGGAGGTGATCAGTAGGTGCCAAGGAAGTGGGAACAGCATCATCATCAGATCCATTGTAATTAGCAAGCAATTCGTCATACATGTTTGATGACCTGTTCGCATTACCTGGTTCATCATAATCCACCCATAAATCATTATTGACATTACTAGCACAAGGCTGAATCATTCTTTTACCGTCATAACTACACTTGGCTAGTCTGTTCATGTGCCACACTTTGCCATCACTAAGTTTGACAGAACATTTAAACACTTTACTTATCCGAATAGGTGATGAGTATCTACTTTCCCCCTTCTTCACTTTCCTTTCAAAGCGAACTTTGACCAGATCACCCACATTGAATGTGTGATCCTTGACACCATAACGATTGTCATACCATTCTTTGTAACATTGTTGTGCCTTTTCAATGTTGTTTCTAACAATTTCAGGTGACCATTCAATCCGTTTTGATGAATCCATCCAACCCAAGTCCTTGCTGATGGGTTTCCTGCTCCTCATAAGAACAAAAGGAGATTGCTTGGTACTGGTATTGGGTGTAATTCTGTAAGCCCAAATGAGCTTAAAGATCTCTTTTTCCCAGTTGAGATTACTGTTTCTGGAAAGTTGTATGTTCCCTTTCAAAACTCTATTGAAGCTGTTCCACAAGGCCATTCCCTTCTGGATGATATAATGAAGTTGTGTTGTGAGTTATGCAATTTCTTTTGAGGAAAGATAGGAATGCTTCAGATGAGAATTGAGGTCCATTGTCCGTGAGAATGCACTTGGGTAATCCTTCACACATGAACAATTTGTCCAGAAATGAAATGATACTCGTACTGTCAGCATGGGGAACAATTTTGATTTCCGGCCATTTTGAAAAATGATCCATGACCACTAGAATGTACTTTAGTTCACCATTATGGCCTTCTATGGGTCCTGCAATATCTAACCCTAACCTTTCCCAAGGCATACTGGGGGATGCTAAGGGATGTAGGGGAATTTTGGTTATTTTGAGACTTTTGTCGGAGTCATTGCAATCTTGGCAGTCTCTGACCATGACTTCAATTTGCTTATCAACCCCTGGCCACCAATAACTGTTTTTAATTCTGAGTTTGGTTTTTGATATGCCTAGATGACCAATGTGGCAGAGTTTGAGGATTCTTTTTCTTAGCAAGTTGGGGGAATGGCTTTTCCCATTCTGAATAGGATGTTGTTCTCATAACTCAATTCATTTCTTAGTTCCCAGAAAAACCTTATCTCTTCTTTGAGAAGTTTCTTGTCAGGCCAACGAGTGTTGATGTACTTGCATACTTGTTGAAGAGTGGTGTCTTTCAACATGTGCTCCTTCCATTCAGTTTTAGTGATACCTACAAAATCCACATCAAACAACCAGGCTACATTTCCAATGTCATCTTGTTCATCTTCAATACTTTCACAAGGTAAGGGTAGTCTACTTAAAAAGTCTGCTACCTTGTTTTTGACACCAGGCCAGTATTCAACAGTGTAACAATAATCAAGTAATTTAATAGACATCTTGCTAAGTCTGGGGAGGCATTTTGTAACCCTGCAGCTGAAAGGATTTTGATGAGGGGTTTGTGATCTGTGCGCAAGATAACATTATAACCCCAGACATACACTCTGAAGTAGTTGAGTCCCCATGAGCAAGCAAGCATTTCGCGTTCAATCACTGAATATTTTTCTTCGGCTGGGGTTAGGAAACGAGACGCAAATGCAACAACCCATTCATTGTTTTCGGGGTCTTTTTGTGATAGGACAGCACCTAGCCCTTTGTTGGTGGCATCAGTGGTTACAACAATTTGAGCCGTGGGATCAAAACCTTTGAGAAAAGGTGCACTACTAATTTCTTTTTTTATGTTGTCAAAAGCAATTTGGCATAAATGGGACTAAGCGAATTTCGTCATATTCTTAAGAAGTTGTCGAATGTGGTAAGTTTTTTCAGAAAAATTTTGTATAAATTTCGAATAGTATTCAGTTAACCCCAGAAAAGCTCTCACATCATCTTTGCTGGTCGGGCAGGGTGCTTGGAGAATAGCTTCCACCAGACTTTTTTTTGGTCGGATACCTTCCTGACTTATACAATGACCCAAATAGTTGACACAGGATTGAGAAAACTTACATTTATCAAGTTCAACAGTTAAACCATTACATTTTAAAATCTCGCATACATGTTTTAAACGTGCGTCATGCTCCGTTTGGTTGCTGCCCATGATCAGGATATCGTCCTGAAAAAACTTAATGCCAGCAGCATCTTCAAAAATGGTTGACATAACTCTTTGAAAGAGTGCTGCGGCCGAAGCCAAACCGAACGGTACCCGAGTGAAGCGATAACAACCAAACGGAGTGATAAAGGTAGTGAATTTCTTGCTATCAACATGTAAAGGTATCTGGTGATAAGCCGATTTTAAATCAATAATCGAAAACAATTTCATGTCTTTAGTTGCGGTGAATATTTCATTAATACGTGGGAGTGGAAATTTGTCAACAATAATGTTCTTGTTAAGGTCTCTTAGATCAATGCAGAGTCTGATCTTGCCATTAGGGCGTTTAACCACAACTATGGGAGAAATCCATTCTGCAGATTCCACTTTCTCAATGACCCCTATGGTGACCAACTTATTAAGTTCAGTTTGTACATCATCTCTGATGGATAACGGTAGGTGTCTTACTTTATGAATGGATGGTGAAGAGTTGTCTTTTAATTCAATTTTGTGTTCAAAACAAATAAGTAATCCAACTTTTCCAGAGAAAACTTCAGGGTATTGAATGAGTAATTTATCACCAATTTCACTATTGTCACTAATCGACAAAACAGGATCAGCACTGTTGGGATTGAGAATTATTCCCAACTCAGCTTGATCATACCAACCCAGGACAGATGGTCCTTTTTTGCAACAAATAGTTTGCATATGGCTGTCCTACCTTTGAATTCAAATTCCAGTTCACGAGTGCCAATGAATTCTATGTTTTCTCCCGTGTAACTTTTGGCAATGACATTAGATTTTTCGAGGAGGGTCCAATTTTGTTTACAAAAACTTCTTCCACGTGTTGTCATTGACAATTGTGAACGGGGATCCAGAGTCGGCAACTACATTCATCGACACCCCACCCATATTTATTTCGCAAATGGGTTTCTTAATTTTCGTGGAACTGATACCTAGGATGTCATATTCAATAGAAAATATGTAATTGATTTCATCAGAGTCATCTTCTTGCGAGTCTTCAGAAGTCACAATATTTTCATCTAGAATATGTTGGACAGGCTTGCTCTGTTTATAAGACTTCCTATTACAACATTTGGAGAAGTGACCAACCAACCCACAATAGGTACATCTCTGGGATCTAGCTGGACACATTTTGAAATCAGCAAGATGGAGGGGAGACCCACAACGATAACATTCCCATCCTCGTCGCCACTTGTTGTATTGAAGACGCAAGGCAGAAGTAGGTTGAAATAAGAAGCTTTATTCAAACAGCCCCAACACATGTGAACAGCTCCTCAGCTCTGCGAAAACCTCAACATAGCCTAACGGTTACACTAAACAGTAACCACCTTAACGGTAGGTGGAACGTTGGGGAACCAATGGTTAAGCCAGGTTGGCAGCTCGTGCCATAGCGTGAAGGTGGACAACGTTATTCACTGTCGCGTGCCATGTCCATGGCACGCGGCAGTGATACCGTTACAACACATATGAATATTTTGTGACCGTGATTCGGTCGCAAAACATTCATACATACCACTGCAATTCTTTATTTGGAAGGGACGCCCTAAACACGCCCCTCTCACATACCAACTCACTAAACACAAATTTCAATTCGGTAACATGTTACTGAATCGGAATTTGTGCTTTATGCATATGAAAAAGCATTTTTGCAGTCAGAAAAGGCCCGATTCTATGACTCAGGCCATTTCCGACTGCAAAAATGCTTTGCACGTATGGCCCTTAATTTTGTAAGTCTGAATTTCTGGCAAGTAAACATTAGTACAGGCCGGAAAAGCAGGCCTCCACATTCAGTCTAATGTACAAAATATCATGATATTAGCCTACAGCAATGCCTTCATTGTAGTCAACGTTACTAGAACGAAGCACGTGACTTTTGTGAAGCGAAAGTTTAAAGTTTTTGATTGCATCACAGGGGTGAGCGTTACTCAAAATAGCATCTTGAAGATGTCACTGTTATTTGAAAGTCCAATCACATTGTTTCTATGCCTGAAACCTGACATCACTTCCAAATTACCACAATTCTGTATTATCTTGTCTCAGTCTTGAATTGCTGATGCTTCAATGTCACCACCCAACATATGTCATCATTAGCTCTATGTGGTAACTTAGGTTACAAAACCTGCAGGTCATGGGGTTCTGTAACCTAGTGTTGTCCTGTTACCATGTGATTATGCGCTGTTATGTAACCTAGCACATCATCACTGGAATGTAAGGGAGGGAGTTCTGAGAGAGCAGTTGGTGAGTCTAGATTGGAGCTGCTTCACTCCTTGGCTGTGGATGGGGTCACTGTTCCTTGAAACTTTAATAAAAGAGTTTACACCGTTCCCAGAAGTTGTCGTGGCTGTTTTATGCAACTTAACACTCTACTTCTGACAGGGCTTTTAAGTAACAATCGAAGCTCACTGCCTTGTCACGAACATCTCACTTCTCCAATAGAGGGGACTTTTGAGGAAACAAAGAGAGTGCACTCTCTGTGAGTAAAGGTCAGTCTATGGGCAGAGTCAATGTACTTCACCAAGACTATCTGATTTGCAGCCTAAGTTCTTGTCTAAGCCTCTAACTGAAGTCAGTGAATTATAAGTTACCATAACACGACCATGAAATGTATTCTCAAGTGATACAAATCACCCACTATTGAGATACACCTTCCCTGGTCTCCTCACTCGCATGGTTTATTACTTTTAAAGGTAAGTATTGGGAGATCAGAATTTAAGTCCCTCTAGTTGACCAGGGAATTTAAGCACATTAGCCCCTCTGTAAGTGCTCCCAAGTTTAATGGGGTCTGTCACCGACAAATGTTCCTTCAAGGAATAGTATCTATGACTTGCTTTGTTTCAATTGTTGAACAACTCTTTGCCGCTGAAGTGAAACATATATGTCCCGGACCCTAACATTCAGTGAAATGCATTTAATATCTACATTTAAACCATTTCCAGTTGCCCTGAGGTCTTCTCATCTCATTTATGAGATTCAACAAACATCGGGGCATATTAGCAAGGGCATTTACGCCGCTTTAGCGGCACTTTCTGCCGCTAAAGCGGAAATATTATTATCGCCCAATTAACAAGCTGTTGCTAACTGCTGTTAGCGACAGCTTACTGGCAATAGCGCCCGTTTCCCTCCCGCTTTGCATGTCAGCGATAATCATCGCTAATGACATGCAAAGTGGGCGTTCCTCACATAATCCTGAGTGAAATCCATCGCCAACACAACATCGCCCTATTAACAACGCTGGTCAAGCGACAATAAAAGCTGCACTGACCGCGATTATCGCCGGAAATTAACACCTGCTCCACACCCTGACTTAGCTATGTCCACAATGGGAGGTGGATTGACATGTTAAATCCACACTCCCCTATCAGCTAGGATTTCCGTAGCGCACTGCCATTATCGCAGCTTTTCCTGCGCAGATGCCGATTATCGCCGTCTATCGCTGGAATGTACATCGCCATTGTGCAAAGCGTTGCTAATACGCCGCTAAAACGGCGATGTACTCCAGCGATAGGCGGCGATAATGCAAATCGCGCTAAGCGCGATTTGCGATAATTAGCGCAGGTCCTTGCTAATAGGCCCCATCATTTTACAATAACACACATTTCTTGACTCTAGTTTATTGCAACAACGCCCTATGCTCTAAAGAGAGTTCAACGTCCCCAGACCTCAACCCGAACTCAGGATCTACATCTGGTCAGAATAACTAAAAACCAGTACATACACAGGTTCCCAATTCATGTACATGAACTTCTAAGAGCACAATTTATTCTGTATGCAATGCTAGGAACTTGCGTCCCGGGAACCATGAGCTCACGAAAGTGCTTTTGAAAGTTGAAAATGCACTCATGTATGCTTACCTCTTTATTTCAAATACGTTTTAGCAATTTTCAAATACTTTCAGGAGTGCTTCTAGGAAACTGAGATTGCAAGCGATTTCCAGGAGTTCCTGACCCCTTTTTCATTACCATCCTGAGAAGAGATTCACTCTTGTTTTTGTACAACTATTTTCACTATGAGAAACTACCGGTAGCTGTGTGGTTACTCACAAATGTTTGCAAATGGGCCCATTCTGGAACAGTTGAAAACTCATCACTTTGAGGAGGGATGGGTTTGCTCACACAGACATTCCACCATGCAAGCAGAATTTCTGTCTGAATGTATGTCAATGTAGGACAGCAAAATCCCACTATTCAGGATTCAGTGAATTGTGCTCACATGGAGGTTCTCCCAGAATGTCCACAAAAGCGCTTAGAGCACAAGTAATTGACGAAGGTAGCACTATTTAAATACTGTGTAACATAAGATAAATAACATAACATAACAATACTGCATAATCGATTCTCTTGTCTCATAGAGATAATAAAAACAGAAAATAAAGTTTTTATTTAATATTAGACCATCCAGTGCTTCATTTGTAAAAAATGTTTAATAATAATAATAAATACACGTACGTGCAGAGACCCACAGCTTTTCTTCGGAGCCCGCAACCAACTGCCAAATGCTGTGGTTACTAAATACCAAGTCTGCCTGCAAGTTATTTTCCACCTCAAGCTTCTTTCTTTCACCATCATACACTTCCTGCCTCTCATTCACTCTTGTACATTGTTTTTCATTCCTGCTTTCTCCCCTTGTCACGTTTTCCTACTGTTCTCTTCCTTCTCCTTTCTCTTCCTTTTTCTTCCTCCCTTTTCTGCCTTTCTTTCTCTTCCTCGGGGACAAAATCTGATCAAGAAGAATTAGTCTTTGTTTTCAGAGCTTTAAAGCATCAAAATGTCAAGCCCTGTTGCTGAGTCACTTTTTCGGTTTCTGTTTTGGAAATTAGTTAAGTAGCAGTGCATCTGTGTGCCCACAATTGGTGATATATATTAAAGCACAGTAATTTATTGAGACAGGCCAGCATCAACCTTGACAGATAATTAAAAGATTAGATATAAAAACCCTGCTAGCATGTAGGGGACACATTAATCTTAATGAAAGAACTGGTTTGTGTGATATCATGGCTACCATGTTGATGACCATGAAGAAGATACCTAAGCTGCAAGTCAGCTTGGTGGCCCTCTATTCAAATAAGTTTTAACTATTACAGACATTACCATATTTCGTCATCTATTGGTATTAACTACAATGTTCACTGTAGAACCACTTCATCATAAAAGTTCCTCATTATATCTAAGAACTTCCCACAACTTCTATTATGAACAGTTTGGCTTCATAAGCCCCACAAAGTGGGGTCTGAAGAGCATGGAATCTTCAGCATATAGGTCGGCAGCAGGGCCGTCACAAGAGGGTGGGAGGTTATGGAGTGGCCTTTTGTTCCAGGCCCCACTCTATCCAGAGCCAGCAGTCCATTAGAAAAATGCATTTATAGATTGTTTATTGACAGCAGAATTGCCGTCTTCATTAATAAAGAGGCAGCCTACATGGGTATACCAATTGATAATACCAGAAGTCATCATTTTTCTTTCTTCGGAGTACATTTTCTTTTTAATATTTAGAAATGGGTGCTTACAGCACCTGGCAAATATTGAAGAAGCAACTAGAAGGCCCAACATTAATTTTGTTCCATAGGCCTTGCAAAGACTTGTGACAATCCTACTCAACTGTGCACAACTTCTGCCAGGTAGGCCAAGGAATACTGCTACCTCTTCAGGGCCAGACTGACCGTAGCAGGCACCAGGCGTTTTCCAGGTGGGCCGGAAGGGTGGGGGCCGATTAACGAGTGGTGGGGGCGAGTTTTGCAGCAGTGCTGAAATATCGGCCCCCTGTAACAAAACACAAAGCGGCAGCAGTGGTAAAGCGGCAGCAGTGCTGCCTCTTACAAGCACCACCCCCCCATCCCCCCAGGGCCAGTCCAGCACAATTGTTCCCAGTCCAGCCCTGTACCTTTTCTCTGCTTCTCTTGATTCCTTCATATCTGTGCAAGGCTTAACACAGCCAGCTTCACAGTGAGCTCATTATGCCCATTCTGTAGGGTATGTAGCTCAACACAGGTGCCCCAAATACTACAGTCTACTAACCGCATAATAATGGTAAACATAAAACACAGTTAGTGAAAAACTGAAAAAAATATCTTGAAATGATCCGTCATGATCAACCTGAAAGGGATTTTAAAAATCCTCATTTTTATCAAAATTTGAAATTCGTAGGTGAATTAAGTTCATACTTACTTTGGTGACGTTTTGACATAGCTGACATTTCCAAATGACCTGGGGCATGCAGGGATCACACACTGGAATCCACCCCCTGTGTTAATGCACATGGATCCCCCAGAGCAGTTGTGTTGGGAGATGTTGCATTCATCAATGTCTGTAAGTCAAAAACAGTGGATTGTTTGGAAAGACCAAAGTCACTCTGTAAAATATATTTATTGTTTAGCACACATTCATTTGTGACAGATCAGTAGCAGTATATTTATTTCTTGTATATCTCCATAGTTATGTTCTCTCATTGTGGCTACAGTGATACTGGTCACCTGAAAAAAAACAGCTTCCCCACTGGAAGTTAAGTCAGCAAATTCGGTGCTGGCATAATGTCGTAACAAGATGTAGTTGCAGCATAGAAAGTGTCTGGTAGGGTTTTTAGCAACTTTGCCTTATAGCACTGCAGATCAACAAGCAGTGTTTTTCTATTTGCATATGTCTCTTATAGCTCCAGTTAGATCATTATGCTAAAAGTATAAACAATAACTATTTTTTTTGGGTTTCTGTTTTGCAGGCCACTTGCAGGGGGAATGGATACACATGATGTGTGGATTAAAAAGGTAAGCAAAAAGTATACATTTAAGGTCAACAGTAGTGCGACAATACTACAAGGAGTGATATACAGATTAGTAGACAGAAGCAATCTGAAAGTTGCAATAAGAGCCATTTACATTTAAAGTCAACATCTGTCGTCCTGTTATTTCATAAGTGTTGACATAATCCATTGTATAGATAATAAAGAGGAAACAATAAGTAAAAGAGAAATCGAAATGAAAAGCAAAGGAGGTTAATAACCACAGACCTTTGTGGTAGATATGACAACACATGTAGGTGGTCATGTAAACAATGACGGGTCACTTGTTAACCCACAAGGTCAGCAGAGAATATGTCCTCCAAACCCCTGGTGGCCTCCTCTCCCCTGTCTGCTATATTTAGATGTGCCTGACACTTGCAGCATGCTTGGATGGTGTACAGGCTGTGAATAGTTCTCATCAAGCTTGTCCTTAGTTGCTGAAATATTGCTGTTGTTGACAATAGTCATTTTAAGTGTATTGTTGGATCTGATAATCTATGACCTATGCCCAGTGTCTGTGGATAAGGGCATAGAACAGCATATGCCACTCTGGGAAATGGAGTTAGCATTGCTAGTACTTTTTCTTAATTGTGTCTAATTGTGAGTCTCACAACTCTTTCTCAAGAACAGCTTGAGAGACAATAAAGATTTGTTGATCTACCATTGGTCAGTGACTTCTCTGAATCAAGTGGGAAGGGGCTGACCTAAAACAGCTCTGCTAATGTCTCCAGCAGGTCCGGTGCAGGTTCGAGACAGACCCATTCCCGTGAAATAGCTCACAGGTTGGCTGCTGAGACATCTGACTACTTTTACAGGTCTGAAGGCCCAGAGGCTATCGCCTTCGGTGCAGAGGCAACAATAAATCACTTACATCTAAGGGCCTGATTTATCTTTTGTTGGACTGCCCGGATGGATGGCAGAGGATATTGATTCCACCATCCTGTCTGTAAAATGTAGAGGTGACCACATGGCATGTACCTTGAAAGGAATTGCCATCACAGCAGTTCCTTTCGCGTACAAATATTTTGGTGGCTATCAGTTTTGATTGCAGTTCACTAAACTTTTAACATTTGTTTTGGTTTAAAAAAAAACAAAAAAAAAAACTAAGGATCCCCACACCCTAGGAGAAAACCCCTAGGGTGCGGGAGTCATTATGCTTTTTGTTATGCCCCTCACCGCAAGGTTTTTCCTGGTGGTAATGCACAGGAAAAAAAGACATTACTCTGTCCACAAAAATTGGATGGATGGTGTTATGTCCTTCCTCTGACAGGCTCTGATCTGACAGGCCATCAGAAGAGGTTTCCCGTCAACTGAGCCAAAAGGGGCTCAGTCAACTGAAAACATAGGCTGCCCTTCTCTAAATGAGATGAGTAGACCAAGGATTTTGCATGGAGTACCCTGTCCTCAAACTTTAAATAGGGTCCTAATTCATTTTACTTTACATCTTTGAGTCAATTGCAGCTGAGGCAATTACACATTCAGTCTAACTTGCTTGCCAGTTATCTCACGTCTCGAAGATATAGAAAGTCATGGAAAACAAACAATTACAATTAACTTTATTTGTCACCTTCGCAGCTTTTCCCATCTCCAAGTAGCCTGTATCCATTTGGACAGGAGCAGCGAAAGGAGCCAGGAGTGTTTATACAGGTGTGCATGCATAGCCTTGGAACACCTTCCACTTTGTAAACTTCGCACTCGTTCACATCTGCATGGAAAGAAAACAGAGTTAGTTCTGAAACACAGTTTTCGTTTATGTTCATTCATGTTCATGTTTTTTATGAATTGCTTGGTCACCTTTTAACTGTGACATTAACCAACTCTATTGTCTTTCAAAGGTAGGAAACTATATTCCTCCCTGCTGAGCATAAATACATAAAGACACGCGTTACACACTTTAATAAACAATATGCTAATAATAATGGAGTGGTACATCTGACATTATAACTGTTGGTATTACATATGTAAATTTTGAAAGTTCCCAATCAGTGCAGAATGTATAGAACTATTAACCGTGGACTGTTGTATTTTCTTCCATATTGGCTTTCAGCTAATTGCAGGTCATAAAGTTACAACTCTTTCTAACTATCACTTTAAAGGAGGACAAGAAGGAAGGGAAATGTGGAATGGTAGTGTTGCAAATATTCAGAAATGTTTGGGATTTCCGAAGTTTGTACCATGGATCGTGATGTGATATATTGTTCTAGGTTCCTATGAGCTAACAACTAGAATGCAGGACAGTGTGAGAAAGATTCTTCTCAGGATAACTCGTGGAATCCATCTTGGATGTGCCTGGTCCTGGACATGGACAGGTGCCACTAACTTATCCTTGTAAGAATGGGAGATAGATACTGACATTGTTGTAAAAAAAAGTGATTGAATAAAGGGGCCCGGCATATGCTACTGTGTAGTGACAATGTTGGAAACTTACAATAGTTACATGCTAGCTATTCCCTATGTGGTGTGAGAAGCGGTGCCAAAATTATTGTAAAATATTGGGAGACAACCAGTCCCATTGCCAAGGTAGACAAAACCTGTTCTCACTTGCCACGTTACTGCAAATGGCATATTGTTTACATAAAAAACAAAACCTCTATTTGGCAGCACTGACACTCACCAATAACTATCGGCTGGGGTTTCAATGAAAACAGAACTTAGTAGCCCTCCCAGTGTATTTTTGCCAATGCGGCCTATCTTTGCAAGGTTGCAGTTCTTCCAGTGAAGGAAAGCTTGATAAGTAATAATTTCTATCAACATGACATTTTCTTAGCTTGATAACTGCTAATTTCTTCCAGTCTTTCATGAGTTTTGCTCTTCGTGAGCTCTTTCGTGAAGCTCAGCAGGTACAGGTACGTGTTTGCAGCATAACAGGAGGTGATATTATTTACCTAATCCGCGTGAGACATTTTCCATAGGAGTACCCAGGGCCACTGAGACTACCTCTCTCTTGGTTGTGAGAGCCCTGTGTACCATATATTTTGTGCACAAGTGCCTGGTTGTAACAAGAATCAGTTGGGTAGCTGTGGTTTCAAGCCGCTCAATGCATGTTGCGACAGTATAACGGTTTAGGAACAACATAAGACGCCTACTGGAAAGCCCAGCAGAGCATCTCTATGGCTCTAAACACCATTGCTTAAAACACTGTGGCCAGAGCTTGACTGGAGCTGAATATTAACACTACACCAACCGGTGCCAGCAAAGTGTTTTAATTGTAAGTCTTTTACGAGTGCTCTGTCATCCAGTGCTGAGGTCAGATGAAATCCCAAATGTAGATGACTTGAAACATGGCACTGGCAACTGCATATTTCACAACCGGTGTTGCGATCTTGTTTTTGTTACTCCAATTTGTGTCTTTTTTGAAATGTACATTCATGCCCTTTCTTTAAGTTTGACATTAGAACGTTTTCAGGCTCAGTAGGTGCTGGTTGGAGAGCTGAGCAGGAGTGGTTTGATGTATGGCTCTCCAAATGGAGCTTTTTGGCATTAAAGGATTCTTACAGTTACTATATGTTCAACGAGTTGTCCTTATTGCCCAATGTATTCCCCCTTTCACTGTGAGGATGAGTGCCACCTTGAGGACAAATCTACTGTTTTAGTAGGTATTTTTTGTGACTAAGAAAAATAAATTGTGCTGTGTGCATGTTTGCTATGGACAGGCGAAAAGTATTTGTTGATTTATTTTTATTAAGTAATCACTTCAAGAGTTTCTGTGACACCTCCAACAGCCATTTTGACCTTGGGGTGTCCACTCTTACGCATTAAATGTGACCTGCAGGAAACACACTGCCCTAGAATGCTGTGCTTAATTTCTGCTCTGCATCTTGGGAAGAGTGTCACGCAAGAGTGTTATGTGGACGCAAGGGGGTCACGCGAAGGCCTCAAACCCCGAGTCTTATGCTTCTCTCAGTTTGTTGCTAGGCAGAGCATGACTCCAGGCTGAGAATTGCTCAGGGAATGATGTGCCCTCAAGATATTTAGCACTGCAGAAACAGTAGAAGTTAAATGAGGTAAGAGCGCTTATTATTAACATTTGAATTTCTTTTGTACTTAAAAAAAACGGTGAATTTTTCAGAATCTGAACTCCACACGGTGTACACACGTCAAGTGTAATGATGACTGCTTCAAATAATATGAAGCTGCCTCTTCCAAATACTTGTGGACCCCAGTAGTAATTGGGTGATATAGAAGGAATATGTTTAACTACATTACTACATTATAAGATGGGGGCAATACATAATCTCCTGAAAGGAAAAACAAAGAATATTAATGCATTGCTATGGGGCCAGGGGTCACCATATGTATAATTAGAATAATCAGATACAAAAACAACAAGCATTGGAAATGCAATAGTTCTCGCCTTTGTGTAAGTTAAAGCAATTTGTTTTGTGAATGGTATTGTTTTTTTGCTTCGAATTAATTAGTTTATGTTGTGATTTTATGTTGTTAGAATTGTATTTGTTAGCTGTGTTGTAGTTAAAGCATACTTTAATAGGAGAGCAGCAGTGTTGAAGATTTGGGAAGGCGAATGATTAGAAGAATAGCATGAGGGTGAATGAAGTATAGTAAGGAGTAGAATATTATGATGCAGAAGAAAGGTTTGGGGGTAGAGTAAATAGGGTGAAGGAAGAAAGTGTGGAGGAGTCTAGTGTTGTTTGGAATGTTGAAAAGTGTGGACAGTAGTATAGTGCATAAGGAAGGATAGACTAGTAGTAGAGCAGTAGGTGTGATATGGAAGGAGTGTGACATGTAGGAGAATAGTGTGAGTTTGAAGCAAGGTAAGATTTTTTTATTAGCATTAGGTATAAGGAAGTATAGAAGTGTAGAAGAGCACTGTGAGGGAGTTTGTAGGAGTTGAAGTAGGAGAAGAGTAGTGTGATGCAGAAGGACTGTTAGTGATGAGGTTAAAAGTAGTGTGTTGGTTGTTGTATGATGTTGTTGGTAGTGTAATATGAGTTGTTAGTAATACATTGTAGGTTTATATACCATATGACCCAAGTATACATTAATGAAAAACAAGGTTATATATTCGCATATATATAACTGCATATATGATTATATGCGTATATATTTGCATATATATATATTATCTACTGGCGGTCGCCAGTAGATAGTTATAGTTAGGACCTATTATCCATAGGAAATCCGCAACATTCTATTCCCAATAAGTTTGGCGTCGTTTGACGAATGATCGCAAAATTTTCAAAACTAGTGGGGCGCTCCGGTCCGCTCCTGTCTTAAAAGTTTCGGGGTGATTCATCAAGCGGGGGCCGAGAAAAAAGGGGGTCCCAAAACGTGTTTTCTCCATGTTAATTCCCATAGGAAATTTTAGCCACGGCTACAGCCCGAACTGCTGAACGGAATTACACCAAATTTTGCAAAAAGGTAGCGCTTGGTTCAGAAAGCGAATTTTTTTTTTAAATGGTGTAAATCCGTTCAGTAGTTGCGGAGAAATTCAAAAAATAAGAGTGAAAAAATCAATTTCCCATAGGAAACTTTATGCAAGGCTACAGCAAAAACTGCTGAACGGAATTACACCAAATTTGGCAAAAAGGTAGTGCTTGGTTCAGAAAGCACCCTTTTTAAAAATGGTGTAAATCCGTTCAGTAGTTGCTGAGAAAATCCAAAATAAAAGTTTCGATATCTATGGCCGCGGTGGATCCGCGCACCCTCCCGATCACGAGCTGCATGCTAATTGGCTGTCAACACTCCAAACCAGGAAGTGTTGGCAGCCATCTTGTCCCTCGGTAGAACCAAGGCACAAGAAAGCAGTGAGAAAAACGCGAAAAACGCAAAAAGGGGGCCGGGTAGAAACACCCTGACCCCCTAGGCCTGCTCAGGGGGTCCCACAAGGACCCCCAAGGCCCCAATTTTTTTTTTTGAAAAAACGCACTGGGTGCTCGGATCCAGCCATTGATGGCCCTGGGGACCGCAACCTCCAGTGTCCTGCAGTGTCCCGGGGTGCCTACCCCCGGGACACTGTAGTTTGCAATGACAGGACGGGAGCCTCGCGGCTCCCGTCCTGCCATTGCAAACTGCTTTGCTTCATTGAAGCAAAGCAGATTGCTTTTCACATGGGGAGCTGCATGTCAGCAGCTCCCCATGTGGAAAGCAATGCCGGCTCCCGAGGACGCGGGGAGCCGGCTGGGACCGTGGGGGGATTGGGGACCCCCCCACGGTCCCCAACGGAGAGGGCCATCCCCGGGGGATGGGGTCCCCGGGGCAAGTAGTGGCCCGGGAGGGGGGCCACGCGGCCCCCTCCCCCAAAAAAAAGAATTAAAAAAAAAGAAAAATAAAGGCCTGCCCCGGGGGATGGGCTCCCCGGGGCAAAAGGAGGCCTGAGGATGGGGGCCACGCAGCCCCCCTCCTTAAAAAAATAATAAAAAGAGTGGCCATGCCCCATGGGATGGGGTCCCCGGGGCCGGAATCGGCCACGGGAGGGGGGCCACGCGGCCCCCTTCCCGTTTTTTTTTTTTTAAATGAAAAAAAGGGGTAAGGCCCTGGGGGATGGGGCCCCCAGGGCACAAAAAAAGAAAAAAGGAAGGGGGGCCACACATCCCCCCTTCGGAAAAAACAAACAAACAAAAAAAAAAAACGATCGTGCCGCAGGCCCCGCCCCCTTCCTTTACCACTCAGCAAACGCGCCCCTGGCGCGTTTGCAGAGAGGGAACGATTCCCCTTGAATACTGGGGGTCCCTGGGGGCCAACTAGCCCACCAGGAACCTCCAGTATGCGCCAGGAGCTGCGTTGCAGAGAGGTGTACAGAGGCCACGCCCCTTTTACACCTCTCTGCAACGCAGCTCTGTGGCGCTTACTGGAGGTACCTGGTGGGATAGTTGGACCCCAGGGACCCTCAGGATTCAAGGGGACTTAATCCCCCAACTTAAAACGCGCCACAGGGCGCGTTTGCACAGTGGTGAAGGGAGGGGCGGGGCTTCAGGTGACATGTGTGCAAACAGGCCCCGTAGCGCGTTTTAAGATGGGGAATTAAATCCCCTTCAATCCTGAGGGTCCCTGGGGGCCAACTAGCCCACCAGGTACCTCCAGTAAGCGCCACGGAGCTGCGTTGCAGAGTGTTGTAAAAAGGGGCGTGGTCTCTGAACACCTCTCTGCAACGCAGCTCCCTGGCGCATACTGGAGGTACAGGGTGGGCTAGTTGGCCCCTAGGGTCCCTCGGGATTGAGGAGGAATTAATTCTCCAACTTAAAACGCGCCACAGGGCGTGTTTGCAGACATGTCACCTCAGGTCCCACCCCCTTCCTTCACCATTGTGCAAATATTCCTCTAAAATCAGCCGAACAACGAATTCCGATTTACTCACCTGTTATCAGGAGAGACCTCAGTGCTGCATCTTTGAGCCAAGTACAGATCATGAAAAGTAATTCTAACCGTACTTACCAGTAACTTGAATTAACTTCCATAGGCTAACATTGACTGGTTTCACTTGGAAATTCTTCTAAGTGTGGAGTTTTGGAACTTTATAATATTCCTCTAAAATCAGCCGAACTACGAATTCCGATTTACTCACCTGTTATCAGGAGAGAACCCAGTGCTGCATCTTTTAGCCCAGCACTGACCCTGAAAAGTAATTCTAACCGTACTTACCAGTAACTTGTATTTCCTTCCATAGGAATCCATTGTCTGGTTTTCAGCAGAAAAGTTTCAAAGAGTCGATTTTCACAAACTACAAATATTCCTTAAAAATCGCCTGTATGACTTAAACGCATTCTTTCAACTGTTTACAGGAGATGCACCAGTGCTGGATCCAGGATCCACCACTGAGTAAGAAAAAGTAACGATAACACTACTTACCTGCTAAGTGAATTTCCTCCCATAGGATAACATTGGTGATTCTATGTGAAAAAGTTTCGGTGTCAACATTTAAAATACAATAATATCCCTTAAAAATCACTACTGTAACCAAAACGCTTTTACTCAACTGTTTACAGGAGATGTCCCAGGACTGAATCTAGGATCCAGTCCTGTGGTTAGAAAAGTAATCCATAAAGTAACTAATTGCATTTAACTAGAAATTCACATTGAGCTCAATGTTGCATTGTGTTTGAAATTGTGTTGCCCATTGCAACAACTGTAACTACTGTACTTAAAAGTCTATTGCCTATTTGCAAAGTATTTAAACTAAAGTAATTCATTCTGAGAAAGTATATTTTGTAATGTAATGTATAATGTAATTACAATGTAATTTAAAAAATAAAATATCTAAAAATAAATAGTTTTAAAAAATGTAGTAAATCAGTATCAAAAAAATAAATATAACAATTAATACATTTAAAAATTGTCATTTACAAAACCTTTGAAATTCACTGAAAAAACCATAGTTTTTAGGGGCGTTATAGTTAGAAATTAGCATTTAAAAAGCCTTTGAAATTCACTGAAAAAACCATAGGTTTCAGGCACGTTATAGTTAGAAATTAGCATTTAAAAAACCTTTGAAATTCACTGAAAAAACCATAGGTTTCAGACACGTTATAGTTAGAAATTAGCATTTAAAAAACCTTTGAAATTCACTGAAAAAACCATAGGTTTTAGGGACAGTTATAGTTAGTTGGACATTTCACTCGTACAAAACCCGTGAAATTCCCCCGTTATAGTTAGTTCAGCTAACTATAACTCGCGCCCCCGCAATGCACTGCTGATGACGTCACATATTACATCACTCATGACATGGTTAGTGACATCACTGATGACATCACTGATGACATCTCAAATGACATCATTGATGACATCACTGATGACATCATCCACGTGATAATCTGATGCACCTTTTACACCCTAATATAACCTTTGATACACCCACTCTAAATTACAGACTGCCATTCGCAAAACCATAGACACTCCAACACCAATAACTACATACCCACTCACTGATTCTTAGGTCTACACACACATCCACTCACTCACCCGTACAGTCACTCATACTTACGGTCACTCGTACAGGACTATCATATGCACTCATACTCCTATATAGACACTCAAACACCGCCACTCATCCATAGAGGTACTCACACACCTAGTCAGTCATGCAAATAATTAAACACACTGCCATTTACTCACCTATACAGTTATACACACACCAGCTCACTTACTCATACAAATACTAGCACATTCTTATGCTCTTATACAATCACTGATACAAGCACACACTCATCCATTCAGTCACTCTCACAATCACACACTCTCGCTTATAGCTATTTATATACTCCAACACACATATATACTGCCTTTCACATATATAGTTACTCACACATGTACCACTGGGACATACATTCACTCACTAACACACTCTTACACACACTTACCCACGCATACAGTCTATCACAGATGCACTCTTGAAACCATCCACCCAGTGAATCACCCACTCACACATCTATGCACAGAGTCGCACACACCCCACCCACACAAACACTCAGGCACCCATACAGATACTGAGACAACCAATCAATAACTCATATAGACACTCATGAAGCTATTCACAAACCCATGCAGCCACTTACACAGCAACAGACAGACGGACTCAGACATTCACCCAGTTTAGTCACTAACCCATGCATTCAGTAAGATACGTTTAATCACTCACTTATAGAGTTAGTCACGCACCTACTAAATCCTCCATACAGACACTTATACACCCACTCATTCTTCAATATGCCTTTCCCTATATATATTAAAAATATTTAAACTTTACAGAAACACACAGTCACTGCATGATGTCATCAGTGATGTCATTTGAGATGTCATCAGTGATGTCACTGACCATGTCATTAGTGATGTAATATGTAACGTCATCAGCAGTGCATTGCGGGGGCGCGAGTTATAGTTAGCTGAACTAACTATAACGGGGGAATTTCACGGGTTTTGTACGAGTGAAATGTCCAACTAACTATAACTGTCCCTAAAACCTATGGTTTTTTCAGTGAATTTCAAAGGTTTTTTAAATGCTAATTTCTAACTATAACGTGTCTGAAACCTATGGTTTTTTCACTGAATATATATATATATATATGCAGTAAAATAAATTTTTATATAAATATATCTGCATATATATTTTAATTGTTTTTTGAGTGGTGTCTGTAAGTATACCGACACCGGGTCCACACACCTTAGTGCGTGTGTTGGTACTTTACTTTCTCACGTGGCCTTCACTTTGCCACTCACTTTAATTCTAGGTCCTGAAGAAAGCCCATTTGAATTTCTTGACGGGCTGAAACATGTAGACCACATCACCTAAAACAACTACAGATTATCTCTTGCTAGTTGATTTCACATAGTTTTTAACCATACCCTGAGCCGCCACTAATAAATTTACTTGGTAAGGATTCTCAGAGGTATTTTTAACTTTTACATCACATCTTCACACTACACCTGCTCGCTGTAATCAGGCGTCGTAGCACAACCGGGCGGCATTAGGCCTCCCGGTTGGGACCCCAATGATGAAGCATGACACCAACTAGGTTGGTGTGTGAGGGGTCTTTTAAATATACCTAATGGTCCTTGGACTTACCACACATAGTGATTGATAGATCTCCACTATTTCAGGGTCCGTCCATATTGTTTCTTTGTAACTTTACCCAGGGGATTAGGACGTACCCCAAAATCCTCGCTCTCTTTTTGTTTTTCGGATATATATATATAGGCATATATATAGATATATGGATATATATATATTTGTATACATTTATAGAAATGCATGTACATATATATGCATTTTTATATATGGGAAAATGTATAAAAATGTATATATATGCCTATATGTGTACGAAATAATGCATCTATATATAAATGCCTATATATATATATATATATATATATTATCTACTGGCGGTCGCCAGTAGATAGTTATAGTTAGGACCTATTTTCCATAGGAAATCCGCGACATTCTATTTGAAATAACTCTTGCGTCGGTTGACGAATCTTCGCGAAATTTTCAAACTTTATGGCCCGCTCCGGTCCGCTCCTACCCTGAAAGTCTCAGGGTGATTCGTCAAGCGGGGGCCGAGAAAAAAGGGGGTCCCAAAACGTGTTTTCCCCATTCATTTTCCCATAGGAAACTTTAGACACGGTTACAGCCTCGAACTGCTGAACGGAATTACACCAAATTTGGCAAAGAGGTAGTTCTTGGTTCAGAAAGAACCCTTTTTGTTAAATGGTGTAAATCCGTTCAGTAGTTGCGGAGAAATTAAAAAATAAGAGTCAAAAATCAATTTCCCATAGGAAACTTTATGCAAGGCTACAGCCCGAACTGCTGAACGGAATTACACCAAATTTGGCAAAGAGGTAGTTCTTGGTTCAAAAAGAACCCTTTTTGTTAAATGGTGTAAATCCGTTCAGTAGTTGCTGAGAAAATCAAAAGTAAAAACACATATATATCTGGGCGGAGCCTAACCACACATGTCATCGTGAGATCTGATTGGCTGTCAGCACTTCATCCTGGAATTGCTGGCAGCCATCTTGGGACCAATATAAATGATAGTACCCCATTGAAATGCATTGTAGTGAATCGAAGATTTTGAGGGTTACCAAAAGGAGAACTATAAAGGGTGATAACAGACTTTAGTTACATTAGAATTCATTTGTTGATGGTACCATACTAATTTCAGGAATTGTGGTGTGTTCTAAGGTGATTTTACCCTGTGAAAAACCTTCTGCTGGGATATCATGAATCATGTTTGAGAGAAAACTATTTTCACATGCTTGTCCCATACAGTTTTGGAAGGTGCCCCAGAAGCTAAAATGAGAGCATATTTTCTGTAAATTCACATTATCTTTCTCAGTCATGTGAGAATGAAGTCTGACATTCTCAGTAAAACATGTACATCCAACAAGGGCAGAGACTGTCAGTTGATTCCTTTGTGTTCTACTGCAGCTTCCCAGAGTGTTCTAAAGAACAACTAGAGTGCTAACAGCCTTACTTATGACAAAAGTATGGCACACCTGAAGCCATCTTGATTGGAATAAACTGGTAACACTTAAAACATTTAATTTAAAAAGGAACAAAATGATGGGGTTCATCTTGTCATAGAAATTATGGTTAGTGCTCTGGAAAGAAAAATTAGGACATGTTTCAAGTGTGATCTCAAATATCTTCCTGTTATATTTCAACAGGAGCAGCCTGTCAGTTGATGCCTTTGTGTTCTACTGCAGCTTCCCAGAGTGTTCTAAAGAACAACTAGAGCGCTAACTGTCTTACTTATGACAAAAGTATGGCACACCTGAAGCCATCTTGATTGGAATAAACTGGTAACACTTAAAACATTTAATTTAAAAAGGAACAAAATGATGGGGTTCATTTTGTCATAGAAATTATGGTTAGTGCTGTAGAAAGAAAAATTAGGACATGTTTCAAGTGTGATCTCAAATATCTTCCTGTTATATTTCAACAGGAGCAGCCTGTCAGTTGATGCCTTTGTGTTCTACTGCAGCTTCCCAGAGTGTTCTAAAGAACAACTAGAGCGCTAACAGTCTTACTTATGACAAAAGTATGGCACACCTGAAGCCATCTTGATTGGAATAAACTGGTAACACTTAAAACATTTAATTTAAAAAGGAACAAAATGAGGGGGTTCATTTTGCCATAGAAATTATGGTTAGTGCTGTAGAAAGAAAAATTAGGACATGTTTTAAGTGAGATCTCAAATATCTTCCTGTTATATTTCAACAGGAGCAGCCTGTCAGTTGATGCCTTTGTGTTCTACTGCAGCTTCCCAGAGTGTTCTAAAGAACAACTAGAGTGCTAACAGCCTTACTTATGACAAAAGTATGGCACACCTGAAGCCATCTTGATTGGAATAAACTGGTAACACTTAAAACATTTAATTTAAAAAGGAACAAAATGAGGGGGTTCATTTTGCCATAGAAATTATGGTTAGTGCTGTAGAAAGAAAAATTAGGACATGTTTTAAGTGAGATCTCAAATATCTTCCTGTTATATTTCAACAGGAGCAGCCTGTCAGTTGATGCCTTTGTGTTCTACTGCAGCTTCCCAGAGTGTTCTAAAGAACAACTAGAGTGCTAACAGCCTTACTTATGACAAAAGTATGGCACACCTGAAGCCATCTTGATTGGAATAAACTGGTAACACTTAAAACATTTAATTTAAATAGGAACAAAATGAGGGGGTTCAATTTGCCATAGAAATTATGGTTAGTGCTGCAAAAAGAAAATTTAGTGCATGTTTTAAGTGAGATCTCAAATCCTCTTCTATTTCATTAGAAAATTCTGACATGCAGACTGAAACAATCACTTTCAATACCAGCAGTAGACTTCCAGTTAACTCCTTGGTGAGCAGTAGCTTTACTACAGTGATCTAATGAACAACTAGAGTAATAACATTCTGAATTTATGGCAAATGTGTGACACATCTGAATGCCTTCTTGATGGAATCAAAGTAAAAAACTGAAAGTATTTCCTACTGAGGAGACTGCAGTAAATGAGGAAATTAGGAAACTTCATAACAAAGAAGTCTTCCAAGATGGCCACCAGTGAAAAAAGAGCCCAAATGTAGCACAAATATTACCCAGATGTAGCCCACATATAGCCCAATGACAAAAGTGTGCAAAACACTTTTTATTTTTAGTTTTTTGCAGTTTTATGTAGTGCAGACTGGTCAGGTATTGGAGCGTTGCATCTTAAAACATGACCCCCTACACTACAAAAACACCACTGCACTACCCTAAACCCTAAAACACTACCCCAGCACGACCCCCTACACTACACAAGCACCACTGCACTATCCTAAACCCTAAAACACTACCCCAACACCACTGCACTAACCTAAATCCTAAAACACTACCCCCAGCACGACCCCCTACACTACCCAAACACCACTGCACTACCCTAAACCCTAAAACACTACCCCAACACCACTGCACTAACCTAAATCCTAAAACACTACCCCCAGCACGACCCCCTACACTACCCAAACACCACTGCACTACCCTAAAACATGACCCCTACACTACACAAACACCACTGCCCTAAACCCTAAAACACTACCCCCAGCACGACCCCCTACACTACACAAGCACCACTGCACTACCCTAAACCCTAAAACACTGCCCCCAGCACGACCCCCTACACTACACAAACACCACGGCACTACCTTACACCCTAAAACACTACCCCCAGCACGACCCCCTACACTGCCCGAACACCACTGCACTGCCCTAAACCCTGAAACACATACCCTAGCACGACCCCCTACACTGCCCGAACACCACTGCACTGCCCTAAACCCTGAAACACCACCCCCTTCACGACCCCCTACACTGCCCGAACACCACTGCACTGCCCTAAACCCTGAAACACCACCCCCAGCATGACCCCTACACTGCCCGAACACCACTGCACTGCCCTAAACCCTGAAACACTACCCCCAGCAAGACCTCCTACACTGCCCGAACACCACTGCACTGCCCTAAACCCTGAAACATCACCCCCAGCAAGACCCCCTACACTGCCCGAACACCACTGCCCTAAACCCTGAAACACCACCCCCAGCACCACCCCCTACACTGCCCGAACACCACTGCACTGCCCTAAACCCTGAAACACCACCCCCAGCACGACCCCCTACACTGCCCGAACACCACTGCACTGCCCTAAACCCTGAAACACCACCCCCTGCACGACCCCCTACACTGCCCGAACACTACTGCACTGCCCTAAACCCTGAAACACCATCCCCAGCACGACCCCCTACACTGCACGAACACCACTGCCCTAAACCCTGAAACACTACCCCCAGCAAGACCCCCTACACTGCCCGAACACCACTGCACTGCCCTAAACCCTGAAACACCACCCCCAGCAAGACCCCCTACACTGCCCGAACACCACTGCCCTAAACCCTGAAACACCACCCCCAGCAAGACCCCCTACACTGCCCGAACACCACTGCACTGCCCTAAACCCTGAAACACCAGCCCCAGCATGACCCATACACTGCCCGAACACCACTGCACTGCCCTAAACCCTGAAACACCACACCCTGCACAACACCCTACACTGCCCGAACACCACTGCACTGCCCTAAACCCTGAAACACCACCCCCAGCACGACCCCCTACACTGCCCGAACACCACTGCAGTGCCCTAAACCCTGAAACACCACCCCCTGCACGATCCCCTACACTGCCCGAACACTACTGCACTGCCCTAAACCCTGAAACACCACCCCCAGCACGACCCCCTACACTGCACGAACACCACTGCACTGCCCTAAACCCCGAAACACTACCCCCAGCAAGGCCCCCTACACTGCCCGAACACCACTGCCCTAAACCCTGAAACACCACCCCCAGCAAGACCCCCTACATAGCCCGTACACCACTGCACTGCCCTAAACCCTGAAACACCACCCCCAGCATGACCCCCTACACTGCCCAAACACCACTGCACTGCCCTAAACCCTGAAACCCCAGCACGACCCCCTACACTGCCCGAACACCACTGCACTGCCCTAAACCATGAAACACCAGCCCCAGCACGACCCCTACACTGCCCGAACACCACTGCACTGCCCTAAACCCTGAAACACCACCCCCAGCACGACCCCTACACTGCCCGAACACCACTGCACTGCCCTAAACCCTGAAACACCAGCCCCAGCACAACCCCGTACACTGCCTGAACACCACTGCACTGCCCTAAACCCTGAAACACCAGCCCCAGCAAGACCGCCTACACTACCCGAAAACCACTGCACTGCCCTAAACCCTGAAACACCAGCCCCAGCAAGACCCCCTACACTGCCCGAACACCACTGCACTGCCCTAAACCCTGAAACACCACCCCCAGCAAGACCCCCTACACTGCCCGAACACCACTGCACTAAAGCCTGAAACACCACCCCCAGCAAGAGCACCTACACTGGCCAAACACCACTGCACTGCCCTAAACCCTGAAACACCACCCCTGCACGACCCCTACACTGCCCAAACACCACTGCACTGCCCTAAACCCTGAAACACCACCCCCTGCACGACCCCCTACACTGCCCGAACACCACTGCACTGCCCTAAACCCTGAAACACCACCCCTCAGCACGACACCCTACACTGCCCGAACACCACTGCACTGCCTTAAACCCTGAAACACCACCCCCAGCACGACCCCCTACACTGCCCGAACACCACTGCACTGCCCTAAACCCTGAAATGCCACCCCCTGCATGACCTCCTACACTGCCGGAACACCACTGCACTGCCCTAAACCCTGAAACACCACCCCCAGCATGACCCCCTACACTGCCTGAACACCACTGCACTGCCCTAAACCCTGAAACATCAACCCCAGCAAGACCCCCTACACTGCCTGAACACCACTGCCCTAAACCCTGAAACACCACCCCCTACACTGCACGAACACCACTGCACTGCCCTAAACCCTGAAACACCACCTCCAGCAAAACCCCTACACTGCCTGAACACCATTGCTCTGCCCTAAATCCTGAAACACTAGGCCCAGCATGACCCCCTACACTGCCCAAACACCACTGCACTGCCCTAAACCCTGAAACACCACCCCCAGCACGACCCCCTACACGGCCCGAACACCACTGCACTGCCCTAAACCCTGAAACACCAGCCCCAGCAAGACCCCCTACACTGCCCGAACACCACTGCACTGCCCTAGACTCTGAAACACCAGCCCCAGCAAGACCCCCTACACTGCCCGAACACCACTGCACTGCCCTAAACCCTGAAACACCAGCCCCAGCATGACCCCCTACACTGCCCGAACACCACTGCACTGCCCTAAACCCTGAAACACCAGCCCCAGCATGACCCCCTATACTGCCCGAACACCACTGCACTGCCCTAAACCCTGAAACACCAGCCCCAGCACGACCACCTACACTGCCCGAACACCACTGCACTGCCCTAAACCCTGAAACACCAGCCACAGCACGACCCCCTACACTGCCCGAACACCACTGCACTGCCCTAAACCCTGAAACACCAGCCCCAGCACGACCCCCTACACTGCCCGAACACCACTGTACTGCCCTAAACCCTGAAACACCAGCCCCAGCACGACCCCTACACTGCCCGAACACCACTGCACTGCCCTAAACCCTGAAACACCACCCCCTGCAGCACCCCTACACTGCCCGAACACCACTGCACTGCCCTAAACCCTGAAACACCACCCCCTGCACCGCCCCTACACTGCCCGAACACCACTGCACTGCCCTAAACCCTGAAACACCAAACCCATCACGACCCCCTTTACTGCTCGAACACCACTGCACTGCCCCAAACCCTGAAACACCACCCCCAGCACGACCCCCTACACTGCCCGAACACCACTGCCCTAAACCCTGAAACACCACCCCCTGCACGACCCCCTACACTGCCCGAACACCACTGCACTGCCCTAAACCCTGAAACACCACCCCCAGCACGACCCCGTACACTGCCCGAACACCACTGCACTGCCCTAAACCCTAAAACACCACCCCCAGCATTACCTCCTACACTGCCCAAACACCACTGTACTGCCCTAAACCCTAGAACACTACCCCCAGCACGACCCCCTACACTACCCGAACACCACTGCACTACCCTAAACCCTAAAATACTACCCCCAGCACAACCCCCTACACTACCCGAACACGACTGCACTGCCCTAAACCCTCAAACACTCCCCCAGCACGACCCCCTACACTACCCGAACACGACTGCACTGCCCTAAACCCTAAAACACTCCCCCAGCATGACCCCCTACACTACCCGAACACCACTGCACTGCCCTAAACCCTAAAACACTCCCCCAGCACGACCCCTACACTACCCAAACACCACTGCACTGCCCTAAACCCTAAAACACTACCCCCGCATGACCCCCTACACTACCCAAACACCAATGCACTACCCTAATCCCTAAAACATTACCCCCGCATGACCCCCTACACTACCCTAAACCCTAAAACACTACCCCCGCATGACTCCCTACACTACCCAAAGACCACTGCACTACCCTAAACCCTAAAACACGACCTCCTACACTACACAAACACCACTGCACTACCCTAAACCCTAAAACACTACCCCCTACACTACACAAACACCACTGCACTACCCTAAACCCTAAAACACTACCCCCAGCAGTACCCCTACACTACCCAAACACCACTGCACTAACCTAAACCCTAAAACACTACCCCCAGCAGTACCCCCTACACTACCCAAACACCACTGCACTACCCTAAATCACTACCCCAGCACGACCCCCTACACTAGCCAAACACCACTGCACTACCCTAAACCCTAAAACACTACCCCCAGCACGACCCCCTACACTACCCAAACACCACTGCACTACCCTAAACCCTAAAACATTCCCCCAGCACGACTCCCTACACTACCCAAACACCACTGCACTACCCTAAACCCTAAATCTACCCCAGCATGACCCCCTACACTACACAAACACCACTGCACTACCCTAAACCCTAAAACACTACCCCCAGCACGACCCTCTTCACTACCTAAACACAACTGCACAATTTGTTACAGGCGTTGCAACGCAGGCCTGTGGTGCTTACTGGAAGTACCTAGTGGGCTAGTTGGGCCCCAGGGACCCTCAGGATTCAAGGTGACCTAATCCCCCAACTTAAAACGCACCACGGGGCGCGGTTGCACAGTGGTGAAGGGAGGGGCGGGGCCTCAGGTGACATGTGCGCAAACACGCCCTGTGGTGCGTTTTAAGTTGGGGAATTAATTCCCTTTGAATCCTGAGGGACCCTGGGGGCCAACTAGCCCACTAGGTACCTTCAGTAAGCACAACAGAGTTGCGTTGCAGAGAGGTGAAAAAGGTGCGTGGCCTCGGAACGCCTCTCTGCAACTCAGCTCTGTGGTCCTAACTGTAGGTACCTGGGGGGCTAGTTGGGCCCCAGGGACCCTCAGAATTCAAGGGGACTTAATCCCGCAACTTAAAATGCGCCACGGGGTGCGTTTACACACATGTCACCTCAGGCCCCCCCTCCCTTCACCACTGTGCAAACGCGCCCTGTAGCGAGTTTTAAGAGGTAGTTTTAATCCCCTGCCCTATTATGTACTAGGGACTTGCAGAGGAGGTCATGCTAATCACAGGGGTACCCCAACGCATAGTGTTCCCTAGTGTATGTAGGTGTTTTCACTGTATTCTAAGTGTCTTTTAGCATAGCACTGGCTCTGGTTAGTCAGAGTCAGTTACCACCAGTACCCGTCTGAAAAAGTTGTGGGCACAGGATGATTTTGCAACAAGGCCTCTTTCTGCTCCTCTGTTGGTTCTTTCTGCACATCTTTTGCTTCTTTCTGTGCGTTTTTTCTTCTTTCTTCACATGTCCTACCTCTGTAGGCATAGTTAGAAACTAGCATTTAAAAAAACCTTTGAAATTCACTTAAAAATCATAGGTTTCAGGCACGTTATAGTTAGAAATTAGCATTTAAAAAACCTTTGAAATTCACTGAAAAAACCATAGGTTTCAGACACGTTATAGTTAGAAATTAGCATTTAAAAAACCTTTGAAATTCACTGAAAAAACCATAGGTTTTAGGGACAGTTATAGTTAGTTGGACATTTCACTCGTACAAAACCATAGAAATTCCCCTGTTATAGTTAGTTCAGCTAACTATAACTCGCGCCCCGCAATGCACTGCTGATGACGTCACATATTACATCACTCATGACATGGTCAGTGACATCACTGATGACATCACTGATGACATCTCAAATGACATCACTGATGACATCATCCATGTGATAATTTCATGCATCTTCTCACACCCTAATATAACTTTTGATACACCCACTCTAAATTACAGACTGCCATTCTCAAAACCATAGACACTCCAACACCAAAAACTACATACCCACTCACTGATTCTTAGGTCTACACACACATCCACTCACTCACCCGTACAGTCACTCATACTTAGTCACTCAGTACAGGACTATCATATGCACTCATACACCTATATAAACACTCACATACCGCCACTCATCCATAGAGGTACTCACACACCTAGTCAGTCATGCAAAAACTTAATCACACACCCATTTACTCACCTATACAGTTATACACACACCAGCTCACTTACTCATACAAATACTATCACATTCTTACACTCTTATACAATCACTGATACAAGTACACACTCATCCATACAGCCACTCTCACAATCACACACTCTCACTTATAGCCATTTATATACTCCAACACACATATATACTGCCTTTCACATATGTAGTTACTCACACATGTACCACTGAGATATACATTCAATCACTAACACACCCATACACACACTCACCCACCCATACAGTCCATCACAGATGCACTCTTGAAACCATGCACCCAGTGAATCACCAACTCACACATCTATGCACAGAGTCACACACACCCCACCCACACAAACACTCAGGCACCCATACAGATACTCAGACAATCAATCAATAACCCATGTAGACACTCATGTAGCTATTTAGAAAGCCATGCAGCCGCTTACAAACCAACAGACAGACGGATACAGACATTCACACAGTTTAGTCACTAACCCATGCATTCAGTAAGATACATTTAATCACTCACTTGTAGAGTCAGTCACTCACGTACTAAATCATCCATTCAGACACTTATACACCCACTCATTCTTCAATACGCCTTTCCCAATATATATTAAACATATTTAAACTTTACAGAAACACACAGTCACTGGATGATGTCATCAGTGATGTCATTTGAGATGTCATCAGTGATGTCATCAGTGATGTCACTGACCATGTCATGAGTGATGTAATATGTGACGTCATCAGCAGAGCATTACGAGGCGCGAGTTATAGTTAGCTGAACTAACTATAACGGGGGAATTTTTATGGTTTTGTACGAGTGAAATGTCCAACTAACTATAACTGTCCCTAAAACCTATGGTTTTTTCAGTGAATATATATATATATATATATATATCCAGGTAACTCCAACTCTTTTCCACACAAAAGACAACGGAGCACGGACCTCGGATAAAGTGCAGGTTTTTAATCGATTGAGCTCTCAAACAGCACTAGCAGCATAACGCGTTTCGGCACAACAAGTGCCTTGATCACTATGTATATGTATTTATAAATTGATCTGTAAACACTTATATGTAGTTGTATATATATGTTTACATGCATATACATGCATATATATTTATCTAAATTGATATATATGCATATATGTATATCTGCATATATATGTGTATATATGTATATATTTATACATATATATATATATATATATATGTAAGTTATATGTATGCATATATATGTATAAATGTATATATGCATATATATAAACATTTATGTTTATATATTAATTTGCATATATATATATACATATATATATGCATATATATATTTATGCAGACATACATGCATATGCATATATTTGCATAGATATATATGTCTATGTATATGCAAAATATATATACATATATATACGTCTAAATATGCATTAATATATACACACATATCTATACACATACACATATATTCTCACATATATCTGCATATATGTATGCATATATATATATATATATATATATATATATATATATATATATATATATATATATGCATATATGTGTGTAAATATTTATATATGCATATATATGTATGCATATATATTTGTAAATATATATATATGTATTGATATATGTATATGTATGCATATGCATATATATATATATATGTATGCATATATATAAATATGCATTAATATATACACATATATATATACACATTTATATATATACTCACATATATCTGCATATATGTATGCATATATATATATATATATATGCATATATGTGTGTAAATATTAATCTATGCATATATATGTATGCATATATATTTGTGAATATATATATGCATTGATATATATATATATATATGCATATATATGTATGCTCATATATATATATATATGCATATATCTAAATATGCATTAATATATACACATATATATATATACACATTGATATATATACTCACATATATCTGCATATATGTATGCATATATATATATATATATATATATATATATATATTCACTGAAAAAACCATAGGTTTCAGGCACGTTATAGTTAGAAATTAGCATTTAAAAACCTTTGAAATTCACTGAAAAAACCATAGGTTTCAGACACATTATAGTTAGAAATTAGCATTTAAAAACCTTTGAAATTCACTGTAAAAACCATAGGTTTTAGGGACAGTTATAGTTAGTTGGACATTGCACTCGTACAAAACCCGTGAAATTCCCCTGTTATAGTCAGTTCAGCTAACTATAACTCGCGCCCCCGCAATGCACTGCTGATGACGTCACATATTACATCACTCATGACATGGTCAGTGACATCACTGATGACATCACTGATGACATCTCAAATGACATCACTGATGACATCATCCAGTGACTGTGTTTCTGTAAAGTTTAAATATGTTTAATATATATAGGGAAAGGTGTATTGAAGAATGAGTGGGTGTATAAGTGTCTGAATGGATGATTTAGTACGTGAGTGACTGACTCTACAAGTGAGTGATTAAACGTATCTTACTGAATGCATGGGTTAGTGACTAAACTGTGTGAATGTCTGTATCCGTCTGTTTGTTGGTGTGTAAATGGATGCATGGATTTGCGAATAGCTACATGAGTGTCTATATGGGTTATTGATTGGTTCTCTGAGTATCTGTATGGCTGCCTGAGTGTTTGTGTGGGTGGGGTGTGTGTGACTCTATACATAGATGTGTGAGTGGGTGATTCACTGGGTGCATGATTTCAAGAGTGCATCTGTGATGGACTGCTTGGGTGGGTGAGTGTGTGTATGGGTGTGTTAGTGAGTGAATGTATATCTCAGTGGTACATGTGCGAGTAACTACATATGTAAAAGGCAGTATATATGTGTGTTAGAGTATTTAAATGGCTATAAGTGAGAGTGTGTTATTGTGAGAGTGGCTGTATGGATGCGTGTGTGCTTGTATCAGTTATTGTATAAGAGCGTAAGAATGTGCTAGTATTTGTATGAGTAAGTGAGCTGGTGTGTGTATAACTGTATAGGTGAGTAAATGAGTGTGTGATTAATTTTTTGCATGACTGACTAGGTGTGTGAGTACCTCTATGGATGAGTGGCGGTGTGTGAGTGTTTATATAGGTGTATGAGTGCATATGATAGTCCTGTACTGAGTGACTGTAAGTATGAGTGACTGTACAGGTGAGTGAGTGGATGTGTGTATAGACCTAAGAATCAGTGAGTGGGTATGTAGTTTTTGGTGTTGGAGTGTCTATGGTTTTGAGAATGGCAGTCTGTAATTTAGAGTGGGTGTATCAAAAGTTATATTAGGGTGTGAGAAGATGCATGAAATTATCACATGGATGATGTCATCAGTGATGTCATTTGAGATGTCATCAGTGATGTCATCAGTGATGTCACTGACCATGTCATGAGTGATGTAATATGTGACGTCATCAGCAGTGCATTGTGGGGCGCGAGTTATAGTTAGCTGAACTAACTATAACAGGGGAATTTCACGGGTTTTGTACGAGTGCAATGTCCAACTAACTATAACTGTCCCTAAAACCTATGGTTTTTACAGTGAATTTCAAAGGTTTTTTAAATGCTAATTTCTAACTATAAAGTGTCTGAAACCTATGGTTTTTTCAGTGAATTTCAAAGGTTTTTTAAATGCTAATTTCTAACTATAACGTGCCTGAAACCTATGGTTTTTTCAGTGAATTTCAAAGGTTTTTTAAATGCTAATTTCTAACTATAACGTGCCTGAAACCTATGGTTTTTTCAGTGAATTTCAAAGGTTTTTTAAATGCTAATTTCTAACTATAACGTGCCTGAAACCTATGATTTTTTAAGTGAATTTCAAAGGTTTTTTAAATGCTAGTTTCTAACTATGCCAACAGAGGTAGGACATGTGAAGAAAGAAGAAAAACGCACAGAAAGAAGCAAAAGATGTGCAGAAAGAACCAACAGAGGAGCAGAAAGAGGCCTTGTTGCAAAATCATCCTGTGCCCACAACTTTTTCAGACGGGTATTGGTGGTAACTGACTCTGACTAACCAGAGCCAGTGCGCGTTTGCACAGTGGTGAAGGGAGGGGGCCTGAGGTGACATGTGTGCAAACGCGCCCCGTGGCGCGTTTTAAGTTGCGGGATTAAGTCCCCTTGAATCCTGAGGGTCCCTGAGGCCCAACTAGCCCCCCAGGTACCTACAGTTAGGACCACAGAGCTGAGTTGCAGAGAGGCGTTCCGAGGCCACGCACCTTTTTCACCTCTCTGCAACGCAACTCTGTTGTGCTTACTGAAGGTACCTGGTGGGCTAGTTGGCCCCCAGGATTCAAAGGGAATTAACTCCCCAACTTAAAACGCACCACAGGGCGTGTTTGCGCACATGTCACCTGAGGCCCCGCCCCCTCCCTTCACCACTGTGCAAACGCGCCCCGTGGCGCGTTTTAAGTTGGGGGATTAGGTCACCTTGAATCCTGAGAGTCCCTGGGGCCCAACTAGCCCACCAGGTACTTCCAGTAAGCACCACAGGCCTGCGTTGCAACGCCTGTAACAAATTGTGCAGTTGTGTTTAGGTAGTGAAGAGGGTCGTGCTGGGGGTAGTGTTTTAGGGTTTAGGGTAGTGCAGTGGTGTTTGTGTAGTGTAGGGAGTCGTGCTGGGGGAGTGTTTTAGGGTTTAGGGTAGTACAGTGGTGTTTGGGTAGTGTAGGGGTCGTGCTGGGGGTTAGTGTTTTAGGGTTTTAGGGTTTAGGGTAGTGCAGTGGTGTTTGGGTAGTGTAGGGGATACTGATGGGGTAGTGTTTTAGGGTTTAGGGTAGTGCAATGGTGTTTGGGTAGTGTAGGGGGTACTGCTGGGGGTAGTGTTTTAGGGTTTAGGGTAGTGCAGTGGTGTTTGGGTAGCGTAGGGGGTACTGCTGGGGGAGTGTTTTATGGTTTAGGGTAGTGCAGTGGTGTTTGGGTAGTGTAGGGGTTCGTGCTGGGGTAGTTTTTTAGGGTTTAGGGTAGTGCAGTGGTGTTTGTGTAGTGTAGGAGGTCGTGTTTTAGGGTTTAGGGTAGTGCAGTGGTCTTTGGGTAGTGTAGGGAGTCGTGCGGGGGTATTGTTTTAGAGTTTAGGGTAGTGCAGTGGTCTTTGGGTAGTGTAGGGGGTTGTGCGGGGGTAGTGTTTTAGGGATTAGGGTAGTGCATTGGTATTTGGGTAGTGTAGGGGGTCATGCGGGGGTAGTGTTTTAGGGTTTAGGGCAGTGCAGTGTTTGAGGTAGGGAGCGTGCTGAGAGTTTAGGGTTTAGGACAGTGTCAGTAGTGTAGAGTCGTGCTGGGGGAGTGTTTTAGGGTTTAGGGCAGTGCAGTGGTGTTCGGGCAGTGTAGGGGTCGTGCTGGGGGTGGTGTTTTAGGGTTTAGGGCAGTGCAGTGGTGTTCGGACAGTGTAGGGGGTCATGCTGGGGGTGGTGTTTCAGGGTTTAGGGCAATGCAGTGGTGTTCGGGCAGTGTAGGGGTCGTGCAGGGGGTGGTGTTTCAGGGTTTAGGGAAGTGCAGTGGTGTTCGGGCACTGTAGGGGGTCGTGCAGGGGTGGTGTTTCAGGGTTTAGGGCAGTGGTGTTCGGGCAGTGTAGGGGGTCATGCTGGGGGTGGTGTTTCAGGGTTTGGGGCAGTGCAGTGGTGTCCGAGCAGTAAAGGGGGTCGTGCTGGGGGTGGTGTTTCAGGGTTTAGGGCAGTGCAGTGGTGTTCCGGCAGTGTAGGGGTCGTGCAGGGGTGGTGTTTCAGGGTTTAGTGCAGTGGTGTTCGGGCAGTGTAGGGGGTCGTGCTGGGGTGGTGTTTCAGGGTTTAGGGCAGTGCAGTGGTGTTCGGGCAGTGTAGGGTGTCGTGCAGGGGTGGTGTTTCAGGGTTTAGGGCAGTGCAGTGGTGTTCGGGCAGTGTAGGGGGTCATGCAGGGGTGGTGTTTCAGGGTTTAGGGCAGTGGTGTTCGGGTAGTGTAGGGGGTCATGCTGGGGGTGGTGTTTCAGGGTTTGGGGCAGTGCAGTGGTGTTCGAGCAGTAAAGGGGGTCGTGCTGGGGGTGGTGTTTCAGGGTTTAGGGCAGTGCAGTGGTGTTCCGGCAGTGTAGGGGGTCGTGCAGGGGGTGGTGTTTCAGGGTTTAGTGCAGTGGTGTTCGGGCAGTGTAGGGGGTCGTGCTGGGGTGGTGTTTCAGGGTTTAGGGCAGTGCAGTGGTGTTCGGGCAGTGTAGGGTGTCATGCAGGGGGTGGTGTTTCAGGGTTTAGGGCAGTGCAGTGGTGTTCGGGCAGTGTAGGGGTCGTGCAGGGGTGGTGTTTCAGGGTTTAGGGCAGTGGTGTTCGGGCAGTGTAGGGGTCATGCTGGGGGTGGTGTTTCAGGGTTTGGGGCAGTGCAGTGGTGTTCGAGCAGTAAAGGGGGTCGTGCTGGGGGTGGTGTTTCAGGGTTTAGGGCAGTGCAGTGGTGTTCCGGCAGTGTAGGGGGTCGTGCAGGGGGTGGTGTTTCAGGGTTTAGTGCAGTGGTGTTCGGGCAGTGTAGGGGGTCGTGCTGGGGTGGTGTTTCAGGGTTTAGGGCAGTGCAGTGGTGTTCGGGCAGTGTAGGGTGTCGTGCTGAGGGGTGGTGTTTCAGGGTTTAGGGCAGTGCAGTAGTGTTTGGGCAGTGTAGGGGGTCGTGCTGGGGGAGTGTTTTAGGGTTTAGGGCAGTGCAGTCGTGTTCGGGTAGTGTAGGGGGTCGTGCTGGGGGAGTATTTTAGGGTAGTGCAGTGGTGTTCGGGTAGTGTAGGGGGTCATGCTGGGGGTAGTGTTCTAGGGTTTAGGGCAGTGCAGTGGGGTTCGGGCAGTGTAGGGGGTCGTGCTGGGGGTGGTGTTTTAGGGTTTAGGGCAGTGCAGTGGTGTTCGGGCAGTGTAGGGGGTCGTCTTGGGGGTGGTGTTTCAGGGTTTAGGGCAGTGCAGTGGTGTTCGGGCAGTGTAGGGGGTCGTGCAGGGGTGGTGTTTCAGGGTTTAGGGCAGTGCAGTGGTGTTCGGGCAGTGTAGGGGGTCGTGCAGGGGTGGTGTTTCAGGGTTTAGGGCAGTGGTGTTCGGGCAGTGTAGGGAGTCATGCTGGGGGTGGTGTTTCAGGGTTTAGGGCAGTGCAGTGGTGTTCGGGCAGTGTAGGGGGCGGTGCAGGGGGTGGTGTTTCAGGGTTTAGGGCAGTGCAGTGGTGTTCGGGCAGTGTAGGGGGTGGTGCAGGGGGTGGTGTTTCAGGGTTTAGGTCAGTGCAGTGGTGTTCGGGCAGTGTAGGGGGTCGTGCAGGGGGTGGTGTTTCAGGGTTTAGGGCAGTGCAGTGGTGTTCGGGCAGTGTAGGGGGCGGTGCAGGGGGTGGTGTTTCAGGGTTTAGGGCAGTACAGTGGTGTTCGGGCATTGTAGGGGGTGGTGCTGGGGCTAGTGTTTCAGGGTTTAGGGCAGAGCAATGGTGCTCAGGCAGTGTAGGGGGTTGTGCTGGGGGTGGTGTTTCAGGGTTTAGGGCAGTGCAGTGGTGTTCCGGCAGTGTAGGGGGTCGTGCAGAGGGTGGTGTTTCAGGGTTTAGTGCAGTGGTGTTCGTGCAGTGTAGGGGGTCGTGCTGGGGTGGTGTTTCAGGGTTTAGGGCAGTGCAGTGGTGTTCGGGCAGTGTAGGGTGTCGTGCTGAGGGGTGGTGTTTCAGGGTTTAGGGCAGTGCAGTAGTGTTTGGGCAGTGTAGGGGGTCGTGCAGGGGGTGGTGTTTCAGGGTTTAGGGCAGTGCAGTGGTGTTCGGCCAGTGTAGGTAGTCTTGCTGGGGGTGGTGTTTCAGGGTTTAGGGCAGTGCAGTAGTTTTCGGGCAGTGTAGGCGGTCGTGCTGGGGCTGGTGTTTCAGGGTTTAGGGCAGTGCAGTGGTGTTCGGGCAGTGTACGGGGTTGTGCTGGGGCTGGTGTTTCAGGGTTTAGGGCAGTGCAGTGGTGTGCGGGCAGTGTACGGGGTTGTGCTGGGGCTGGTGTTTCAGGGTTTAGGGCAGTGCAGTGGTGTTCGGGCAGTGTAGGGGGTCGTGCTGGGGCTGGTGTTTCAGGGTTTAGGGCAGTGCAGTGGTGTTCGGGCAGTGTAGGGGGTCGTGCTGGGGCTGGTGTTTCAGGGTTTTGGGCAGAGCAGTGGTGTTCGGGCAGTGTAGGGGGTCGTGCTGGGGGTGGTGTTTCAGGGTTTAGAGCAGTGCAGTGGTGTTCGGGCAGTGTAGGGGGTCTTGCTGGGGGTGGTGTTTCAGGGTTTAGGGCAGTGCAGTGGTGTTCGGGCAGTGTAGGGGGTCTTGCTGGGGGTGGTGTTTCAGGGTTTAGGGCAGTGGTGTTCGGGCAGTGTAGGGGGTCTTGCTGGGGGTGATGTTTCAGGGTTTAGGGCAGTGCAGTGGTGTTCGGGCAGTGTAGGGGGTCTTGCTGGGGGTAGTGTTTCAGGGTTTAGGGCGGTGCAGTGGTGTTCGTGCAGTGTAGGGGGTCGTGCTGGGGGTGGTGTTTCAGGGTTTAGGGCAGTGCAGTAGTTTTCGGGCAGTGTAGGATGTCGTGCAGGGGTGGTGTTTCAGGGTTTAGGGCAGTGCAGTGGTGTTCTGGCAGTGTAGGGGGTCATGCTGGGGGTGGGGTTTCAGGGTTTAGGGCAGTACAGTGGTGTTCGGGCAGTGTAGGGGGTCGTGCAGGAGGTGGTGTTTCAGGGTAGTGCAGTGGTGTTCGGTCAGTGTAGGGGGTCGTGCTGGGGCTGGTGTTTCAGGGTTTAGGGCAGTGCAGTGGTGTTCGGGCAGTGTAGGGGGTCTTGCTGGGGGTGATGTTTCAGGGTTTAGGGCAGTGGTGTTCGGGCAGTGTAGGGGGTCTTGCTGGGGGTGATGTTTCAGGGTTTAGGGCAGTGCAGTGGTGTTCGGGCTGTGTAGGGGGTCTTGCTGGGGGTAGTGTTTCAGGGTTTAGGGCAGTGCAGTGGTGTTCGTGCAGTATAGGGGGTCGTGCTGGGGATGGTGTTTCTGGGTTTAGGGCAGTGCAGTAGTGTTCGAGCAGTGTAGGGGGTTGTGCAGGGGGTGGTGTTTCAGGGTTTCGGGCAGTGCAGTGGTGTTCGGGCAGTGTAGGGGGTCGCGCTGGGGGTGGTGTTTCAGGGTTTAGGGCAGTGCAGTGGTGTTCGGGCAGTGTAGGGGGTCATGCACGGGGTGGTGTTTCAGGGTTTAGGGCAGTGCAGTGGTGTTCGGGCAGTGTAGGGTGTTGTGCTGGGGCTGGTGTTTCAGGGTTCAGGGCAGTGCAGTGGTGTTCAGGCAGTGTAGGGGGTCGTGCTGAGGCTGTTGTTTCACGTTTAGGGCAGTGCAGTGGTGTTCGGGCAGTGTAGGGGGTCGTGCTGGGGCTGGTGTTTCAGGGTTTAGGGCAGTGCAGTGGTGTTTGGGCAGTGTAGGCGGTCGTGCTGGGGCTGGTGTTTCAGGGTTTAGGGCAGTGCAGTGGTGTTCGGGCAGTGTAGGGGGTCGTGCTGGGGCTGGTGTTTCAGGGTTTAGGGCAGTGCAGTGGTGCTCGGGCAGTGTAGGGGGTCGTGCTGGGGGTGATATTTCAGGGTTTAGGGTAGTGCAGTGGTGTTCGGGCAGTGTAGGGGGTCGTGCAGGGGCTGGTGTTTCAAGGTTTAGGGCAGTGCAGTGGTGTTCGGGCAGTGTAGGGGGTCGTGCAGGGGCTGGTGTTTCAGGGTTTTGGGCAGAGCAGTGGTGTTCGGGCAGTGTAGGGGGTCATGCTGGGGGTAGTGTTTCAGGGTTTAGGGCAGTGCAGTGGTGTTCGGGCAGTGTAGGGGGTCATGCTGGGGGTGGTGTTTCAGGGTTTAGGTCAGTGGTGTTCGGGCAGTGTAGGGGGTCTTGCTGGGGGTGATGTTTCAGGGTTTAGGGCAGTGCAGTGGTGTTCGGGCAGTGTAGGGGGTCTTGCTGGGGTAGTGTTTCAGGGTTTAGGGCAGTGCAGTGGTGTTCGGGCAGTGTAGGGGGTCATGCTGGGGGTGGTGTTTTAGGGTTTAGGGCAGTGCAGTGGTGTTAGGGCAGTGTAGGGGGTCGTGAAGGGGGTGGTGTTTCAGGGTTTAGGGCAGTGCAGTGGTGTTCGGGCAGTGTAGGGGGTCGTGCTAGGGGTGGTGTTTCAGGGTTTAGGGCAGTGCAATGGTGTTCGGGCAGTGTAGGGGGTCATGCAGGGGCTGGTGTTTCAGGGTTTAGGGCAGTGCAGTGGTGTTCGGGCAGTGTAGGGGGTCTTGCTGGGGGTAGTGTTTTAGGGTTTAGGGTAGTGCAGTGGTGCTTGTGTAGTGTAGGGGGTCGTGCTGGGGGTAGTGTTTTAGGGTTTAGGGTAGTGCAGTGGTGTTTGTGTAGTGTAGGGGGTCATGTTTTAGGGTAGTGCAGTGGTGTTTGGGTAGTGTAGGGGGTCGTGCTGGTGGTAGTGTTTTAGGATTTAGGTTAGTGCAGTGGTGTTTGGGTAGTGTAGGGGGTCGTGCTGGGGGTAGGGTTTTAGGGTTTAGGATAGTGCAGTGGTGCTTGTGTAGTGTAGGGGGTCGTGCTGGGGGTAGTGTTTTAGGGTTTAAGGTAGTGCAGTGGTGTTTTTGTAGTGTAGGGGGTCATGTTTTAAGATGCAATGCTCCAATACCTGACCAGTCTGCACTACATAAAACTGCAAAAAAACTAAAAATAAAAAGTGTTTTGCACACTTTTGTCATTGGGCTATATGTGGGCTACATCTGGGTAATATTTGTGCTACATTTGGGCTCTTTTTTCACTGGTGGCCATCTTGGAAGACTTCTTTGTTATGAAGTTTCCTAATTTCTTCATTTACTGCAGTCTTCTCAGTAGGAAATGCTTTCAGTTTTTTACTTTGATTCCATCAAGAAGGCATTCAGATGTGTCTCACATCTGCCATAAATTCAGAATGTTAGCACTCTAGTTCCTCATTAGATCACTGGAGTAAAGCTACTGCTCACCAGGAGTTAACTGGTAGTCTGCTGCTGGTATTGAAAGTGATTGTTTCAGTCTGCATGTCAGAATTTTCTAATGAAATAGAAGAGGATATGAGATCTCACTTAAAACATGCCCTAATTTTTCTTTCTGCAGCACTAACCATAATTTCTATTTCAAAAAGAACCCCTCATTTTGTTCCTTTTTAAATTAAATGTTTTAAGTGTTACCGGTTTATTCCAATCAAGATGGCTTCAGGTGTGCCATACTTTTGTCATAAGTAAGGCTGTTAGCGCTCTAGTTGTTCTTTAGAACACTCTGGGAAGCTGCAGTAGAACACAAAGGCATCAACTGGCAGGCTGCTCCTGTTGAAATATAACAGGAAGATATTTGAGATCACACTTGAAATATGTCCTAATTTTTCTTTCTACAGCACTAACCATAATTTCTATGACAAAATGAACCCCCTCATTTTGTTCCTTTTTAAATTAAATGTTTTAAGTGTTACCAGTTTATTCCAATCAAGATGGCTTCAGGTGTGCCATACTTTTGTCATAAGTAAGGCTGTTAGCACTCTAGTTGTTCTTTAGAACACTCTGGGAAGCTGCAGTAGAACACAAAGGCATCAACTGGCAGGCTGCTCCTGTTGAAATATAACAGGAAGATATTTGAGATCACACTTGAAACATGTCCTAATTTTTCTTTCTACAGCACTAACCATAATTTCTATGACAAAATGAACCCCATCATTTTGTTCCTTTTTAAATTAAATTGTTTAAGTGTTACCAGTTTATTCCAATCAAGATGGCTTCAGGTGTGCCATACTTTTGTCATAAGTAAGGCTGTTAGCACTCTAGTTGTTCTTTAGAACACTCTGGGAAGCTGCAGTAGAACACAAAGGAATCAACTGACAGTCTCTGCCCTTGTTGGATGTACATGTTTTACTGAGAATGTCAGACTTCATTCTCACATGAGTGAGAAAGATAATGTGAATTTACAGAAAATATGCTCTCATTTTAGCTTCTGGAGCACCTTCCAAATCTCCATGGGACAAGCATGAGAAAATAGTGTTCTCTCAAACATGATTCATGATATCCCAGCAGAAGGTTTTTCACATGGTAAAATCACCTTAGAATACACCACAATTCCTAAAATTAGTATGGTACCATCAACAAATAAATTCTAATGTAACTAAAGCCTGTTATCACCCTTTATAGTTCTCCTTTTGGTGACCCTCAAAATCTTCTATTCACTACAATGCATTTCAATGAGGTACTATCATTTATATTGGTCCCAAGAAGGCTGCCAGCAATTCCAGGATGAAGTGCTGACAGCCAATCAGATCTCACGATGACATGTGTGGTTAGGCTCCGCCCAGATATATATGTGACTTTACTTTTGATTTTCTCAGGAACTACTGAACGGATTTACACCATTTAAGCAAAAGGCACGACACTGAACCAAGGGCTACCTCTTTGCCAAATTTGGTGTAATTCCGTTCAGCAGTTCGGGCTGTAGCTGCGACTAAAGGTTCCTATGGAAAAATGAATGGGGAAAACGCGTTTTGGGACCACCCTTTTTCTCGGCCCCCGCTTGACGTATCACCCCGAGACTTTCAGGATAGGAGCGGACCGGAGCGCCCCAACAAGTTGGAAACTTTCGCGAAGATTCGTCAACCGGCGCCAACGTTATTTCAAATAGAATGTCGCGGATTTCCTATGGATAATAGGTTTTAACTATAACTATCTACTGGCGACCGCCAGTAGATAATATATATATATATATATATATATATATATATATATATATATATATATATATATATATATATATATATATATATGCATATATGTGTGTAAATATATATTTAGTAATCCTTACTGCTTGGCTACTGACTTTGGTTGTTGGTGGTCACTTGTTATTTTTAATTTTATGGTTAAATGGCTGCACACTTTATACATAAGTAATAGTAGTAGTATAATGTAGTTTATTAGTTAATAAAAATCATAAACATAAAGCCACTCCTTGCCTACCTCCCTATAAGAGCCAGGAAAAGAACCAGCATAGCTATTGACCGGTAAAATGCAAGGTGCAAAGCAGCGCAGTCCTCCCGAAGGATCTCTCCGTGACCCACCTGGTGTAATAGCGGAGAATTTGGAAACCCCCCAATGTAGGAGCTAACAATACGACTCTTAGAACTTGAGCACCTGTCCATTGTTTTTACAAAGTGCTTGGTGCAAGATAAGGTGCATGGTGGGTACTAAAGTGACAGAGCGCCAAGAGCAGCAACTTCCCCTCGCGGCCTGAACTCTATCATCAAGAGTTTAACCACAAAATAGAAGAACACCCATATGAGAGCTTAAACAAAAAAAGGCAGCCATACACTCTTAATAAGATATTGCTAAGAAAGGACAGCCTAATTGGCATCAGCTGGGGCCAATATGCTTAGGGCAATAAAGTACGTAGTGTATGACAGGCGTGGGGCACTTTCCTGAGGCAGGGGGGACTTAGGCCGTACTCAACAGAGTCTTTGGCGTTAAGAAACCAGTTTTTTTTTAAAATGTCAATATACTGCACCAGCCAAATATTCACTGTATCCATAAGAGCATGCTTGCCCTCAAACACATTTAAAGTAAAATCCCAAATTACTTGGCGACAAAAAGCCAATATCTACCTTAAAAGTGTTAAACGAGTCAATAATTTACCTCTGTGAGAGAGAGAATGACAGGTGGGCCATCTTTCAAAAAAGGATCCTTACTGTTCCCCACAAAAGTCCTCTGGGTGCAGGCACACAGTACCAATGCACCCTGCCCCTGAGCATGCATGCCAAGCAATCGGCGAACGGTACTGTGCTAGACAAGTACCATGTAACATAACATGCACTGTAGCCAGGATTCAGCCTATATGTGCTGCGCAAAAAGGGGAGGCCCACCCCCACTTCTCCTACCTCTCATCCCACCACACTTCTCCTACCTCTCACCAGGCAATCGCCTCCCTTCACAACACGGGCGGTTTGAGGGAAGAGTATCTATAGCTTCTGAATTTCTGACTGGTGCAGCTGAATGTGTGGGTTGTCCGCCCGCACCCTCCCGGTCATACATTGACCGTGGCTTGCAGTCGATACTTAAAAGTAAATTTGGGAGCCTCTTCGGAAAAATACCTTTAGCGGAAGCAGTTGTTGCCATTCCTGGGTGACCTGCGTAATTGACTACTGCCGGACGTACATATCAGGACTCCTTTACTATGAAATCCCGGACTGCTCCTCTTTATCTGCATGCAACTTACTGCTAGAGTTCCGCAGAACCCTGGGTTTGGCGTTCCCCGAGCCCAGCCCAAGCCAAAATATCTCCGGCCCTGGAGTGATTCGCGCGCTGCCCTCTGGGTACCTGACAGAAGATTAGACGCCGAATCTGCCTACTATGGGGCGTCTGAAAGCTCGAGTTTTTGACCCGGGCGCTATACAGCCTGTTTTGGCACACTGGGGTCGCCGTGCTTCGACGCGTGATCTAGAAGCAATGGTATAGCCTTCGGGTGTGTTTAGGGTGTCTTAGACACCCTAGCTCACCCGCCCGCCGGAAGTAGGTGCCCTACGGCGCTATTAAGGGAAAACAGCCACCTAACCCAGCTAATGTTTCTGACAGCACAATTAGAAGCCAGTAAATGCTGAACGGAAAGCAAAGAGATTCCCAATTAAAAGCCCTCATACGTCATGGGAACAAAGATGGCGTCGGCCTGTCGAAATGGGCCGTACTAAAAGAGGACAAGGCGGTAACCAAAAAGCCCAATTGCCAATCACGCGCCAACATTTAATATAAACGCTGACGCAAGCCAATTAAAAAGAAGGGCGTGGCTTAAAGCCCCCTTCTGAAACCGTATTGATTCCAAAAGCCCTCGCAGAGCGATCAGCGCATGCGCGCTGCAACGCCAGGCAAGACCTAAAAAGGGGGTGTTTGGGACACAGATGTTTTTACCAACGTTCTGGCAGACTTAGATGAACATTTCTCGCAAGAGTATGGACTGTTGTTACAAGACATACTTCCAAAGAAAGCAGTGAAAGGGGGAGCCAATTAAAGATTATGGTTTTGCTCTGAAAAACTGCCATTGAACTGCAGGTTTGTAGGTCTGCATGGCAAACGTTTTTGTGATCCAGTAAGTATGAATACTAGGAACAAGGAGATGCAGAAAAACCCTGGATAGAAGGGGATTTTTCGCTGAAAGATATAACTACTTTGGTTAAAAGGACTATTGTCCAAACGTTGTGCAAAGCCAACTTTAAATTCAGATAAAAGAGGTATATATGAATCGTTTGACAAAGATTTTAAAGGGAAAAACAAGGAACGTGGTTGGAACAAAAGACCTGAACCTCTAGGTCATAATAAATTAGTCCAACAGGCATGTTAAAGCAGCGGCAGCACACAGCACACTGCTAAATATCAGAAATGACCAGATAAAAATGTTAGATGCTTGGATTTGGAATTATTGGGCACTTTGCACGTGTATGCAAGGGGAAGAGGAAGAAGAATGTCATTGCATGTTTTGTGGCAATGATTCTGGTTCTGAAGAAGAGGAGAATGACATTGTCTCTGGTAGTCAAAACAGTTAAACATAGAAAAGAGGTTGGTCTGAACATAGTGTGACCAGAGGAATAAACCTTACCGCAAATTACCTCTGGTGGGGTACTACTACAGGTGGCAGCAGATTCTGGGTCCCCATATTAAATTATTGCACTTTGTGATTGGGAATATCATTCTGAACAGCTTTTCCTATAGAAATGCTGGGATACAGATAACTGATTCAAATTCAAGGAAAGGAGTGCTTTCTGCAAATTGTGCATCACTGGAGATGGTTAACCTGTACTTGGATAGAAAGACGAAGGGGCTCTTCACATAGTGTTAGACCCTAATAGCCCTGAGCATGTTCTTATTGCTTGTGGCATTGAATATAAAAAACATGGGATTTGAGAGAGTTTCCTGATGTTATTAAAGGAAAGACTGGCTAATTGAAGGGGTTTTCACACCTTATTAGGTTGAAAATGAATGCAGACACAAACGTACATAAGGATACAAATATTACCCTCATAGTAAGGGATGGAGTTAAAAATTAACTTAAGATATTGTATGGGTCTAACACAATTGAGCCAATGTAGGAATCAAAGTGGATTTCTCCTTTGTTCATGGCCTGGCAGGCCAATGGAAATGTTCACCAATTTGTGGATTTAAGATGCTTACATGATAATATTATTGTAGATCAATTTCCTTTACAAAGGGCTGATTAAATGTGTTCCTTCACTGGAAATGTCAGATGGTTTTCCACTTTGGGCTTGTCTTTGGCATTTCACCAAATTATCTTGCACCCAGAAAGTCTACAGTTTAAAAGTTTTATTCATTCTTTGAGTGTTTTCAATGAAAGTCAAACATCTTTCGAAGAAATCAAAAGAGCCATTAATAAAGTACCTAGTTTACAAGTTTGATCCTAAACGTCTGGACTTGCTAACAACAGATGCCAGTACAAAGGATTTAGAGGGCGTTCTCTCTCAAGTGGACGAGTCAGGAAATGACGTTGTTATTGCCTTTTGCTTCCTGCTCGCTGTTCCAAACTGAAGAGAGAAACACTGGCCTGCGTCTGGACCCTAAAACATTCCTATAAGTACATTTTGGGATGCAAATGTATAATTAGGAGTGATTAGAAACCGCTGAATGAATTACTCAAGACTGAAGACATGTTTAGAGCATCAGCAAGAACTATATGTCTATCCAGCTTCAAGATTTCTTGTATGAGGTCCAATATGTACCAGTTGCAAAAATGTGCAAAGTAGAATTGGCCTTACCTATGCAAGAGATGTATGAGGATACTTGGAATTAATTCAATAGAGCATATGTGTGGGAGGTGAATATAGTGAATGATGTTTTAATAAAAAAGTGGGAGTTTGTTTTTGAAAAAGAATAAAACAATGACTCTGACACCCTGAGAATTTTCTCCCATTGTGAGGAGGTACTTTGTAATTTTTGTCTATTCAGGACTGCCAGGGTTACCGTGGTGGATAGGAGTACCCTGTCCACCAGACTATAAATCAGACCCTTAAGGACATCATTTTACAAATGACTTTCTTTTGAAAGTTCACTCGTGATTACTTTCTTTCCTGGGTCATTAAGTCCTGAGATGATAAAGACAAATGTGTGATCTGCTGGAAGTTAGGAGGCTAGATATCTAGCCACATTGCTTTCTATGCAAAAAGATTTCAAATATATTTGTTTGCAACACATTGCATATCTACTTATTTATTTTCATGGTATCATTTCCAATTGTTTTCTACACAATACACTGTTCCTGCACTCTTTCATACAAATGTTTCCAACACACGCAATGCTCTGCCACCGTTTTGGCTATGTTCGCATTATACAAATACCACACACATACATACATCAGCACCCAGATGACTCTTGCATCTGAGGAAACATAAAACTTACTAGTGAGGAGGTGAGCGGGTACTCGTGATTCAGATGCACTATAAAAAACAAAATATTCTTTACTACATGTAACAAGTATTAGCAAAGCCAATAAGTCTGGCTAATGTCCTAATGCGGTCAAACAAGCATTCGTGCATGCCTGTATTTACAAGCATTAGCTCATTAAAGCAGTAGTTCTTGGCTTTGGAAGTGCTTTTGTGACTGTTGTAAGTTTTACATGGGCCTAGTTGCTTCCCCAGCCACGATGAGCAAATGATAGAAGATGTGGCACCTCTGATGGAAATGCACAGGATTACTTTACTTAGAAATTCAAGTTACAGGAGGTAGTCTCCTATTTGAAAAATTGTACCAAGCAAAGACAACTTAAACCAATCACAGAAAGATAGCTTCAAAAGATTACCAATGGTAACACACAGATACTGTCAGAATTGGCTTACGGATAGCTATTACATACAGCCTGAATTGCTGAAAGGTCATTCAGGGGAGTGATGAACTTCAATTAATTAGACAGCCCCTTTATTCTTGCAAGGGCACCCTATTGATTAGCTGCTTAACACGTGGATTGGGGTTTGTGTGGCTTGTGGTGTGCCTATGGTCACACAGTACTAGTGCCGACTGTGTCAAAAATAAATCCACCATTTTACTGGGTATCAACGCCATGCACCGCTCCTTGCACCATCTTCGGCTCATTTATACAACTTTTTAATAAGCTTGAAAAAACGTTTTGAATGTAGCTTCTTCTTTTATTTGCATTATATTACATTGCATGGTTATTTATTAATCAATTCGTTGATAATCTTAGCTTCTTCCAAATTCTGTATACAATTCCCAATGCATTTCGAGCTGAAACCTCTTCATCAGGGGAAATGCTGAAGCACTTCATAGGGAAACAAACAACATTGTACATCTATCAAGGAAGATAAAACGTAAATGAGGTATAAACATTTCAATCTCACCCATTTCAGAAGGGACAACCACCAAGAGGTCTCCATGTTATTCTATCAGAAGAGCATAATTGACTAAAGTGTGATTATACAGAAGAAGTATATGACCAAAGTGCAGTGTGTGAAATATGGTAACTTTTAACTGTAACCTCAAATCACTATATCCCAGTGCTGTTTCCCCCAACTTAACCAATGAGGACCAAAACTTAAATCAAAGGCTCATTGTTGCGGAGACCCTGTAGTAGCCTTGAGAAAGCTAATTTAAAATTGGCCACAGCGAAATGCATGCTCATAAGACCCACATGCACAGCTACACCATAGAGCTGCTGATACCTGCTCTGTACTAATTAAGTGGTAAACGTACTGTCTCCCAAGCTTGCATAAGGCGCTAACGAGCCAGGTAGTACACCAGGAAAATTGTCCTGCTGCCTCTCTAAATTCTTGAGTGCCTCCACAGCATCTCTCAGGCCAGAGGAATGCGGGTAGGATAACTACTAGGATCCTCCCGGTATTGCCCCAGCTGGCGTGTTTTTGATTCCAGAGTGACATCTCAAAACAACTTGAGGTGAGGCAGCATTGTGAAAGACTTTTCAAGAAGTTGCTTCTGACCCAAGAAGGACATTTAGGAACGTCTTAAGGGACTGCAGCCTTGGTGAAGACTTCAAACTGTTGGTTCTAATTTGAGCGGGCCATCTAGTAAAGACTTGAGGTGCTGCAGCTATGTGAAAGGCCGACATATTGGCCTTGCCCATGCTCATTCCTATATTGTGTTATTTCTGCTCACAACAACAATGCCTCACAACCTAAAACTGCTAAGGAGACGTTTTTTCCAGTCAGTTATTGCTAAGCCATCTCATTATACTCATCTTCTGTTTGGCACAATTAACCATTTACAGTCCCCTGCTTCTCGTTGCTAGATACCCCTGGTCAAACGGCTTTGTACTTTTTTTGACATTTTTTTATTGAGTTTTAAACATTAAGCAATAAAGCAGTAAAACGCAATTAGCACAAGCTTGTTCTGCAACATCAATGCCGGAGTCGGACTTACAAGGCAAACCTCTCTCTGGATGTATATCATTAGTCCCATCCTTGTGTATTCAACCAGAGAGCATAAGAGATCAGGATATAAATCGAGGCACACAGTAATTTCAAATGTTATCGCATACTGCGAGAGGCATGGGATCACCCCCACCCTGCACAATGTATTCCATGGAGTTCGAGCCCCAAAGTATGGCTGCCGCATTTCATATGCCTCATCAGGGAGACCCCCTTGTGTGCTGAAGGGTCCCATCCTGGAACCAATATGTCTTGGAAGTAAGTGGCTTGGTCTCATCCGTGGTTTTTATGGTGTCAGGATTACAGCTGCAGTTACAAATTTTATTTGCTAGCAAAAATGCTTTTATTGATAATGCTTTTATTGATTAAAGAAGCACATATACTAAAACGCAACAATTTATAGAAGGTAATAATACTTAAATATAATAGGCCTAAATGTGAACTAAAAGTACTGAATTGAGGTAGCCTAACTGCGAATGCCATGTTAACTGAAAATAATGCATTAACATTCAAAGGCCTGCTTTCATGCTGAATCCTTGATTGCACAAGATGTTTTTCTCTCTTTTCTGCAGATGTTGTAATTTTGCAGAAGCCTTCTATTAGCTAGTGAATAGGCACTTGTTTCATTTTAGACACCTGATAGTGAGGTTTTCATCGGGAGGAGAGGAGGCAACTGGAAACATGATTCATGAGCACGACAGTCTGGACCACAGAATACCATCAATGTAACTTTTCAAGTTCTAATGTCTAAAGACTTTTGTGCTAGTCTAGGAAAATGGGGAGTTTGCCTGTTCTCAAGAGTTTGCTGCAATTCTATTGGAGGACTCAGGAGAAGAAAGAAAATAATGTTGCAACATAGAATATTGTGTATTAATATCAGTGAGTGTTCCTAGAGTAGTGGTCGGATTTCCTTTCCTGACTCTTTGTTAGAGCCTAATCTATGAGTTTCTGATACATCTCTTCATGAGAAGTTGCTTTACTTTTTTCTTAGATTTAATAGTTGAGAATACTTTCCAGCCTCACACGCAGAGGCCAAATGCCTATGCATTAATTTCTCTCATCAGAACTCTTCATTGAGTATCTGAACTGACACCTTTTTTTCACCTTATTCTATTATATTTAGATAAGAAAATTCCTTTATGGAACATGCTTGCTGCATTATAACAATTGCTATAGTCTTGACTAATATATTATTTTACCTTATATTGAAATATCAATTATTAGAATATATTCATTTCTAATGCTGATGCTTAAAGACTAATTCCTATTGAATAAAATTATTAAAGACTAAATAAATGTAAAAATAAAAACCCTTTAACTCATACAAAACTCTCTTTATTGACTGTACTAAAAGTCATACATGATTTATCATGTTATTGGATTGATGCAGATGATTGCTCCTTACTTCTCCTTGTCGGCGAACAAAGGTGAATGCGACCAGTGGCAGGGGTTATTTAATGATTACATTAGAAGACTGAGATATAGAAAACTCTTCTCACTCACAGCTATATGGCATTTTGAAGTCCTTGATTCCCCTTTGAAGGAGGTCTCTCATCATTTTTGGCCTCCAGTTTCATGACATACACATCCCATAGTATGTCAACTGTGCCACACCTACCGTCAGACCTTTGTGATGGCTTCCGACTCCGCTCTGGCTCACCTCAGAAGCTCCCTCAATCAGCGCTTCACATCAGGCGCTGCACTAGCTTTCCAGGACATCGCTATTTGTCTCCTGAAAAGTACCAAGGCCAGGTCCGTAAACCTGTGGAGAAATTTGTCCCTCTTGGTTCTGGGCCTCATGTCTAGTAAGCAGAATTCAGGGTTGAGCGGAACAGTAAAGTCCCCTATATCAGATGATATCTGTCACCTCCCTCCATGTGAGCTGGAGTACTTGGCAATCCCACACCTTGTGATAAAAGCCGGCATTATGTAGACAGAATCGTGAACATTCCAACTTGGCTCCCATAAACATGCGTGCTATGGGGCTTATTTACAAGCACATTGCACTGCCGGTGCATCATTTTATTTATGCTCCGGCGGCGCAATGGACTTGCCCATAGTTACAAGCCCATGTAAAGTCACCCTGCGTGACTTTTCATGGCCTTGTAAATATGGGACCCTTTCACGCATTACTCTGCTTGAAAGGGGCGTTCCATGGGTGCTGTGTGTGTTCCCACGCAACATCCATGGAACTTGACGCATAGCCAGATTTTTAACATTTTGTTAAACTGGGAATGCCTCAGAATCCTACGACTCCCCAGGGGAGGCGTAGAAATTTCGCGATGAGGAGAAATACTTTTATTTCTCCTAGTTTTTTCCTCTTTGTATGGGTGCTGCATTCTGCAGCACACAGAGACATTTTAAGGCATGGGAAAAGGGGGCTCTGTCCCAGTGCCCCCACCTTTAAGTGGTGTTGCAGGGATTCTGTCCAAACACAGAACTATGCGTAGGATTATGGAACCTTAATGCATAGGGACTGAGTCATCCTCCCACCTTAGTACCCATGAGCCCAGGACCGACTAGCTATAGTGTCTCACTTGCTCTCCTACTCACTCACAGAGAAACAAATGATTAGACACCCCAGATCACAACACTCCCAGATCTCTCAGGAATCGTGGTAACAAGACACACCCTTTTGCTCACACTCTTGTACTTGTCCACAATAAGATCTGACACAGACGCAAATACGTTTAAAATAATTATTTTAACTAACGTGCTCTAATGTGCAGTATACGTGCTACAATAAGCAAGAAAATGCATAACACAAATATGGTAAGCATAGCAATTAGTCCATTAATCATGAAAGGAGCTGTCATTATGAAAAGACAGTATAGCCTAAACTCCCTCCCCTTGTATAGAAGCAGAATGAATATATATTACAAGATCTCTGGGTGTTATCTGCAGACCCCATACCTCAGTCTATAGATGATAGATCTACATCATAGGTGCTGTCTTGCTCTTCTCCCTGGAAAGGTCCCTCTCCCACTGTATGCTACCTATTTGTGTATTCCAATAAGACCAAAGTACGTGTTCTCAAACAACAGGTGCCTCTGCATGTTTTGTCTAGGTGCTAGGGCCTGACCAGAGCAGAATAACAAGGGTCATTGTTGATCAACCTTGCTCACAATGTTCAGAATAAATCCCAGGAACCTGCAGAGTGTGAACACAGCAATAGGTTCTCATGTTAAAACGGCAAAAGAAACATTTGCAAAATAAACTCGTGTAGGAACGTGCGCAAAGCAGCGGACAATCTGCAGCGTGCTCATGCTAACTTAGAGAAGACGACAATGTCCCCATGGGCCATGTGACAGTGGGCTCCCTCATTATGATTTCAGGACAGTCCCAGACTGTCTAGAATTTAAATCAGTTTGTTTACTTACTTTCTTTTTATTTAAACCAGCCCATTCCTCAATTGAGAGATAATGATGCATAAGGAAAAATAACTATTAGACTCTGGTTAGATTCAGCAAGTACTTTAACCTTTTAAAATTCGCAGGCCCAGTCCAACTGCCCAGGCTTTTGCACCTATGCAGCATGTGCCACTTCCTGTGCAGTATAGTTTGGCATTGTGTGCTCCCTCTGTGACTGCATTATCCCTGTGGAACTGCTGCCAGAAGTGCGATCCAAGCCTTCTGCCTCCTGACTCCAAATACCAGGCCCACTCAGCACAGGCAGTGCAGTAAGCAAGAGCACCCAACAGCACCATATGCCAGAATGATGCTGACAGATTAGCTACACCACACATTGTTACTGGGAGATTTGGGAGGATCACTAGTCTTTCTGCTTTTCTGGTGCAGTTCAGCTTGACACCTCTTGTGCCAATGCAGCATTATATGTTCCCTTTATTATTGACCATCCATTTGGAGCTGCTGCTGGGCAGGTGTGATCACAACCTAATCACCTTTCCCAGAGTCCCTGTTTTCTTTACAGGGCTGGTACGAGGAGTGCAGTAAATATAAAAAAACACTATTTTCCCTGACCTGAAAGGTGAGGCACCAGTCCACTGTACCACATGCAGCGGGCTTGTTCAGGATCCTTGTCTTTCTGCTTTGCTGGTTCCAGCCAATAGGAGATAGACTGTTCAAGGGTTGGACTCAGATGTAGGCTGGCCAAATAAGAGGGTTATCAATGATCCGACTATAGTCTCCCGAGGGCGTGAATGAGCTGAAAATGAATAAAAAAGTCTGAGTTGTTCTGAGCATGGGCCCTAAATTATGTTTAGCCCAGGGCCCCCAAAATGCTTAAGATGTCCCTGGCAGCACGCATAGAAAGAGAAAAATGTCACTAATGGTTATTTTTGTGCAGGAAAGTGTCCCTTCCTTCACAAAACCAATCATCCCGCAGCACAGGCACCCTTGCAAAATAAGGCAAGGGTGCCTGCACTGGCGCATGGCAGCCAATTGTGCACCAGTGCTGGAGAAAGCACAGGGATGTGTCGTATTGTTGTTAATACGACGCACCCTGTGCTTTGAAAATGACGCAGCACGGGACAGCTAAATTGCTTGAGGCACCGTGCTGAATATTTTTCTTGTAGATGAGGCCCCTACATGCCTTGGAGTCAGGTAGGCCTGGTGCAGAAAATTAAATTGTGTATAGCGGAATCATGGGTTTCTAGACACCCTTTTCGCCTGTTGTTTAGCCTTTTCCCATTGTTTGTCTGTTATTGTAGTTCTCAGGTCAATTAATCACTTGTCTCTAGCTGTCAAATCTGTTGTATTGTGTTGTGAGTGCAAGGCGTCATCTAAGGCGCTAATGGCTTTCCTCAAATCACTGTGTATTAGTATAGTCTGCAGAGGCAATGACGTGATCGGTTCAGCACATCCTTGTCCCCAATTGGAGAAAATAGCGTGTTGTATAGTGTCATGCTCTTGGAGGTGTCCTGCTGGCATATCATAGGTGCCTCTAAGTTTTTGGAATGACCGCAGGCTCCCTCGCTATATTGGTATTTAGTAAGTGTCACCCCCGCTTCCGTCCACACCCATGTGTCCCTTCTCCCAATTTTGTCTCTTATTTTCAGTAATGACCAAATTAAAAGGTTTTGTACTTAACATCAAACATCTCTAACACCCATGCTACTTTCCCTTCTTTTTCTACACTTAGGGCCTGATTATGAGTTTAGCGGTCCTGGAGCTGGCCGCCATTTCAGCGTCTCACTCCAGGACTGCCAAACTCAACCGCCGGCCGCCCACCAGATTACGAGTAATCTCATTGTCTGACGGATGGACCTTTGGCGTTCCCATGGTGGTGCCTATTAAAAAGGCGCTGCAATTAGAACGCCAAAGCCCTTTCCTGTACGGCATGGACTGTAAAGTCCATGCTGTGAAGGACACACATGCCGTGATTGCACTCAGGGTGCACAACATGCGCCCCCCTGCAGGCACACCATGACCCTGAGGCAACAGGGGGCCCTGTAGGGCCCTCTTTGTTTCCTCACCACCAGTTTTCATGATGGCATCACTGCTATGAAAACTGTGGTGGTGAGGAAACTCCGAATATGCTCAGTGGTGCCGCAGCGGCACCACCAGCATATTAGAGCCTCTCACCGCCGCAGGATCCATGATCCCCTGCCGGTTGTAGCGGGCCTGTGGTGGTCCCACCACTGTATTCTTAATATGGCAGGTGGACCGCCCTCTGGCGGTCCAGGGATCACCACCACGGGTTCGGCGGTCGTAATCCGGACCTTAATCCTTCGCCCCTTTTTTTAATCCTCTACTCTTCTTGAATTCTTCTCTGCCCTCCCGGTCTTCTAGTTGGTCAGGATTCTATATGAGTAGGGAATTGAACATTCTTGCTTATCTATCCAAGGCAAGGCCTATGCCTATTGCATTTCCTATTCATCTAGAATCTTTCACCTTTGTGAAGTCTGTGTATTCTGTGTTTCTCTTTACAATTCCCCTCTTATTGCTGATTGCTTTCTTTTGTCTTTAGAAAATGGTATTGTTCTACCTTTACTCCAAAAGTCTATTTTTTTGATTTCCTTTCTTTCTGAGTTACTGCAACATACTGCTTTTCTCAACTCTTTTATGTTTACAGGTTAACAATCTTCTTTTTCCTCCCCAATCTGGATTTTGCCCTGGTAATTACACTGAATCAGCATGACTTTACCTCTCTAAATCTCTACTTCTTGCTTGCTACAATAAAGAGTCTTCTATACTTATTCTTCTTGACCTTTCAGCTGCTTTCAAAAGGTTGGATTACACTTTTCCTACTCAATCATCACATAATCTGAGGATTTCAGGTACTGTTCTCTCAAATCCATTTCGTGGAAAGGGGTTGTATCTTCTTCCTATTCAGCTTTCTATAGTATTCCTCAAGGTTGAGTTCTTGGTCCACTACTCTTTTTATGTATACTATTCCTTTAACTACAACAATTTCCTCATTTGGCTTTGTATCACAATTTTATGCTGACAATTCTCAGACATATTTCTTATTTTCCTCTTTAACTGATTTTCTTCCTAATCAGAACGTTGCATGTCTTTTTTGTCATCGAAAATTGGATGCTGTTGAGTTTTTTAAAACCGAATCCTGAAAATATTGACATTCTAAATGTTCCTTCCTCATCAGCTGTATCTACTCCTTTTCTGATTTATTTCTCATCTATCCCCATTCCATTTTCCTCCTCAGCTAGGTATCTTGGAGGTATTATCTTTGACTAATCACAGACTTTTTCTGAACAACTATCAAAAGCCATCAAAAATTGCGTTTGCAGCTTCATAATATTTGTAAAATCAAATCCTTTCTATTTTCCTCTTTTGTTAAACTGCTCCTTCAGTGTCTTCATGCCAACTACTTGGCCTCCTAAAGTATCTACTCACTCCACTCCAGACTATCCCAAACTCTTGTCTTCATCTTCTTTTCTCTCTTGATTATCTTATTCAAGTTTCTTTCTACCAAGCTTGATGGTTATTGCTTGCATTTCAGTTCAGATTCCATTATCATTGTATCCTCTAGAAGTACATTTACTCGATTGACCTTATTTAGGTTCCAGGATTTCTCCATACCCCAACTCATTCCTTTCGTTCAGGTTCTCAATTTCTTCTATTTCTAGACCTCTTTACTCTTCTTCCCATTTTTGGTCCTTCACTCTAGTCCTCCTTACTTATGGAATAATCTCCTGATTCCAATCCGTTCTGTTTTTAGTAAACTACCGAAGGAACATCTTCTGACTTCAAAAGAGTGGGACTACCGTTGTATCTATGTAGTTACCATGTTCTCATTACATACTGTAACATTTATTTGTACCACATTGTAAAGCACCCTTTGTAAAGTGGCTATAATATTTACAACAATAATTAATAAATAACCATGAGGGACGCCTCTAGGAAGTGGAGTATGTTTCCCTAAAACACCCACTCTGTGGGTTCTGCCAACCGAGTATACTCTTTTCTGCAGCAATACCCTTAACAAGTCAGATTTTCGCAGGGGGCAGAATTTTTAAGCACACTTGTAATTAGAGCCTAAGTATTGTAGATCTGTGGTTCATCGCACTTAAATGTTGTCTTCTTTTGTCATTTTCACTAATTAGCAGGTTAACTGGGACACACACATTTTTGGCAATTTTTCTGTTTCAGAATTTATTAACCTTTGCTCAAGCTCTTACATAGCAAAAGAGCATTGGGAAATACATTAGTTAGTATGAGCATACCAGCCACCTAGAGTTAATTTGCTTACGATATGTAGATAATAAATTAATGGATGATGGGCACTCCAAATTTGGATTACTCTACTGCATTGCTGATAATAACTAAATCAGTGGAACTAACTAACAGCATGATGGACCAAGGGATTTTGCTTGTGCAAAGTCTCCTCTGCTCCAGGTTGTACACTTTGCACACAGAGAATTTTTATTGCAATGTAAATCATGTTAAAAATGTATACAAATGAATGTCTGAAAGGAAACCCAGACATCATGGTAACAACGTTCAGAATAAAACAGAATAGAATCTTATGTCACACAGTCAGACTTTCGAACCACCATTCCACGTCTGGTCCTTTCTGACCTGGAAAGTGTTAACACTTTAGGGGATATTTACTAAAGAATTTTGTGGGTGGTTGCATGATGCAGCACAACGCAATGCAAAACGTAGTGTCTTTTTTCTATACATTAAAAAAAGCCTGGGAGTACAGCGCAAAATTCTTTTTTTACATTATTAAATATATTCCCCATTTGCCAGTGTCCCCTATACCATACTGGTGCTTGTTGGGCCGGAAAAGTCCTCTGCATGGTATTGGACGTGCACCCCTGCCCTGAGTGCCCCAACTGTACTGATGTCTGGATCACTAATGCTGATTTTTGTTGTTATAAGCAAACACAGAAACACAGATCATGCATGTTTCACGGATTGCAGTCTTGCTGGACCGTGAGGGGCGCCCAAACCACTACCCTCTTAGTGGTGAGAGGCTACTGCCTGTACCAGGAGTTAAGCAAAAAGAGCGCTGTGGTGACAGCATACCATGTAGTGATTAGTAGGAGTGAGCAGGTCCTTTTTGACCTGTGTCACTAGAGTGAGGCCTACAGGGTCACTCAGTTAAAGTTCCACTGCTGTGTGCTTAACTAAGTCTTGGCCTACATCGGTTTGGTGTGTAGTGCTGCACAGCGCATGAGTGGTGTATGATGCGCTGGGTATATGTGTGCCTTGGAAAGGTACAATACAGGGATAATGCAGCACTGTGCAGTGTGTGCATGCTGAATGCATGTGCTGGATGTATGTGTCCCCATAATGGTATGATTAATGAAGAATAAAGTGCTGTACAGTGTGTACATGGTATGTGCATGTGTTGGATGCATGTGTGCCTATGAGTGGTACAATACATGAAGAATGTAGTGCTGTGCATTGTGTGCATGTTCAATGTATGTTCTGGATGCATGTGTGCTTATGAGTGGTATAGTAAATGAAGTCTTCAGTGCTGTGCAATGCATGCATGTTACATGTATGTGCTGGGTGCATGGGTGCCTATGAGTGGTACAGTACAGGAAGGATACAATGCTGAGCAGTGTCTGTATGCTGTGTACATACACTGGGTGTATGTGTGCCTGTGAATGGTACAATATATGGAGGACCCTGGGATCCATTTTGGGAGACCCAGGCCTGCATGGTGAAGTATGAGGAGAGAATTTAGAGGATTCCTCTAAGACAGGTTTGTGTTTGCTGCATTCCTGTAAGCTGGGTGGGACACACACTGGAGAGGGATGAGCCAAGCTTCCCGTACACTTCAGAGGGTGCTCTTTGTTTAAGTGAGAGGTAACAAGGAAGGGGCCTGGGCACAGATCAAGAAGGAGATGATGATGAAAAGATATTAATAAAGAGTAGGGCTGGCCCCCTCGGCTAACCTTTTGATACAAATATCGCTGTGGCATCTGCCAAGCATCCATGCAGGCTGTTTGAGGAGGGGAAGCTCTGCAAGCTTCTACCTCTGACCAGGACTGGGAGCCAAAGCCAGCTAGTCTTCCTGATGGTTGAGGAGACATCACCAATGGAATCCAAGACCACCTGCCCTGGAGCCTGGCACACCAGCTCCTGCATGCTTGCCATGACCAATGTGACCTGTGAGGAAGAGAAGAGCTTTGGAGGGAGCGAGGTCCAGTGGGTGGACTCCCTTTGCGAGGTGTGAGGAGAAGGCTGCTGCACCGATTGGGTCATTGCAAATGCACAGGATGAAGTTAATGACCTTCGTATGCCAAAAGAGGGCTGCCGTGAACTGCGCCAATCGCTGGAGCCATGCGTAGTGAGGAGTCTGCAGCCCCGTAAGCCAGGAGGAACCACAGCAAGAAGATTGCTGTGCTGTGGGTGCCATAGCCCTTGTGCTGTGGTGAGCCACAACTGTTATGCCAGGAAGGGCAGCTGCTGAGGACTTCGCTGTGCCACCAGAGCCCATGTACAGGGAGAGTATACTGACCCCGTATGCCAGAATGGGTCACTGGGAGCAACAAGACTTGCGACCTTATTGACATACCCCCCCTCCCTGGAAAGTGAAGCCACTGTGGGAGTACCTGCGCAACGTCATAAAGATGAGGAACCCACGTCAGGATTTGTGCATCACTTCCCCATCATAGGACAGAGCAGACACTTATCTTGCAAGGAGGAGACGTAAAGAGCCAGCTTTGGTTGCATCACCGCATGTTAGGAACTCTGCACCCATGGAGTGCAGCCCGCCAGGGTCGAGTGTGGTGAACTCACTTCAGTCAGCTGCTGCCGCTCCAAGCACCCGCAGATGGGGCACACTCAGGAAATCCGGATGCTTCAAGCCTGCAAGTGGAGGAAAGACTGATTTTGGGCTAATCAGCATGGGGAAACTTGCTTGCTAGTTCTCTCGGTGGCTCTGGAACACTGTTGACTTTAAAATAGAGTCAGAGTGGGCTCTTAAGGCTTGTGCTACTAGTGGGGCTTGCCCTGGATGTTGCCTATAGAGAATGGGGATTAACCACTATAATGAGGAGCCAGGACGGGGTGGGACCTGGGGGACCACTTAAAGAAACACTGGGCCCCTGATCTCAGGGGGACTCAGTAGTTGTTTCTGAATGTCGTATTTTTCCTTTGTATTGTTAGTGGTAGAAATAAAATACTTCTCTTTTTTCATAAAACTGAGTATTTGGCTGGACAATGATGTATTGCTCCTGCTGCACTCATTTTGAGTTCTGAGCCTGTGTTCATTCCCCTATATTCACATCCTTCTCTGCCTTCCCCCGAGGGAGCCTTGGACTGTCCAGAACTTGCTATTCCTGAGATTCATGTGCTTAAGGGGTACTTGGCTCAGTTTCTCAGGATCTGCAGAAGGATGGGCCCTGGGACATCAAGAGTAAAGGGCCTATGCCCCCACTATTGGGCCAGTAACCCCTGCTAGCCCTGTTGCCCTCTAAAAGGTGTTTCAGCAGCGCCATAAAGCCTACAATATATGACACTGGCCAACTTATCACAGAGCGTAAGAAATATGACAACATCACTTGCAGCCAGTTGGACATGCATTGACTATCTATTCCAGCAGGTACAATTTTCAATACCCTTCCAACCTGTGGTGCAGTAAGCAGTGGCAAACCAGTCTACCTAGCAGAAAAGGTAGCAAATTCGGAAAGCTAATGCACAAGGAACTAAGACATTGCCAGGCAAGAAATCAAGAAAGGTGAAGAAGATACCCCTGTTTCTTGAACTTCCCACCACATAATAGGTTCAATACATTACTCCCACACTTCAGAAAGTGACAACAGACCAAGACTGTTGAAAGACACATTTGTATTCCTAAATGTTTATAATTAGTAAATGCACCATATGCATCTTATCCTGCAATCTTACGCTCAAAGCTCTCCTCCATGCCGATCATAGAAGCCTAGAATATCAACCCATCAAATGGATGCAGAAATACAATGGAGCTGGCCTCGCCCTGCTCTCGAAGCTTCTGCACCTAAACTACTTCTAGTCAGTCCAGCTGCAGACAAAAACCATTTACAGCTATTCACTGTGCCAGACCTTTTTTTAAACTCTTCCATGAAGCCACTCTGACGCTACAGGACTCTTCTGGGACTTCAGGCAAAACTTGTGCCTTTCCATAGTAAGCAACAGTAAGCTAAAACCTTCCTTCCTTTTTCAGGAAATATCTAGTTTATGACGTCTTGCATCAAAGCCTACATTCCAGAAGGAACTCTAAGAATGAGCTCTGCCATCTCCAGAAGCATCGGCCATTCATAATGGATTTTTTTAATGTGTGCTTTGCACAGATTTTCTCATCTGGCTCCTTGGCTGGTTGTGGCTCAGTCACCAGGGTTTGGAATAACTTTTCCATTTGGCATAGATACATTTCACAATTTATAGTCCCGCTCAGATGCAGTCCTTTCATTTGCTTGTCAGGCTGTTCAGAACAGGAGCCAGTGGCAAGCTGTTAATCCTTTGTTGGACCAGGCTTTTGATCTGTGACATTCTGCACACCTTCCCCGGGAATCAGAGAGATGTAAGAGCAGGGCTGGTTCTAGGGCGGTGCGACCGGTGCCACCGCACCGGGTGCTGACTTCAGGGGCCGCTGTGTTTGCAAGTTTATGTTGGTTTTAAAAGAACCTGCTGCCGTGTTCCCTGCCTCCAGCAGTTTTCAGGTAACAATAAAAATGTCAAGATAACTCCGGTGATTAATGTTCTTCCTGGAGAGAGATCTGAGTTTTGTCTAGTTGACGTTTTGACTGATCATAAAATTGCATAGACGATTAATATGCCTGAACGTCTACCATGTAGATCACAAAGTGCACATATTGTAAATAGGTCAGTGGGTTACTGCTTTTCTAAGAGACATTCTTTTGTTACTTGCAGTTTATAAGTTAAAATCTTAATATAGAACAGTGAATTATTGACTGTCACCAATGAACTGCATGCACACTATAGATACGAGCATAGATTAATATTGCAAAAAGGGTTCATTTGGGTAGAAATCGATTCTTATTATTAAAGACAACCCCCAACTATGGTTTTTTGTTTTCAATTCTGAGTTTGTGCTTTTCCAGACCAAGCACTCTTAAACTATACTGCCTACCAGTTTGGATGACATATCACTCCTACACCTTGTAGACCTCTGGCTTATGTAACATTTCCTATACGCTGATTTACACACGTATGATTGATTGTCTCTGTGTAATGTGTGTGTGATGCAAAATGCTCTGACACCCTACACTGGTATGAGTGGGGCTATATAACGAATTAAATGCATCTGAAAGAAGGTTGTTATGGAGACTTAGACACTTTTAAAAGGTAGTGGTGAGGGAATCTGTGGTGGAGGTATTCATCAACTCCACCATGGATGGGGGGGCACCAACAAACATTGTCGCACCGGGTGCCACCAGCGCTAAGGCCGGCCCTGTGTAAGACGTACAAATTGCTGGGGACCGGTAGGGAGCTCAGCGAGACATCAGAGGACAGTCACCATGTTATGACAGGTATAAAACAACCTTTTAAATTTCTGTCTTGTGACATATTAAACAAAAATGCAAATTGACAAATGAGTTCTATTGTCACTTGCTTCCCATCCATACATACTCTTATTCAACCACAAAGTCCTGAAAGGTGCGCTTCCTACGAGCCTAGGAAGAAGCTTTGGTGCTCCACATAGATATATGAAGCACAGTATAAATGTTGCAATATAATACAATACAAAACATTATTGATATGCCACAAGAATGGCGCTACTATCTTCTTCCAAACCAGAGTTAGAAGCTTTAGGCTTTTGATACTATACAAAGTTTACAAAAGTCGAACGTTGCTACACCCTCATGAGCAACATGGCACTTTTAGTCCATTTTGCCCTTTTTAGCAAATAGATGGGCACAGTTTACATCTTTTAGTTTTTAACATGATGTATCTGGCTCTTACATTTAAATGACAAAATGAAAGCTGATTCACCCAATGTCAAATGTAGCACTGTGATGCCTGGTTTGTTTTGCAATTCCAGCACAGAGGCTTGCTGTGCTGTGTGAGATGGCTGACTTTGTCTATTTATGTCTTTAACCCACATGTGAGTTTTGAAAGTCTTGCTGTGGTTATACTGCCTGTGTGGATTGTGCAAATGTATTGCAGCCTTACCTAAAAGTCAAACAGGCAAATTAATGGAGTCAAACGGTTTCTACACACTAGCAATCTAGGTCAGGAAGAAATAAAAAGAATCGAGAGGCACACATGGAAACAATGATTTCCTATTTTATGGGTACATCTTTTATTACCTATGGTGCTTGTACTATTTTAAGAATATGAATGCAGTGTGCGTCAGCTCAAGTGATTGCTTAACAACCACATTCTTGGCTGTGATTCTGGTCATACATATACCTGCTTCACACCTTTGCCCAGCCACAGTGAGAAAATGGCAGAACAAAGAGAAATCACACAGAGGCCAGGATCATGAGAAAAGATTAGACACCAGGCTTTCCTGAACAGCTCTTGCAGCCTCCTTCATCTTTTAGGATTTAGGCAAGGACAGTACAATGGAGTCAAGCATGGCTTAGGTTTGAAGACTTCATTTGGAGCTGGTCAGAGTAGCTGGAAAGCCAAATGAGGGGCTAGTAGGCAGGGGAATTCAGAATTCTAGAGCAAAGAAGGCACCATTTGTGATACAGAAAACTGTGGGACAGGTTTTCACCTGAAATCACATTCTTGAGAATGGGGCCAGATCACAATTAAGTGAATTCGGGAGGGGAAAGTCTGTGGATTTTAGTTTCAGTCATCAACAATAGCTGACTAGTTTTACCCTGCTTGACCAATCCCTCGAGTGAACTGCCCCCCGCTAGTGCCCTGGCGAATTCCTACCTGCCTGACAAAGGACTAGTGAGACAGATGTGTTCAGTTTTGTATGATCTGTGGAGAACTGGTACAAGGTGCCAAACCTACCTAAAAAAGACTTAATCGTGGTGGCATGGTTTTAGCAGCTTTTCCTAAACAGAGCATTTTGGGTAGACGCTTGAGCTTAAAGCTCCACAAATCAATAAAATCTTTATTTTGCTGGTATATCCAAAAAAGGTTCAATTCTACACGACGTCAAATATAAAAGATGCACTCCGTTTTCTAAAATGCACAATATCTGAAATCAATTTACTAAATTGAAATTAAAACTAACATCATATCAAATAATGTACGGGTTAGACTTACATTATATTTTAGCTACTATATCCTTTCCTCATTTTTATAGCACATTGGATAAATTTAAGCACTGCTACACACACTGGGCCCGAACTAAGCCTTAGTAATAGACTCTTTGCCAAACAGCACTGGTTCATTTAAAAAGTGAGTCAAATTGGTGTTAAATAACGTTTTCTGGCGGCGGAGTAGAGCTTGCGAAAATCATAAGGTGCGCAGTGCTGATAAATTGTCACAGGGGCAACAAAGAAGCTCCTTGGACCAGGTATCACCAAAAGGAAAATAGACTAAAAGGTGCACAGTATTGAATCTAAATCGAATTAAATAAAACCGATATTGCAAATTCGTTGCAGAGACAAGGTAGGGCTCTTATGCCATGGAGGTCATCACAGCATAATAGACCTTGTAAGACTGGACTCTGGGTTTGCCCACAGTGAGAGCAACAATTGACCTATTTTTATTAGATCCTTTTGCATGGAGCTCCCAATTAATTGTGACAAACATGAGTGGATCTCTCTGCGGTAATGATAAATATTCCCACAAGAACCTGTTTCCTGCTTTCTGCAGCCCTTTTACTTCTGTGTACCACACACACCTGCACCATATTATGCCACTGATATACATTTAGATTTGAGTATTTGAAACATCTCTTTTCATGGTTTCTGTCCGTGTTTCTCGGCAGACCTAAGCACAGCCTCTGTGGTCATGGAAAAATTGATGCTGTCTAATGGTGAGTGACGGTCCCCAGTTAAGAGATTCATCAAAAGGAGTCCCTAAATATGTGAAAGTCTTGACACACCCCTGTACAGGGCCTGCTCCTGTATTGCCTTTTGGAAGAATTTCGCTACCATAACATCGTAAAGGACTTAGAAAAAAATTTTTGGGAGTGAAGTCAAGCTGTTTCATAAAAAGAGTGAAGTTATCTAGTAACCTCTTAGCCCAATTGTGATTCACCCTAATGAAACTGCATCATCTGCATACAACAATACAGGAATAATCAAAAATGCCCAGCAGCAGCATGAACTTCACATTTGCTATCAATAATTTGTCCAAGTTGATCTGTAAATTAAAAAGAAAGGGAGCAAAGACGCAGCCTTGATGCCCCTCTCTATCCAAAATTGGTCAGTGCATTCCCCAATTCATCCCAAGCTCATCCTAGCTGTGCCATCGGTCTATAATTGTCTCAAAAATTTTATTTATTGATTCATCTGACCCCAGTTCTTTCATGATGGACCATAGTCTAAACAAATTTGCAGCGCCAGAGGCACAGCTAAAGTCCATGAATCCCAGATGTATCGCTCTTTTCTTGAATTGTGTGCATTTGCTAATAAGCCGATATGAGTTCAAACATTGATCTACTGTGCCTAATCCTTGCCTGAATCCATATTGTATGTTTGCCAAGATGTTATTCTGCTCTGCCAAGTCCAGTATGGATATTGGGCTGTAGCAACTAGGGTCATTTCTGCCACCCTTTTTCAATATTGGGACAATTATTGAGTTAGACCAGGGCAGGGTCAAAGTGCTCTGATTATATTCGGTAATACCCGTGCCCACAGGTTAATATTATTTTAAAATCTGTCCATAGGGACACCATCAGGCCTCATGGATTGCCCATTTGAACTTTTCATGACAGCATTAATTGCCTCCTCCACCTCGAAAGAGGTACTGAGGTTCCAAGCCCTAGGGACGATATCAAACCTCCCCCTTACCCCATTAAACATGCCTATTTGACAAACGGAACATACTCTAGTAAAATGGGCAACTAATTTTCAACCGCTATTTGACTTTCTAGTTTGGGCATGTGGGGTTCACTAAAGAATGGTAAATTGACAGTCGTCCATAAAATCTGTATGGTCTTTGGTCCTGCCTGCTGCCACTAGAAAGTCCCACATTATCTCCCTTTTACTGCCTTTTACTTGCATTTAGGGCCCCCTTGTATTGTCTCTTTCTCAACTGTACCTCTTCCAGGGATTTATCTTAAGAACTTGTATCAGATTTCTATGCACTGCTGAGCAGCCTGAATCAAACATCTACAACGCTGTTTCCTTTTCCCATCAAAAGTTACCGTTAATATGGATTTCAAGGTGCCACACACCGAGTCAAAAGCACTCAGAATCATCTCAGGTTCAGCTTGATTGTCCAGACACACCCAGCATGGCCCTGGTTTATCAATGAATAGATGAAATAGTAAGTGACCTGGATCTGGGGGCGGAGCTTGCCTGGCTCCAAGATGGCAGCTTAGTTAGCGAGCTCCGTCGTGTCGTCCAACTATCCAATAATTATCCTGAATCTGCACTGCCAGTGGGGACATTTACAGACTGTCTGATGTGTCTCAAGGTAACGACAACACAATGAGCCGTTTCTGCTGCGCTGATCGAGGCTGCGAGCGCTGAGGCCGGAAGAGGACAGGCCGAGACCGGCGGTGTTGCATAAGCGCATCGCCGACAGAAAACGAGCAGCGACTCACAACAACGACCGGGGCTGCTATGCGCAAAATGCTACAGATGGGGCGATCCAATAGCCAGTGGTGAGGCGACCTGACAGACAAGTGGTCTGGTGGTGATCGGAGCGGGGAAGGTGCAACTCGCAGCGGCTGAGGCTTCTAGTCCACCGAAGCACCAGGCTGACGGTGATTGCTGAGATCGTACTCGCGGAGTCTAACGTGCACCGCCAGTTACACCTGCAGTGAGTACAGAAGAGACACGAGTGCCCCATCTCCCCCCGGGCATATCAACGTGTGCTGCGCGTCACGTGTGTGCTGCCCCGGTGTGCGCTGGCTGGCCCGGACTCACGACTGCGTGCAGAGCGCCAAGGGCAGTGCCACTAATTTAGCTACTTTGGAACTGCCAAGCCCCGTGCATCGAAGGCCCGGGTAGGGAAGAGGGCAGGAAATACGAACCCATCAGCAGCCCTTAGGTGGTGGTATCACCAGTGATTGCGGGAGCCAAGCGGACACGTGTGGCTGGCATCAGCCTAATCACTAACAGAGTGTGAGCCGCTAAAGACTGGCTTCAGGGGAAGGCAGCACACAGACGCCATTTTTACTTTCCACAAGGCACTGATGCACTAGGGAGTTTGCCACGCATGAGGAAGTAATACCGGCAGAGTCGGGCGGGGCTGGGCTCCACCGTGAGGAGTTGTTTACCTGCAAGGCCTGCAGCTGCAGCTCTCTGACCCCACGGGGAAATTACCTGCAGGCTGCTGGAATGCGCTCGGCGTTGCCGTGATTCTGAGGGGTTTCCAGCTACCGGGCGGAAGCAGGTCGTTCTGATTGCCAGACTAACTCATCACTGCGACCACCTTGTGCTGAGCCCTACAGGAGAACACTATGGGCAAGGTAGACAGAACACAGCCGAAGTTGAACTTCGAACAAAAGAAGACCAGATTGAGGGAGCCGACCTCTGCTGGGAACATGGAAGAGCGAATCGAAGAACCAGACCCGGAGGAAGGAGATATCAGATCCATGCTGGCAGCAATGCAGAAGAGTCTGCAGAAAAGCTTGACCACCATTGATAATAAGATCGACTCTCTAGCCCTACGTATGGACCATATTATGGAGCGCATGGACAAGCATGCGGAGAGACTGGACATGGCGGAGCGCAGAGTCACGGAAGTTGAGGGGGCACAGACTGAAATGGTCACCGATCAAAAACAGATGAGGAAACTACTGCACACACTTCAGGATAAGGCAGAGAACCTTGAAGCTAGGTCCCGACGCAGTAATATACGCATCACAGGCCTTCCGAAATCCACAAACGTGGGCAACATGGAGCTATTTGTTGAAGAGCTACTAGTGTCACTAATCTGTAAGGAAAAGTTCTCCCCAATGTTTGTGGTGGAGCGAGCACACCGCTCGCTGGGTTCGAGACCTCTGCCAGGAGCGCCCCCGAGACCAATCATTGCTAAATTGCTCAACTATAGAGACAGGGATGTGGCGCTAAAAGTGGCAAGAGAGAAGCAAACACTGCACTACGAGGGCTCAAATATATCACTATATCCTGATTTCACTTTCCGAGTACAGGAGGCTCACAGACTCTTTTCACCTCTGAAGAAACAGCTGCGAGACCAGAATTTGGACTATGCAATGCTATACCCGGCGCATCTGCGGGTGAATAGACAGGGCCACTCCCGGATCTTTACGGACCCTAAACAACTACAGAAAGCACTGAAGGAATGGTCCAAGGACAGAGCATATGCTGCAGGATCGCCAGAATGGGTAGGAGCGACACGGGCGACCCTGACGAATAAGACTGTGTGCTGAACTCTCCATATTCGCAGTTAAGAACCTTATTTGCATAAAAGTAATTGTCTGGGCTAGTAGAGAAATGTTTATATTGTCAACTCCGTAGCTTCCAAATGGGGGGGAGAGAGAAGTTTCAGAAGAGGTCTTGCACCCAAGCATAGCAGTCATAACAAAAGATATCGGGGTAATACAATCAGCATTCTACTTTTCGTAGCGGATACCATTATATAACAGTGCATTAACTGTACTGGTAGTCAGATGATTTTAAAGAAGGACTGGACGACAGTTGTACGTGCCATAAGGCACCACGGAGCGGGAGGGACAGAGGAGCAGGTAACATCCGCCCACGGGTGTATACCACACAGAGGCACATTACCTATTTTTTGTTTGTACTATGAGAAAGAAAGATGTAATTTTACTAATGTTGATATGGGGAGGGGGCGATTGTTTCGTTCATGCAAAGTTGGAGAATGTATGACGTGGGAGGGGGAGGGAGGAAACAGAGACCAAAATTGCCTGTTGGTTTCAAAGTAAGAGTGTACGGTTTGACAAAGCATAGCAGGGCGCGAAAAAGCAAAGTATGGCACAGAAACATAGATGCAAACGTATGCAATACACCAAGATACTTGCTAGCAGTCTAGATGCATTCACAGCTTAGTAAGCTAAAAATCCTAACTTGGAACGTCCGCGGTCTAAATGACCATAGGAAAACGAGGAAGGTCCTAGCCTATCTCACCAGGCGAGGTACAGATATTGCTCTATTGCAGGAGACACACTTGCTCCTACACAGTACAATGCTGCAACACAAGGGACTGCTGGGCAATGTGCACGCTGCGGGGTTTACGTCTCATGCCCGGGGAGTGATTACTTGGGTAAATCCGAGATCGGAACTTAAGCTGGAGGCACTTGAGACAGATCCAGAAGGTCGCTTCACAATATCGCGAGTCACTGGGAAAGGACTAGTTCTTGCTAACACATACGGCCCAAATTATGATAACCCAACGTTTATTGGGGAGATTGAGGGGTTACGACACGAGTCCCATACTCTGGGGTGGTGACTTTAATTGTGTGTTAGACCCACAATTAGACAGATCGGGAGGACCTGAAAGTCACCGCTCAGCCGCAGCTCGATCCATCATTGCTACAGCCACCCAGTTGGATCTATGCGATGTATGGCGTACACGCTCGCAAGTACAGGGTGGTTACACACACTATTCAGCATATCATAATTTACACACCAGGATTGATTATCTCTTCGTCTCTAGGGACATATACACGCAAATTCGAGACTGCGCTGTGCTTCCGCGCACACTCTCGGACCATGCCCCGGTACAGATAGACATGGACACCCCGTAGAAACACATTCCCCCTTTTACTTGGCGGTTCCCCCCTTACTCGTTGCTTGACCCGGTTTTTAAAGCTGAATTGGCAGAATCCATTGAGACCTTTTTCGAGACCAACATTGGGTCGGTGGAATCTTTCTCCACGGTGTGGGACACATTCAAAGCTTATATCCGAGGGATAGCCATGGCTAAGCACTCTGGCATTCTGCGTGCCCTACGTAAGCGCATATCGGACTTAGAGACAACCTTAAAAACCCTAGAGCAGAAGATGCAAACAGAAGATGACGAGAGTGTCCAACGAGAATTGCACCTGACACTCCAAGACTATCATTCGACTGCTGATGCAGAAATTAAGCATCTAGGCAAATATGCGTCTGCCAGAATATACGGAGAGGGAGAACGCCCGGGCACAGTACTGGCCTCGATACTCAAAAAGCGTAGGGAGAAGGCAAATGTGGTAGCTATTAATGATGAAGACGGGGAACCACTAACTGAGCCACAGGAGATCGCCAAACGATTTAAGCAATATTACGAGTCACTATATAGCACCCATGGTGGGAGAGACGACGAAGCCACCCTCGATTATTTGGCACACATTAAATTGCCCTGGCTAACGAACGAACGTAGAGAATATCTTATGCGCCCATTAGAAGCAGAAGAAATAGCTGCCGCCCTAGGCGGGATGAAAACTAGCAGCGCCCCCGGCATAGATGGTTTGACAGTCTCTTTCTTCAAAGAGTTCAGGGAGCTGTTATCTCCACACTTAAAGACACTGTTTGAGGAAATGAGCGAATCGGGAATCATGCCACCCTCAATGCGGGAAGCACTAATTGTTACAATACTCAAACCTGATAAAGCTCCGGCAGAATGCTCATCTTATCGCCCCTTGTCCCTCCTAAATGTGGACACAAAAATATATGCTAAGATCCTAGCGACCAGATTATCTCCCCTAGTGCCGCTTTTAATATCTCCGGAGCAAGCTGGCTTCGTCCCTGGTCGAAACCTCACTTATAACCTGCGGACGGTATTTGGGGCTATACAGCACACCAAACCGGAAACCCAGGCGATTGCAGTATTTCTAGATATGGAGAAGGCGCTTGACTCTGTGGAGTGGGGGTTCACGACCCAGGTGCTGACGAGGATGGGACTAGGCAGTGTTTTCTTGCAGATGATGGGAGTACTGTACAACTCCCCTACAGCTAGGATCAAGATAGGAGATATGGTCACTGAACCGATTAGTATCACCAGAGGCACGCGGCAGGGGTGCCTGCTCTCCCCACTGTTATATGCCCTGGTAGCGGAGCCTCTCGCCTGCGCATTACGCGAGTATCATGGCCACAGATGTATACGATTTTCGAATTATAATTTGATTACATCCACATACGCAGACGATACATTGTTATATGTTAGTGACCCAGACCAGAATTTATCACCAATACTGCGCAAAGTGATTAAATTTGGGGCGAGATCGGGCCTCAGGGTTAACTGGAAGAAATCGACCATCTTCCCGCTGACTTCCGCTACAGCCCAGTTTACACCTGAATACCCACTGAGTTGGACGACTGATCCGATCCGTTACTTGGGGATTAGGCTGCATACTGACTCGGAGGTAGTTTTTAAAGAGAACTACGGGAGAGCGGTATCCAAATTAGAAGATGATGTGGACCGATGGATACGCTTGCCCTTGTTGCTGGCGGGCAGAGTATCGATCATGAAAATGGTGGTCCTCCCGCGTTTCCTGTTTTTATTCACTAATATTCCCATGGTCCTCCCGAAGCTCTTCTTTCGGACACTGACAGCCCTATTAGTGCGTTTAGCCTGGGCGGGGAAACAAGCCCAAGTTAAGTGGGAAATCCTCACGCTGCCTTACAGTATGGGAGGACTAGGAGCCCCGGATCTAGATTTGTACTATAGAGCTGCTCAGGCGGCACAAGCGCACCATTGGATACATGGCCCGCCCGACACTCCACATATTCAGATCGAGAGGGTTGCGGCGGCTCCATCCCCACTGCCAGCACTTCTGTTTCAGCCTCCGGATCGCAGAACCGGAATACTAGACTCTATCAATGCGAGAACACATGCATGGCACCACCTTCTGAAACTACAAACGGGCGTCATACTATACTCCCCCCGGACACCGTTGGAATGGTGTCTCTGGTTGTTGCCGTGTAAAGAAAAAGGAGTCATTAGAGCCTTGAACTCAATACACATCCATACAATAGGACACATGTTTGTGGAGGGTAAAGCGATAACATGGGCCGAGGCTGAGCAGGGGGTACAACATGCCACACTATTGACACGATTCCAATTTCACAGGATGAGGCAAGCACTGAACGAACTCCTGGGCAGCGAACTAGATGAACCACCAGATATAGCCCCGCTCACACATGTTATTAGGGTTGACTCACCAGTCCAACTCGTCTCTAAGATTTATAACATGGCACAGGGATATAGAGAAAACCATTACACTAAGGCCAGATTATCGTGGCAAGCAGACCTGGACCGGGTAATTGATGATAAGGCATGGAGATATTGTTGCGAGAGCACCAAGCGCATTTCATTAAATGGACGTCATAGACTGATACACTTCAAATTTTTGAACAGGGTCTATTACACTCCAGAGAGGCTTTGCAGGTATGGTCTGCGCGACACTGCTAAGTGTGATCGATGCGGTGCTAACTCAGCTGATTTTTTCCATTTGGCCTGGGAATGCCCTGGGATTGCAGCTTTTTGGGCTTCTATATTTAAGTCTTTGGACGACATCACACTCGAGCCAGATCCTATGCTTGCACTATTGGGATTTTCCAGACATCTACCTAAAGCGATTAGACGATTGGTAGACATGGGTCTCTTGATAGCTAAGCGCAGAGTAGCGATTTGTTGGTCCTGGGGTCCGACCCCCACAATGATAAGCTGGTCAAAGGATATGATGTACTGTAGTACACAAACAGAGTATTATAGTGACCTTCTTCCCCCTCGCAACCGGCCCAAGAACTTTTGTGGTCTATACCAAACCTATCTGGCATCCAAGGAAGGTGGGACTGGAGGAGAGGAGGGCTCGGATGTGTAATCACTCAGAGAAGACTGCAGTGACCGCGGAAGTGAAAGGTTGGCGCTGCATACAAGTCACGTTGGCATACTAGCTCTGGAATAGGGGAAGCGGTTGATCAAAGAGTTAAATGTGTCACTAATAGGTTAGAACTAAGAATTGGGCATGAATTGAATTGTTTTTAGACTGCTCCACAAACGAACTGGAAGTGTATTGAATCGTGCTGCTATAAAACGCATAATACGTAGCACTAATAATGCTATGCTGTTTGAGAAGTTGTATCCCATGTACATTGCAGCAGGGAAGATATGTCTCTGCTTTTTGTTATCAATAAAAAGTTTATAAATAAAAAAAAAAAAGAAAAGTGACCTGGATCTACAATAGACAGTTACTCTTTGAATAAACAGTCCCACTGAGTGTATCAGGGTCTGCCTTGTGAGCTGACACAAGCACCAAACATAATGACAGTGGATTGTGATCACTACTGCAGTTTGGTGTTATCTTAAAGTTAGAAACTGCAGATGTAATTGCAGAGAGAGATAATACTGTGGCCTATAGTGCTGCAATTGTGCTGCAAGCGTTACCTCTGTTGAAGAAAGGAGCCAAACATTTAGAAGGGGACACACTGCTGAAGCAATTATTAAAATACACTACATCAGAAGGTTATTTTAAACCTTCCCAATGAGATCATGAATGAGATGTGCTAATCTTTTTCCATATCTATCAATATATTCACATACCAAATTAAAGGAATGATTACATAATCTTGGATTAAAGTCTCATGCCCAAATGACATTGAAACTCTTCTTACAGTTGGTGGTAAACTTCTCTAGTTCATATTCCAAATTGTCTATTACCTGGGTATAAATATTGATGGTCAAAAATGGTATTTGTTAGACCTGGCTTGTCTAGCGGGTTTATCCCCAGACCTTTTGCTTTTCCTCCTTCTATTCCTGACCTGTTTTTGTTGGTTTTATGACTCTGGGCACTTTACCACTGCTGATCAGTGCTAGAGTGCATAAGCTCTCCCTGTAAATTGTGTTTATGGGTTGGTGATTCCATGATTGGCATATTTGATTTACTGGTAAGTCCCTAGTACAGTGCACTGTGTGTGCCCAGGGCATGTAAATCAAATGCTGCTAGTGGGCCTGCAGCACTGATTGTGCCACCCACATGAGCAGCCTGTAAATGTAACACAGACCTGCCACTGCAGTGTCTATGCGCAGTTTGGTACTGCCATGTCCACCTGGCAAATGCACCCACTTGCCAGGCCCTAACCTTCCCTTTTCTTACATGTAACACACCCCTAAGGTAGGCCCAAGTTAGCCATATGGGCAGGGTGCAGTGTATGTGAAAGGTAGGACATGCACTGAGGTGTGTGACATGTCCTGATAGTGAAATACAGTGTATTTCATTTTTCACTACTGAAAGGCTACCTGTCCCATAGGATAGAATGGGAGTTTATTTATAACATCTTATAAATATAACTTTACATGGGGACAAGATAGAAAAATGGAGTTTAGTATGCTTGAACTCAGAATATAAAAATGCATCTTTTAGTAAAGATGATTTTTATAGTGTGTATTTGAAAATACTACTTTTAGAAAGTGGGTATTTTTCTTGCTTATCCACCCTGTGTGCTTCTTCTGGTTTGTGGATTGACTGTCTGGATTTTGAATGGCAGGGGCTGGGGATGTGCATTCTCTCAGATGGCCACCAAGGGGGGGGGGTTGATGTGTGTCCTGCCTTTCCTGGGTGAGTCAGGGCTGGGCTGAATAGACCCGGGCTGCATTTAGAGTAGGGGGGAGGAGATTTCTTTCACACCTGAATGGGTCTAGTCTGCGTGGGAAAATGCTGTCTCCACCTCCAGCCGGGCAGCTGCACCAGAGAGGACAGGAATGGTTTTGGCTGGGCAAAGAGCTTCTCTGCCACCAGAGAACAAAGGAATTTGTGCTATAAAAAGTGGGGCCCAGACCCCTGAACTTTAGATTACTGCTGAACTAAGGAACCTTTGCCAAGGAGAAGAACCGGGAAAGCAGGAGGAAGAGTACTGCCCCTGTGCTGTGTACTGTTGGGGTTGGCCCACAGTGGTTGCTTCTGTCTTGGGCAGGGAAAGGACTGGACTGTACTTTCATCATCCTGCTGTTAGAGTTTTCTCCAAGGTCTTGAAGTAGAGCTTGCCTCCTGTTGGAAGTCTCAGGGATAGAAAAGACTTCATAGATTACTTCTGGGATTCAAGAGGAACCTTTGCTAAGAAGAAGAGCTGGAGAACTGAGGAGAAGTACTGCCCTTTTGCTGTGTGCTGTCTTGGGTGGGCCCGCAGTGGCTGTTTCTGCCAAGGAAAGGACAAGGACTTTGCTGTGTGCTGTGTCCCCTGCTTGATGAAGATCTCCAAGGGCTTGAAATAGAGCTTGCCTCCTGTTTTTGAAGTCTCAGGGATACAAAGACTTCACCCACAGCTCCCCTGAACTTCCCTGCTGGGAGTTCTGACCTGCCAGGAGGTGCCTGCTGCTGTTCTGGGCCTCTGGAGGTTGTTCCTGCTGTTGGGAGCTGGGAAAGTAACGCGACAATGAGAAGCGCAATGCATACGCACCTGTTTCAGACGTATCGCCGAAGAAACCAACGCAGCGCCTGCCCGCGGCCCGGGAAATCGCTGCACGCCGCATCGAGTGCACCGATCTATGAAGTCCCAGATCACCGCACCGATTACGATGCAGGTCCGGCTGTGCGGCTGCCAGAACCAACGCATTGTGGCTGGAGAAACCGACGCATCCCCGATCCTCATACATCGCATCTGGGCGCAACCCCTGCAAGAACGCCGGGGTCGCAGTAAGAAACAGACGCATCACCACCCTGCACAGTAAGAAACCGACGCATCACCTCCACTTCACTAAGGAACCCACGCATCACTGCCCCAGCGTGTCAGTAAGGCACAGACGCATCACCTCCCTTGAACTAAGGAACCGAAGCATTACCTTCCCTTGGCATAAGGAACCGACGCATCACCTTCCCTGCGACAGTTTTTGTTTGTAGGCTTGACGGATCCAAGGTACCTTGTGCGAAGAGTGTCGCATCTGCAATTTGCTTTGAACAGAACTGTTTCTACCTTTTGAAAGTCATATTTTTATTACTGTATTGTGGATTTTTGACATTTTGGTTTTGTTTCGTTTAGATAAAGATTACTTATTTTTCTAAACTGGTGTGGTGTCCATTTGTAGTGTTTTCACTGTATTACTGTATGCGTGCACAAATGTTTTACACAATGCCTCTGAGACAAGCCTGTCTGCTGGTGCCAAACTACCAAGGGGTGAGCAGGGGTTATTTTAGGAGTGTATCCCCCTTACCCTGACTAGGAAGAAGGGCTCCTACTTGGACAAAGGTGCAAATTATTGCCAACTAGAGACCCCATGTCTAACAGTATTATTAAAACTTATGAGCAAAATATTTTACAGCCTGTCAAACTGATTATAAATTAACTAAAACTAGCTTGAAGTGCATTAGGAGTGCAAAACTTTGCCACGGCAGAGAACTGAGATAAAAGTTGCCGATTCCCGCATGGGTCTCCCCCTTCCTGGATGCCACTGGAGATTTAGACAACAATTGACTTCGTTTAGTTTCCATTTACCTCACCTAATGTGGCCGCTTGGCCTTGTGAGCACTTTGTTTTTCCTTCACATTGCAAACCATTGGATAAGAAAATCCCCATTTGAAGCACAGTTTCTTTTTCTTTGGAGACCTCACTTTGTGCCCCTCAACCATGTGTCTATGCTTACTTTTCACATTCAAGGCTGAATCACTCTGGGCTCTTTTAGCCTCCATGTCCGCAGCTTGTCATTCTGCACATTCTTTGGCTCTTGCTGCCATGAGTACTCGCTCCAGACTTAGCGTTTCTCTCAGCATTCATCATCTGAATGAATCGGTAACCAACTTTCTGCCTTTCTTGGCTGAAAATGCATCTTTCGTAATCAACACTTGGCATTGGATTGAACTTGATTTTACTTCCTTTACTCCTTCACCTGCAAGATTTTGGAGATATTTGGTGATCTTGTTATCTGCTTATTCCAGTGCATAAGGGAAATCATCAAAAGTTTCGATCCAGGCAGTCCATCTGACACCAATGTTCTACTTTTTGGAGGTATTGAAGGGAAACAGTGGTTTCAGGAAAACGGCGGAGCTATACCCAGTTGTGGAACTTACTGACATTGAGAGTATGTGCTGGTTGGACAGCACTGGATGGGCACCAAGTTCTGTACCTTCTGGATGTATTGGCTCAGTACTTGAATGCCTCTGGTCCACTCACCGGACGCACAGCACCTTCTTCCTCTGTTACGGTAAGTACTTGTTTTGTCTCTTGTATGTGTTTATCACCATTTTCAATCTTCTGCATTGTACCTGGTTTCCACTGCCTTTAGCTTTTCTCTGTATCTGGCTGTTTCTCTTCTAGTGCTTCCTTGCACCTGACTACCGCTGCCTTTAGCGCTTCTCTGTACCTGGTTGTCGCTGCCTTTTAGCATTTCTCTGTACTTGGTTGTCGCTGCATTTAGCGATATCGTTCCGTATGGATTATGGCTCTGTGTTGCATTGTAGCGCAGTACATTTTTCACGGCCTCACAAGCAGGTTTCTGGCTGATAATTCACAAATTTCTCTGCAAGGCCTTTGTCTTCTTCAAAAGCTGTGCACTGGCTGGAGTGGTGCTTTGACTCCACATACGCCAACCATTGATCTTCACTTCGACTGAGGCACGTGTGGCATTTATAAGCAGTTTGTTGGACCCCGGCAAATGCTCTGGGCGAGCACAGTCGGTTCTTCGGGTTATGTATCCCCTATCTCGTCACCAGTTGTAGCGTCCTCCCCAGCCTCAGAGCACGTAAATGATTATGCTACACATGGAGCTTGGTATTACACTTCTTTATTCCTCAGCGTGTAACTATTAACTGAACATTCGACAACATGATTTCTATCATCCGAACCCAAGCACTTATGTCACTGTTCCTCAGAGTCCGCCAGGAACCCAAGGGTCCCGTCATCTCTAATTCACAAGACAATACACACACTTCTTTGTAAAGCTGGCTCTAGAGCAACAGTCCTGCTTGTTAGACACCCATGTATCTGCCTTTTTCATCCTACATGTTATTGTCCGACGTTGGAAAGACTGGTACAAGTTCACCGCAACAAATGATGGACGGAATGCTTAATGATTCAAACATTCTCCCCCAGTCAAGAGATCTGGGTTAAAACCATCGTTCTTTTGCCCACTACACCAGCCCAGTTTGGACCCAGCCATATGAAAATCAGTCTTGACCCTGTGCCTCATGGGAACAGTCCAGACCGAACTGCCAAGCCAGGTCCTCCCTGGACCGGAATAAAGCATCCTGAGACCGGTTTCAGGGTATGTCACCCTTCATCAGCCAGGCTAGCTTGAATCCAGTGGGACAGTGAGCAAGGGACCCATGTCTGGGCATACCCATCCCACTTAGGGCGAAAAGTGTAACTGCAACAAATGATGGACGGAATGCTGAATGATTCAAACATTCTCCCCCAGTCAAGAGATCTGGGTTAAATCCATTGTTCTTTTGCCCACTATGCCACCCCAGTTTGGACCCAGCCATATGCAAATCAGTTTTGACCCTGTGCCTCATGGGAACAGTCCAGACCGAATTGCCAAGCCAGGTCCTCCCTGGACTTGGAAAAAGCATCCTGAGACCGGTTTCGGGGTATATCACCCTTCATCAGCCAGGCTAGCTTGAATCCAGTGGCACAGTGAGCAAGGGACCCACGTCTGGGCATACCCATCCCACTTAGGGCGAAAAGTGTAACTGCAACAAATGATGGACGGAATGCTGAATGATTCAAACATTCTCCCCCAGTCACTAATGCTTCCACCATCCAGAAGCAACATTTCCCTTTCCTTCCCTCTCCTACTCTTACCACCTGTCTCCCTCCACCAACACACCACACACATTTATCCCCTGCTAAGGACAGGAGGTAAATGTGTACGTTAATCCACATACAACTGTGTATACTGGAAAATCTGCGTTGTAAAACCAGGTCAGTACAGTAAATCCCAATTTTCTGAAAGCATTAATACTCGTAATCGGGACATAGACTGGTTGTCCTTGGTGCTAACAGTGTCCTTCTGTGACAGGCATTTGGGTATTCCACAACGAGTATTCATTCCATACATTTCCTTGTAATAGGAGTCAATGTTTATTTTTTCTACATATATATGGTTATGTTGTAATCCTGAATTGGTGCGTGCCCCACGGAACTACAGTGACCATGTGCCTAGAATTAGTGTGACCAGTAAGTCATCGGTATCTGAGAGTATAATTTTAGAGCTTCCTAACAAATACATACTAATCTCTAGGTCCTCCTTACTTTATTCTTGCCACATTTTGTAAGAAAAACAAATAGTTAAGGTGGACAACGTTGTAAAAGCGTTGCCCAAATAATGTTTCTCACTCAATGCTTCTTAGATGTCTTTGTAAGGTGATAACCTGAGCACCATTTCAGGAAATATCACTAGATTTTGGAGGCAGACAAGGCTTAGAGGCATAATTACAAGGAAATGTTGGAGCACGGAGCTGCGCCAAATTTAGCAGCACTGTGCTCCGACATTTCCAAAGTGCCAGGATGCGCTGTATTTACAACAATGCGGCACATCCCTGTGTTTTCCCTAGCGCTGGTGCTAAAATTAGCTAACTAGTGCCAACGCAGGCACCCATGCACCATAGTGCAAGGGTGCCTGCGTTGCAGGGAATGATTGTTTATATGCAGGAATGTGTCCCTTCCTGCACATAAACATCAATAATGGTGATTTGCGACTTCTATGTGTGCTGCATTCTGCAGTACACATAGAGGTAGCAAATCATCATTATTTAATGACTGTTTATGTGCAGGAAGGGACTCGTTCCTGCAAATAAACAATCATTAATGGCATTATGATCTTTCTATGTATGCTGCAGAATGCAGCACACATAGAAAAAGATAAATAAAAGTATTCCTCCTCGTCCACCATTCTAACGTCTGCTCTTGCATGGCATTCGTTTTTGGCGCTGCCTCAGATTTACACATCTTTGTATATCTGGGGCAACGTCAAAAAGAAATGGGTGTTGCAGTGGAGCGCCCACAGCAGCACCCATATCATGCCCCTTTCACTCAAAGTGATGTGCGTAAAGGGGGCGTATTTACAAGGCGGCGTTAAGCTACAAAAGGTGGCTTAACACCACTTAGTAAGGGGAAGGGCATAGCACCAGCAGATCGTCACTAAATGTGACGTTCTGGTGGCGCTATCCCCTTAATCTGAAAGAAGTCATCTTTGGGAAATTTCGAATTTTGGTTTGGTGACTTTTAATAAAGTCATACCAAAGGGGATGATGGACTCACCCCCAGTCAACTGATCTGGGTTTAATCCATCATCATTCTTTAGCTCACTCCACCACCCCAGTTCAGACATGGCCATATGGCCAGACATGGCCATATGCAAATCAGTCGATCAGTTCGGGCTGGACTGTTCCCATGAGGCACAGGGTCAGACTGATTTGCATATGGCCATGTCTGAACTGGGGTGGTGGAGTGAGCTAAAGAATGATGATGGATTAAACCCAGATCAGTTGACTGGGGGTGAGTGTTTGATTTGCTCAAACGCTCCGTCCATCATCCCCTTTGGTATTGCTTTGTTCGCCCTAAGTTGGCAGGGTATGCCCAGACGTGGGTCCCTTGCTCACTTTGCCACTGGATTCAAGATAGCCTGGCTGATGAGGGTTATGAACCCGAAACCGGTCCCAGGATGCTTGTTTCCGGTCCAGGGAAGACATGGCTTGGCAGTTCAGGCTGGACTGTTCCCATGAGGCACAGGGTCAGACTGATTTGCATATGGCCATGTCTGAACTGGGGTGGTGGAGTGAGCTAAAGAATGATGATGGATTTAACCCAGATCAGTTGACTGGGGGTGAGTGTTTGATTTGCTCAAACGCTCCGTCCATCATCCCCTTTGGTATCGCTTTGTTCGCCCTAAGTTGGCAGGGTATGCCCAGACGTGGGTCCCTTGCTCACTTTGCCACTGGATTCAAGATAGCCTGGCTGATGAGGGTTATGAACCCGAAACCGGTCCCAGGATGCTTGTTTCCGGTCCAGGGAAGACATGTCTTGGCAGTTCGGGCTGGACTGTTCCCATGAGGCACAGGGTCAGACTGATTTGCATATGGCCATGTCTGAACTGGGGTGGTGGAGTGAGCTAAAGAATGATGATGGATTAAACCCAGATCAGTTGACTTGGGGTGAGTGTTTGATTTGCTCAAACGCTCTGTCCATCATCCCCTTTGGTATCGCTTTGTTCGCCCTAAGTTGGCAGAAAATGCCCAGACGTGGGTCCCTTGCTCACTTTGCCACTGGATTCAAGATAGCCTGGCTGATGAGGGTTATGAACCCGAAACCGGTCCCAGGATGCTTGTTTCCGGTCCAGGGAAGACATGGCTTGGCAGTTCGGGCTGGACTGTTCCCATGAGGCACAGGGTCAGACTGATTTGCATATGGCCATGTCTGAACTGGGGTGGTGGAGTGAACTAAAGAATGATGATGGATTAAACCCAGATCAGTTGACTGGGGGTGAGTGTTTGATTTGCTCAAACGCTCCGTCCATCATCCCCTTTGGTATCGCTTTGTTCGCCCTAAGTTGGCAGGGTATGCCCAGACATGGGTCCCTTGCTCACTTTGCCACTGGATTCAAGATAGCCTGGCTGATGAGGGTTATGAACCCGAAACCGGTCCCAGGATGCTTGTTTCCGGTCCAGGGAAGACATGGCTTGGCAGTTCGGGCTGGACTGTTCCCATGAGGCACAGGGTCAGACTGATTTGCATATGGCCATGCCTGAACTGGGGTGGTGGAGTGAGCTAAAGAATGATGATGGATTAAACCCAGATCAGTTGACTGGGGGTGAGTGTTTGATTTGCTCAAACGCTCCGTCCATCATCCCCTTTGGTATCGCTTTGTTCGCCCTAAGTTGGCAGGGTATGCCCAGACGTGGGTCCCTTGCTCACTTTGCCACTGGATTCAAGATAGCCTGGCTGATGAGGGTTATGAACCCGAAACCGGTCCCAGGATGCTTGTTTCCGGTCCAGGGAAGACATGGCTTGGCAGTTCGGGCTGGACTGTTCCCATGAGGCACAGGGTCAGACTGATTTGCATATGGCCATGTCTGAACTGGGGTGGTGGAGTGAGCTAAAGAATGATGATGGATTAAACCCAGATCAGTTACTGGGGGTGAGTGTTTGATTTGCTCAAACGCTCCGTCCATCATCCCCTTTGGTATCATTTTAATAAAGTCAGCATTAGACTAGTCGACTGTTATATAATTTACAGAACTGCTATTAGCGGCAATAAACAGAATTTGAAAATTCTACAAAGCGGAATCAGCGAGCTTCAGAATGTTTAGGACAAACAGTTTATGTGTAAGCATCAGGCTCTGCCAGAGCATGCAGCATAATAACTGACATTCTAGAGGCTTACTAATTAATTTTGTTCCAGTTGTTTAGATTATAGATGAAAAATTCTAGGAGGAATTTGTGAATTCATATCAGACCTGCTCTTAGATTTGTAGATGGGGGTAAGGAGGATTGATTTGCATGTGCACACATCCAAATTGAGGTGTGAATGTTCAGATTTTGCCTCAAATTTTGCAATGCCTGACAAGTAAAACAATACCTACACTGACAACCAGTGCCAAAATACATTTGTGCCAGTTGTTTGGCCCAAACATCGCAATGAATTTAGTGCAAAATTACAGCAGCACCATTGCCAACAATATATTCTGGAAGTGTAGGTGCAAAAGTACCCCAGGGCAGCGCAGGGCAGAGCAGGTGCAAATGGGTTAATCCTGGTAGGCCTTCCTGACAAACATGTAATACTATTGCCTGGAGCAGTGGTTCTTAACTTATGGTCTGAGGACCCGTGGGGGTCTGCAAGGCCTCCTTAGGAGGGCTGCAATATTGTTACACAAAAATAATACATTAAAATTAATGAAGTATATATAAATGAAGAAAAAAAATGAAAATGTGAAAACTTTTTTTATATCTGATTGTGAATTAAGCAAAATATTTCCATATTTGAGTATTTGTTTCGTGTACCCTTGTTTTTGTATTGGTTGAAGTTTAAATATTAGAAACTGCTTAGGCTGGGGATCCCCAGCTACCAAAAATGACTCAGTAGGGGTCCCCGGATTCCAGTATTGATTCAAGGGAGGTCCAGAGAAGTTAAACGCCAAATGCAATGCAGCGCGCGCAACGAAATTCGTTTTATTTATTTTTTGTTTACTTACCTCAGTGCGGCCGAAATCCGTAGTTTTCTACCCCCCACCCTGCCCCTCCCCCGCCCTGCGTCACCGCCCGGCAGCACTCCCACCACGGGCCGCTACTGCTAGTGGGAAAGTGTTGGGTAAGCCCAGTATAAAACGTGGCAGGAAAAACTGTGTATTAATTAGGATGAAGGAAAAGTTCTTCAGAACCCTAGATGATCTTCGAAAAGGTGGAAGTTAATTTGTTTGGAAGACAGTAAGGGCCAGAGGTGTGACAAGCATGGTGCACATAACATAAAGATTTAAAGATTACTTTCAGGGATGAGATGTATGGGGACATTTGACCATGAGGCAGAGGCTAAAAATGAAGCTAACTGCTACATGTGGTATCCCCTGAATTCTAAAAGCGAGTAGAGAGGCAGCCCTAGATGTAGGGAGTTACAGTAGTGTAGACGGGATAGAATGACTGCCTTTATTGCTGTTTGAGAGTGGACTGATGGAGGAAGCAATGGAGATGTGCATTGTAAATATATATAAATAAAAAAAGCTCAGGAAACGATTTCAACAACATACAGCAATGGACATTAAGATTACTTACCTAGTAAATGAAAATAACCATGTTATGCATATCAAAAATAATTAATCGAAAAATAGCTACTTGAGTGAAATTAAAGTTACAAAGCAAAACCCCCAAAGTCCCGAAATCCCATTCAGATTGTCTAGGCGTGCAGTCAGAAGCACAGTTTTAATTATGCATTAATATTTATTTCAGTGTCATGGACTTTTCTTGGCATTTAGTTGAGGATCTAATCAGATCAAATATAGCATCCGATTGGATGTACATATTATATTAATTAAATCCAGAGGGGCGTCATTTTCGGACCAGGGCATTTATTTCATGAGTTTTTCTGAGAACGATATTCTGGCATCCTGCTGCTACAGGTCACTCATTGTTGCAGTTTATTTTCATGCAAATGATGGTTTAAATATTGTGAGTTATATCACTGAATTATATTGTGTTTTGCCTACAAAATTGCCGAATATGGGACACAGAGAGAATGGGAAGTTTTAATAATTTTTTTTTTTTTAAACTGTCACTAGAAAACTATTTTTTCACATTTGATATATCGTTCGTTAATTATAAAGGGCGCTTTTCAAAAGACGTAACTGGGAACAGAGTACAATACAATTGGTTAACCACGAATTTAGTATCGACTGGTTCATATTAGGAATGTTAATGCTTGTAATTTGAAAGTATTTACTTGGTATTTCGTCCATAAATGTATATAATCCATCAGTAAATTAAAACTGCTTCCTTTATGTTTTTACTCTTCATGAAGAGAAATAATTTGCAAATCAGGTGTCAGCAAAAGTAATACATAATGAGAAAGAATGTAAATTCTGAAGAATAATCGTTTAAGCCAAATTACTAATTATTTGGATGGTTACTGGCTAAAATTTATGAAGACTTTCTCGTTACATTGAGTAGTCTGAGCACTGAAGCTACCTAGCTTTTCTATTGGATAAGAGAGAGAAACATAGTGATGGATTTTTTTTTACATTTTACAGGATCTAAAAATTCTCCAGTATGTAGTTTATCTCCAGGTGGATGGCTGCTTGAAATTGGAATATTTTAGGATTTTTGTGACATATTGCCCTATTCTGTCCAAGGGCATGATCTGATAGCTGTAAATTTAGCACATGGTGACAGCTTACCACCAGGAGTTTAGGCAGTCTAGCACCTACCTTGACATATGCTATTGTCTGCGGTGCCACTCATATGAAAGCCAGCATCACAACTGCAATGTTGAGTCCTGTCGATTTTGGCACAGCGTGGCTTGCGGCTGAAAGCTGGATCATTGACAACGCTCCACTCAGGTGGTGCTGGAAAGAGATAAAATACAACAGTACTTCACTGGATGCATGAAAAAAACTGTTCATTTTCAAATCTGTTCACCATGGTGAACATGCTACTTTGGCGTCTCCTAACATTGCTTACTGCCAAGCGGAACAAAAAGGATGTTTATGCCATTCTCATTGCTTCAAATTGGAATTGGTAGGCTATGGAAGGCACCCAAACTCCAGAATAATTCTTCAACTACTTGGTATGGACAATTGGGCATTCTTGATGGACATGTTCACAGTTAGTGCAGAAGGTGGCAGTGGCGCCACCACTAACAGAGGGTGGTGGGGCGGGTGGGGAAGCACAGGGTGGGAGAGAGAGCGCGCAGGTGGGGCGGGCACATGCTGATAATAATATTAAAAATAAAAGTACCTGACGACATTGGCCACCTCCACCGTCGCGTGACTCCTGCTGGCCTCTCCCTGGTCCCAGCAGCCCCTGGGACAGACTTACATCCAATCCCCATGCTGCAGACAGTGTGGGGATTGGCCTGAGCGGGCAGGAAAGACACTGTACTCAGGTCATGGAGTCTGTGGGGTTTCTCCAGTCCAGCTGCAGAATGCATCCGGGCTGGAGAAACCTAAGTGCGCATGTGTGTTTTGGTCGGCCTGAGACAGCTGGCCAAACACATATACGTACTTAGGGAGTGCACAAGCACTCCTCCTCCCACCTCCCATGCCCAGCCCCTCCATGCACAAGCTGGCTCAGAGCCGGCAAACGAAAAATAAAATGATGCTAGAGCATTGCTTTTCATTTGCTGGCTCTGTGCCAGGCAGTGGGGCGACGCTCCTCTGCCATTGTGGAGGAGCCGCCTCTGGAAGGTGGTTGTAGTCCAGGGGTGAAATGGGTCCACACACCTATGATTCTCTAATGTGGAAGCAAAACATCTTAAACCTACAGCTCCAACTAATGCAAGGACGCTTGAGGCCAAGAATACCTTCCTTGCGAGTGCTCCATTTGATGACATGGGAATTTGGATAGCTTTGCATCAGGCTCTGCCACAACCACTAAAGCAGATGGTGTATAACCAGAAGTATCTATAGCATGTACCCTGTAAGGGCAAGGACCACACATCAAGGATGCCAAGGAAGGCATCACTTCGGTGCCACTGTCCAGCTGCCATGGAAGTAACCCTTCCATATGGGGAAGGATGCTTTACAGTATTCGCTTCAGATGCACTTGACTTCAGAACCTCGTAACCCGTGCTACTCACTTTGCTCGTGGTTTGTAAGGCATTATTCTGGACCAAAGCCTGTTTTGTGTAAACCTGCCCACCAATTCAGCCTGGAGTCAAGCCTTGTATTCCAAGAGTTCCACTATACTAGTCCATTGTTCAAAAGGAGTTGCCAGCAACTGGAAAACGGCCATCATGCTGGCAATTTTACTCAAACCTTAGTAGTCGTCACCAAGGTACATAAGCAACAAGTGAGGTGATGGTAAGAAATACAAATGTAGAAGAAATTAATGCACCCTCAGAAATACTGTACGAAAACAGAAATGGGCTTGTTCGCTTCTCCCACAAAGAACTAATTGTATTTTAATTGGTCTACCTCAATGGAATGAGAACACACAGAACATGGATTTGCGTTCTTCAACGGCTGGAAATAAAGGGGTATATTTATGAAAATAGTGGTGCAGGGCAGCGCAGCAAGTCACCTTGTTGCGTTGCCCTGCGTCACTGGGAAAGGGCAGGAATGCGCCATATTTAAGCAATAAAGCCCATTCCTGCTGTTATATCCTGCACAGGTGGCGTTTCCGAAGCCTAGTGCCAACGCAGGCACCCTTGTACCATGGTGCACAGATGTCTGTATTGTAGGCAGGATTGTTTTTTGCAGGAAGGGACACCTTCCATCATAAAAACAATCCATAGAGGTGTCTTCCTCCTTCTATGTGTGCTGAAGAATGCAGCACACATAGAAAGAGGAAACAATGAGGAGAAATAAAGATATTTCTCCTCGTTGTACCTCACCAGGGGAGGCGCATCTTTTTGCCACATTCCCAGGTTTACAAGTCCTTGTAAATCTGGGAATGCGCCAAAAACTATGGAATTTGCTTGAGAATACCCACCGCAATGCCCATGGAAAGCCTCCCTTGCACAGAGTAATGCAACGCAGCGATTTGCGCTGTGTTGCATTACTCCAGATGTATGAAGCCATTCAAAGCCATGCAATGTGGCTTGGCATTGCCTCATAAATCTGACTTAAGAGGCTTGCATCACCAATGTGATACAAGACTCTCATAAATATACCCGAAAGTCTTCAAATTATTTTTCAATTGTGTTTATAGACACTAATATCAATTAAGCAGGAATGACAAAAATGGTTTCCCCCAGAAGTTTGCCACACTTGCGATTAGCTGGACAAAAGCAATTGCTTGGTTAGAACAAGGATCACTGACACAATATTAAAATCAACCAGATCATGTAACAGGAATATTGTGTCCATAATAAATATTGTTTCGCACTAATATCATTAAAAACATACAAAAATATTGTTTTTACTATATATATATGTATATATATATATATATATAGTTTAGAGTAGTAAATCTTGACTATTTTAATCTATACCATTAATATAATGTTAAGTAAATACATCTCACTAATATTTAGTTCTATATATACATATATAAACACACACATATATATGAGTATCTTTATATATATATATATATATACATACATCAAATTTATAATGCAAAACAATTATTAAAAATAAATATTTTGCATTATATTATTTTTCTGTTTATTTCTTTAAATGTACTACTATAAAAAACATATTATATATAAATGTATGCATATATATAAATATATGTATGCATATATATATTCACTGAAAAAACCATAGGTTTCAGGGACGTTATAGTTAGAAATTAGCATTTAAAAACCTTAGAAATTCACTGAAAAAACCACAGGTTTCAGGGACGTTATAGTTAGTTGGACATTTCACTCGTACAAAACCAGAGAAATTCGGCTGTTATAGTTAGTTCAGCTAACTATAACTCGCGCCCCCGCAATGCACTGCTGATGACGTCACATATTACATCATTCATGACATGGTCAGTGACATCACTGATGACATCACTGATGACATCATCCACGTGATCATCTGATGCACCTCCTCATACCCTACTATAACCTTTGATACACCCACTCTAAAATACAGACTACCATTTTCGAAACCATAGACACACCCATACCAGTTAGTACATACCCACTCACTAACTCCTAGGTCTACACACACATCCACTCATTCACCCATACAGTCACTCATACATGCAGTCAACCAGCAACACAGCACTATCATATGCACTCACATATCTATACAGACACTCACACACCGCCACTCATCCATAGAGTTACTCACACACCTAGTCAGTCATGCAAAGAATCAATCACACTCCCATTTACTCACCTATACAGTTATACACACTCCACCTCACTTATTCAAACATATACTAACACATACTTACACTCTTATTGTTGGAAATGGCCCTTTTTGCAGGGTTATCCCAAAACTTTTTGCTTCTTCCTCCTTTGTTTTTCCTGACCTGTGGCTGTTGGCTATAGGACTCTGGGCACTTTGCCACTGCTGATCAGTGCTAAAGTGCATATGCTCTCCCTGTAAATTGTTATTATGATTGGTTATCCATGATTGGCATATTTGTTTTACCAGTAGGTCCCTGGTAAAGGGCACTGAGTGTGCCAGGGCTGGTAATTCAAATGCTACTAGTGGGCTTGCAGCACTGATTGTGCCACCCACAGGAGTAGCCCTGAAAAGATGTCTCAGGCCTGCCACCGCTGTGCCTGCGCGCAGTTTGCTAACTGCCATGTTGTCCTGGCCAGTGTACACACTTGCCAGGCCTGACCCTTCCTTTTAGTACACATTGGACACCCCTATGAGTAGGCCCAAGGTACCCCCTGGGCAGGGTGCAGTGTATGTGAAAGATAGAGCATGTACTAGTGTGGGTGACATGCTCTGATAGTGAAATACTGCCAATTTCGTTTTTCACTATTGAAAGGCCATCTTGCCCATAGGATAGAATGGGGGATGCTGTGTCCCATGTGTACCTGCATATCTCCCCATAGGAACAAGATGGAAAGTTAAAGTCTGGTATCCCTGAACTCAGAATTTAATAACGCATCTTTTAGGCAAGATGGTTTTTAAATTCAGTGTTTGAAAATAGCACTTTTAGAAAGTGGCTGTTTTCTTGTTCAACCTTTCTGTGTGCCTCTGCCTGTTTGTGTATTGCCTGTCTGGTTTGTGAGTGACAGGGGCTGGGGGTGGCTCCAGGAGAGGGGGTGAGTCAGCACTAGGCTGAATAGACCTATCTGCATCTTGAGTGGTGGGAGGAGTCGCACCTGGGTCTGAATAGGGCTGTGCCTGCCTTCCACAATGCTGGCTCCACCTCCTGCGGTGTGTCTGATGGCTGTGGCCTCCCCTCACAAAGGAAGAAGACATGCACTGGCAGAGTGCACCCAGAACTGGTTTGGACTGGGTCCAGGACCCCTCACACATGAAGAACAAAGACTTTGGGGGTATAAAAGTAAGACCTGAAACCCCTGTAAATTAGACTACTTTTTACCAACAAGAGGAATCCCTGCCAAGGAAGATCAGCTGAAGAGACTGGAAAGGAAGACTGCCCTTGCTGTGTGTTCTGGGGCTGACCTACAGTTTGCTGTTACTACTGAGGAAGGGGACAGGGGACTTTGCTGTGTGCTGTGTTCCCCCCACCTGCTTGAAGGAAGGACTTTGCTGTGTGCTGTGTCCTAAGAGTCTCCAAGGGCCTGAGAAGAGCTGGCCTCCTGTTAAAACTCAGGAACACAAAAGTTAAACCCAAGGACTTCCCTCAACCTCACCCTACATCGTGCTCCACTGTCCCTGCTGACTCTGGGCTGACTGGTGCGACCTCAGAAACGCTGTGGAGGTCCTTTGTGCCGCCTGCCTGACGTGCACGGTAATCGTGACTGACTAGGTCACGCCAGCGCTTTGTCTTCGCCAGCCTCCGTGGTGCCTTGAGGGTTGTGGGCGCGCCGTTGCTGTGAAAGGGCCCCATTCACCGCCGCTGGCCCGGAGTAACTGAGGAGTAGAGTGTGGTGCCGGAAGGTCCCCGCCGCACGCCGAGTTAGGCGCCCGAGGCCGGGTTGCTGAAGGGGGAAAAAGACGTCAGGAAGCTTCACCGCTGCGGGCCCGGAGTCCGGTGACGTATCACCGAGCCGCGCTGGGATTGGCCCCAGCTTGCAGGGACTCCCGCCGCGTCATCACCGATCCGTGCTGGGATTGGCCCCAGCTCGCAGGAACTCCCGGCGCGTCACCGACGAGCCGCGCTGGGATTGGCGGCCGCTCCGAGGTCATCCAGGCAGGAGGGGGGTTCGCCCCAGTGCAACCGCGCTGTGTGTGGCGGCGTACGGAGAACCTCGCTGAAGGAAGGCGGCCGGCCGGGATAGAAAGAAGAACTGACCAGCCCCGCCCGGACTGCAGGTAAATTACTCGCATTCCTGGCCGGAGCGGGTGCTAAAAGCTGCAAGTAGGGAGTGCGCCGGTTGTGCGATCAGCTGTTGGGTGGCGCGCACTGGCAGCATATGGAGGGGTGATTGGTCGTGCGGAGAGGAGCACGTACTTCTGGCAATTATTTCACCTGTTGGGGGCAGCAAGTCCAGTCCTACGGGCTGGGCCAGTTCTTAATGTTTAATAGTACCACGAGGAGAACGGTACTACCTGGAAATATGTCGTTTTGAGAGACCTTGATCAGAACTGATCTTTCATTTGATACAATAAGCATTTTAAAAGTGGATTTTGACAACAGAAGCCTACCAGTTTGTTTTGCTAACAAAAACCTGTCAAGAACAGTCCTATGAGAAGAATTACTTTATTTATATGTATGTGCAGTCTACCGTTTTGACCTGACCTAAAGCTATATAAAGATTGATAGTTTTATAATAATTGGTGTAGTGTCCATTTGTGGTGTTTCACTGTGTTACTGTGAGTGTTGGTGCAAATACTTTACACATTGCCTTGGGGATAAGCCTGCCTGCTCGTGCTAAGCTACCAAGGGGGTGAGCAGGGGTTATCAACAGTGTATGTTTCCCCTTACCCTGACTAGAGTGGTGGTTTCTGCCTGGCTTTGGCGCAAGCCTTAGCCAACCAGAAATCCCATTTCTAACATTGGTGGGCAGAGGTGAGGATTTGAACTTGTGTTTGCACTTGACCCACAGTGATTGGTGAACATCACTAGTTTAGCGCAGACCACTACGCAGCCACATACTGTATTTTCTTTTTGGTTCTATTTTTTATTTAACCCTGAAAGTCATCCACGCATTATGTCTCAGAAGGATAAACCAGCAAGTGGTGTTGCAGGACTGGAGTTTGATATTGAAATGTTGAGTAGTTACAAAGTAGGTCAACTCAAGCAGTTCTGCAGGAACTTTGGATATCCCATGAAGAGCAGCTCCAGGAGGGAGGAGCTACAGAAGGCCTTAAGGGCCTGGTGGGAGGCCAAAGAGGCTGGGGAGGCAGAGGATGCAGAGGTGGATGGGGATGCACAAGGGGATGGTTTCAGATCACAGAATCTGCCTGTGTCCAGAGCAGCCTCCAGGGCTGGCAGCAACCATTCCATTAGCAGTTTTTCCCCAGAGGAGATGGAGGAAAACCAAAGGGTTAGAGATCATGAGTTAGAAGTCATGAGACTCGAGATGAAACTATTGGAAATGGAGAACCAAAAGGCTGAAATAGAAGAAAAGAGATTGCTTGAGGAGAGCAAGAAGATTTATGCTTTGGAAGAATTGAAATTGACCTTGGCACATGAGTTAAGAATGAGGGAGCTTGAGTTGGAGCTTGAGAGGCTTGAGGCCTTGAATGTCTTAGCCAAGGAAAAGGAAATGTGTGTAGCTCAGGAAGTGAGCTTTGCTGAGTGGGAGGTGGAGCCCAGCTCAGATGGTGGCAGCATGATTGTGTTACATAGTGCTGAGGGAGAAGTATACACACCCAGAGATGTGGCGCCTGACTTGAGGGAGGGGGTTGACATACACCAGGAGGTTCAAGGTTATGAGGTAGCTCCAGTGGTGTGCAGTGTCCCTGAAGTAGATTGGGGAACTGACACAGGGGATCATATTCCTAGTGATGGGAGGGACACTCTACTGACTCTAGATGAGAGGTGCAGGGAGAGGGGTTCCCCCATGGTAGAAACTTGGTGTGTGAGTGTGGAGACCGCCCAGAAGAGTGTGGGTTGAGTGACAGGGACAGTCAGACACTGTCTTGCTAATCTCAGGAGAGTGGTGTAGAGTACTTGTGTGAGGCACTGGATGGTGGGGCAAAGGGTAACTTGGTTAACAACTGTGGGGGGCTGTGTGATTCATTTGGTGGAGAGCATATTTTAAGTCCCTGTTTTCCAGAGCTATGCCAACGCCCGGTAGAGTGCGAGTTCTCAGATTCTAGGGAACTTGCGCGGGAGGCAGACCTTTTGGTGGATTCCAGAGGGTCTGAGGAAGCATTGGGGGGTGATCCCAAAAGAAGTGGCTCGGTTATCTTCCGGTCCTGTGTGGTGGAAGAGGTGCAGAGTAGCCCAGCTAGGTCCCAGTGTAGTGGGAGGGGTGTTGGGGCTCACGTCCTGTCTCAGAGGAGCAGGAGTGAGTGTGGGACTGTGTGTCCCAAGGTGCCCGAACCCCCATCTCAGGGCCTGGAGGGTTCCTTAAGGGAACACCAGGTTGGGGGCCTAGACTGTACTAGTAGACCATTTGAGGGGGATCTCCTAGTGTCAGGAGAACCTGGAGCGTCTGTAAACAGAGCTCCAGTGGTTCTGGTGTCTGGCGGTGCCGCTCCAGTTGGGAGGGTGCAGAAGTCCAGAGTGAGGGGTGAGAGGGGGATGTGTTCCCCAGTGGGAGAACCAGTGGGTCAGGGGCCAGCCATAAGGGCTGAGCCCCCTAGAAGTGACCATGGTGACCCCACTTCTGTCCTGGGGGATCTTCACGCACTGTCAGATGGACAGGGGTCGGGAGATCTGCACCAGGCAGGCTGTCACACGACACAAGAGTCATGTGTCACCCTCGGGGGGATACTGTGTGAGTCCCCAGAAGTCCTGGTGTGCCAGGCAAGTGTTCAACCACAGGGTTTAGCCCCTGGGTTTGGGAGGCCAGGTTCAGGTTCTGCCTGACCTGGAGGGAAGGATTACTGTAAGCAGTGTCCTGACCGGTTTGGCTTCCAGGGGTACCGCTCCAGTTGGGAGGGTGCAGAACTCTGGAAGGGGGTGCAGAGGGAGGGAGTCCTCGCCTCTGACCCCGGTGCAACCTGAGGGTTTAGACCCTAGGTTGGGAGACCAGTTACAGGGGAGAGGTCCTGAACTGGTGGGAGAGTTGTGTTCTGAGGGTGCCTCTCCTGGGAGGGGAGTGCGGGACCCCAGTAGGAGAGCTAGAGAGAGGAGAGCCTCGCCCGTGACCTCTAGAAAGCCTGAGGGTACAGGCCCTCGGCTGGCAGGCCAGTGTCAGGATGCCATACCTGACTTGGCAGGAGGGAGAGTGGAGAAAAGGTGCCAGGCACCTGGGGTTACTGCCCCCCACTTTCTGACGCCACAGAGGTTAGAGAGGCCAGACAGGCATGTGGCCTGGCTCTCATCACTGACCGCTGTCAGTGGCCCCTATGGCTGGTTGTCTTGGTGGACAGAGTTGCCCCTGCGAGGGGGGCAGGAGTCACACCCTGGGGGTGGACTGGGCCACACCGTTGTGTTGGCCAGGTGGATACTGTCTACCAGTGTGGACGCATCTGTGAGCAAAGTAAGGTTAGGCGCTGCACAGGTGGGGTCCGCAGGTGAGGAGAAGGGTCCCCCATGGTTTAGCCTAGTGGGCCCTGAGAGTCTAGATAGAGGGATCCAACTGGGTTCAGGAAGGCGTAGAACAGGAATGGTACCCTGCTGTTCGGGCCAGTTTCCGTGTTCTATCGCCCCAAGCAGGGAATCCCATCGAGGTATCGTTTGGTCTACCCTGGCTTTAGGCTGGAAGGGGGTTGTGTTGGAAATGGCCGTTTTTGCAGGGTTATCCCAAAACGTTTTGCTTCTTCCTCCTTTGTTTTTCCTGACCTGTGGCTGTTGGCTATAGGACTCTGGGCACTTTGCCACTGCTGATCAGTGCTAAAGTGCATATGCTCTCCCTGTAAATTGTTATTATGATTGGTTATCCATGATTGGCATATTTGTTTTACCAGTAGGTCCCTGGTAAAGGGCACTGAGTGTGCCAGGGCTGGTAATTCAAATGCTACTAGTGGGCTTGCAGCACTGATTGTGCCACCCACAGGAGTAGCCCTGAAAAGATGTCTCAGGCCTGCCACCGCTGTGCCTGCGCGCAGTTTGCTAACTGCCATGTTGTCCTGGCCAGTGTACACACTTGCCAGGCCTGACCCTTCCCTTTTAGTACACATTGGACACCCCTATGGTAGGCCCAAGGTACCCCCCTGGGCAGGGTGCAGTGTATGTGAAAGATAGAGCATGTACTAGTGTGGGTGACATGCTCTGATAGTGAAATACTGCCAATTTCGTTTTTCACTATTGAAAGGCCATCTTGCCCATAGGATAGAATGGGGGATGCTGTGTCCCATGTGTACCTGCATATCTCCCCATAGGAACAAGATGGAAAGTTAAAGTCTGGTATCCTTGAACTCAGAATTTAATAACGCATCTTTTAGGAAAGATGGTTTTTAAATTCAGTGTTTGAAAATAGCACTTTTAGAAAGTGGCTGTTTTCTTGTTCAACCTTTCTGTGTGCCTCTGCCTGTTTGTGTATTGCCTGTCTGGTTTGTGAGTGACAGGGGCTGGGGGTGGCTCCAGGAGAGGGGGTGAGTCAGCACTAGGCTGAATAGACCTATCTGCATCTTGAGTGGTGGGAGGAGTCGCACCTGGGTCTGAATAGGGCTGTGCCTGCCTTCCACAATGCTGGCTCCACCTCCTGCGGTGCGTCTGATGGCTCTGGCCTCCCCTCACAAAGGAAGAAGACATGCACTGGCAGAGTGCACCCAGAACTGGTTTGGACTGGGTCCAGGACCCCTCACACATGAAGAACAAAGACTTTGGGGGTATAAAAGTAAGACCTGAAACCCCTGTAAATTAGACTACTTTTTACCAACAAGAGGAATCCCTGCCAAGGAAGATCATCTGAAGAGACTGGAAAGGAAGACTGCCCTTGCTGTGATTTCTGGGGCTGACCTACAGTTTGCTGTTACTACTGAGGAAGGGGACAGGGGACTTTGCTGTGTGCTGTGTTCCCCCCACCTGCTTGAAGGAAGGACTTTGCTGTGTGCTGTGTCCTAAGAGTCTCCAAGGGCCTGAGAAGAGCTGGCCTCCTGTTAAAACTCAGGAACACAAAAGTTAAACCCAAGGACTTCCCTCAACCTCACCCTACATCGTGCTCCACTGTCCCTGCTGACTCTGGGCTGACTGGTGCGACCTCAGAAACGCTGTGGAGGTCCTTTGTGCCGCCTGCCTGACGTGCACGGTAATCGTGACTGACTAGGTCACGCCAGCGCTTTGTCTTCGCCAGCCTCCGTGGTGCCTTGAGGGTTGTGGGCGCGCCGTTGCTGTGAAAGGGCCCCATTCACCGCCGCTGGCCCGGGGTAACTGAGGAGTAGAGTGTGGTGCCGGAAGGTCCCCGCCGCACGCCGAGTTAGGTGCCCAAGGCCGGGGTTGCTGAAGGGGGAAAAAGACGTCAGGAAGCTTCACCGCTGCGGGCCCGGAGTCCGGTGACGTATCACCGAGCCGCGCTGGGATTGGCCCCAGCTTGCAAGGACTCCCGCCGCGTCATCACCGATCCGCGCTGGGATTGGCCCCAGCTCGCAGGAACTCCCGGCGCGTCACCGACGAGCCGCGCTGGGATTGGCGGCCGCTCCGAGGTCATCCAGGCAGGAGGGGGGCTCGCCCCAGTGTAACCGCGCTGCGTGTGGCGGCGTACGGAGAACCTCGCTGAAGGAAGGCGGCCGGCCGGGATAGAAATAAGAACTGACCAGCCCCGCCCGGACTGCAGGTAAATTACTCGCATTCCTGGCCGGAGCGGGTGCTAAAAGCTGCAAGTAGGGAGTGCGCCGGTTGTGCGATCAGCTGTTGGGTGGCGCGCACTGGCAGCATATGGAGGGGTGATTGGTCGTGCGGAGAGGAGCACGTACTTCTGGCAATTATTTCACCCGTTGGGGGCAGCAAGTCCAGTCCTACGGGCTGGGCCAGTTCTTAATGTTTAATAGTACCACGAGGAGAACGGTACTACCTGGAAATATGTCGTTTTGAAAGACCTTGATCAGAACTGATCTTTCGTTTGATACAATAAGCATTTTAAAAGTGGATTTTGACAACAGAAGCCTACCAGTTTGTTTTGCTAACAAAAACCTGTCAAGAACAGTCCTATGAGAAGAATTACTTTATTTATATGTATGTGCAGTCTACCGTTTTGACCTGACCTAAAGCTATATAAAGATTGATATTTTTATAATAATTGGTGTAATGTCCATTTGTGGTGTTTCACTGTGTTACTGTGAGTGTTGGTGCAAATACTTTACACATTGCCTTGGGGATAAGCCTGCCTGCTCGTGCCAAGCTACCAAGGGGGTGAGCAGGGGTTATCAACAGTGTATGTTTCCCCCTTACCCTGACTAGAGTGGTGGTTTCTGCCTGGCTTTGGCGCAAGCCTTAGCCAACCAGAAATCCCATTTCTAACACTTATACAATAACTAATACAAGCACACACTCATCCATACAGCCACTCTCACAATCACTCACTCTCACATATCGTCATTTATATACTCCAACACTCACTTATACTGCCTTTCACATATGCAGTTACTCACACATGTACCACTGAGGCATCCATTCACTCACCAACACACCCATACACACACTCACCCACCCATACAGCCCTTCACAGATGCACTCTTGAACCCATACACCAAGTGAATCACCCACTCACACATCTATGCACAGAGTCACATCCCCCCACCCACCCACACAGACACTCAGGCACCCATACAGATACTCAGACAACCAATCAATAACCCATATAGACCCTCATTTAGCTACTCACCAACCCATGCAACCGCTTACACACCAACTGACAAACAAAACTGTGTGAATGTCTGTATCAGTCACTAACCCATGCATTCAGTAAGACACATTTAATCACTCACTTATACAGTCAGTCACGCACCTACTAAATCCTCCATCCAGACACTTATATACCTACTCATTCTTCAATACACCTTGGCATATATATATAAAACATATTTAAACTTTATAGAAACACACAGTCACTGGATGATGTCATCAGTGATGTCATCAATGATGTCATTTGAGATGTCATCAGAATGAATGAATGAATGAATATGCATTTCTAGAGTGCATGGCTACCAAAAGGCCTCCCTTTGTCACTGACCATGTCCTGAATGATGTAATATGTGACATCATCAGCAGTGCATTGCGGGGGCGCGAGTTATAGTTAGCTGAACTAACTATAACAGCCGAATTTCTCTGGTTTTGTACGAGCAAAATATCCAACTAACTATATCGTCCCTGAAACCTATGGTTTTTTCAGTGAATTTCAAAGGTTTTTTAAATGCTAATTTCTAACTATAACGTCCCTGAAACCTGTGGTTTTTTCAGTAAATGGCTAGGGTTTTTTAAATGCTAATTTCTAACTATAACGTGCTTGAAACCTATGGTTTTTTCAGTGAATTTCAATGGTTTTTTAAATGCTAATTTCTAACTATAACGTCCCTGAAACCTATGTTTTTTTCAGTGAATATATATATATATAAATATATATATATATTATCCAGAGAGAGTGGGGGTCAGAAAGCAAAAGGGAAGCAGAGTACACAATAAATAGAGAGACCGATTAAATAGAGAGGCAGAGAGAAAGGCCGACAGAGAGAGAGAGATAAGCAGGCAGGTGGAGGGTGAAAGAGAGAAACAGGCAGAGAGAGAAATAAGAGACGCAGAGAAAAAGAAGGAATTGCAGACAGACAGAGAGGATGTGAGAGAAGCAGAGAGAGGCAGAGAAATAGAGGGAGGCGCAGAAAAGAGACGGTAATAGAGGCAGAGACAGAAATAGAGGGAGAGAGAGGGGAGCACAGAAGAGAGAGCACAGACTTAAGGCAGAGAGAGGTAGAGAGAGCAGGCACAGAAGAGGGAACGAGAAATAGAGAGAGGGGCAGCGAGAGAGGGAGAGACAGAAGAGCGACAGAAATAGATGCCGAGAGGGAGACATCGGGACTTTGGGTTTCCCCCAGCGTGCGTTGCCCCACTGGTTTGCGGAAACTCCGGCCTGGCCCACAGCTCCGTCTGTGCCTTTGGTGGGAATCATGATGGCGGGACAAACCCGGAGACCCCTACTCGGCAGACAATCAGGCTGTGACCTCATGGGAGCGCCTAAGAGTCACTTCCCGAGGGCACTTGTGCGTCAGGAGAGTCGGGTTCGAAGGAGGCCGCTGGGATTGGGGACAGGGTGGGTGATGAGGACACAAGGGTGGGTGATGAGGACACCAGGGGAGGTGATGAGGGCACCTTATATCTGCTCTTGGAGAAGTGAACGGTGAAGATGAGGAGGAAGGAAGGAGAGGAAAGTACAGAAGACCAAAAAGGGAGAAAAGCAGTGAGTGAAATGAAAGGAGAGAGAAAATTCGGAAGCGTGGGGGAAGGAAAACCAAGGGTGGGAGAAGGAGGGAGAAGGACACAGCAGAGAAAGAAATTAGACCGAAATGGGGGGAGGGGGGATAGAAAATACACAGCAGGGGTGCCAGCACATGCAGAGCGCTCAAAGGAGAGAGGAAAACCAGAAGGGAAAAAAACTATGGGGGACAGCAAAGTTAAAAACCTGATAGAGTTAGACGAAGAGAGAGGGTGAAAGAAAACGAGGGAGAGAATGGGTGTGAAAAGAGAGACAGTAGTGACGGAAGCAGAAAGATAAAAGGGAGAGAGGAGGGGTGTTTTGAGAGGAAGACAGTGGTGAACTCTCTGGCCACACACTCCGTCAGCCTCGTTTCGTCTTTCTTTCACGTAGTTTCCCCTCCTCTAACCCTCTCAGGCGCGAGGGTTGGAGGGCGAGTTAGAGATGGAAAGAGAGGCGCCAATCCGGCGAGGGTGAATGGGAGGGAAGGCGAGAGGGAGAAACGAGCAAGAGAAAGGTTGTGGGGGGCAATCCACGCTCCTCATGTTCCCAGGGCGCATGCAATCTAACGCGTTGGCTGTGGTGTCGGGCTGACCTGTCATTGAACCAGGGTCACTCACCCGTAGTGACAAGGGTGCTGGCTGGAGACAGCGGGCTGGCAGCCTCAAGTGCTCCAGGGGCCACTATTGTCCCCTTTCTCTCAGTGCTCCTGCTGTGGGAGCAGGACTGCAGCAGACTCTACATGAAACTAGCTCCTTCTTGGCCTGTCAATGCGCTATTCACAGCAAGAATGAGCGAGCGCTGTGCCGAGCGTGGAGGGGCTAAGAGAACAGGTCGAATGGAAACTAAAACTGTCTAAATAAGGCCTCCTCACATCCTTCTATCTCAGCCCCTTCAGTGCCAGGCAGGTGGGGCGCAGAAAAATTCACGGGTTGATCGTGGGCGCATCACTCGACCACAAATGGGGAGGGGGCCCGGGGGAGCTTCTTTTGAATCAAAACTACAAAATAGAAAGCGACGACTGATACAGCCCCCCCCCCCCCCTAAAAAAGTGAGAAATGGGCTGGAAGGGAGACTCTCCCAGCGATTAAAGGAATTAAAAAGCACACACCGTTTGCCAATCAGATGACAGGTGCCAGTAATGTGCAATCGGATTATTTCGGATATAGTTAAAAAGGATCTAAGTTGTGCTGGTTATTTTCATACATTTTCCTGCCATTATTCTACAATATAATCCTTCGAATTAGGTGTTTTCTGATAGGCTTGCTCTGCAATGACGCTTTATTGAGAAGCAATGAAAAATGTGAAATGCGTCACTTTGAGGAACACACAGAGATGTTCACATCATGTCGGTATTAGTAGGTACGCTCCGTGGTGCCCATTTCACTGAACGCTGGTGGATGATGGGCGAAAGCGGCCCTGCCAGGGTTGGCACTTCTTGCCCAGCGTGCCCTGCAGTATGCGCACAGCAATCTTTTAAAATCTGCCACAGAGCATACCTATATGAGATTGGAATACATGGCCAGCAGGCTGCATGGCGATCTCCACAGCATGCACATTCACCCGCTGAGCTGGTTTATGGGATTGACGACACGTATGCCCTTTCTTGTTACATGGAGATCTGTGCATCAGGTGTTCCACCCGCTGAGCTATCTGTACCTGCGACAACTGTGTAATTATTAGAAAATGCATCCATTATGCTCGAGGGAGTTAACAACAACTCGAATGGAAACCGGGGCGCGATGTTGCCTCTGTTCCCTTTTACAAGGCATGCGGTTTTCTATTTGTTCCCAAAACAGAATGAAGATTGCATGTACCAGGGCGGAGGCAATGTGCTAAGCAGTAGGCACTTATTTTAGGAACACCCTCCCACCCCCTACAAGCGGCTCTCATGCAGAACACACACTCTCATTTCTGCAACAAAAACTCTTTCTACTTACTCCATTGGCAAAATGAATAGAAGCGGCTGCGGAATATTTAGCAATTCGGTCACATCCTCCCCCTGCAGCCTAGAAGGAGCTTTCACGCTTTTGGGCTCGCTTCAGATCTTTAATACCCTTTCCTTTTGTGTCAAGGAGCTCACAAGGCGTAAAGAAGCGCTGATAAACCCACTTAGATCCCTTCCTGGGCCGTCACCTCTCCCTGCCAAGTGGCTTTAGGTGGTAACTGATCAGTGACAGGCTGCCAGTCAAACCGAGCCTTTCTGAAGGGTGACACAAAAGAGTGAGCAGGGGAGAAAGAGGAGGACAAAAGAAGACCGTCTGGAGCCTCGGCTTCCGTCCATCGCCGCCCCTCTGCCTCTCGCGCCCCTCAGAGTCAAGTTCATGTCAGGGGCGGATTACAACCTTCTAGATAAGAGATCAGCGGCCCGTCCAGGCCGGATACTGCCCCGGCCGGCTGCTGATAATAGAGGCGAAAGTGACAGTGACAGGCAGATGGAGAATGGACACAGGGCTCCTGTCAGTCAGTGTTGTTACATCCCCCGAGGCCAGGGGCAGTAGGTGTGCGTGTCTGTCTGTGGAGGGGAGTGAGTGGGTTTACAAAGCAGGAGAGGGGAGGAACAGAAAAACACAGCACCCAGTTGACATGTCACGGCGGGTAAATGCAAAGTTCTCTTGGATTTATGTTCTTTCGAGGGGTGGCTTCTAAGGAGTAGCGAACGCGAAGACAGAACACGGCTCGTTTTCGTTTTCTATTAGTTTGCGTTTCTGGTCAGGGCTGCAGTGATCCACTGTAGCAGTGTCTCTAGAAGTGATTTTTAAAGAGTGCGCACAAGGGACCATGGAAAGAAAACACAGGTGGGACCACCTGCAATAAGCAAGCATGAAGATTGTGGGCACGTGACACGAGCCCCCGGGACCTGGCCCACCCGGGGGCCTCATTAAAATGAAGCGCGGGAGCCCGCGCTTCATTTATTTTATAATTTCGGTGGAATTCGCGACCCCAACGCGAATTCCGCCGAAATTATTTTTAAAAAAATGCTTTTTTTGGCCCTGGGGGTCCTTGTGGGACCCCCTGAGCAGGCCTAGGGGGTCAGGGTGTTTCTACCCTGCCCCCTTTTCTTCATTTTTCACTTTGTTTTACTGTTTTCATGTGACTCGATTCTACCGAGTCACAAGATGGCTGCCAACAGTTCCTGGTTTGGAGTGTTGGCAGCCAATCAGAGTGAAGCTCGTGCCCGGGAGGGTTCGCGAACCCACTGCGGCCATAGATATCGAAACTTTTTATTTTTCTAATTTCTCAGGAACTACTGAATGGATTTACACCATTTAACAAAAAGGGCTCTTTCTGAACCAAGGGCTACCTTTTTGCCAAATTTGGTGTAATTCCATTCAGCAGTTCAGGCTGTAGCTTTGTCTAAAGTTTCCTATGGAAAATAACATGGGGAAAACATGTTTTGGGACCCCCCTTTTTTCTTGGCCCCCGCTTGACGATTCACCCCGAACCTTTCAAGACAGGAGCTGACCGGAGTGCCCCACTAGTTTTGAAAATTTCGCGAAGATTCGTCAAACGACGCCAAAGTTATTGGGAAAACAAAAAACGCTTTTCCTATGGAAACTAGGGCCTAACTATAACTACCTACTGGCGACCGCCAGTAGGTAATATATATATATATATATGCATATATATATATATATATATAACTCACGCCCCCGCAATGCACTGCTGTTGACGTCACATATTACATCACTCATGACATGATCAGTGACATCATTGATGACATCACTGATGACATCTCAAATGCGAAATGCGATCCACGCGTTTCGGCTCGTCCGAACCTTGATAACGATACAAGACGTCATTGTAGCTTCCTTATTTAAATGTACAAATGCCTCCAGTTGCCAACATTAACAAAGGACTATATATTACTTTAATCCAAAAAGCTGGCGGCCATATTGGCCTGGTCACGATGTGAAAATTCAGGAATTGATACAATAAAGAAAAGAAAACAAGTGTTAATATGCACACAATGTCATTTCAGCATATCTTGCCCCGTGACCGCCGTACCTGTATGTTCGTCAACGTGACTTGTTCATAATAAACATACTTAGGATTGCAAACATCAACATAAACAATGGACTACACATTACTTTAAAGTGAAAGGCTATCGGCCATATTGATCTGGGCACGTTGCGTATTATAATGGTTCTTACACGAAAGAAAAGAAAAAAAAAAGGGGTGTTAATATACACACACTATATATAAATAAAGTTCTAGCGATTATAGTTCCATTCCATTTACAGCTCATTTGAGATGTCATGAGTGATGTCACTGACCATGTCATGAATGAGCCAGTAAAAGCTCTAGGTCCAGCATCCTCCTCTCCTCTAGTGGTCTCTTCTCCGGATACTCAAGGAATACAGATACAAGTGGAAGATCCGCCGATGGCTTTACTTGATTTGGAACAGCTTAAAATCACTGCGTTAACATTGGCAAAGGCTGTCGCGACCCCGCTTCCTCAGTCCCCGCCTTCTCTTCTCCCTTCTCGTGAAATGTCTATTCAAATGCAATCTAATGAAATTATGACAGTTCAGCAAGAGCAGCAAGACCAAATAGTAGCCTCAGCCTTAGCTTTAGGAAAGCCTAAACCACTGGGTCCTTTGATGCCCGAACATAATAACGAGACTCTATTTGGAATTAAAGATTGTGACCTGGTTCTTGAGGGTGACACCGAGAAGGCTATGTTATATCAGCTGGATGTTAAAAATATGTTAAATATGATTCTTGAAGAAATACGCGATATGAAAAAAACACAACAAACGGATATCGCAATGATACAGCTGCGCTTGGAGAAGATAGAAGATGCAGTAGCCAGCCTTCCACCTCGAATCCAGGAGGCTGAAGCAAGAATCTCCCTGGTTGAGGACCAAATGAACCATATTTTGCAGCAAGTAGATTTAGCCTCCCGGGAGAAAACAAGAATGGAAAATAAGATCGAAGAACTTGAAAATTTTTCACGCCGCTCAAATCTTCGTATAGTTGGTGTTCCGGAGCGGATTGAAGGCACGGATACACTTACTTGGGTTGATTCCTATATGAAGAAGGTTGTGATTCCTGAGTTTACGGGCGATCTGACTGTAACCAGAGCTCATAGGGTCCCAGCACATCCTTCCCCTAATCTGAAGTTTCCCCGCACTATACTTGTCAATTTTGCAGACTTTCGTATAAAGGAAAAAACCTTGTCCAAGGCAATTTTGTCTAGACAGTTTGAGATCGAGAATGGTGCGAAATGCAGAATTTTCTCCGACATGTCTGCGGAAGCGGCAAGAAGACGCAAAGAGTTTGTTAAGTTATTGTACCTTTTAAAGCTCAAGGGGCACAAGCCTCTATTGCTCAACAATCCAAGCTCAAAGTCCTTGTGCAGGGGAAATTTCACTTATTTACACGCATTGAAGAGGCGCAGGAACTTCTTAAAGCTATTTCAGCTGGAAAATAATCTGGGTTTGCTTATCCTTTGTATTGTCTTTTTTTGTTTGAAAAAGGAGAGTACCATTTAAATCCTGTAACCTCTTTTTTTTTTTTTTCTTTTCTTTTTCTTAGGAGGGGGGTAGATCACCTCAGGTGCAATTTCAGGGCACCAATATTAGTATTTGGGGTGGTTGGGAGAAGGTGGGCAGCGGGGCTAGCCACTTTCTCAAAGGGGAGGGTGTGGGTCACTGGGGTGAAAAAGGCTGTATAGCCAGAAAATGAAGTCCATTTTTTCTAATCTTTATACATCCATTTTTTAGATCAATGCTTTTTTAATACGTGGGGTGCCGTTTAGGTGGTTAGATTTGCTTCTTATTTATTATGGTTAGTAAGGAGATTTTGAAAGTGGTCTCTTTTAACGTCAATGGTCTTAATAATAGAAAGAAAATGCGGGCAATTGAAATGTGGATTAAAACAGAAAATCCGGCGGTAATTTTATTACAAGAAACCCATATACCAGCTGTGAAGCTGTTAGACTTTTCTATGTTTAAGTCGTGGGCAGCCTATAGGGGATTTTCTTCATCTTCAGCCTCCCTTCGAGGGACGGCAATATTTTTAAGTAAAAAATTCCAGGCGGAAGTCGTCAGCTTTGACAAAGATCAGTATGGTCGTTGGTGTTGGGTTACTTGTATTGCTGGACAGAAACCGATAACCTTTGCCAGTATTTATGCTCCTGTAGAGGATAATCCAAAGATATATGAGGAATTTTTTCAATCTCTAATTCAAACACCCGGGGAACTGATTTTGGGGGGAGATTTTAATGTTTTAATGAATCCTAGAATCGATTCCTCAGTGCTGGCTAAAAAACAATTGAAACCTAAAACTTTAAGAACAATACAACATTATGGGGTAACTTTAGATCTACTGGATCCATGGCGGAGGGCTTTTCCAACTAAATTTGTTTATACTTGTCTGTCTGGTAGATTTCACACCTCATCACGCATTGATTTTTTTTGGTTTCTCAGAGCTTAAGTTTCTGCCAGCAAAGATTTCTGCAGAATGGATTTTCTGACCATGCTATGCTGGTACTTGATTTACAAATTGGGGAATGTGCTAAGACCCCTAAAAGATGGATGCTAAATAGGCAATATTTATTAGAGGAGGACTGGGTGGGTCTTATTGAGATTGAGATTAGGGAATTCCTTGTTCGAAACCACGATTCTGCTCCCTTAAATACGATATGGGATACACTTAAGGCATTTATTCGGGGGCTAATTATCGGAAAAGATACTGAAATTATAAAGAAAGTTAAGGTAGAAAAGCGAGTTCTGGAGCAGAAGGTACAAAGTTCTTATTCTGCATTTCTTAATAATCCTACTGTTTTTAACCAGCGCCAGGTGGATCAGGCTAAACGTGATCTCAGCGCAAGATATTACACTCTAAGCGAATCTTTTTTTCAACATCATAGACAAAAAATATATGAAGAAAGCAACTTTACTGGTAGGTTCCTGGCCTGGCAGGCAAGGGAGCAGGTTGCTTCTAATCAGATCAATGCATTAAAATGCCCCTTAACTGCCTCCTGTACGGATGATCCAGTGAAAATTAGTGAAATAATGCTACAGCATTATGGGTCTATATATGGTCAACAACAGACTGTCGATATTACATCTTTGAGAGACTTTCTTCAGAAAAATTGTTCTCCGACACTTTCAGAGAGTGAGAAATCAACTATGGCAAGACCTTTTACTAAAGATGAGCTGCATGGGGTGATTAAGAATTTACCAAGTGGTAAGGCCTGCGGTCCGGATGGTTTTCCGGCGGAATTTTTTAAAGTTTTTTATAATTCCGTGGCAGATTTCTTTTTACAGTTGGTAAACTCAATGTTAGAAGGTGGGGCAATACCAGAATCTTTTAGACAAGGAAACATAGTCAGTTTTTAAAAAAAAGGGAAAAGTTAGTGAAGATCCGAATTCTTATCGTCCTATAACGTTATTAAAATCGGATTACAAAATTGTTACTAAACTTTTAGCTAATCGGTTTAATCAGCATGCCTCACATTTGATTCACCCGGACCAAAATGGTTTTATTGCTGGCAGGCAGCTGGGTACTAATACACATTATTTAACGGAGGCATTGGATTATTTTGAGACCCAGAAGATACCTGCATTAGTCCTTCTTTTAGATGCTGAGAAGGCATTTGACCTTGTTGTCTGGGAGACGCTGTTTATTATCTTGCGAAACTTTGGTATATCCTCCAAGGTCACGGGCCTGGTCCAAAATCTTTATCTTAATGCTGAAGCTAATGTAATTATTAATACCTCGATGGCCGGCCAGGTTAAGGTAAAACGGGTGACTAGACAGGGGCGTCCTCTCTCCCCAGTTTTATTTGCTTTTTTTATTGAGCCATTGGCGATTGCAATTAGGAACAGCGTTGATATTCGCCCTCCAATTCCCACTATGGCGAAATTGAAATTATATGCCGACGATATTATGGTTATTATTAAGCCCGAGATAGAGGTCCAGGTAAAAACCTTTAAGATTTTTGAGGAATTTGAAGCGTTAGGTGGGTATAGAATTAATAAAAAGAAAACTGAAATTATACAGTGTGGTGGAGTAGGCTTGGATTTGCACCCTGATATTCTCTCTTGTTTAAACACCAAACCCAAGAGATACCTGGGGGTTTATTTCTCAGAACGTATAATTGATTTATTTCATTTAAATTTTGTCCCGCTTCTACGAAAAATTCAGGATCTGTTTTCACGCTGGAATTCTCTTCCATTATCTATTTTGGGCAGGGTTGCACTAATTAAAATGTCTGTTCTTCCACTTTTTAATTTTCTTTTTCGGCAATTCCATGTATCTTGTTTGGTTCTTTTTTTCCCGAATAGAGTCTATGTTTACAACTTTTCTCTGGGCAAAAAAACCCCGCGAATTGCACTTAGCACTTTATACGAAGGGTTGGAACAGAGAGGTTTAGCTCTTCCGAATCTCAGGGATTACTACTTTGCGTATTTTGCACAATATTTATCCAGATTTAAGCCTCAACAACAATCAAATCTTTTTATTAATAGTTTTATGAATTTAATGTGTAAGGAAAGTCAGATCCACTCCCCTTTATCAATTTTTAAATCTCCTAAATTGGTGCGGTATAAGTGCCTACAATGGTTTTTTTAAAACGTCAGGCCCTCTATAAAAGATATTCTATCCCTTTAATTAATTCTTCAACTTTGTTATCTGGCCCTATGTCATTGTCGGGGATTAGAGAATCTACAGAACTTATATCAAAGTGGGCTAATGTTGGATTCCGTAAAATCTCAGATTTTTTGAGGAATGGTAGATGGTTGAGTATGGCGGAAATGTCACAATTGATCATTAACGATTTTCTTCTTCTACGGTCATATAGTATTTTTAGTAAATTCCTCAGTGAATTAGATTTAACCCAAATTTGCGATCAACATCATATAGTCCATGAACTCTTAGAGGATACGGTTGTTAAAAAACCTGGGGAATGGAAAAAACGCTTAGCTTTAGTTAAAGGTTTTGATCTTGGGAGTAAGGCAATTGCAAAATGGATGAAACATGAAGAAGTAGAAATCTCAGCCAGTATGTGGTCAGCAATTAATAATCTTAATTTTAGCACGTTAAGAGGAGCGAATTGGCGAAGGATGTTGTTTTTCAGTAAATGGCAACTTTATCGAACTCGTCTTTTTCTTTCCAAAATTTATGTCAATCAATCGGCACAGTGTTTCCGTTGTATTAACTATCCCACTGCCAACTGGTCACACATTATTTTGCAATGTCCTAGGATTCAGAGGTTTTGGAAAGACATTTTTTGTTATTTGGAATGTGAATGTAGTATTGTGTTAGGATTGAATAATCGTTTAATAATTTTAGGTTTTGATCCAGACCTTCTCCTGCCCGACAAGTTTGTTAAATTTTTATACATTGCAATGGCGGTAGCCAGATCACTTTTGTTGCAAAAATGGCGCACAGATCTCATACCCTCTGTCTATGAATGGGCTCGAAAGATGAAATCAGTTAAAAAGAGTGAACGAACTTATGCTTTACGAGTTGAAGGGCTTAAGAAATTTGAAATAATCTGGGCAACTTATTTTGATTAAGATTGGGTAGTCACACTGATGTCTGGGAGTGGATATTGCTTTATGCTTGCTTAGAGGCTTAATTTGAGGATTTATGGTTGTCTTTTTTTTTCTTCTCATTGTTCATGACTTTTCAGTATATATTGGTGCTATTTATTGATCTTGTATTTTTAATATCTTTTTATGGATGTATTTATGGATTTTAAAATGTTTGTAATCTGGACTTCAATAAAAAATAAAAAATAAAAATAAAAAATGAATGATGTAATGTCTGAGGTCATAAGCAGTGCACTGCGGGGGTGTAAGTTATAGTTAGCTCAGGCAACTATAACTGCTGAATTTCACTGGTTTTGTATGAGTGAAATCTGAGTCTAACTATAACGTCCCTGTAATCTTAGTTTTTTTCAGCGAATTTCTAGGTTTTTTTAACGTTAAGTAAGATGCCTATCACAATGGATGATGGGGGATTGGAAGCAGGGCCTGGCCTGGCATTGTGCTGCCCCCACCCAAGCTTGCTGCTCCTGCCTCCCCTCCTCCTTGCCATCCATTGTCCAAGTCCATGCCCCTGGTCCCTCATTACAGCCCTGTGTGGCTGTTGTTCTGCCACTGGCCTTCCCGCCTTCTCTGAACAGTTAGCTTGCTGCCCCATCCACCTCCTCCCTATCCTCTGTTGTCTGAATCCATGCACTAGCCTTCTCCCTCCTGCCATGCATGGTCTGAGGGGTTGCCACTGCCCTCCATTTAGCATGATGTCCCAGTCCACTCCTCCCGCCCTCCATTGCCCAATTCTATGCCCCATCATTGACCTCCTGCTTAGCCTCTGTGCTTAGCTTTCTGCCCCTACTCTCCTTCCCCCTGCCCTCCGATGTCTGTGTGCATGCCCCTGCTCCATCCTTTTTGCCCACCATGTTCCATGGACCTGCCCCTCCTATCTACTCTGAGTGTTCTGTTAAGCTGCCACTCCCCTCCCACCTGCCTAGCATTGTCAGATGACTGTAACCTGACCCTGCCACCTCCACCCTGCCTGTCCACGTTCCATGCCCCTATCCCCTTCCTCCTATCCTCCATGGTCCATTTCACTGCCACACCCTTCTGCCCTCCCTGGTATGTTGTGCTGCAACTGCTCCTCCTGCCTGCCCCGCGTGGTCTGTTGTGAGGCCCCTTCCCCTGAACTCTCTTGTCTGAGCCCAGCTCCTACCCCTCACTTCTATCCTCCATGGTCCTTTTTGCATGCACCTGCCCCCTCCTTCTCGCCCATCATGGCCATTGTGCAGCCACTAACCCTCCTGCTTGCCATGCATGGTCTTCTGTGCTGCCACGGCCCCTCCCACCTTCCCTGTGTGGTCAGCTAGCTGCCCCTGACCCCCTCCCACCTTCCCTCCATGGTCTGTGTGTATGCCATTATAGTCTCACTGTTGCTCTCCATGGTGTGTCTTGCTTCTAGTGCCCATCCTGCCTGACCTCCATTGTCAGCTTGCTGCTCCTGCCCTGCACCCTTGCCCCCTGCCATCTGTTTTTCATGTGCAGACCCCTATTCCCTCCCTCCTGGCTTGTCTGTTCCACTGTAATGCTCCTGATCCCTACCTCCTGCCCTTTATCGTCTGTTATGCTGCAGCTTTCTCTCCTGTCTGTCCATTATGGTTAGCTAGCTGCCATTGCCTTTTCCCCCTCTGTTCTCTGTTGTCCATGTGCATGGTCCTGTCCCCTCCCTATTGCTTTCCATGGATTGTTGTGCTGCACTCCCGTCCCGCATGCCCTGTGTGGTGTATTGTACTGCTGCAAACCCTGATGCCTGCCCTGTAAGGTCAGTTTGGGGCACCTGTCCAAGTCCCTCCAGTCCTCTGTTATCCGAGTCCATGTCCCTACCCTAATTCCTCCTGCCTTACATGATCCAATGTACCATACTTGCTAACATTTTGAACTTGGTAAGAGGGAGATTTAAAAAAAAAAACTGGGGTATTGATTTTCCGTATTGACTTACATTGAAAAAGAGGAGATTGTAAACAGGAGACAGATCACTAAAGCCCATTTGGGCTTAAAAACATTGGGCGTTTCCTGGCTGAATCGGGTCTGTTGGCATGTATGATTGTACTACCACTGCCTCTTCCTTCTGCCCACAATGGTCTATTATATTGCCACAGCCTCTCTTGCCTGTCCTGCATTGCTGGTTTGTTGCCCCTGCCCCCCTTTCCACTGCCCTCCATAGTCTGTTGTCCTGCCACTGCCCTTCCTGCCTGCCCAGTGTGGTCAAATTGTTGCCTCTGCACCTTCCTACCTGCCTACAATTTTCTGAGTCCGTGCCCCTGGCCTCTGCCTCTCAACAGTATCCTAATGAACAACTAGATTGCTAACATTCTATATTTATTAAAAAAGTGTGGCACGCCTGACGTCATCTTGATGTAATCAAAACTGTAATACCTAGAGCATTTCCTTTAGAAATTACAGAACTGAGAGGGTCTTATTTGCATCGAAATTATGGTTAGTGCTCTAAAATCTAAAATGAGGACATATTTTCTGAGTTTTCAAATAGCGACAGAGCACTTGTAAATTATTTGTTATCTTTATGTTTTTTTATCCAGTTGACCACTTGATTAAATGTTGCACTTAGGGGAGAGGATGTGGTATTACTTCCAGAGCTGCAGACTTTGCAACTGGGGAACCAGGTTGGAGTTTCTGCTTCAGCTCGACATTCTGTGATTCTGGTCAAATCTCTTAATCTACCCATGTCTACAACCAACATGAATTTGTCCTTGTGTGATGTAACCAATGCTCATGTAAAGCACTCCAATACCTGACCAGTCTGCACTATATAAAACTGCAAAAAACAAAAAATAAAAAGTGTTTTGCACACTTCTGTCATTGGGCTATACGTGGGCTACATCTGGGTGATATTTGTGGTACATTTGGGCTCTTTTGTCTCTGGTGGCCATCTTGGGAGATTTATTTGTTATGAAGTTTCCTAATTTCCTCATTTACTGCAGTCTCCTCAGTAGGAAATGCTTTCAGTTTTTTACTTTGATTCCATCAAGAAGGCATTCAGATGTGTCACACATTCGCCATAAATTCTGAATGTTAGCACTCTAGTTGCTCATTAGATCACTGTAGTAAAGCTACTGCTCACTAGGGAAGTCTGCTGCTGGTATTGAAAGTGCATGTTTCAGTCTGCATGTCAGAATTTTTTAATGAAATAGAAGAGGATTTGAGAAGTCACTCAAAATGTGCCCTCATTTTTCTTTCTTCAGCACTAATCATAATTTCTATGGCAAAATGAACCCCCTCAGTTTGTTCCTTTTTAAATTAAATGTTTTAAGTGTTACCACTTTATTTCAATCAAGATGGCTTCAGGTGTGCCATACTTTTGTCATAAGTAAGACTGTTAGCGCTCTAGTTGTACTTTAGAACACTCTGGGAAGCTGCAGTAGAACACAAAGGAATTAACTGACAGTCTCTGCCCATGTTGGATGTACATGTTTTACTGAGAATGTCAGACTTCATTCTCACATGACTGAGAAAGATAATGTGAATTCACAGAAAATATGCTCTCATTTTAGCTTCTAGATCACCTTCCAAATCTCTATGGGAAAAGTATGAGAAAATAGTTTTCTCTCAAACATGATTTATGATATCCCAGCAGAAGGCTTTTTCACAGGGTAAAATCACCTTAGAACACACCACAATTCCTAAAACTTGTATGGTACCATCAACAAATGGTTTATAATGTAACTAAAGTCTTATCACCCTTTATACGTTCTCCTTTTGGTGACCCTCAAAACCTTCCATTCACTACAATGCATTTTAATGGGGTGCTATCATGTATATTGGTCCCAAGATGGCTGCCAACACTTCTTGGATGAAGTGCTGACAGCCAATCAGATCTCACGATGAGATGTGTGGTTAGGCTCCGCCCAGATATATACATTTCTTTTTCCTTTAATATTTAAAAAACTACTGAACGGATTTACACCATTTAAAAAAAAAAAGGGCGCTTTCTGAACCAAGAGCTACCTTTTTGCCAAATTTGGTGTAATTCCGTTCGGCAGTTCGGGCTGTAGCCTTGTCTAAAGTTTCTTATGGAAATTAACATGTGGAAAACGCGTTTTGGGACCCCCCATTTTTCTCGGCCCCCGCTTGACGAATCACCCCGAAACAGTCCTGACATCATTTTATCGCCGACGCGTTTCGAAATTACTTTCTTTTTCAAAGGCTGATGATGTCAGGACTGTGAAGGGGGATCGACTGGCAGGCGTTCCTGTACTGTTTGACTGGGGCTGTGCTTGGAGCCCTGTGCCGATGCCTGAGTGCTCCTCACGAGAAGGAAACAAGTTAGAGCCTGGAGATGTTGGCGGCGTCTGTGCCGCCGAGGAGCACCACCTCATGAACCTGGGGGCCACAGGGGTTTGTATTCAACAGCCCCGGATATGGGACATTGGCACTGGATAAAGGAACGCACGTCAGCTGAGGCTCATCTGTGAGCTTGAAATGCACCAACAGGGTCTATTGAAGCACTTACAGGGATTCAAATTTCCCTCCAGGACTGCAACTCCCACAATACTTAGCGCAGTATCATACAGATCAGCCCATCAGAGGGCGCGCTATCGTGTATAAATTGAGACCTTACCTGGGCTGTGCTGACTTCCTGTTATCATCAGCCTTTGAAAAAGACAGTAATTTCGAAACGCGCCGACGATAAAATGATGTCAGGACTGTGAAGGGGGATCGACTGGCAGGCGTTCCTGTACTGTTTGACTGGGGCTGTGCTTGAAGCCCTGTGCCGATGCCTGAGTCCTCCTCACGAGACGGAACCAAGTTATAGCCTGGAGATATTGGCGGCGTCCGTGCCGCCGAGGAGCACCACCTCATGAACCTGGGGCCACAGGGGTTTGTATTCAACAGCCCCGGATATGGGACATTGGCACTGGATAAAGGAACGCACGTCAGCTGAGGCTCATCTGTGAGCTTGAAATGCACCAACAGGGTCTATTGAAGCACTTACAGGGATTCACATTTCCCTCCAGGACTGCAACTCCCACAATACTTAGCGCACTATCATACAGATCATCCCATCAGAGGGCGCGCTATCGTGTATAAATTGAGACCTTACCTGGGCTGTGCTGACTTCCTGTTATCATCAGCCTTTGAAAAAGAAAGTAATTTCGAAACGCGTCGGCGATAAAATGGTCAGGACTGAGAAGGGAGATCGACTGGCAGGCGTTCCTGTACTGTTTGACTGGGGCTGTGCTCGGATCCCTGTGCCGATGCCTGAGTGCTCATCACGAGATGGAACCAAGTTAGAGCCTGGATATATATATATATATATATATATATATATATATATATATCACCTAAATTTGCCCTGCAAATGAGTCCGCACTCCACACAGGTAAGTTGGAACTCCAACATTTTATTCAAAAGGAAGCAGGCATTTTAATCCGAGCTTTTCCCATTCACTGCCTGCCTGACGCGTTTCAGAGAACATTTCTCCTTTCTCAAAGGCACATGGCATTGCAGTCTTTAGAATCCACAGTTACCGCTTCCTGCTTTAAATCATTTTAACAGCCTCCGGTGTGCTTCAGCCTCTGGTGTGCTCTTTTACAACAAGGCATTGCGGTAATTGTAGTTTCCCCATGCTTTTTACCCTCAAGTGGGTTTCTTTATTTATCATAACTTTTTAAAGGGAAGTACAGACTGAAAGTCCTGCTTGACTTTAATTTTCTGATACCTGCTTTTGTCGTTTCTTCTCTTGGCATAATTCCAAGTCACGATCCCTTCATTTCCAGGGAGGTGCGTCGACTCCACGGCTGGACCTGCCGTGCATAAATCACCCAAATTTGCCCTGCAAATGAGTCCGCACTCCACACAGGTAAGTTGGAACTCCAACATTTTATTCAAAAGGAAGCAGGCATTTTAATCCGAAGCTTTTCCCATTCACTGCCTGCCTGACGCGTTTCATAAATCACCCAAATTTGCCCTGCAAATGAGTCCGCACTCCACAGGGTAAAAAGCATGGGGAAACTACAATTACCGCAATGCCTTGTTGTAAAAGAGCACACCAGAGGCTGAAGCACACCGGAGGCTGTTAAAATGATTTAAAGCAGGAAGCGGTAACTGTGGATTCTAAAGACTGCAATGCCATGTGCCTTTGAGAAAGGAGAAATGTTCTCTGAACCGCGTCAGGCAGGCAGTGAATGGGAAAAGCTTCGGATTAAAATGCCTGCTTCCTTTTGAATAAAATGTTGGAGTTCCAACTTACCTGTGTGGAGTGCGGACTCATTTGCAGGGCAAATTTGGGTGATTTATGCACGGCAGGTCCAGCCGTGGAGTCGACGCACCTCCCTGGAAATGAAGGGATCGTGACTTGGAATTATGCCAAGAGAAGAAACGACAAAAGCAGGTATCAGAAAATTAAAGTCAAGCAGGACTTTCAGTCTGTATTTCCCTTTAAAAAGTTATGATAAATAAAGAAACCCACTCGAGGGTAAAAAGCATGGGGAAACTACAATTACCGCAATGCCTTGTTGTAAAAGAGCACACCAGAGGCTGAAGCACACCGGAGGCTGTTAAAATGATTTAAAGCAGGAAGCGGTAACTGTGGATTCTAAAGACTGCAATGCCATGTGCCTTTGAGAAAGGAGAAATGTTCTCTGAAACGCGTCAGGCAGGCAGTGAATGGGAAAAGCTTCGGATTAAAATGCCTGCTTCCTTTTGAATAAAATGTTGGAGTTCCAACTTACCTGTGTGGAGTGCGGACTCATTTGCAGGGCAAATTTGGGTGATTTATGCACGGCAGGTCCAGCCGTGGAGTCGACGCACCTCCCTGGAAATGAAGGGATCGTGACTTGGAATTATGCCAAGAGAAGAAACGACAAAAGCAGGTATCAGAAAATTAAAGTCAAGCAGGACTTTCAGTCTGTATTTCCCTTTAAAAAGTTATGATAAATAAAGAAACCCACTCGAGGGTAAAAAGCATGGGGAAACTACAATTACCGCAATGCCTTGTTGTAAAAGAGCACACCAGAGGCTGAAGCACACCGGAGGCTGTTAAAATGATTTAAAGCAGGAAGCGGTAACTGTGGATTCTAAAGACTGCAATGCCATGTGCCTTTGAGAAAGGAGAAATGTTCTCTGAAACGCGTCAGGCAGGCAGTGAATGGGAAAAGCTTCGGATTAAAATGCCTGCTTCCTTTTGAATAAAATGTTGGAGTTCCAACTTACCTGTGTGGAGTGCGGACTCATTTGCAGGGCAAATTTGGGTGATTTATGCACGGCAGGTCCAGCCGTGGAGTCGACGCACCTCCCTGGAAATGAAGGGATCGTGACTTGGAATTATGCCAAGAGAAGAAACGACAAAAGCAGGTATCAGAAAATTAAAGTCAAGCAGGACTTTCAGTCTGTATTTCCCTTTAAAAAGTTATGATAAATAAAGAAACCCACTCGAGGGTAAAAAGCATGGGGAAACTACAATTACCGCAATGCCTTGTTGTAAAAGAGCACACCAGAGGCTGAAGCACACCGGAGGCTGTTAAAATGATTTAAAGCAGGAAGCGGTAACTGTGGATTCTAAAGACTGCAATGCCATGTGCCTTTGAGAAAGGAGAAATGTTCTCTGAAACGCGTCAGGCAGGCAGTGAATGGGAAAAGCTTCGGATTAAAATGCCTGCTTCCTTTTGAATAAAATGTTGGAGTTCCAACTTACCTGTGTGGAGTGCGGACTCATTTGCAGGGCAAATTTGGGTGATATATATATATATATATATATATATATATATTTTATCCAACAAACGCCGAAGCTTCTCAAGATGCACTCGACAGTGCGTCTGCCATTCGGCATCACGGTTCAGCCCGCCCCAGCCATCCAAGTTCGTTGCATTGCCTGGCGCGTTTCTGTGGCCAACGTACCACTTCATCAGAGGCATTTCTCCTGTACGCATTGGAGTGCTCTTTATACTGCATGCTGATTGGTTGAAAAACCCCTCTTGGGTTCAACTTCGTAGTTGATTTCTTCATACAGCATGCTGGGATGTGTAGTCACATCGAGCTTTTATTAAACAGGATGGTTCCTCTCCCTCAGCCTCTCATTCATTCGAGATGGTGCAGGGAGAGGAACCATCCTGCTCCGGTTTCCAGCACAGTGCGTCCTGATGAAGAGTGTCTGCTCCCATCACATCCAGATCCTACCAAGGATTTTAACTGACTCTCTGAAATCTGTAAGCATTGGAACCTACTATAGGTGTTTAATAAAAGCTCGATGTGACTACACATCCCAGCATGCTGTATGAAGAAATCAACTACGAAGTTGAACCCACGAGGGGTTTTTCAACCAATCAGCATGCAGTATAAAGAGCGCTCCAATGCGTACAGGAGAAATGCCTCTGATGAAGTGGTACGTTGGCCACAGAAACGCGTCAGGCAATGCCTCGAACTTGGATGGCTGGGGCGGGCTGAACCGTGATGCCGAATGGCAGACGCACTGTCGAGTGCATCTTGAGAAGCTTCGGCGTTTGTTGGATAAAATATATATATATATATATATATGTGTAAAATATATTTTACTTGAAACATAAAAAATATAAACCATTCAATTCCAAAGCATTAAATTAATTACCAAACAAATAAAATATAAAAAATAAAAAAAGACATTCACAAACAATTACATAAAAATTAAAAAACAAAGAAAAATATTAACACATAAAATAAAATTAAAGTTAGAAACAAATATTAGTACTAAATATATGTAATCAATATTAGGAAAAGTATTGGAGTCTTGGAAGAATAGATATACTATTCTCACTTCAGTTTATATAGCAGTATAGAATGTGTAGGACTATGAAGAGATTACATTTATTATTCCCACTCCAAAAAGCGCAAAAGTGGGAAAGTGTTAGACTTCGGAGAGGTAATATTTACTATTCCCACTGCAATCTGTGGAACAGTAGGGTAAGAGTTGGACTTCAGAGGACTATAATTTACTGTTTCCACTCCAGTCTGTGCAACAGTAGGGAAAGCATTGTACTTCGGAGGGGTGAGATTTACTATTCCCACTCTAGTGTGTGCAACAATAGGGAAAGCGTTAGATTTTGGAGGGGTTAAATTTACTATTCCCACTCCTGTCCATGCAACAGTAGGGGAAGCGTTGGACTTCAGAGGGATAAGATTTACTATTCCACCTGCAGTCTGTGCAACAGTAGGGAAATAGTTGGACTTCAGAGGATTACATTTACTATTCCCACTCCAGTCTAAGCAACAGTAGGTAAACTACTTCACTACAAACACATTGCATATTTGAATGATCCTATTAATTTAGAAAAAAAATAAAACTCTTAGGGGCATATTCTCAAGAACGTGTGATAACTACCGCAAGTGTAGCTTAACGCAACCCCACACATCGCAGTCCATCGCGGAAAAACAACTCCGTGTCAACGTGGCATTCACAACACGGCAGTACCATGCGATAGTCACAGGACAACGCGATGCCGCAAAAACGCGAAAATAGTAGCGATGACACCAATCGCGATACAAAAATCTATGAAAACCAGCCACAGGCCTGCAATTCCCACGCGTCATGCGGGAAAATGCACCATAAAAGTAGAAAAAAACATACAAACAAAAGCCAAACAACAGCGATGCACAATGGAGGCAGCCGGAGCAAGTACAGAGGACAACCAGAACCCCACAAGCCCCATGGAGGACCAGCCTGGGACCTCGGGGTCAGGGAAGGGCAAGGACAAGAAGAAGAGGAAGACAAAGTTCAGTCCGCAGGAAAACAGGATCCTGATAACGGAGGTGATAGAACACCATCATTCACTGTTCGTCACCTCCACTGTGTCACTGGCAACTAAACATGGAATATGGCAGACCATCGTGGACAGGGTGAATGCAGTCGGAGTGTTGAAGAGGACAATGGACGAGGTCAAGAGGTGCTGGAATGATGTGAAGCGCAAAACCAAGCTGAAACTCGCAAACAACCGGAAGGCAGCAATGCAGACTGGAGGTGGGAGTCCAGTGCCACAGGAGGAGCTGGACGAGATGGAGGAAATGGACTCCACAGTCATCAGTGGGGAGACGGTGGCAGGAGTCGGGGGACCGGACACTGCTCAACATGACCGGACACAACAGCAACAGGGTGAGTAACCACCAGGGACTGGGGGGACGGGGGGAGATGGGCACAATGGCACACATGCACAATTAAGCATAGCACATCTGTGTACAAAACATGCCCCAGACCCACAACTCCCAGCAAGAGACCAATGCACACAGGCATGCAACATCTCAGCACTGCATAAGCACAGAACCCAGAGGCACACCGCATGGAAGGGAGAAGGGCAGCTAAATCAGAGCTGCAGGGGCGACACCCCCAAAATGCGGCACACACACATAACATGCAGAGCACATCAACATTGACAACAAGGTGGTACAATCGCAACACGTCCACAAGAGAACAGAGGACACAACAGGTGCTGCATGTGCGTAGTAACTGGCCAATCACATATGGCACTGCAGGGAAATGTGAGTTGACAATGTACAAGTACAAACTCACATCCGTGATGTAGTCGGAATGTCCACTGTCTCCCATCAAATAGGCAGCTCCCCCCAAACATTCACAATGTACACTGTCATGCAGTCTGAATTCAGACATGTACAATGTGTCAACATACATGTGTACACGATGTTAAACTGCATCTCCACTTCACATTGCAGGGGAAAATCCAACACCTCCTGCAGAGCAGTCCGAACCTCTCTTCTCTGATGAGGAAGAGGACCACCACACCTTCGACTCAGATGCCCTCGAACAGCTCGAGGAGATCCTCTGCAGCCCACTTCCAGGATCAGGGCAGCCCAGCTGCCACGAGGAGCCCCCCCTGCACAGTACACACAGCAGGCAGCACCCACCACCACGGCTGCCTCCCAGGACCCCCACAACGAACACATGGCCTTCCAACGCCATGTGTTGGGGTGCCAGGAGAAGCTGGCTGAACAGGTGCAGGTGGGGTTCGACCGCATGGCAGCCAAACTAGACACCATACGTGGGTGTCTAAGTCCCATCAGGGACCACTCACAGTCCCTAACGGACACCCACAGTCCGCTCCAATGGACCATGGCTGACATCGCCAGAGTCCTGACTCTGTGACAAGAATGACTGTCTAGCACGAGTGCCTCCAGCGATCTCGCCCAGGAGTTGGGACACATGCGGAGGATCATGAACATGGAGCGGACCAGGCGGAAAGAGCGGCTGCCACGGCTGCACACCAGCGAGAGGTAGCTGGGTCCCTCAATGCCCTAAAGAGCCTCCTCATGGCATTGCTGCCACAAGGCTTGGTGCTGATGCATGCTGCTGCTACCACCCCATCCACATCTCCGGCCCCTGATGTGTCTGTGCCACACAGTGCTGGAGACAGTACACCACCACCCACATGTGAGGCACATGCAACAGCAGAGGACACAGATGCGGATGAATCAGCCCTCGTGGTCAGGAGGATGCAGTAGCATTCATCTCCGCCATGTGGCCTGTTTCTGCTTGGTTCTGCCCTCTGCATCATCACCTTCCACTGTCCCCCGATGCACTCTGCGACACTCACCTTGGACCTCGACATGGACTGCCATATTCTGTTTGGTCACCAATGACACAGCTATCAGACTGCGGACTGAACTCCTCCTCTCCTGATGTACCTGTCATTCCCTGTAGGACTCTGGCTGGCCCTCCACGGGCCGACAATGTGAAGTGGGGTTGGCATGGCCCTGTACTGCTCCAGCTGCAACACTCCCTTGAATGTGTAATAAACATTCATATCCACACAGATGTGTCATGTCTATGATCTTTCACGTGTGGAAGTATGGATGAATGTAGGGTCAGTGATTCCCCCTTACGTCCATGTTGCCCATGTTGTGGGACTATTGTCACAGGGTGACAGATTGCCGATTCCGGTCCGTGTGGCTCCGACACTACAACGGAGACACATCCATTGGTCACTTCCTTGTCCAGCCCAGGACAGAACCACTCCCAGAGCCCCGGGGTCATTGTTCACACCCTTACGCTGGACTGGCATACGCCAGGACAGCCCACTCCAATTACGCACACAGGGGGGGACGACAACGCTACATGTCCCAGGTCTTCACTGTGGGGATCTGCAGCTCACAGGTCTAGTTGTCAGCATGCCACAGCCACTCCCTCACGGCTGGTGTACACCCACACCACACCCATCCAGCACTGGCGTCACAGGACATGTGACCCTGGCAATAAAAAGGGCCTGGTGCACGTGCTGGACGCCATTTCCACTCTCTCTGACTGGGTGGCTCCCTGTAGATCGCATGTGTGCATGAGGGCCTAGGGCCCTGCCACCTCACATTGCCCAGTGCCGGGGGGACATGATGGCATCCGCACAACGGGACTCAATCATTAAGGGTCCATGGCTAGCGGTGCACAGACTTGGTGGCACCGGATACACTGCGGCAGGCACAGGCACCCCGCCACGGGACGGTGTCTTGCGGTGCAGTGAGATAGGGGCACCTAAAGTGCTGAGCGGGTGTGCAGCCTGCGATGATGCGCCGTCCAGGCGGTCCGGACTGGCAAGGATTAGTGTGAGCCCTGCTGGACCGCAGTGTAGGCCTGGGCCAGCGGGCAGTGCGGCCCTCCCGCCACGTCGCATTGCATCGCGCTTCACAGAGTTAGTGGCACCCCAAGCGCTGAGCGGGTGTGCAGCCTGCGATGATGCCATGTGCACTGATGTGGTCTCAGCCATTGCGTAATCAAGACCCAGAGTCAGGTGTGTGACCTGGTGGCCCGCGGTGCGGGGCTGCATGATGTGGATGGTGCCATGGTCACGGGCACTGGGCTTGGAGATCCCTCCGGAATGTGGTGGGCCCTCTTGGGGACACGCCGGTGGCGGAAGGTGAGCAGTAAGGCCTGGTTGCGCAGTGGTGGGCAATCACCGCTGGGCGGCGGGAGGGGCTGGGGTGCAGCAGCCTGTGTGCGCAGGGGCGGGCAAGCGATGATGACATGTGCAACTGTATGGACTCTGCCATTCATGTCTCTGGAAACTGTTTCAGATGACGGACCTGGGGGACTGCTGTAAATACCAGCACGTGGTTGGAGACACACCGGTGGCAGCAGGTGAGCAGTGAGGCCTAGGTCCGCAGTGTCGGCACTCTCTCCCTCTCTCCCGCTCTCTTTCTCTCTCCCTCTCTCTTTCTCCCTCCCTCTTTCTCTCTCCCTCTCTCTTTCTCTCTCCCGCTCCCTCTCTCTTTCTCTCTCCCTCTGTACTTTGATGGGCGCATGGCACACCTTCTGATCCAGATTTCTGTTTTGCAGGCTGTGACTTACAGAATGTCCTGAGACGACACGCCATGCCTCTTCAGAATTGTTTTTTTTGGTTTGTTCTGTAATAAACGTATTGTTTGGATATTTTGATATGGATGTATGATTTCCCTTTTTCTGGCCACACATGTATGTTGGGTGTTGTGATTGTGCGACTTCAGGCGATTTGTTTGGTTCATGATTTCGTGGAGTTGATGTGCAATATCTTTGTCCATAGGGGGGGGTGTGGCGGGTGCCCGGGGTAGGGCCCCTTTGGTGGTGGGGTCCTGGGGGGGTGGCAGTGTGTGTTGTTGACCTATTGGGGCTCAGGCCTGCATGATGGGTTGCTCCAGGGCATCTGTTGTTCTTCATGTGTGGCTATGGGCTGTGCTCCCTTGTCTGGTGCCGGTTGTCGTCCGACTTTACACCAATTAGGAGCAGGTGTTAGTTTCCTGCTGCTAACGCGCCTTAGGGCATGTTTTGTGATCTTATCGCCGATCTGGCTGGTCATTGAGAATGTTGTGGAGTGGTGTTGTCGCGGCTTTTATCAAGGGAACGCCTACTCTGCATATCATTAGCGTTAGTTGCCGGGCTCCTCTGTGGCGATGTTTTTTGCGACTGCTATCGCAGGTAAACTGGTGTTATGGGCTGTTAGCACCAGCTTGGGAATGGGGTGATAAATTTATCGCGGATTTGGCTGCGATAAAGTGCCGATAACTGTGCGATAGCTCCTTGAGAATATGCCCCTTAATATGAACATTATTACTTAAAATTATATATATTTAAAATTTAAAAACAATTTACAAATGCCATAAACAATGTAATAATTGATTTTCAATTACAAAATAATTGTTATTTAATTATTACTTCACTTGCCACCCTATACCCTACAAACCTAGCAACCCACATCTAAAATATAATGAAAGAAATAAGTATAACACAATTTACATAATTGATAATCAATTACATAATTAATTATACAATTAATAATTAATTATTAATCAATTATTACTTAAGTTTCCGTTTAATAACCCTAAAAATCCAGAAGCTCACACCTAAAATGTAACTAAAATATATAATCATTACATACTTTTTAATTAATTAAAGATTTAGTTATACATTCATAATTATTATTAATTAATTATTACTTAATTAACTTCCTGCCCTCTACCCCAACAAACCTAGCAAAGCGCAACTAAAATATACCAAAAATAAATCAGTATTACATAATGAACATAATTAATTATCAATTCACTTGTTAATAATAAATTATTAATTGTTAATTTATTATTGCTTAATTAACGTTCCACCCTATACCCTTACAAACCCAGCAGGCCCCACCTAAAATATAACTAAAATATATGATGATTGCATAATTTACATAATCAATAAACAATTAAATAATCAATAATCAATTAAAAGTTCATTGTTAATTAATTGTTACCAAATTAACTTCCCACCCTATTCCTCTACAAACTTAGCCAACCACACCTAAAAGATAAGTAAAATAAATCAGGATTACATAATGTAGATAATTAATATCAATCACATACTCACTTAAATATGATTAATTAATTAATAAATATTGCTGATTTAACTTCCTATCCTTTCTCTAAATAACTTAAAATTACTAACTATATTTAAAAAAATGTATAGCAGTTATACAGACAATAGTAACATAAAATTAATATATGAACAAAAACGCATTAAAATAATTTTTAAATGATGTTATTTACAAGTGTATTTACATCAACAATATTACCTTAATTGGAAAAATACAATATTCTTGACAACGATATTTCTGCATCACAATATTTCTCCCTACATTTACAACTCGATATTTTGTCCAAATACCTTAGAAAGATGAGATATCTTAGCAGTAGTCAGAACTTAGGCGTAGATTTACAAATTTTTCATGCTACGCAGCACTGCATTCAAATTCACTATGTAACGGTGCGTTGGAAAAGGAAGAAACAGAGCATAGCACTCTATGTACAAAGATTGCATGCTGCTGGAGCAGTCCCCAGTGCTGGATTTCAAACAGGGCTCCCTTGAGCGATGTACAGCCTCGCACCATATGGTGCAGAGGTGAGTGTGCACTGTCTACCATAGGATTTTTACCAGAGCCATGTCCTTTCAGTACACATTCCTTTGCATAGACTGAATGTTTCTGCGCATTAGATGTGTGCTGTCCACTTCAACAAAAAAAACTCAACGTATTGTATTTTGAACAGGTGTTTGGGCTGATCCACCTCAGTAAGATCCCCTTGAACCAAAGTGGAAAGGAGTTTTTGTGCTGCGAAAAGTGCTCTATTTTAACGCAAAACACCTTTTCTGCTGTGGTTAGTAAATGACAAGCGCCATGCAAAGAGTTAGTAACTCTGGGCCTTAGAGTCAGTAAGAACCTCAGAAGGGACTCCTTATACCCAGTACTCCAAAGACAGTCCTCTGCGTTAGACAGATTTGTAGGCAACCTGAAGGATGACACAGGGAGTTGGAATTTTGCTGGATGTTCCAGATAAAAGTTCTGGATGCATGATTCAATAGCAGCTTAATCATATGTATATGACGGCTCAAAGAAAATATACTGAAATCTGATTCCCAGAAACTGAGGGGCTTATTTACAAGCCCTGTGTGCTGCCGGAACATCACTTTTTTTGATGTTCCAGTGGCGCACAGGGCTTAGCCATATCCGAGAGGCCACGGAAAGCCACCCTGAGTGACTTTTCATGCCCTCGTAGATATAATGTAAGGCAAAGCACACAAGCTGCTGCATTGCCTCGGGGGGAGTTCCATGGGCATTACGGTGGGTGTTCCCACATGACACCCATTGCATTTGACACATTCCCAACATGTGATAAACCTGGGAATGCGTCAATAACCTATGCCTCCCCAGGGGTGGCATAATGGATGTTTATGTTCAGGAAGGTATCCCTTCCTGCACAAAAACAACCTGAATTCATACAGGCACCCTTACACCCTGGTGCAAGGGTGCCTGCATTGGTGCTAGGCAGCCATTTGTGCACCATCACAGTAAAATAGGACAGGAATGCACCGTATCTCATAGATATGGTGCATTCCTGCCCGTTTCTTTTGACGTAGGACAGCGCAGCAGGAAGGCTTGCGGCACTGCCCTACGCCAAAAATTAGTAAATGAGGCCCTCAGTTTGTGATGATTGGGGGCACTGAGTACACATGAGTTACGTTTGGCTCAGAAATGTGGCCTACAATGCTTATTTTATTGGACTGGTAATAAAACTGGTAATCCAATTGAAAAGGTAAGTCCCAGGTGCCAACATAATATAAAATGTGAGCATAAATGCTCACAAAGTCGCTATGTCACAATATTTGCACACCTCCATGTTACATAAGTACTGTAGAATGCACAGAATGTCTGTGACAGAACCCGTTGATAAACTTTTATGGAGAGAAGGAAATACAGGAACAACAAATGTAGATGTTGAATCTTAAAAGCCTAATCCGAGCTATATCTCAATGGCTCAATTGAAGCTAACTGCAACTAGGTTCCTAGAATAAGAGGTTACAACTTTGAATCTACAAACATAATGCAAGTACAAGGTAAGTGAAGCTGGAATTATATATTTATTCTGAATGTAAGTTAAGGATTATATCTAATGCTGTGTGCATAACGTTAAAAGTTGGTGCCGCTGTCTACTTTTATAGAGTGCTGCATATCTGTTTTCTGTTACTTCAGAGCACTGAGACCCTCATTTACAATATGCACTGCCAGAGCGTTACTTTTTATGACGATATGGTGGCGCAGGCCTCTCAATCATATCTATGAGGCAATGCAAAGCCACACTGCGTGGCTTTGCCTGGCCTCGTAGATATGGAGTAAGGCAAGGCAGTGCAAAGCGCTGCCTTGCCTTGCTCTACATCAAGGAGGCGTTGCATGGGTGTTGCTGTGGGTGTACCCACTCAACATCCATGGAATTCGACACTGCTCCAGATTTACAACATCACGTAAACCTGGGGCAGCGCCAAAAATGTACGCCTCCCCAGAGTAGGCTTAACGAGGAGAAATGTTTACATTTCTCCTCGTTGTTTCCTCTTTCCATGTGAGCACACAAAGAACGAGGAAAACGCCTCTTGTGATTGTTTCTGTGCAAGAAGGTGCTCCTTCCTGCACAAAACAATCATGCCTGCAGCGTAGGCACCCTTGCACCATGGTGGCTCATGGTTGGCGCTCAGCTGCAAATTCAGTGCCAGTGCTGGCTGAAAGGACAGGAATGCACTGTATCTTGTAAAATATGGTGCATTCCTGCCCTTTCGAATTGGCATAGGGCAGCACAGTAAAATGACTTGCGGCATTGCCCTACGCCAATTCTTTTAAATGAGAACCTGAATGACTTGCGGCACTGCCCTACGCCAATTCTTTGTAAATGAGGACCTGAATGTTTTGAGGAAGTGAAAACGGCACAGTTGAATAGAGAGGATCATATAGTGTGGTCAATAGGGTTGAACTGTCAAGTGTTCTTTAGCTGTGAAGCATTTTCTGCTCAGATGTAGGCGAGAGTGAAAAGAATGGTTTCAATAGTTTGCTGAACTCCGTGTAATTTGGGACAGCTCGGTCCATGCAGAGGAATTTTTCCTTCTTCCAACAGAAGACCGGATCTAAGTATGATTTTCGAGGTCGTTTTCCATCCTGAAATGGATTTTGGTGTCATCAGTGTACATTTGGATTTCACCTGTTACTGCTTGAGGATCAGTGCCAAAAGGTTAAAGAACAAAGTGGTGAGGGGTGAACCCATGGATCCAATCTCATGACACCGGCCGAGAGCTGATTCTTTTTTTGATTCGAAATAAATGGTTGTATCAAGGCCAAGGCAGTTCCTGACATGCCTGCCCAGTGTTCCAGGGTTTGCAGAAGGCTATCATCATTCACCACATTATAGTTCATTGGGTCTGAATCCTGATTACTAATCATGAATGAGATGGTTCTCTTCCATATGCTCATGGAGGTCCGATGACTCACGTTCCTATATTCTTGTTAGGTAGGGTACATATGAGTTTATTGATTATTTGCCAATATGTTTGGTCTACTCATGAACTTTACAAGTATGTGGTGGTGATAGCATGGGCATGGCTCTATAAGTATGTTAGACACTTTAGCTTTATTGGCCAGTTTAAGCGCAGCCTTGGTCTAAAATGCTTGGAAGAGTGTGAAAGTTAACTAAAGTGACCTTGAAGGGGCGAGGAAAGACATATGTTGTTGGGCTGATGAAGAGACACTTACGGATCTGTGTGAAAAATGCCAGGAGGTCTTTTCAGTACTGCTCTCATGAGCAGAAAGTGTTATTCAGGGTGTTTGGGTCAAACAATTGTTTAAAAAATTCGTAAATCTCTCGCTTTTGATTTCAGGACTTATTGACGCAGTTTGCAAAATGGGTCTTTTTGACTCTCTTAACCACTTTGTGATTGCCTCTCCTATATTCTTTGCTGAGGAGCTTATCTTTTAAAGACAAATTCTTACTGCACTTGCAGTCCAAATTATAACTCGTTCATTTAATTTCTGCTATTTCCTCATTGAACCATTTGTTGGTCATTTTAATGCCCATTTTTTGTCATCTATGGTCAGCCTATTGACGGAAGTAGGTAAATTTAGATTTAATTGTCCAGCAATTGGGTGATCTGGTGTGAGGGGTCTATTTTGATAGTCACAAAGGTTTTCTCTAAGCTTTACGTTTGTAGTGTGTGATTGGGATTTGGGCGAATTGTTACTGCTCCAGCCACAAGGCTGTATTTCAGCTTTGAGAGTATGACAGAGACGAAGAAGTGGTCTGATAAGATCAGTCATAGGGCCAAGGTGTTAGAGGTGTCAATGTAACAGGTAAACACATAGGGCCTTATTATGATATCGGGCAAAAAGCCTCCGACCGCTGGTCGGAGGCCCTCCGGCCGACATGGTAGGTTTAAAGTCCGGCCGCCGTATTATGATGAAGACGGTCGGAGTTTATACCGGCCGACGGTCGGTCAGAAGACCTCATAATCCCTTACGGACGGCGTTTCCGGCATCGGGATTATGATGGCGGTTTCCGACAGCCATTCCATGTCGGCCTTTCTTACATGGAAAGTCTGTCAGAAAGACATTGGGGTCCCCTAGCACCGCCTGCGTCCCTCAGTGGCCTCCGCATGTGGGCCGGGCTCCTCAACATCCCTGCACTGTGTGGCAGGCCCCGTAAGGGGCCTGCCACACAGTGCAGAGATGTTTACATGTTTACAAACTTCAATTTTTCAATGAGAACTTGTACTGCAGGCGGTTTCCACCCGCTGCACAAGCTCCCATTGAAAAATGATGTTTCTGACCACACTGTGTGTGGTCGCATCCGAATAAGGCAGTCGGAACCGCCGACCTGAGGTCGGTTGTCCGGATATGTACAGCAAACCCAGACCGTTGGGACCGGCAGCCATCAGGGATGTCAAATTGAAGTTTTTGGCCAGGCAGCAGGCGATCAGGGAGGGCCTGGAATTAGCTAAGCCATCAGTGAGAGGGTGTGTTACTATAAGTTTGACCACACAGTTACAGCCCTACCTGTCACTAGCTACCAATGCACAACATCGCTTTCTCTTAACAAGATTCCGGTTGAATCAGGTACCCTGGATTTTAGCCTTTCCCAAAGGATATTCAATGCCAGGTACCCTAAAGCCGTGCCCCTGTGAAAGTTTCTCGGAACAGGATCTTTGGCATTTTCTTTTCTTTTGTGAATTCTATGCCCCCCTTCGTATGAATTTTATACTGCCATTATTGAGAGAGGCCAACTTTGTCCAAGTTAGGCCTGCATTATTATTTTTGCAACTGTTACCCTCCCCTGTGGTGTGCTTCGGGGTCGCAAGCTTCCTGCTAGGGGCCATGAGACTTAGGAAGAAGATGCCCTCGCAGTAGCTATGTAATATCTTTTTCAAACATGGAAACGGTATTACAGGTCTTTTTAACATATTTATATGTATAATTAAGGGATTTTTAATTAAGTACTCGCTTTTATGCATCTTATTTTGTCTTATTTTTATTAATGTACTGATATCTGTTGTTTGACTTTTTAAAATGTGTCTTCTGAATTAATTGTAGTACATGTAATATATGTATGACAGGTTCTCTGTAATGGACAAGTGCATTCTCTCTCAACGTTTTAACTGTACTGTAAAGTTTTAATGTGTCTTAATTGTTTACTTTTATGGCTTTTAATGGCCGAATAAAGTACTTGTGTGAGACTAGCCTCAGTCCCTTTCCTTATTTTTTTGGAGAGGTTCTGGTGGTCTACGGAAGGATCATTTAAGGTGACAGCAAAGCGGTTGTCAAAACTAGCCACTTTGAGGCAGACAATATCACTTGGTTTTGGACAGGAAGTCAATGATATTCAGGGTGTACTTCTGGATTGAATGTAAATTGATGAGGCCAGTTTTTATGATGGGATTATGATTGACTCCAGAGATTGGTTTAATCTCTGCATGAGGTAGTGATGATTGATGTTCTGATACTGTAGTTGCCTGAGTATGAGTACTAAGTTGTTCATTATCAATAGTATGAGTTAAGAGTCCCACTGGAATCGGCCAAGAGAGTAGAATATCCTTCAGGGTGATGATGTTTGAAGAACTTTGTTGGAAAGGCGAATTACCATTTAGGGAAGGCACTTGAATACTGAATTACCTTGCAACAAATTAATGTACAGGACAAGCAAGTTATAACAGCTGATACTAGTACAGTGGTATTCTCCACACAAAACTCTTGGGGTACACCCAGGGAATCTCAGTGTTCCTGGCTGGGAAACAAATAACTGGAAGCTAACTGAGGGTGGTATCTGGAGCTGGGACCACCCACTGCACAAAGGAGAGAAGTATCACCCCACGCCCATACTCACTCACCATATTGGTAGCAATAGCGAGTAGACACTGCAGCATATAACCATCTTCCTGCAGCATATGGGTCCTTGTGGTCCAAGTTACTGCCAATTTCAATTTGTTCTCTGCACTGGGGCCTCATGGAGACGGTCTGTCCACTGGTAACTCAACTGTCTTCTAGTGCTAGGTTATCCAATCTAGGGTCCTGTCCAGTCTCCAAGAGATACTTGTCATGCTAGACCCTCCTAAGGGACATGGCCCCTTCACTTGTCCTCCAATGCCAGGAAGTAGCATAGGGAAAACTTGCCCACAAAGATTAGACCCTTATACATTTAACCTCAGGAAATTGGTAAGAGTGTCAATTAGATAGTCATACAGCTCCATAGGTTACACGAAATGATGTTTTTCATGCTTTATTAGTACCTACAATTTACACTGTATAACAAACAAATGCATGTTTCAAAACAGAGACCTCCCAGATCTGTCATTGTGCTTGCCATTTGTCATACAACCACTTCATGGCACTAAAGCTGCATACTGGCCTGATAAGAAGGAGCCTGTGAATGGAACATAATTTAGCAACTCTCTTAAGGATAGGAATATAAGGGATGATTCCTGAGAAACAAGAAATGTGCTAACCTGAGGTATTCTACAATCACCTTTTAATATGATCCACCCAGGGTGGCACACCTCAGACATGAATAAACCCTTCTCCATCTTGTTTCTAAATAACCCTTCCCCTATAATATATATGTTTGGAAACTGAACCACTTTGGTGTGAATAGACCACTGCAGTGTGCGATAACTTATTGGACTAAGTGATCTTTTCTGCCATACTTCTGATGTGATCTTACACTGCCAGACATAAGTGGACAGAGAGACTGGTTCAGGCGAGAATTGGAAAGCAGGGTGGTATACTTAGAAAAAGGTTGAAATAACTTGATGTTTCTCACAATGCTGAGGTGTGAGATAAATTGACAGTGGGGGGAGAGAGAGGTATGCCAACATGTTGGACAGCAGGAGATGCATGCATTATTATACTTACATGGCCTAGAAACAAAATAAAGGGATGAATCTGGGAAACTTAGCCTGGCTAATTGGGCCTGAATCTATGGTGTCCTGGATTATATGGATTTGTGATATTGATTGGGAAGTGATATAGAAACAGCAGAATATAACCATCTAATCAAAGCATATGACACTGCATTGTATGCAAAAGGCAACAGAGCAACAGATAAGGAACTTTACGACTACCCAGATGTGGCACAAATGGTTTCTCTTCTACCGGAAAAGATAGAACATCTAGAAGCCCCACTGACAGGTGCCTGATTACCTCTACCTGACAAATAAAGATATGTGTGCACTGAACCTTGCATCAGTGTTCTCATCTGTGAGTTTGATAGATACCAATTTGCAGGATGTAACATCTTATAATTTACTGTTGATGCTTAATATCAGTGACAAGATTCTTAGCAAAGCCATTGCAACCAACTGTTTAAACTATTGCATTGAGTTGCCCACACTGACCAGAGTGGGTTTGCAACAGGGCACAATACATCTTTCAGTATAAAATGTCTTTTCTGCAAGCTTGAGATAACCACCAGCTTTAAGATGATTCTCAACTAGTAGTGACAGCCATAGACTTGGAGATAGACGTAAACACAATTAGTTGAAGATACATTTTTGTGATATAGAAGAGCTGGACTTGGGGGAAGTGTGCTAAAATGAGCCAACTGCCAGATTTTGCGCAGGGCATTTACTTTCAGACTGAGGTTCCATTAGCAGGCGTATGCATCAGGCATGCCTCCATTCATTTTTGCCTTAGCCATGGAACCCCTCATAAACATAGTAAGTTTCAATGGCAGAGTCTAGCACACACTCAGATTGGCCACAGGCTCTATAACTTTTTATTCATTTGCGATCACTGCTAATACGAAATTATGTATATTATCATACAACACTGTGTGCTACGTTATGATAGCATACTTCTAGTTCATATATTCATAAATTTTAGTGCATTTTGATACTGAGAGAAAGCTTTAACATGGAAATGTCTCACGCTTTGCTTCCCACCTAACATTGTGAATCACAAGATTAATTTTTCCCAAAATAAACATTATGAATGATATAAACTGATTGTTCTTCGCCCTATTGATGAAAGAGCAAAGGACTTCAGTTTCCAGGATGAGCAGAAAGCATGCGTAGTTCACCATGAAACTGTCTTCCTATAGCAAAAGAGGGGAAGGAGAGGAAATCTTTAACGTGGTCCAGCACACCCTCCCTGAGAAACAATCTGAAATGAGTTCTGGTGTGCTGTTCTGTCTTGCCACCAAATTCATAATCCACTGGTGGACTCAGTGTCACCGTTTGGTCATAGTCATAGTCCTACATATAGGATGCCCTAGCTCTAACCCACCCAAGTGGCTTCATCATCAGTCTAGCTCTTTGCTGAGTGGGTGCTGCAATACCCAGCGGGCTCCCAAGAGTGGGGCTCTTTAACAGAGACCTTTTCTCCCCCTAGCTGGTGTTTGCCAAAGCTCAGGTAACTGCCCTTTAATGAGAGTTGAGAGATGGAAAGGTATATTGGGTAAGGGTGAAGTTAAAATTGGCTACAGACCATCACTTTGACTCTGTTTTATTTATGGTGAGTGTCCATGACAAGCTTAAAAATAAAAGTGAACCTGCCAGGCATGGCGATGAGACCTTGACTTCACAGTGGGGTCGACATGTTTCATGCCATAGTCGCACCGAGGGTCAAGGGCATTTCTTCAGGAACAGAAAAAAACCCTAATCTACTAGGCAGGGTCTTTAAAATAAAGATGATGCATAGAATATCGGACAAATGTGCTCTATCTACTGCAGATAAAGTCATCAGGATTAGAGAATAAGAAAACTTTATCCATACCCCCATTACGTGTAAGAGAAAGAGGAGACACAAAACAATATTTATAAACACTTAGTGAAATATGGTAGCGTATTTGAAATGAAAAGTTTTACTTGTGTTGTGTGACACAACAATGGCATGCGACACGGGTGAGCACAGCAAATCGTGGAATATTTAAAGAAACAAAAGGACTCCCAAATAAATATGCAAGCTTAATCCTTTTAGTAGAAACTATCACGTACCAATTCGGTCTGTATATGGGCCCCTTAGGGAAAACTTGGTGTTCCTAGCACGCAAGCACCTGCATTTTAGATACCCCCAAGTTAAATCTGGTGCAACTTTCAGAGAAAACCCAAAAAATTGTTTACATACTGTTCAGCTGTGGCAGTTAATGAGACAATACTCTACTCAGAAATGCTAACACCTGAAGCAATAAAACAGGAGGATGAAATGAATTCACAAATGAAACATATCTGCCAGAGTGTTCTATTCAGTAAGCTAATACATACATGTAATAAGCGTCTCCACAAAATACTGACATCATCGCATTCCACTATGTCAACATTCTACCCTTACACATCATCACACATCGGAGTTTATTTAGTAGAAGCATAGCACGTACATACCAACAGGGGCACAGGAGTAACTGACACTCCTGGAATGCAGCTGGATGACATCGTCACATTCCACAACGTCAATACTCTACCCATACACATCACCATAAGACACTAAGGGCCGGATTTAGATCACGGCAGATGGGTTACTCCATCACAACGGTGACGGATATCCTATCCACCGAAATATAAATCCCATAGGATATAATGGGATTTATATTCCAGTGTAAATAAAAACGTGCCGGTGCCAAAAGCTCTCCTCTGAAACACAGGACTGCTGCAATTAAGTGTGCCAGCAATAATAAAAGGCAGCATAATCCTAAGGCCATCTCGGACCTCTTTATTCCATTTACAGCCACTCCCTGACCCTTCAGCTCACTCTTGCAGCTTTCTGCTTTCTCCCTTTATGACGCTTTACCGTCTTTCTCTTCCTCCGTCTTTCCCATATGTGTCTTTTGCTCGCAGTAAATGACTGATGCGGAAAAATAAGTGCCGGCCCCCAAAAATAAGCGCCGGTGCCCCCCACCGCCAACCACCGGCTCAAATTAAGCACTGCATCCGCTGAGATCTAAATCAGGACCTTATGACCAATTGCATAGTGCATTAAAAGTTTGCCAAATTACTCTCTAAGTCTGTTAAATACTGATAACTGATGTTATTAATGTCTATGAAGTAAAGACACAAACCCATTGTTTTTAGGCTGATTGCTAATTGTTGCATTTTTCTCCATCCTCGTACATAAGCGCAAATAAAATAAGTAACCTACTGAAATTAGGAAACTAGATTGCATACCTTGAACAGCTATATGGTTCTTGTGTTGCTTATCTGCATGTTCTGAAGCTTGATGCTGAAATATTTAACACTACTTTTTTGGATAATTTCTGTATATATATATATTTTTTATTTTATTTTAATAAAGTATATACGAACAATACCACATTTACAACCTGTAAGTCAGCAAGTGGTAGACCCCCATGGACTCCTCTCCTACCTCCACGTTTTCTGCCCCCTACACACAAGCATATTTCAGTAGCATAACACTTGCAGGGAAACCTACTAAGGGCAAGATCAAATCATGTCACAGTGATATGAGCGGAAGCACCCTGTTTGAAATTACCACTCAGGAGGCAAAGTGCTGCAGGACAGGAGGCAAGGTGCAGGTTTGCAGGTATGTCGAGGATGAAAATTCCCAGACGTCGGATAAGAGAAATTGTATAAAAGTTCCCCACATTTCATGAAAGGCTTCTTCGCTGTTATCCATGGCCATTGTGTGGTGATGTTATGCATTCTGTGTTCCAAGTTCTGTAAGGCTGGTTTATGTAGTGTTCCCTATGCGGCAGTTGCTGCTGGGAAGCTGGAGAGGGCTGTAGCCATTCAATCTACGTCTTCACTTCATTGTCTGTCTCCGGTTTGTTCTTTGTGTTACTACCACAAAATTGATGATGATTTAGCTACAGCCCAGGACCCTCGCAAAAGTGTACTTCTGGACATCTATATGGATTGTTGGGTCGGATGGAAGGTTCCACCGAAGTGTACATGTACGCTGGGCTTTAAGTGGGATGAAAAAACTGGGGGGTCTCTCAAAGGGGCGTGGCCAATGTAATTAAGGGCGTGGCTTAAAAACACATAAGCTAAACATCTGTGCTTAGCATAGTGTGCCTCCCGACTTGTATTTTGCTGTTTTTGTCATTGCATCCAGATATATGATACAACAAGTAACATCATACCTACAACAAGGCAGGACTATTGGCTTTGTCAATGGTTGTTAGTTGCATAAGATAAATAAGCAGCAACTATGGCTTGTTGTATATGATATTGAAAAAGCTTCCACTTAAAGCCCTGCTGACACCACGACGATGTTGCTGCTCCTGCGTTTCAAAAAGAGAAGGGAAATCCAGAGAGAAAATGACTCTCTTTAAAGGATTTCCCTTCTCTTACAACGCTCACCTGGCATGAGGTCATGCCGTAACTTCTCCACTAGTGAGAAGAGCAGTGTGAGCACATGCACATCGATGTGCCTGCTGTCACTGCAGTCCGGAAAAAACGGACCGCCTGTGCCAGGGCACAAAACAGAGCCCGATAGAGACCCGTTTCGAGGCGCCTTAAAAAAAACTGCCGGTGCTCAGACCCGGTGAGACCCGGCCCACTTAAAGCCCTGCATGTACGGTAGGGTGCGGGTAGGGTCAGTGCTTTAAATGGGCCGGTACTCACCGGTACTGAGTACCGGCACTTCTTAAATTTACCGAGCCGAGTACCGGCACTTCTCCACTGTCAAGGAGAGTACCGGTACTCAGGGTCGGATTAATAAGGTGGGCACTGGACTGGTGCCCGAGGTCCAGCTGCGTGCCGTTCGTTTGGTAGCATGTTGGACGTTGCCGTATGTATTATTCGGCTGTGGCAAGCAGCCCGATGGGGCATGAACGGCCTACTGGAGGCCTGCCGCAGGGGCAAGAGGGCCTCTGCTCCCTTCCTTCCCAGATGGAGGCTCTCCTTGTCCTCATCACCCGGCTGCCAGGCATCAATGCTCGGTCCGTGGAGGAACGCAGGCACAAAGGGCCATTTTCACCCCTTGGCCTCCCACTGGAGTCTGACTGTCTTTCTCATGACTCATTTGTCCCTGCGATTCCACCCCGCCCGCTGGGACATTGAGTCCATGAAAGGCGGGGATGAGGTGGTGAAGATGGCTTAAGCAGCCTCCCTGGTGCCCAGGTGAGGTGGGGGAGGTCAACTGACCTTCCCATTGGAGGCCAGTATTGTTCTTCCCCTGACATCTACCCTGCTGGACTCTACACATGCTCGGGACCCTGCAGTGCTCACTGTCTACCACTGCAAGCTCCCCGGCTGTGGGGCCTTCTGCCTAGGGGAGAGAAGGGAAAATAGGGGTGAGTGAAGGTGAAGAGTGAGGGGGAAGGAGCAGAGAGTTTGAAGTAGGAAAAGGTAGAGAGGCAGAAGGGGTAAGCGCAGATAGAGATATGGAAGAGATCCAGACTGTTATGAAAAGAGGTAGAGAGGCGGGGAGAGGGCAGATTAGAAATAGAAAGAGTGATGAGAGAGAGTGATATGATACAATTGGGGTAACGAGAGTGGGACAGAATTAGCTACAAACGGGAGAGAGGTGAGTGCGGGTGGGATCTCGAGCTTAGAGATGTGAAAACAGAGAGTGTGTGTTTGAGAGGAATAGAATCAGGAGGTATTTGAAAAGAAATGCGTGGAATGCTTGTTTGTGTGTGTGCACCCTTGAATATTTAAGGATTGCGCCAAATGCAACCAAGTAGGAACATTAGAAATATTATGATATTAAGAAGCTGCAAATATTACAAAACAAGAAAACATGAACATTTGGTGTTTCACCTTCATTTTGTATAACGAGTTAACACATTTTGTTTGGATTGATACATTTCTCACATGTTTTGTTCTGTTGTGCAACCAGTGTAAGTGCCAGAGTCTCTCTCGTCCTAGAGCGCATTGATTATTAGCCTGAAAGTGCTAAAAGTGCTGTTGATGGCTTGGCTCAGTCAGGGTTTTAGTTTCTAATCTGCACATATGGAAAGTTTGAGACCACTATCCAGGACAATGCAAGGACAGCATGAATACTCAATAGAAGTGTTTTTGTATCATGTCTAACTCCGCCTCTAACCCCGCCCACTAGCCACGCCCCTAGCTCAATTTAATGAGTACCTGCACTTATTTTTTCCCATTTAAAGCACTGGGTAGGGTGCGATATCGCTTGCAAGGTAGCGTACAGTCTGTGTGGAAACCTGCTGCGTTGCCTGCTCACAGATTTCTGTTCAGCGGTGTTTAACCCACCACTTGTGTTTGGGAACGTGAGAGTCGCGGCCTAAGTCGGGTTTACCAACTGCTGCAGAGTTGGTTTTGATAGAGCGCAGATAGCACTCTATTTGTATGAGTACACAATACTCATGATTTAAACGCACTTCCATACATTCGTATTGTGTGCTGTGTTTTTGATGATAAAGAACCATTTAATTGAATCATTTGATGTTGAACTAGTGAACGTATTAAGTAGAATTTTGTATGTATTATGATTCCGTCATGTATAATGTGCAGGACAATATTATTTTATATATCGTAAACTGTGACTTGTTTAAGTTGCTTGAAACATAGGCCCAAAAGTTTCTCCTTGCTCTCGAGAAATAATGAATTAAATGAGTGTTATGTTCAAGGTTAGAGTGTTCTCACCCCATTGCAGGTGCAGAAGTACACATCATTATTTTCAGAGTTAAGGAGAGATCCGGAATGCCTTTGAAGATAACTGGAAGCGAGAAGGGAGGATGCTCTGAGTATCGGGTCTGTCTGGAAGCCAAGGCCACTGGAAGAAGATACCTCTAATTAATTTTGCTTCATGAAAGAGCACCAGCTACTGTATAGAGGCTTAGTGGAAACTTTTAGAAAAGGTGACGCAATGTTGATTGAATCCCATCTTTTTGTATGATGCACACGGACAGAGAAACCAGACTTCTACTAGCTTTCGGAGAAGACGGAGTATCTTAGAGCGAGCTCCATAGCCTTAAGCTAAACAACCCATTTGACGTGAGTACTTCTTAGGAAGTCACACGTGCTGACACCATTGGGGAACGATAGAAGGGAGACAGGAAGGGCCCTCATATAGAATAGTGTAGGGAAAGATTTTATATTTTTTCCAATGAATCGAGAGCTGAATCTTGCATCTATTTTGTGTTGCATTGTGATTTTGGAATTCATAATCATTTGCCTTTTGGGCCGCATTACTTATATTAGAAAGATTGGCTCTGTATTAATTTTCCTGTATCTCTATACTTTGCTATTGAGATGTATTTACATCCAATTGTTTTTGGCCTTATAATAAATATTCAAACTGCACTTCGGAGTCAGTGATCTTTACAGGCATGACAATTTTGTTGATATCTGTTTAAGCTGTTTTCCTCCCCTCAACCACTTTAGGTAAATAAAAGATCGATCGCTTACGCTATACTTAGTAGAGACTTTAAGGGTGCAAGTTAGCGTAATCAGTTTTATTCACCGCTGTTTTTAAACATTCGGCAAGCGCGCCAGAGCTCCAGCTTCAGGACAATCAGGCGTGCGTCAGTGGTCAGGCTGTGTTCCTTGTTCTTGTGAGGACATACGCTGCTGTGTGCTTACGCGCTCTGATGTAGGTCAGCCATTTTGAAACCATGCTGCTATGGACGCTCCAGGTTAAAAGTCAAGCAGCGCTGCCGACAAGTGTCTATTTCACTTCTGAGGTTATTGCAAGAGTTTGTATAACACCGCTCAAAGGCATCACGTGACCTGTTTCGGCAGAATCGCTTTCTGTGTAGTGACATTTGTTCATAGATGGGAAAAAAAGAACAATACTGTGCAATACTCTCTTGCGTGTTAAGTACAGATTTTGGAATACACACGTATTCACACTGTGATACGCACACATTCAAACTGCGTGTCACAAATTACAAGCCAAAGTATAGTTTACAGAAAATAACACATGCATTTTGGTGGTACACGTACATTGGCTGAGTTACACTGTGCCATCCAGACAAGCCTTTCCAAGCACGTTGTCAAGTAGCAACAATGTGACATGCACACATTTCAAAAGCATGTCAAACTCAGATTTAAGGAAAGCCAAGCAGTCACACTGTGATACGCTCACATTTAAACTGCGTATCACTCGTTGGGTGTGCATCAATACAATTTTGAGTTACATTAGACAACGCATGTGCAGTTTGTGGTGACGCACATGTGAATTATGTTATACTGAAGTTGCCCATTCAAGACTCAACATTTTTACTATTCTAAAACCCTATGTGTAAACACTTGTATTTGAAGTTGGTCTAAAATTAATGTTATTTTTATTTCTGTCAAGTATCATATATCAAACAGTTATTCTACTTGTTTTCTAGGTTGTTTTAAAACTTAACTATGAGTATGCAGAGTATCAATGCCCCTCCTCCTTTTTTACAAACCCCTGGAGACCCACCCATTCCATGGCGTGCTTGGTATAGGGCATTCACAAAGGATTTAGGTGCAATTGGGGGAAACTGATATTGTCCTGAACGGAAAAGGTTTTTATTGGAACACAGAATGTATAACACCACCACACATTGTTAACTTTTCCAGCTATAGAAGGTCCCAGATTCTGCATAGCCAGTCTCTGTGATCAGGGTTTTGTTTGTGCCTCACTGCGTCTATATAGTCGGATGGGCTGTGCAGAGGACTAACGCTGTTGGCGCTTTATAGAGTCTGGAGGGAAGAGTTGTTTGTTAGAAAGGTCTAGCAACTTATATGCGGGGAAACAGGGAAGATGAGTAGTACAGATCGTATCTATATCATTTAAGACCTGGGTCCAGTGTCTGGGTAGCTTAGCGCACAGTCAAAGAACATGCATCAGTGACCCTGGATTGCTACAATCACACTAGCACTCACTGGGGGCCTAAGCATGGATCCAGGCTGGAGTCAAATACCAGTAAGAGATGATCTTCACCATGGTTCTCTCCCACCCTTGATTTGGCTGTGGTCCGAGCTCTTTGAGGAATATCCTGCTATTCTTTGCAGGAAAGAATACGCTCTAGTTCTCTTTCCCATCTCCACCAAATTGTGGATTTGTCTTTGAGCATGGAATATGACAGTATGTTGTATAGGTCTGACAGCAGGTATTTATCATCTGTTTTAAAGAGCAGACATTTCTCGTACTTAGTCAACTGTCTGCTCACCAGAGGCTTCATTGTCTTACCGGACAGAAGTGTCTGCCCTGAGTGCAGTGCATACTTTCGGGCTTATTTACAAGCTCATTGCGCCACTGGTACATCACTTTTTCCCATATTAAAAGTGATGCACCGGTGGTGCAAGGGGCTTGTGAAGGAGCCCCTTTGTTTGCTAAAAGGCCGTAGACTAATTTCAGTTGTTCACGTAAGATAATACCAGTAGTATCAAACAACTGCATTGTTATCTTACATCCAGCCTCTCAGCATGTAGTATGGGACTGAAGTCGGGGTTAGATATATTCAGAGATTTCTTGGTCGCAACTGCTGCCCAAACAGCTTGAGTGGTTCTAGTAACCATAGAGAAATACGTCCTGTCAGGAAGAGCCCGGTTGGGGACCCCGCAGAACCTGCCCCGACACTCCACACAACGCCTATGAGGGAAACCAGGAAAACCACAACAGGGTTAAAAATGTCCTCACGCCCTCTCCCTTACAGAGTGACGAGGAATCCGCCTCCGCGGGGAGCCAATCAGAGGCAGAGGCGACGCAGAAAAGAAGACTCTCGCAGGAAGTAGGAGGAAACCCGGAAGAAGGAGACACGGACCAGGGAGACGCCGAGGAGCCGGAGCGGAGGGAATCCCCAAAGCCGAGGGAGCCTGAAGGGTCCATGCCGGAGACTGAGAGGAAGGAGGACGCTGCCACGGAGGATGACCTCGAGGCGTGGAGCGAGGACTGGTGGACGCCCCCAGGAGACGCGTGTTTGTCGCCGTAACTCAGGAGAGTTGCGGCATAGGCGGTAAGTGAGCAGAGCGGGGACAGGTGCATCAGGGGAGGGGTAGGACCAGGAGGGTGGGGGATATTCACAAAAGGAGAGCACACTGAGTAGTTCGGACTAAAAGTCCCGGAAGACATGCGAGATCCCTCAATATTTATGTTCTAGGACTCCTCACAAAACTGGGATCGTTTGGGGTGTTCAGAAGGCAACCAGGATAAGGGGTGCAAACAGAAACCCCTCTTTTTTTGTATAAAGAGGAGAGTCTATCCTCTGTTGTTTTCTTTGTTCGCTTTAGCTCTGGCACAGGACTTCCCTCACTCCCCATCCTTCACAGAAAGCACTGCTCGAACAGCAGCTGTTGAGCACTATCTTCACTCGGTGTGGTGAAGGGTACAAAACAATATAGGAACCGTAGTTCAGGTGACTGACCGCCACTCTCTTTTCTCTCTTTCCGAGTATCCTGGGGAGTGGCCATCCAGAGGGCGGAGCCAACGACAAGAGGGACGGAACCACCATCCTGTCATCCAGCTCATCTATCACCTAATACTAGCTCTACTACTGACGTTCAATAAAACAAATCCACCATTGATAAACCTATACGGCCTCCTAGCTTTCATTTCCGCCCATCCCTTTGACACGTCCCCAAAGGTCTGTGCCTTGTGGTTAGCCAAGGAACCTGCCAGATGTGCAAACCCGCAATTTGTTGGTCAAGGAAGCTTTTAGTTTTTTTCTCTGCTTCATTTCCCCAGATAACACAGATGGTCTTCTTGAAAGAATTGCTGCATGTTGGTGATATCTAGTCCACCTTCCCTGGGATGCCAATATGCTTTGGCATGGAGCATCCATGGCTTCGCCCCTTTTCAGATATATTTATTGATCGCCTGTTGTTAGTGTTTTAGAGTGTTTCGAGGCAGCTATGGTGAAAGAGACTGGAAAACAAAAAGCAACCTTGGCAATGTATTCCCTGTTATCACTGATATCCTGTCCAACCATAATAAGTTATATTTGGACCAATTATTAAAGTCGCACGTAGTCTGCAGGAAAAGTGTTTTGTAATTGGGGAAGGAGGTTATGTGCGAAGATGCCGCTATTTGTAGACCCAGATACCAGAAAGTACGAGGGGCCTAGAGGATAGGGAACTGACCCTGAAGCAACTGCCGCTGAATTAGGACCATTGTGAGGTTCTAGATTGATGATTTTAGAAGTTTCGATTTTAAAGCCTGGCGCTTGACTGAAGAGCCTTGGTTCAGTTATCAGCAGTGGCGGGAATACAACCGGGTCGGAGAGAGCTGCTATGATGACATCAGAGTAGAGACAGAGTGTATGTGTGGCATGACCCATCTTGATTCACTTAATGCCAGAGTTGAGCCACACTGCTGCACAAATGATTCCATATATAACGGAAAATTATCAGGGAAAGAAGACACTCCTCCAAATAGGGAATAAGAGTGGGGGGGCATCAGGCCATTGACGTGTATACTGATGGTGGGAAGGCAATATTTACAGGCTAACTATTGCTGAAATCTGTCACTGAGGCATAAGTATTTCAGTGTCCCGAAAAGGTAAGGCCAGTGGACTCTGTCAAATGCTTGTTCAGCGTTGACAATGAGCAAGAGGGTTGGGGTGCAGGCTCTCTGAGCTTTGTCAATGATACGGAGAAGTTGCTTGGTGTTATCCGTGCAGTTCCTCTCAGGTACAAAGCCCACCTGATCAGGGTCTATTAATCCTTGCATGAAGGAGTTGAGTCTATAGGGCAGGATGTCAGTAAAGAGTTTCTCATCTATGATGATAAGGGAAATGCCATTAGGATTCACACCAGAATTTATTAGTGACTGGTTTTGAAAATACAGTTATGGAGGCCCTCAAGCATTGAGGGTGCCAGGGTTTCAGTGCTTGCAAGGGAGTTACATTAACAGGCCTGGAAGGGCTAGTGTTGGGCTAAAAGTTTTATAAAAGTAACGGGTAAAGCGGTCTGGACCTGCTGATTTATTAGGCTTCAGTCAGGTAATAGCCAAAGCCACCTCATCAAGTGTTATTGGACTATCCAGGTGTTCTGCATTGTGTGGGACAAGAGAGGGCAATTGTGTTTCTGCAAGGTATTTTTCAGTCAGGTCTTGAGGCATGTCCTGGGCTTCTAAAATGTCTGTTAGAACTTACCAAACTCCTCCGTGATTTGTGCATCTTCTAAGAGTTCCATCCCCTGGGAGACGAGAATGCATCCAATCTTATCGTTAAAGGTTTAGGCTCCAAGTCTGTGGGCCAGTAATTTCTCATTTTTATTTCCCTCCTGATAAAATCTGTAGTGAAGGCGGAGCAGGGAGTAAGCTGCCTTATCTGTGCGCAGCTTTTGTAGTTGAGACCTGGTGTTGGTAAGCTGTTGCCAGACTCTAGGGGCTTCCGTCTATTTATGAATGACTTATACAAAAATACAAGTACGAAATTATTTATAAAGCGCACAGCTACTTCAGAAGAAGCATCCCGGTGCTAGCGGCATGTAAATGGTAAAGGACAACCTAAAATGATTATAGGTTGGAATTAAAAAGAAGTGCCTTAAAAATGTTCTAAGAATAGTTTCTGAGGGGGCTAAATGAAGAACTAACAGGAGAGAATTCCAGAGCTTAGACGTAAGATAGACAAAGAATCTCCCACCTCTCATCACTTTGTAAAACCGATGAGTGCGAAGTAGCTTTGAGTTCTAGATTGAGAGTAGGCCTTGAGTCTCTTCCTTAGGTAGAGGGGACCTTTGCACTTAAACAGTGGCAGCTGTTTCGGGGCAGTAGTGGTGGGGGGTAAAAAAACAAAGGAAAATTGCACTTACCTGCCAGCCGCCGCCTCCATCCTTCTTCTGTTCTTCTGTCGATGACGCAAGGTCCCAAGGAAGCAGGAAACACACAGGCTCCCAGACTACCCTAGCCAATCATGACGCTGCTGTCACCAGCATGACAGCAGCGTCGTGATTGGTCTGAACTCCGTGGTTCGGGGCTCAGACAGGGAGTGGGAGGCTGTGCATGTTCTCCACCCAGACTTGCAATACAGCCTGGTGAAGAACATGCTAAGTATGCATGACTATTTGGCCGGCCCAAGATGGCTGGCCAACCGTCATGCGCACTTAGAAAGTGCCCACCATTCCTCCCCCTGCTGGCTGACAGCCCAGCCTCACCCCGCCCACACTTAAAACAAAACTGGGTAAGTACGGGAAAAATAAAATGATAATAACTGTGTTATTATCATTTTATTTTTCCTGTGGTGCGACCCTCTTCCATCTTAGCGGAGAAGTCGCTGCCGCACTCGAAGTCTCAGTAAGTAAAGGTAAGGGCCTTAAACTGAATCCTTTTAATAACAGGAAGCCTGTTTAGTTGCCGTAGATATGTTGACACTGGCAGACACAGTCATATAGTTCATGTACCGCTTGTTATAGCTCTTGACTTTTCTCCCATCTGGACCTATTATCGTTGGCTGCTATGGCAATCAATTTGTCCCTCACCACGGCCTTAAGGGCATCCAAAAGGGTGAGTAGGGAGACCAAACCTTTGTTGTTCTCTAACATATGCTGTTTCAGGATAGTTTGATTGGTTACACTGTGCTGGGGAGAGGAGTAGCCTGACTCGGAGTCACCAGGGTCCCTCTGTGTGGGAGTGTCCCCGAGCTTAAGAGAAATACTAACTAGAGTGTCATTGATAAGGGAGATCACACAGTAATCTGCAGTGTGGATTTTCCCTCTGAGTCTAGGTGTTCCCAGAAATAAATCAATACTGGCATAGGCTTTGTGTAAGGCAGAGTAGTATGAATAGTCTTTTTGCATAGGGAGTGTTGACTTCCATAAGTTTTCAAAGCTATTGTTTCGGAGACAACCTTTGCAGTGCTTGAAAAGGGCCCCTGTCTGACCATATCTCTGTCTCAATCTGCCCAGTGTGTAGTCAAAAACTAGGTTGAAGTTCCCACCTTGTATAACACCATCATAAGGCTAGTGGAGATCTTCAGAAACTGCAGTTTTTAGGAAACCCTCTTTCCCGACATTAGGGGTGCAGATTGTTGCTAGGGCAAACATTTCGGTCCCCACTCTTGCATGATACGTAAGATTTCCATCCCTAATCTCTGAGACTTTGTCCTCCACCACTCCATGTAAGTGATAATACAGGAGAATTTCCATGCCTTCCTTTTTGTAGGGACCTGATAACAAGTATTGTCTAGGAAACCAATTGGACTTGAACCTGTGCTATTTGTGACAAGATGGGTCTCCTGTTAGAGGCAAATGTCACACTTGAGACTTTTAAGCGTAGTCAGGAACGCTATGAGCATCAATGGGTTATTTAGACCTCTCCCGTTAAAACTGAATATTTTAAGTGGAGAGATCATGTGGTATGTTGAGTGGTGTGGGAGGTACTCTTTCAATAAGGTGTCCTCAATATGTGAGTAGGGACCAGCCTATTTATTTTATGTACCCTTGAGATATGTAAAGAAGCTCCCAGTTTATAACTTCCCTAAAACAAATTAAACGAACCAACTGTAAGATATTTAAACTGAAGTCCAATGTTCTTGGTATCATCTGAGTGTTTGAATCATCAGGACTAGGTAGGTGCGTGGATACATGGTATCTCAAGTTGTCCGTGTCCTTGCTGTTTTCCCCCATCCAACTATAATTACTCGCATGGGTGTGGGCCCCGCTTAGGAGCAGTCTTCTTACAGGTTATGCTGTGTCATTTGCAGCAGGCAGGGGTGGAGAGGAGTTTGTTGGGCTACAAGCCTCACACAGGATGTCCAACATCACCTGTCACTCTTGAGCCCTGACAAAGGGGTCTGGTTTTATGAGGTCTCGTTTCCTACTAATTCTCTGCCATCAATCCTCTCTTGATGGCCACAGGGACTCGTTCTTCCTTGAGGTATCTCTGGTTTCAGGATCTGCTATTTTTAGCTGCTGTTTGACCTCAGAGAGGACCCTTATCTACACAAATTGATCATCCCATTTGAAGATGAGTCTAAAAGGGTGGCTCTATCCATATTTGATGTTTTTCTTTCATAAAAGGTCTGTAACAAGATTACATTATCTGCACCTCTGTAGAGTGGTTGCAGAAAGATCTTGATGCAGAAATATTTTTGCTCCCAGGAAGGAGATAGGGGCTGCGTTACTGGATGCCAGGAAGATTCTTTCTTTTTGCCTGAAATCTTGGTGGCAGGCCAAGATATCAGGCGCCATTTTACCTGGCCCACGTGGGTGACCAGTTCTATGGACTTCGTCAATGTTAAAATCTTCAGGGGCTACCTCTGAATTAAGCTGGTTAAACAGTTTCTGTGAGTAGGCCTTGATGTTGTCAACTTCATAATTCAATGGGATCCCTCGACTTCTCCCATTTTGTCTCAACGATCTGTTCTCCAGGTTTTTCGTATGTAGCTATTGGTCTGTGTGTTGGTCCTTGAGGGTCAGTATCTCCTGGTAGAGCATTTGCACCTCTCCTTCTCGGGAGTACTGTGTCTTCCGAGGTTGCCACTCTGTTCCCGATCTCTGTAAGGTCATGCAATACATCCCTAAGCTCTTTGGAGAGATCACCCTCCAACATGAGCAGATCCATTTGAAGGGAATCAAATAAGAGTCCATAAATGCATTGGTGAGAGGGGCGGTGTCCTCAGGCGGTCCGCATGGTGGCCTTCAAGGGGTGCCAACCCACCAAGGTCTTTCGGGTTACAATCTAGTTTAGTTTGTGTGGATTGAGTTAGCATTTCTCTCACATTCAGTTAATTTTTAAGCTTGGAAGTAGCCACGGCGAAAGTCCAAGTTTGATGGATGTGACATTAATTGATGCCGTTCCTGTAGTGGCAGTAAGCAGAGATCTGTGGGGCACAGCCTATCAAGAGTTGCAACAGCCTTCTCTGCTACTACACGCTCCACTCCCATTGGATGCTTGGTCACCTGTGGATCGCCCATCTCCCTAACCTGGGTGAGTGTTCTCGTAGGAGGCTAGGGGCTTAATAGGGGTATTAGTGGGTGCCGCTACTTGGCTAAAGTAGAGCTGACAGCTTTGAGTGCTGATGAATTAGCATCTGACATGATGATATGCCTCTGCGTTATTTATGGCCTCTCTCATGTTGGTCTGCATTCACAGACCAGGCCCCAGGTCCCCATGCGGGAACTTGGGGTAGAGTATGCTGCAGCTATAAACCCAGGAGGCACCATGTGATGGGCTCTGTTCAGCTCCTTGGGGTGCAGTCAGAGGAGGGATCTACCCTTAGGCTATGCGCACCCGTGCCCAGATAAGGCCCTATGCCTTATCCACAATTGCGTGGCCTTTGTTCTGGGCTTCCTGGCACCTCACTTTGAGAGAAAGCCTAAAGCCTCCCTGAATATTTCTACTCAGCGTGTTTCATGGGGGCAAGAGGCATGGACCTCTCATCACTCAGCGACAGTCCGCTGGGCCTGTAGCAGTGAGGGCCCCAACAGGCAGGTGCAAGGATTGCTGCAATACTCTGCAAGGCGGTGGGTGAAACTCTGCCTAGGAATGTCCCTGAGCAATCTCTGTCCCACACCGGAGGGAGGTGGAGCAGGGAGGGGTCCCCTGATGCTATTAGTTTATTTTTGGGTCTATGGATCCCTGCTTCAGGCTATTTGTGTTGGGACAGGCAGAGGAGCTCCAGCAATGTGCATCCTCTCAGTCCTCTTGTCTTCTCAGGCTGCAATCTTGGTCACACCCCTTAATACTATGTTTTAAAAGCACTACATAATGTAGAGTTAGAAAGGACCACCTGTGAGAAGTTGGCCTGGTATATGCTGTTCACTAGTTAAAGTGGACACCTTGCACCAGTACAATTCGACTCTTATGGTAGGTAGGTTTAAGATAACCTTTATAGAAAGCTATCCTAGTGGTAGCTGTGGAGAGCAGCCTTCATGCTAAGTCTTGGAGGAATGTAAAGCAGCTTGTTTTACCACACAATCTCTTGAATCACCAAATGAAAAGACACCACACAGGTATATATATCAAATATATATGTATTTATTACTAAACAACTCTCTACTAATCTCTTTATGAGATTAGAAGTCAGGAACATATGCACAAATCAACGTTTCACAATAAATTAAGCACAAATATGGCTGGGGCCCTAGGGGTGTACCAGACCATATACTAAAAAAGAGACTTAGGAACAACGACTTGCAGGGAGACAAGGCCTAGGGCCTTCAGAAGTGTTGGGGCCTCACGAAACCACCCAAGGCAGGTAAGTAAAGGACCCACGGGGGACGCGTGCAGTGTGTGAACACAGGCGCGGATCGCCGTAGACTTCAATGGGGCAAGTCGCGGTTGGAAATTAGTAGTTTAAGGGCACTTCGGGAGTAGCTACAAACAAGTCACTTACAGGGTAAGTAGTTCTAGGGCCAACACCCACAGGAGCACCGTAGTGCTGGAGTTACCTCACCCAGGGAAGCCGGGTGCATAGGTGTCCTTTGGTGTCGGGTCGCGGCGTCGTTTTCAATGGGAGCCAATGAAGACTTGCTGCTTGTGAAGTCCGAAGAAGTGTCCGGTGGAATCCAAGCCTGGATTCAGAAGAAGGAAGACCCAAAAGCAGAGGGGACAGTGTTCAAAGTCACTGGGCAGTGACCCTGGGCAAGGAAGATGAATGCCCACCGTCGTCGACAGATTCAGGTCGTTCATGGGTGTCTTGACTCTTTGGCCGCGAGGTCCAGGAGGCATTGACGACAACCAGGAGCTGGATTCGGTGCGTCCCACAAAGTCTGCAGCTGACTGCGGTGTCGGCAACCCGATTGGAGCCAACAAGCTTTGGTAGCAGCAAGTCTCGTGGAAAGCGTAAAAAGTCAATGGTGCAGACCAGCAAGGTCTGGGGAACTCACCCAGCAAGGGTAAGTCAGGGCAGGCCTGGAGCAACCAGGGGAGCCCTTTGGTTCTTTAGAAAAGTCTTCAGGGGACCCACAAGCCGGCTGGCAAGGGATCGCAAAGACGCCTCGGGAGGATTCCTTCAACAAGGGCCCACGGTCACTCGGGATGGGGTAGGCCTCTGATCTTTGGACAGGATTCCTGCTAGAGGCTGGGACCACACATAGTCTAAAGCACAGGTTCGTAGAACGTCGTGAAGGGGTTGCACCCGACAATAGTGCACGGTACCTAGGGACTGCGGTTCCTCGTCACTCGTGGGGTCCACTGGCCTCAGCTTCGCTGGGGACTCACGATGGCCTTTGAGAAGTCAGGAAATCCTCGTCTTGGGCTGCAGGGACCTCGGGCTCTGGCGGGAGCGGCATAGTTTGCGACCATTGTTTCAGTTTTTGGTGCCTGCCAAGCAGGGGAGTCACTCCTTGACTCCAAGGGAGGTTCTTCAGTCTTCCAGAGGTAGTGGAACGTCAAAGGTCCAGGATTCTTCTTCAGAGTGTCGTCCAGGGGTATCTAGTTTGCAATGCACAGGTTCCCCCTCTTATACTAAAAGGAAGGGAGGGACTAGCTCTATGACCCCACCTATGGGAGGGTCAGGGGAGTGGGTGGCTACACCCACTTCCCTTTGTCCAGTTTCACACCAGAGCAGGGGCAGGTAGCCCCTGAGCTGGTTTGAACTGGCATATGCACAGAGGAGCCTTCTGCTCCCCAGTGCAGGACTTCAAAGCACTCTAGGAGTGCACCCACCCAGCCCCAATACACTAAACCCTGTCTGGAAGGTGGTCACACCCTCCTGTGACAGGATACCTTTGTTGGGCTTCCTCCACTGCGAGTTTCGGTCATCAGCAGGAGGGCAGCCCAGTGTCTGTGACTGGTGGCATCCATTTTGTGATGCCAGGGCTCTTCAGGATTCTACCGCGTTTCCACAGTAGGTACATGTCTATCCCTCTAGAAGGGTGGAATGCTACCCCCGCCGCCAGAACTGGCGGGGGGGTAGTATTCCAAGATGTTTGACACCAAACACGACATGTTTCCGTGCAGCCATTAGCATTTAACGCGAGGTTATAATGCGCTTAAGAGTATATGGTCAGGCTGCACTACAAACAGCATCAGAGAAGGGTCTCTGAATGCTGCAGAGGGGCTCTGCTCATGCAGGGGCACCCTCTCACATAGGAACCAAGCACTCTGCCTTCAGGATTGATAAGGCCTGCCATAGGAGTGACTTATAGGTTTATATGTGTGTATCTATGTAGTGATATAGGTAGCCTATATCGCACCACCTTACCCAGGCTGCAGTAGCAGACCTGTGGTGTCAGATTTAGTCTGCTTCCCAGGGGTGGCATAATACATGCTTCAGCCCCTGGTAGGCCTGTGAAGTACCTATGCCCTTGGCACCTAAGGTACCATATACTAGGGACTCATAAGGTACCACAGTATCCAATCAATAGTGCACCTAGAGTGCACTCCAAGTCGTTTAGAGATAACAGAGAGGCTGGGGCCCTGATTGGCAGGGTCCCAGCCTGACTATAGCCAGAAACCAGTGTAAACATCAGAAAAAAGTGGGGGCAACATAAGAGGCAGATCCTACTCTCCTACACCACCTTAATTTCCAAATTTCCTATGTATCAATAAGTGCGGGAGTTGTGCCCTGAGGTAGAGGGGCAATGTGGGAAAGGGCATTCTTGGGTACCAAGGAAATATCCCAAATAAAATTAAACATTTTAATGCCCCTTGTCAACTCCTAGGGTAGAGCATATCAGCAGCTTCTCATTTACCTCTGCCCTTAATCCATATATCCTTTCTGGGTGCATACCAGAAATGCTAGCGAAGGGTTATCTGCTTTTAGATCTGGAGCAAGGGAAGGGATAGAAATTTGATTGTGAGCTTTTTCATTTGAGGAACAATACCTGTGGGCGTAATCTGATGGCTGGAACAAGGTGTCAGCCAAGTAACCCAGCTATGAGCTCTACAACATAACTCTGTAAATGATTTGAGGATATTTCAGCCACACTTTCAAAGACTTAACTCTCATATGCCCTTATGTAGGCCAATTTCCACCTGCAGTCATATTTATTTTGTGCAGCAGGATTGGTGTACAACAAGACATCTCAACGTACTAAAAGTGGATCAGCTCTCCTCAGCACCATCCTGGTATGGAAACAAGCACTTCTTCTCTCACCATTTGACAAGGTGACAAGTTCACCCTCCCACTTCTCTCTTTCATCATATGAATTACCTTCATTTTCATGAAAACACAATAAGATGATGGACGGAACGCTGAAACTTTTCAGACACTCACCCCCAGTCACTATTAGATCTGGGTTAAATCCATCTTCGTTATTTCGCTCACTTCGCCACCCCAGTTCAGACCCAGCCATATGCAAATCAGTCTTGACCCTGTTCCTCATGAGAACAGTCCAGCCCGAACTGCCAAGCCAGTTTTTCCCTGGACCGGAAACAAGCATCCTGGGACCGGTTTTGGAGTAACATCCTTCATCAGCCAGGCTAGCTTCAATCCAGTGGCAAAGTGAGCAAGGGACCTACGTCTGGGCATACTCTGCCAACTTAGGGCAAGCAATGCAAACACAATAGGATGATGGACGGAACACTGAAACTTTTCAGACACTCACCCCCAGTCACTATTAGATCTGGGTTAAATCCATCATCGTTATTTAGTTCACTTCGCTACCGCAGTTCAGATCCAGCCATATGCAAATCAGTCTTGACCCTGTGCCTCATGCGAAAAAGTCCAGCCCGAACTGCCAAGCCAGGTCTTCCCTGGACTGGAAAAAGCATTCTGGGACCGGTTTCGGGGTAACACCCCTCATCGGCCAAGCTAGCTTGAATCCAGTGGCAAAGTGAGCAAGAGACCCACGTCTGGGCATACCCTGCCAACTTAGAGCCAACAATGCAAATACAATAAGTTGATGGATGGAGTGTTGAAACTTTTCAGACACTCACCCCCTGTCACTATTAGATCTGGGTTAAATCCATCATTGTTATTTAGCATTCTGTCCATCAATTGTTCTTTTTGCCTTTGTCACCCCGAGTGGGACAGGTATGCCCAGACGTGGGTCCCGTGCTCTCCATGCCACTGGAGTCAAGCTAGCCTGGCTGATGAGGGTTGAAGCCCCGAAACAGGTTCCAGGATGCTTGTTCCAATCCAGGGAAGACCTGGCCTGGCAGTTTGGGCTGGACTGTTCCCATGGGGAGCAGGGTCAAGACTGATTTGCTTATGGCTGGGTTTAAACTGGAATAGCGTGCTGAGCAAAGAAACGATGGATTTAGGCCCAGATCTCTGTACTGGGGTGAATGTTTGACATTGTTTAGCATTCTGTCCATCAATTGTTCTTTTTGCATTCATTTTCATGAAAGCAACGGTTTTATATGGTTTACTCCCTCCTTCTTTCCTCCTACTATGTGTTGATCTCCAACTACCTAATACATAACTGTTCGCAGATCAGCAGTTGGGTCAATGTGGAGAGCCACCATTTCCCTATGTCAAGAAATCAGGGACATATCTATATTTGGAATCCTTCACCATTGCTTGTCAGTTCCAAATACACCTCAGTACCTTACCGTGCTTTGGTGAGTCTCCATTCTGCTCTGGAGGAAGAAGTGAGATAGAGGAGTTGAAGATGGGTTCATATTAAGCATCCAGAAAAGGTTTCTTATATTGGAAGAAGTGTTGTGCCATGGTACAAACCCACTCTGGTCGATGTGGACAACTGAGGAGATGGGACTGTGTTGTTGACTAGGTCCTGAAATACTTCATTGAATCAATGGAAAACGTCCTGTAGCTCAATAGCATCATAATCACACTTGAAGTTTAGAGTACTAATCAGACCCATTTCATACGCAATTTAAAGTGATTTAAATAATTCTCAATGTGGATAGTTCTACTGTAGTAGCATGCTTCATCATAAGTGATTTCATTTGCAGGAAAACAGGACATGGAACCAGGGTTCCAATGTTGTGCAAAACATGGTGAACCTTTGTAGCCATAATGAAGTTGGGCAGTCCAACTCTGCCTAGCAAGGACAGTGGAAGCTTTTCCCTGAAATCTTACGCCTTCTACAGCAATCCTATCCCATAGACTTTACTACGATTATATGAACAGCTAGATAGTGAAAGGGCATGGAGAACACAAGGGCAGGAGATGTTGTTTCTGTTTTAATCTTCATTATTCCATTTGCTATATAATGAGAGACGTTGTCTCAGTAGGGTCAGATACATAAGGCACATCTTGTCTGTATGGAGTGATATTACTCAGTCCATATTTCCCTCTATAACCGTCCCATTGAAAAAGCAGGCAATGAGCTCAACAGCCAATGAATAAAAAACTAGCCAGACAACAGTCCTAGTAGTTACCCATGCACATAAATTATTCGGGTGAAAGAGCCATATTCATTTTGATCGTATCTGTCAATGAAACATGTAAGAGAGGAGTCCATTGGATATAGGGCACATGCAAAAATGGTCTCTAGGGTGCCTCAAACATGTAGTACAAATCTATAATTTCTAATGTTTTCTGGACATCAACCCTCACCACAAGATAAGGGCAAAACTAAATACTCTATCGTTTATGGTATTAAAGAGACTAATACAGTTGTAATTAGCTATATTTTAAAAGTTCTAGTGAATTTTGTTCACACAAAAGAATACAAAACTAAACTGGTGTAAAGATTACTATGTTTACCTAATGTTTATATAAATTTGGATGGAAATGAAGCTGAAGTGATCTTTTAGGAACACCTTACCTATGGCCTTTTGCTAATCTACTGTTGAGTAGTTTATCAGATTTTTTATTGTAAACAATAAGGACTGATAACATGAGCTACAACCCTCACTCCTCTGGTTCCTTACCCATGATGGACATTAGAACAATAACGGCTTAAATCATGGAGACTACCAGTTTGTCAGTCACCAGTACTTTAATTACTCTGCTAGCAATTTAGGTACCATATGATCAATGTAGGTAGAATAAAATTAAACCAGTAGGTTATTGCTGTTTAAGGTCTTTTTGCTGCCCATGTTTTCCAAGGCAGGATGAACTCTGCTTCTTGCAGAGTCTAACTTAAGGTCTCTTGGCTTCCCGCTCATAATGCACCTCATTCAATACTTCTGTGTTCTCTGAGTCCGTTGTAATCCGTTGAACATGCACAGATGTATAACAGCCTTTGAATGCCCAATTGCTCTATGCTTGATTCTGAACTATCTCCTACATGCTATGTCTTGCAGGTGTTATTCTATCTGGTGGAATTCCCAAGATCTCTCTAGTGTGTGGGGGAGAAGTCCAATGATAAATTCCACATCGCTTATCTCCATTTCTAAATTAGGCCCTGATGATGGTTAAGAACCAGGACCCGCCTCAATCCACACCCCCTCTGAAAAATTCCCTTCTAGCAACATCATTTTGGAGTGATCACACTCCACAAAATACCACTGTTTTGGAGGAATCTGCTTCCCAAGCAGAAAGTTTTGAGAGAGTTTATACCCCTTTTTCTCTATGCAGAGTTCTGAAGGAGCCCATTCTAAATCCATATGAGTCAGAATTCTGGTGATTGTGTGATTTCCATTGAAGCCCTCAATTTTGCAGGTTTATCCATCCAACTTATCTTTTCGGTGGTCCACAAGATCCAAGGATATTGTTGAGTGTGTTCCCAATGGGAGTTCAGATCTTCTCCCCAATACAATATCATGCCACATTATTTTTACAGCTTCATGCTTTAGTGCTCTTCATCTGTGCGGAATACTACAAGCCAATACTCTTGCTAGAGCTAGCTCCCACCGCTTCAATAAATTCCTTTAATTCAGGGTATTTTTGAAAGCAACAATGCTCTGCTGTTGCTGCTACCACAACAGACAGTTTAAATGACATGCATATTTATCCACCTTCAAAAATCCTAATTCTTCACCATCATAGAATAAATTATATCTACCAAAGGTGCTAAAATATTGGTAAGAACCCTTGGGGCTGAAGTGAGGCCAAATGGGAGGACTTAAAATTGGTCATGTCATCATTGGTAGCAAAATGTTAGGTATCTCTGGGATGATTAATGGATCGGAATATGGAAGTAAGCATTCAACAAGTCTACAGGCACTAAAAAATCTCATGTCTTTATAAATGGTAAAATGGTTTGAAAAGACATCATTTTGATTGTGTCAGTAATAAACCAGTTTAGGGTTTCAATTCCAGGACTGGTCTCACATCCCCAAAAGCTTGCAGAACAAGGGACAGAGCTGAATAACATCACAAGCCTCTCTGTCTGGAACAGAAATGATTACTTTCTTCTGCAGAAGATCTGGTATGTATTTTGCCAATGCCTGCTCTTTCATTGGACACGATGGCAGAGGAGACTTTCAAAACAGATTAGCGGAGAATTTAAATCAATGTGATAACCATATTAAACAATGCCCAGAACCCATTGATCCTACACTTCTTTTCCATCCTTTCAGAAAAAAAGAAATCCTTCTCCCCCACAGGAATATGTGGGTGCTTTGGAGCACAGTCATACTTTAGGAAGAGGTGGGGAAGTTGAACTGGAAAATCCTGTTAACTGAGACTCGGATTTATCAAAGGCAGCACTCCCCAGTGATGCACCCTTCCAAGAAAAGCCTATCCCACATTTCTGTTGAACAACGCTGAGCTAAAAGAGCTTCTGTTACTAAATGGATGGCCTCTGAATTGAAGGCTGACCAAAGCCATCAGCTTTCTGTCTTCCACAAACCTTTTAACTAAGCCCTCTAATTGGGATTCAAATCATTTTGACAACATGAAGGGAAAGTGCATTAGGAGGTTTTTCTGTGTTGTGTCCTCCTTCTAGGATCTCATCCATTTGTGGCCATCTTGCTGTCATTGAGGAACCTGCTTCAACTGCCACTGCACCAAGGGAGTCCGAAAGAAAACAGGCCTACTGCTCCATTATAGCCACATGTGCTCCCTTTCTCAGTCTGTTCAGCTAGAAAATAGTACTTAAAATTTGGCTGATACATGGATGGAGAAATTAGAGACTGCATAAACCACTTGATTGTTAAGCCCACCTTTTGTCTACACTGTCGAATATAGAGGCTCCCTCCGAAATTATTGTTCCCTTGGAGGCCAGGCCAGCCATCAGTGAATTAGACTTCACAATGGGTGGAAACTCCTCAGCAAAGTTCTCCAAAGGGTACCTCTTGGCAAAACATATTAGGGAAAGTCTGTCTGCACCCACATGGAAGATCTCTCTGAGGGCCAAAGTCACTTTGAACACACTCCCTGTGGCAATATTTTTAACTCTATTTTATCAACATTTTCTCTCTTTTTAACTATTGACTTGACCTTGGGGGCTGGGCAGGATGAGATAACGTATACTAGTTGTGGACGGGGCAGCCTTATTGATTTTATTGCCCTTTCTGACTATTATAAGCCCAGGTCGGTAAATTTTTCAATTTTAAAAGTACCCTTTAGCAACCACTTCCCGCTAGAAATCCAATTTGAAACACAAAACAAGAATCTGCCCCTAGTAGTAGCACCTCCCGTAATTCATCTTAAAAATAAGGGTCTCATGTGCAAATGGGCATCTATGAACCCTGAGGTGGTTTTGGGAAAACTTTTGGAAAAAAATAGGTTGCAAATCTTGACTTGCCTCGAAGACGAATTAAACCCAAAGACCATGCTAGCAGCGTTCACAGATATTTCTATAACTCTAAATAAAATTCTAGAATATAACAGAAGACCCATGGCCCGCAAACAGCTGAAGTGGTTCAATAACGATTGTACAAGGAGCCATAACAAGCTCGTTGAAGCTTTAAAACAGAAGCCCAGAGATTTAGTACGGGTGAGAGCCTGTAGATTTCAATATAAAAAAACTCTAGAAAATCGCAGGGAGACTGTCAGGAAGGAGGCATGGGAGAGGCTATACGAGGCGAGCATTACTAAAAATAGCAGTCTTTTCTGGAAGACTATCAATGCCCCCTTCTTTCAAGATAACCATAATAACACCACTGATGTCACACTTCCCCCAAATAAGTGGGTTGATCATTTCCAGGCAATTTATAAGAATGTGCCAATCACACAAAAGGGGCTGCAAGATAACTAGACCTACCGACAATTAAGGAAGTCACAAAGGCTTTAGAATTGACAAAGAAAAATAAAGCTGCTGGTCCCGATGGCATACCGGCCGATATCTTCCTGGCAAAGCCTGCCCTTTGGCTCCCAATTTTGACTAACATTTTATGCTGTGTTACAGTCACGGCCCCCCGATTCGTGGCCAATAGCAATAATTGTCCCTATTTTCAAAAAGGGAGATAGGTCGAACCCCAAATGTTACCGCCCAATATCACTAATTGACGCCACATGTAAGTTGATGGGCAGGGTTCTACTTGACCGCCTTGAAAGTTGGATAGCAGAAAAGGGGAAATTCTCTGACATCCAATATGGTTTTAGAAGGGGCCTGGGCACGGTGGAACAATGCCTTAACCTTCATTTGGTATTTGGCAAGTACACCTTGGCAAAAAACACCAACCTTTACTTGTGCTTCATGGACCTGACATCGGCTTTTGATTGTGTTATGAGAGGAAAATTATGGCAAAAGATGTTAGGTATGGGCATAGATGCCCCCCTGGTCCATTTTCTAGCGCAAATGCACCAGGATGTCACAGGCAAAGTAAGATATGGGGCGGATGGAGAACTTTCAGCACCGATTAAAATGAATAATGGTGTCCGACAGGAGTGGGTGTTAGCCTCCTTCCTGTTTTGCTTATATATAAACGATTTGGAGAGTTTCCTGAATGAAGGGGCGATCGATGTGCACAAGTGCGGCAGAGAAATCTCCCCGCACCATTGTATGCCGATGACTGTGTATTGATCTCAAGAACAAGCATGGGCCTGCAGACCCTCCTCAACAGATTTGAGGAATTCATGAGCAGGTTGGGCCTACAGACCAACACCGCTAAGTCACAGGCCATGGTGGTGGGGATAGCCAAATGCAAAATGGGACCCTGTTTTATTAAAAATGAAAAACTAGCTCAGGAGTCAACTTTCTGCTACCTAGGCATTCCATTTGATCAAAAAGGTTCTTGGGCCCACCTTTTAGAGATCAAGAAGAGGAGTTTTGATAGAACGCTTGAGGCCCTATTTAGGTTTTCTAGGAAACTCGGCGGCAGTCCGACCAAGTCCCTTATTAACATCTATACTGCCCGATGCTCTGCTGTGACTCTGTATGGAGCTGGGGTGTGGGGTTTCTGCAATTTGTCCACCCTACATAGAACTGAGAATGTATTTCTTAGAAGATTATTGTCGCCCCCCCAGCTTGCCTTCTATTATTTGTCACCGGGAACTGGGGTTAACCCCCCTGGCGGACCGCATACAAAGTGCCCCTATTATGTTATGGCGTTCGATTTGGGTTAATGAAGAACCGTCCCTCAACCGGGAAATAATCCAAGATTGTTTAAACTGCGACCATGCTTACAAAATACCATGGCTCAGCTATGTGCAGACCCAGCTGACTCGCATGGGGAGGCAGGACTTCTTCGCAAACCCTCAGCTTATTATCTCTGTTACAAAATCCCAACTAAAAAGAGATTTTCTGAATAGTTTAACAGATCATAGAGAATACAAGGAGCGCAGCAAAAAGCAGGTAGCTGAGTATCTACCCTTGATTACGACTGAAGGAATTGAGCCATATCTTTTGTATCCTTTCAGCCATTTAAATTTTTTTTATCTTACCAAATTCGGCTCTGCTCACCTATTGGTCTTGTATCCGAGTCAAACATATCATGAGGCCCTCCTGGATCCATGCCCCAGTGATTGTAATTCAAGCCAGAACATGCTGCACTTTCTTTTCTTCTGCGAGTTATACAATAAACCACGCAGGGAATACATTTTACCACTTTTGAGGGTTTTGAATATCAAAAAATGTAGGCCAGCGCTGTTCTATGGCCGACTACTCCAATCAGAATACATTTGCAAAATGATATATAGACTTATTTCTGCTGCTATTCGCTCAAGGAGGCTAGTTGGAAAATAATGGGTCTTTTTATCTGAGATTTCGTCTTATTTGTTGCCCTCTGAGATTGTCTTTTAAAATGATCACCTGCAACTAGTGGAGGATTTTATATTGTATATATGAGTTTTCCTGGTACTGTTAAATAAGCATCATTGCACTTTAAGAATGACTGACACTAACCCAGCATTAATTCATTGAATGAATTTTAAATTCCTCCTGAAAGTCAATGACAATAAGAAAATGAATTATACTTGATTGAAACCGGTCAGTTTCAGTGGAAAGCTATTATGCACTTTATTTAATGTTTACATGCCTTAGTTTACATACTTTTGTTTAGCCAAGAAAGTTGGCACTAAGAAATAGCACTATGCACTTTGAAAAACTATTGTTTTATCACTGTGGTCCGGTGTTGTATTTTTTTTTTTTTTTTAAAGGAAAATTGTTCTGATGCAGTTGAAAGTTTGAAAATTGAAAACGTTTTATTCATGAGTTGTACCTGGGTTAGCTGCTCATTGTTTGGTTTTATGTCTTTCACACATTTTAAATATATTGTATTTTTGTGTGTATATGTGACTTTTATGGTTTACCCAAAAAACGAATAAAGTTTATGAATTAAACTAAAGTGAGGGAAAGGGAGCTTGTCTACTTCTTACATTTTAGTAGTCACACCTTACGTATAGTTTCAAGCACTGGAAACTTTCTGGCTCATTTTGTTCTGGTATTGCAGGAAACTAAAAATCCTCTTCACCTAACTAAGTGGGAGGCTCAGAAAGGCCAAATTTTCTCTAAGGTGTTGCAGCACCTCTGGACTCTGAGTAAAACGACCACTGGTCTTCTCCTCGTGGTCCTCGGCATCACCTGGTTTGTCGAATAGAGGAACATTAGGGCTCATGGTTTGTCTCTGTCTCTGAAAGACTCTGCTCAGCTTATTTGATTGAAAGCTGAATGCCCCCCAAAGTTGGAGGAATGCACCTCATCCTCTCCATAGTTCATTTTCCTGGAGCACTCTCTAGCTGGTTCTATTCTGTAAAGTTTTGTGCCAAACAAGCTCAATGGTATCAAACAAAGGCTATGGAGACTGGTGTCCCACTTTGGCTGTTGTCCTGGAAACGTTTTAAGCATCACCCTAGCAGTTTCATGATACTGCCACCATATTAAAGTCAGGCAGCAGTCGTCTTTCATTTTTAACAAGAAAAAAAACCTTTAATTAGATAAAATCAAGGGGAAGACTTTTTTATTAATTAACTGAAGAGAGGAAAAGGGGATACCGCTAAAGCCTTTCTGCCGTTTTCCCACTTTCCTTTCATTCTAACCACAACAACTTATCATCAGAACGACATATGTAGGTTCCTCCTTCCATTACAATATGAGTTCTACAGTCCATCTCATGCAGACCTGCAACAGTATACTTAACATCACCAATAGTTCCATAACTCTATTGTAACGGTGGTGTGCTTTTATTTTGAAGGCCTGTACCGAAGTTAATTATCAAAAGTACTCTCTCACAGTACATAGCAGTCAGTGGACCTGTTTTTATAATCATAATGTATTATATTGCTGTTCTTAAATGACACATTTTGAGTACTTTCTATTGTATGAATTCCCATTTAAATTGTAAATATATGTACATGCTGATGAGTTAATAAATTGTTACGGAACTCTGGCGAGACATTCACGTTTTTATTGCAATTTTGATAATAGCGTTGTGCTATATCTACAATCGCCCAACATTGTTTCTTTTGAGTTAGGCCTTGAATTTTCATCCACGTGTAACTGGAGAGCCAAGGATGTTTACCAGTGCCATCTTTCTGTCTTAAATCAAGTACCTGGTGCCCTGGTTAGTAGGGCCTCCCTATGATGCTCACCTCTAGAGCGTTTTACACCCCTTGCAACAGTGTAGAACCTCAGAAAAAAGTCCAAGATGAACATTCATCCTAATGTGCAAGACTCTACCATGCAGTCATCGACCAACAGGTGGTATCACCAATCTATGATGAACACTGTTCGAGCTCACACTTGATGAAAAAACAAAGAACCTACCTGTTTGTGTTTGATACTGGCAATTGCTACCGGTCCATTCCTGTGGACAGATGCATTTGTACTGGTTCGTTCCTTCAAGACATGTGCCTCCATTTTGGCACGGGTGGCTACTGCATTCACTGATGTCTGCAAAGAAGGAGTATTTACAAAGTTAATTAGCATGCAATAAGCTGCAATAAAGATCAGCCATCTTAAGTTCTGTTCATGCATCTAATTACTGCAATTCAAGCTAACTTGTTTGATTTTCATGTACAAACCACACACACACACTCACTCACGCACAACCAGATGGGTTAAGGTAGTCACTGCTCCTGGTGCAAATCGTAGTGTACAGTATTTACCATGTGTATTAACTACTACCAATTCTTATTTTTCCTTGTGAAAATGAGGAATTACATGTGGATCTTGGTGTTTTCTGCAGCGAATTCTGCATGCATTTTAATTCACTGCTCCTTTTCACCAGGTAAATCTAGACAGGGTTGAGCTTTCTTTACCTCACATTTCATAATTGCAGTCCCTGCGCAAGCAGTGGTTTGCAGAGTTCGGAATTTAAGGCCCCTCTCGGCATAGGAGTCACTCTATAGTTTCTCCTCGGCAGCTGCATGTTAAGAATAATATATGACGTTAATGCTGAATCTCTGTGCTGAAATGACTACTGCTCTGAGTATAATGATCCAATCTTCACGAAAATTGGCAAAAATAATCCACTCAAAGCCATCACTGCTTCCGCTTTGGACGTTCTTTCTTGAAAATACGAAAGTAGTTTCAGATGTGCGTTAGAAAAAAAAAGCGAATAAATAGCTCCCTGTTACCCTGTATTTCGTTATTTGGTAACTGGCACCAAAAAAGAAATCCGACAAAAATGTGTCCCGCTGAGATCCATTGGCTACAAATCCGGGAGTGTGGTCGATGAGTGGTGCACACACAACAGCACTTTTGCATAATTTGTAACAAATTCATTTCATATCGTTTTACTGGCTGCAAATATTCCCTTTTGTGCAATTGACGTTGTAAAAGAGTAGACACACAGAATGTCCTTGCTTGTGTCTATTTATTATGAGGATGATTATTATTAATATTATATTTATTCATATGTTCATGTATTTCCTACCTGTACAAAAAATAGCATTTTATCATTATTATTATCGCTGTATGCCATTTCACAGAAAGGCAGTGTGTGTTATTCTGCGCATGTGTGCAAAAAGTATTAGCACATTTCCAAATAGATTCGCAAATGTGAAACATTAATTTACACAAGCGCAAACTGACTGGTACACATTTACACTATGAGAACTTAGCGCACAAGAAAACATACATAGCACAGAAGATGGCGATTCGTGATGTTAAAGGCCTCAAAAGATGCTGCTGAGACATGCACAAAACTTGTTTGCTCATGTTCACATGTATTGTGTCCACTCGAGGTCACTCATTTCACTTAGAGCAATATAGTGTCCTCAGTACAAATGAGATTCTGCAAATCCTACATTGTAAAATATTCCATTGATTCAGGGGCTTGTCCCAGTTTTGACAAGAAAGTATACTCCTAAGTAATGTTTTTCCTGTGGAGCACATTGCATAATGATCTTGTTTCTTGTACAGATCCCTTTAAAATTGTTAGCTACCGGGCGCTGCATTTTTAATTTGCATTATATCCCAAAAAGTTGTATTCAATAATGTTGGTTTTAATATTTTTTACTAATGAAAGGATTCATATTTTTAAAGTGATACATCCTTGTTGAAGTTGTTGGTTTTTGTGCACCTGTTGTACCTCTTTTTTGAGGGAGTTGTGATAAATAACACATTGTTGATATTGCTGGAGGTATGAATTGCAGTGTCTGGCAGCACGGGAGAGTTGCCAGATATGTGAAGCCACAGACAAGGCCTGTCTGCCATCAATGGAGGGGTTAAAGACTTTCAGGAAGTGAGAGCCACGGCCTGAAAGCTGCAGGAGGTGTGTCGATACCTGGCCTATGGCTCTCCCTGGGTGGTAGAGTTCAATTGGTGTAGGCTGTAGGGTAGGGATATAGACAGTCTGCGCTTCAGTTGTACAGTTCAAGAGGTAAATGAGGATGGTGAGACGCAAGGGCCCCTCCTATTAAAGAGTTGTTACGGGAAATGGATCTTTGTCATACCTCGAGGAGGCAATTTACAGGGCTGGGGATTGTCCGAAGAAACATAATAAAGTATGGGGACCCTGGTGGGAACACTTCCACTAACACAGCCCACAAGCAGGCACTTAAACCCAACTGTCAGTCCAATTGATACTCATATATGTTACGTTATGTGTATTTGTAAAGCGCGCTATCACCCGCCAGGATATCCTGGTGCTGAGCAGGTGTGTGTGTCTAACCCTGCCTATGGTAGGTTGGTTAATTGAAAAGCCAGGTCTTCAGCTTCTTGCAGAATTCAAGAATAGAGGAGGAGGCTATGATGCGGAGTGGGAGGTCATTCCATGTTTTAGGAGCGATGTAAGAGAACGCTTGTCCTCCTAATCTGCATCTGTGTATGCGTGGGATGTATGCGACAAGGAGTCCTGTGAAGGGGAGGTGTCTCATTGTTGGTGGAAAGGGCTGCCATTGTTCAAGTAGATGGGGCCTGAGTTGTGTAGTGCCTTGAATTTGTGTGTGAGGAGTTTGAATTTGCATATTTGTATATCAGAAGCCAGTGTAGTTCCCAGAGGTGTGATGTGGTGTGCATTGTGGGTGGGAGGTTGAGGATGAGTCTGGCTGCCGAGTTCTAGATGGTTTGTACCCTTCTAGTGAGTTGCTTGGTGATCCCGGCATAGAGGGCATTACCATCGTCTATCTTGCTGGTGACTAGAGCGTGAATGACAGTTTTTCTAGTGCTGTTTAGGAGCTATTTGAAGATGTTCCTCAACATCTGGTGTGTGTGGTAGCAGGATACAGTGATGACATTGACTTGTGCGGTCATGTCCAGTTTGTGGTCAAAGATTGTTCCTAGGTTCCTGGTGTGGATTCTAGGTGTGGGTCTGGGTCCGAGTTCAGTCGGCCACCAGTTGGAGTCCCATGGTAAGGTATTCTTGCCACAGATCACTATTTCTATCTTCTCTGTATTGAGCTTGAAACAGTTGGCTTCCATTCAGTTAGCGACTTTGGTCATGCACGTGGTGAACTTGTTACTTGTGTTTTGGGTGTTTTCCAAGAGGGAGAGTATGAGTTGAGTAGGAGAGGATGTTGATGTCATGTGCGCAGATGAAGTTGGCCAGAGGGATCATGTTTGCATTGAAGAGGCTGGGGCTGAGCGATGAACTTTGAGACACTTCGTAGATGAGTTTGTAAGCTTCCGAGGAGAAAGATGCCAGGCTGAAAGGTTGTGTTCTATCCGTTAAGATGGAGCAGATCCAGCGAAGGGTTGGTCCTTGTATGCCAATCTCATTCAGGTGCCTGATGAGGATGGGGTTTGCGACCATGTGAAATGCTGTGGAAAGGTCCAAGAGAATGAGAGCTGCCATGTCTCCTCTGTCAAGGATCATGCAGATGCCATCTGTGGTGGCAATGAGTACAGTTTCTATACTTTGTTTAGTTAGGCCTCAATCTGGACTGTGTGGTGTCGAGGAGCTGGTGGTTTCTGATGTGGTCAGTGAGGCAATGGTTGATTCTTTTCTCTAAGACCTTTTCCAGGTGTGATAGGAGGGAGATGGGTGTGTAGTTACAAAGTGTGGCTGGGTCAGCGGATGGTTTCTTGGGCAAGGGCATCACAGCATGTTTACAAGTGTCTGGGGATGTGGCTGAGTATATAGAGGGCTTAGGTTACGTGTTAGTGCTTCCCTGAACCAAAGGAATCCTTTGGTGAAGGCGTGATGGGAGCAAAGGTCAGATGGAGCCCCTGAGTGGATGGTCTTCATGGTAGCAGTGATTTTGATGGTGGTGACAGCAGGCCAAATAGTCGGGACTCGCTCTTCAGCCATGATGGGAAGTTGAGTTGCGATGGTGATGGGGTCCGGTTGAGGGTCGAAGCTGCTGTATCTGAGGTGATTTTGTCACAAAGGAATTGCAAGAGCTTGTTGCACAGGTCTTGCAAGGGGGTAATGTTGCTAGAGGCGGCAGGAGGCATGATTAAATCTTTGATGATGGCAAAGACTTCCTTGCTGCTGTTAGTGCTGGCATCAATGTGATCTGCAACAGCTGTGCACTTGGTGTTCCACATCTGTTGGTGGTAGCATCTCAGAGCAGCTTTGAAGATGTCTTTATCTGTGGGGTCCTCACTTGTTCTCCATTTGTGCACTAGTTGCTTGCAGTTGCCTTTCTTTAGCCTGAGTTCCTCTGTGTCCCAGCCGGCCTGTGGCCAGGCCCCCTTGCTGTCAGCACAATCGGTGATCCAGCTATTGAGGTTTTTTGATGGCTTTCAGCTAGTCGCTGGTGTGCTCAGGCCAGTGCTCAGAGAGGCAGAACCCACTCCTCTTCTGAGATGCTTTTTCAACTGCGATGGGTGGTTCCGGTGGTGGTAGGTCTGTGATGGTACGGGATGGGTATGCTAAAACTGACAAGGGCATGGTCTGTCCATGTTGATGATTGATGAGAAAATCGGGGCTAATTGGTGTCCCACGGTGTAGGTGGGTTCGATAATATTGGAAATGGCCCTTGTTCAGGGTTATCCTCAAATCTTTTGCTTCTTCGTCCTATTTTTCCTGACCTCTTTTTGTTGGCTTTAGGACTCTGGGCACTTTACAACTGTTAATCAGTGCTAAAGTGCATATGCTCTCTGTGTAAATTGTGAACTTAATTGGTTATCCATGATTGGCATATTTGATTTACTATTTACTGGTAAGCCCCTTGTAAAGGGCACTGAGTGTGCCAGGGCCTGTAAATCAAATATTACAAGTGGGCCTGCAGCACTGATTGTGTTACCCACATGAGTAGCCCTGAAAAGGTATCTCAGACCTGCTACTGCAGTGTCTACACACAGTTTTAAACTGCCATGTCGGCCTGGCAAGTGCACCCACTTGCCAAGCCCTAACCTTCCCTTTCTTATGTGTAAGGCACCCCTCTGGTAGGCCCAAGGTATCCCCATGGGCAGGGTATAGTCTATGTGAAAGGTAGGACATGTACTGGTGTGTGTGACATGTCCTGATAGGAAAATACTGCCAATTTCGTTTTTCAGTATTGTAAGGCTACATGTCCCATAGGATAGCATGGGAGATACTATGTAACATCTTACAAGTATAACTTCCCATTGGGACAAGATAGAGGAATAAAGTTTAGGCTCTCTGAACTCAGAATTTAATAACATCTTTTAGTAAAGATCCTTTTTAAATTGTGTGTTTGAAAATGCCACTTTTAGAAAGTAGGCATTTTCTTGTTTAACCATTCCGTGTGCCTCTGCCTGTCTGTGGATTGACTATCTGGTTTTGGAGTGAGAGAGGTTGGGGATGTGCATTCACTGTAGACAGCCACTGGGGGGGGGTGAGGTGTGCCTGGCCCTTCCTGGATGACTCAGAGCTGAGCTAAATAGACCTTGGCTGCATTGAGAGTGGTGGGAGGAATTTTCCTTGTACCTGCATAGGGCCTGTCTCCCATGCACAATGCTGTCTCCACCCCCTGTGGTCATACTGCACCAGTGAGGACAGAACTGGTTTGGACTGGGCTCAGAGACCCTTGCAGAAAGAAGAAGAGGGACCAAATGGGGTATAAGTAGTGTACCTTTAACCGCCAGAACTTTAGATCACTTCTTGACTCAAGAGGAACCTTTGCCAAGGAGAAGAGCTGGAGAGCAGTTTTAATTTTTAACAAACATTTGATTTCATATTTTTAAAATTGGTTTACTATTCATTGTTAAAATATTAAAATATTTGAATATTAATTGTGTACAATTTTTTAAGACCAATAATATATAAATGTATATAATTTAGATGGTGAAAGAACTAAATTATTTTAACATTATTTCCTAAATAGTGCTATTATAATAAGTCTCTGCCTCCATTACTTTCTATGAAACTTTTTGCAGGACCTGTGAGTGGCCATGTGTGATGCTAAACTTACTCCAAGGCTGGGCATGAGGATATGTTCTACTGTTTGTGACCTTTAGGACTGTGGTAAATTTAGAAGTGTTGCTTGTGAATAGTAATGGTATCATTCCCCATAGGGTGATGTTTGTATTAGTAAACCCCTTGTTACCTCACCATAAACCCCTCCTTAAAATTTCCTAAACCCCTCCCATACATTGCAAGGCCTGGGCATATAAGGACAACTTTTGTTTGGTAAGATTTGGAGCAGTCTTTGCTGTCAGAATTAGAGGGGGTGGTTTTTGCTTCATGGCTTCCACCTCAAACACTAGTAATATTGTTCATATTGCACAGATGTTATGGGCTTGCATCATAGACAGCAAAGGTATCTCTTTGATTATCCAGATGTTACAAATGTGAATATTGGGTGCCAGAGCTATTCTTCATGTTCCATACAGCTGGGCCCCTCAGGCAGTGAAACATTATAATCTGCAAATTACCTTTTCTGACAGGCGGTCGGTCGGTCAACCACCGATGTGGCTACTATATAGGAAGCACTACAGGCCCATTTGACTCCGCCAGGTACAAGGTTTTGTTAGGGCATTCAGAACTTCAATTGACACAGTTCAATCCCCAGTCTGACACTGTTCAATCCCCAGTCTGTTCCACAAAGCCCTTCTTTGCTTCCTTTGGCTGTGCAACGGATACCACTGCACGTTATCAATAACATAAAGACAACCAGTTCATTGACTCTGCCAGAGTACTGCTGAAGGGATCCATAGACGATCACACAATTCAAACCCAATGCACTCTACGTGTTCTTTCTTGGCTGGTCAGGGTCGCCAACGCAGCAGGATAAGTTACTTTTTTCTTGCCATAGCCCAATGGGGATGCATTGACCTGGTTGATACTGTAGGTGGAAAGGGATGGCCTACTCCTTTTTGAGTTTGAGGCCATAATATTGAATTCCACAAGTTATTCATCACAAGCAATCTCGTTGGCACAGTAGACACAATTTCTTAACCTTCTTCAGCGAGCTAGGCATTGATATGGAATGCCCAAGGGCCAGAGATCCGCAATATTCTACTATGGTTAATTGGATAAGCTCGAGGACCGCTTAGCCTAAATTCCCAAGGACCCAATCACTGCAGAGAACTCAATGACCAAGTTTTACAACTAGACAACAGACTGTCAGACTGCAAGGAAGAGAAAATGCGAGAGCTTAGACATCTAGGGAAAGGTCTGAATGCCATAGGTGGGACACAAGTGGAACTAAGACACCAAACAAGAGAAGCTGGACCCCAAAAACACATGAGTCTATGAAAGGGACTTTGTCAAAGAAAGGAAAACAAGGCAGAATAACAATTTGGCCTATAATGTGGCATATTGCATGATGCTATATTGAGGTCAATTATATCACATCAGTATATCACCTCCCACCACATCATCGTGGTAATTATATTCGAACAATTTTTCCCTTTATGTCGCCTATCTAGCTCTAGTTACTATGGTATTCATCTATTGTACTAATACTTACCTCTTGATACAATAGTTAGGTTAAATTAGTGAATGTAATATAGTTCTCATACGATATAATGGATGCAATATAGTAGGGTATATCTTGTGGCAAGAATAGGCACTTTGTGGGAGAGTTTCCATGAAAACCTAAGGCAGGACAGAAGTGAGAGATACGCTCACCCGGAATCTCTGTCAATAGATGCCACCATGAAAAAGGTCTTACTACCACTCTTCAGGTTTCAGTAGACCACCTTATGATCACAGTTAAGTAGCGATTCTGAGACCTAAGCTCTCAAAGACAGAGTCCCCCGATTCAGAAGCAAGAGAAGTTACAACTCCTTTCATCTGGTATGCTTCGCAAATCTAAGAGATATGGATTGCCATAACAGAAAGCAAGACAAAGGGACAGATGTGGAGGACAGGACGAATTCCATGATTAAGAACACTGAACTCATTGCAGTAATTTTTTTTACTGGACACTCATAGAGAATTTGGCTTGGTCTCATTGATGTGCCTTAATTTAGGGATATATTTGGAATGCCCTGGTGGGCAGAGCATAACTAATAGAGTATTGATACAATAAATCTGTCCTCAAAATGTTGCAACACTCTTTGGGCTCTGTTCACAAAGCAAAATTTTCACATGTACACTTACTCACGTGTTCTATTCCTGCACCTTCGTGCAAGTCTATACTTTTTCGCTATTCACCTTTTCTGAGTGTACATCTACACCTATGCGTAGACGTACATGCTTCCACCCCCTCAGTTCTTGGGGAGACATCGGACGACTGTATTTAAAGTTACTACCTTTAACTTTTCACAGGTAAGTGGAGAGCTCCACCTCTGTGGCAGATACCCCCATAAGGGGAAAATTATGGAAAATTAATTACATTTATTAATTAATTAAAATAATAAAATATTTTTATGTAAAACATAGATGTAAAATAAACTAATATAAGTAGCTAATCCCTAAAACTAATAAAATAAAATGTCAGGCCACATTAACACTTCACAATAAATGTTTGTTAAATAATTTAAAAATATTTAAGTTAGTTTATAAATATTCATATTTAAACAAAATAAAAATATCCAGAATTTTTATTTTAACTATTACTACGTATATTTAATTCAAACTTGAGTTTGATTAATGAGAGTTCATTTTTATGGACAAGACCAAATTATAATTTGATCCGTTAGGACAGGACCAAATTATGTGACAGGGATGACTAAATTATGCAGCAACAAAGTGTAACTTATGTGATTTAATGTAGCACATTTTGTGATAGTATTACTTTGTAATTTTGCCGGTTTTGTACATGTTTACACTGCTAGGGGCGTAAGACAGGCCCCTGCAGTGCAGAGGGGCACCCAACCCTGCAGGTGGTCCCCAACCTCTCAAGGGGCCCATCTCAACCTCGGGCCAATGAATGTCTGTGAGATATGGGAGACTCAGGGTCCCCTCATCACATTCTGGAGGGGACCTACCATTTTGCGTTTCACCACAGCTGCCTGGGCAAAGGTTTCACCTCATCAGTACCAGTTCAACATCCAAATACAATTATAAGCTACTGAAAGATGGCAGTCAACTTTTGCACAGGACCTGACACTGCACAGCAACATGGGTCACTGCAATTTCAGGAACATTTGAATTAGAAATTTTGTTGTTGTTAATATCTGCAGGTTATGCATCAGATGATGGATTGAGTGGCAAATGCTTAATTATGAGGACGATGCCGCAGAATATCATAATTTTAGTGGCTCATGCTAACCCTCAAGTTACACATTTAAGGGAACATACACTTAAGACTGCACAGTAACTGCTCAGACTTCTCAAATAATTCAGTCAGGCACTCGAGAGCAATGGTAGCATCAGCCTGCACAGGTGACATAGGCAGATGACTACAGGTGCATGACTGCAGTCTGCTGTTCTAATTGCGGCGTGCGAGTCAATATTTATTTTTATTACACCCTAATTTAGCTGCAGTAACATAAAAAACACACACATTACATTTGAATAAGAATTTACAAATACATAAAAGCAGTAAAAAAAAGTTTTAAAAAATGATAATAGGTATTTTCAGATTTTGCGTCATATGAAAACATTGAATTATAATATAAATGTCAACGTCCCTGAATGCCAGTAAATAACTCATGTGTAATGATTGTGAAAAGCATAAGTGCCGACTCACTTATGTAAATGATTTTATATGCTGATTTGTTGAAGATTGTTGGATTCAGCGTCTACAGGATCTAAATACACGTTCTTCAGTAAACTTGTGTACCATGGGCTTGCACAATGGGACAGGGATAGAATGTACAGTACAGTGGGTTGCCTCAAATATTAATATTTTCCACAAGTGACGAGTCTTTTTTATAATTAGATGTTTTGCATTTATGTCAACATTAACGTGCTTGCGCATTTGCATTTACTGTGCGTTATTCAGGTTTAGATTTACTATAGCTAATTTAGGTCTGCACTAACGTTCAGGTGACATCTTGGTTCATCATGTCACGTCTTTCTTTATTCTAGCAGAATCTGATTCCGTAAATAAAAATTTGATGTATCTTTGTTTTTTGTTCCATGTAAAATGTTTTCTTTTACATGATACTTGTAGAATGTACTAATGATCTTTTCAGTGCGCCTGCAGAGCACAGCTTTGTCCAATGTATCTTATTAGGTTGCAGATAACTGTAAGCTTGAAGGGCGTTTAGAGTAGCCTCATTGTGCGGGAGCTTGAGAAAATAGTGATTTCATACTATCTGTGGGTGCCTGAACCTGACTTGTCTATTATATGGGAACCATGTGCAGATGTATCAACTGTTAGAGCAGTGAGACTTAAGCTAATCCAATGTAGACAAGATTCAGATTTTGCGCCTGACATCTACCCACACCCTTTTTCGAACCCTTCCCAATTTAGCAAAGTATGGTACTCCCTTTTTGGGAGAACTGATTTACTTAACTTTCCAATAGAGATAACTTTAGAATAGTTTGTATTTGCTTATGACTTTGAATTGCTTTGAAACTATCCATTGACTAAAGCATTCATGTGTGGATTATTGATTGAGAACTAATGTAATGATTTTAGTTTGTAATTTGCTAGTTCTTTAATTAACTTTTGTGGTATGAAAACTTGGCCGCTCTCTGTCTTCCTTGTGGAGCCTAATGTGCTTCATGTTATTTAATTGTATTGACTGGTGACAAGCCTCAGTTTTGCAATCACAATTCATAAGAGAGGACATTATGGACCCCAAAGTTGCACAAAGCAAAGCGCTCCACCAATGTCACTTACTTTTTAACACACACATGAAAACCCACTGAGAGCAATGTGCGCCTGAGGTTCTGTCTAGGTCACTTAAATGTTTTTTGACCAGCAGTAGTCTAGACAGCAATCTCAGGATGGAGCATATTTGAAATATTAAAGAATCAGGTAGCTCCAATACGAGGATTTTCAATCCCATTTCCTTAGCAATAACACCATTTTAAGCCATTTGTTGCAATCTGTCCCATCTGTGGTTGCATTGTATGGAAATTTCCTCCATTGGCCTTAATGAGACACGACACTGGCTTTGGATTAAAAAGTACTAAGGCCCTCATTCTGACTGAATTCTGATGGGGCGATAAACCTAATTTTTGGTCCTATCAGCAATTATGAAATTGGTGGAAACTCCACAGATCCTATATCTTGCACCAGGAAGCTCCATCTGCTAGCACTCCCCGTGTGAATTACGGGAGGCATGGGAGGAATAACAAGCGGACTCTAGATCTGGATTACCGATTTCCACAGTAATTTCTCATTTCTAAGGGGATCTTTACGGTAATACCAGGTCGCTCGCCCCCAACCCGGCCTGAGTTAGACATCTCTGGTGTTGGTAACTTCAGGGAGGAGAGTTATCATGTACAACTCAAAGGGTGCTCAGAATGAGGTTCTTATGGAATTTTCTCACCACTATGGGGTATACATGTATTATTCAGTAGCTGTTGTGCATGTCAATCATTTTAATCACCCATATGGTGAATATGGCAGTGCTCTAACCAACATGCGGTGAACTAGTTAATGATATTAAAGTGGCCATTAGCTCCTTATACTTTCTTAAATCACAAACTGGGCTGCCCACCAGTTCCTTTTTTTTGAGCCCGTCGACAGGCAGTGGGATAGCAAGGGAGCCAATTCGGTCATGGAGGGGGCTGACCACGCCCGTGTTAGATTCTTTCTCTTTCAGCTGAGAGGGCACTTTCACCTTGACACAGAGACAGCACACCAATTGCAACACTAGGAACTCAGTCTATCTAATTACGTGCCCCTGCAAACTCCTCTACATAGGTATGACAACTAGAACTGTGAAGATCCGAATAGGGGAGCACAAAAGCACCATTCGATGCAGATGCATCGCCACCAGAATGTGCAACCATTTCACAGGATCAAAACACTCCCCAGATGATATTAGATGGACTGTTCTAGAGGCGAACCCTTCATGGAGCACCACCACGCTATTCAGAAGGGAACAACGCTGGGTGTTCAACCAACAAACGCATAGGAGCGGACTGACTGACGAAATACCTTGGATTGAACTGTAACCAGTTTTTCCTATATGGACTCCAGTATTTTATTAAAACAGGCAATACACAAGAACCCTCTTTGCTCACTAATTTGAACCTAAGAGCATAAGACCATATTGACTTAAAAATATAAAAAACATGGTCTACCATATAAAGGGCCTAATCAAGGATCCATACATCCCTGTGAGCTATAAAGAGACTAATATGGTACATCCCTGTGACCTATATAGACACTAATATGGTACATTTAACAGGTTCCCTTGTGTATCTATTTTTATTAATTCATTTTTATTCCATATCCATGACCTCAGAGAGACACCCTAACAAAGGGAGCTACTATCCCCATGTTCCTGTGAATTGAAACCACTCTGGGTTAAAACCATGCATCATTTACCATTCCACCCAATTACTATGCAAAACACAGTAATAAGATGAACTTATACATTACAAAGCACTCTTTAGCAGTAATTAGCACCCCTCACGAATACATATTTATTTTGACCGCTCCTAGGTGGCGGCGAGACATGCGCAGTAGCCCAGAGGACCATCCCGGAAATCCTGTAACTGACAGAAACCTACATAACGAGCGCTGCTCGACTACACGGCCACCATTCGGGTATGCACGGTCGAGGGTAGGTGCTGCAAGAAGCGCAATCTGCAAAACCGTGAGTAACAACTGGCCTATTTTAACATCACTCATGGTCACGGTATTGTCAGCTACCGCCGCCCACGCTAGTGATACCATATGCAATCTAGCATGGCCTTTTTTAAACATTTTTAAATTTCTAGCCTGCAACTGTGTGTTCCGCCTTGCGTTAACCCAGGAAATTTGATTGAAGCCTCGGCTAGGTTAGATCACATAGTCTCTTTTATACCAAATGATACCATTATTTTCACATCATTACTAACATGCCTCAGTGCACAAACAATACTAACGATTAACCACGGGGCATGTTGTGAATATAATTATGTTACTGTGACTGGGCAGAAACAGATACCTGACCGGTGCGATGATTTTTAGTAAATGATTATGCCAAACTGATTGCGGTAATAACTGTGTTTGTGTGATTGTGTCTTATATGTATTTGTCTCTATGTCTGGTGCATACAGCGTTCCACATTAAGGGATCTTCTGGCCAATAAGGAATCCTTATGTCAGAAACTATCTAACACTGCTGTACTATTTGTTTGTCTTCGTCCTCTCTCCTTGTCTTCTAGGTCGGCCCTCCAGTGATATTAGTCACAAGTAGGTACCACCCTATGAGAAGGGGACCACTCACTCTGAGATTATACTTGGGGTTGGCTCACCACCTTCCCACTGTTTTTGGTCCTGATGAAGCACCAAGGATCATTTTGACCAATAAGGGTCCGAAACATGTTGACCCATTTTTTCAGCTACTAGGGGACATTGTTACACCCATAGTATCGCCAACCTACTGTTTTTTTAATCTGACAGGGGAATCTTTTTAATAAAACCAGTTTTATATCCCCTAGCCAGTTTTAACTCACTTTGACACTCATTGTTTACCACCCCACTGGAACACCCTCACACTCATCTAACAGCGAGAAAAACTAAAAGATCTCCACTAGAGTGACCCTTCGGGGGCCCCGTAGGGCATTGCAGCACCGGCCCAACAAGGAGCACTCGCCCAATGATGAAGCATGACATCCCCAGGGATGTCTGAGGGCAACAAGAAACACTCTTGCTGACTCTCCCTCATTATCTGTCCAGTTCCTAGAGCCTTCCTCTTTCCTCTTTCATTCGTTTTTTGTCTTATTAGGAACAGTAACCCCCCCCTTTTTTAAGCATATTTCTGTTGTCAACAGAAACAGCTTAGCTGGGAGCAGACTACCATCAATTGCCTTCCTCACACCAGAGCACACACTAGAGTTCTTTTACCATCAGTAGGCCACTATCAGAGTACCATCCTCCTCTTTGTGATACAATCTGCTTTTGCTGTCCAATCCCCTCTTGCACATGTCAAGATTACTGGGGGTCAACAGCTTATAAATATCTCCTCCCTGCTTTCCTGCAGGTACTGCTGGCGTGATGGGCCTACTGCTCTCTACCAGAGTGGTATTTCACACCTCATCAAAGAGTTACCTACTGCACTGGAGAAGGCAGAACCTAGCAAACTGGAATTAAATACTTTCCAAGCTCATCAAAAGGCAAAAAAAGCTTTAATAAAGTCACCTTTGCAGTCTATTTCACAAAATCTATTTTCTATGATAATTATTGCAATATTGCATCCATGACCTCTGTAGTAGTTTATGGAAATGATGACTTTTATCCACAGGTAGGCTTCCACCATCCATGCAGTAAAGTAGCACTTTTAAGCCTGTCACCTCAGGGACATGCCACTCCCAAAATTGAGCATGTCTTTCACATTATGCACCCAGGTCTTTTGGGCTACAGGGCACTACTTAAAGCAGAGGTCGAAGTGGGTGGGATCTGGGAACCTGTGGGGTGCCCATACTTTTTTAATTTATCAAAAACATTTTTCCTACTTTTTGTTAATAGACAATTGTCCCCGGACGGTTAATTCCAGCAGTTGAGATATTGTGGCTGAAAGGGAAAAGAAGGAGGCCTCCTGTGTCATGGAGCTAAGAGAAAGACAGAGAGCAAATCAAGAAACAAGCCCTCTTGCCCGGGTGCCCACTGTATGAAAGAAATGTACATGTGTGTAATTGGTCAAGCTGCAAATGTAAAGCCTGCTTGGAAGCTGGTGTTGCCTTTAGTTGATGATGTCTCTTGAAGCTTGAGATGAAAAAGATGTATTCTTTTTAAGAGCTATTGTAAGGGTGAAGTGTGTGCTTTCAATGAACAGTTGCACTAGGTACAAGTGGCGGCCGACACAATTAAGAGGTGGTGAGGTGGGTGGAGGGGGTACGGGGGAGCGCGGGAGGTGGAGCATTGGGGACTTAATAATTAAAGAAAAAACACTTACCTGAGCTGCCAGCCGCATCGTTCCTCGCGCCTCGGTGTTCTGCTGCTTCCTGGTCCCAGCAGACACTGGGACAGCAGCAGAGACTCCCTGTGCAATCCCCAAACTGCTCTCCTGGTATGACAGCAGCCCCTGGATTGGCCTGAGTGGGCTGCTTTGACGCTCTGCTCAGGACAGGGAGTCTGGGCTTTTTCGCCAACCCAGCTGTTCATAACAGCCCGGTTGGAGAAACCTAAGTGCGCATGTGGGTTTGGCCGGCCTGAGACGGCCGGCCAAACACACATGCACACTTATAAGTGCACAAACCAGTACTCCTTCCCCCCTACCATGGCCCCGGCCCTGCCCCCCCGCACATGCTGGCTCAGAGTCTGCAAATCAAAAATAAAACGATTATAGTTTATCATTTTATTTTTCATATGCTAGCTCTGAGCCAGTGGGGCAACGCTCCTCTGCCCTTGCGAAGGAGCCACCCCTGCTAGGTACTTCCTATTCCTATTACTTAAATCACTATTTTAGAAGCACATTTAAAAAAAATCTTAACCCTAAATCTGTTTGTGCATTTTGTTGCAGCCTATCTTATAGTGTGTGTAATTCAAGTTCAAAATCATGCTTTACATATTCATTGGGCATTTTTGTCACAGGCTGGGCCCACATAGCACTAAGAATACACAAGTCCTTATTTCCTCCTACACCAACCAGGATTCTCTGATTAGTTTAACTTGCTTTTCTTTTTTCAGGACTTTTTATTCGGTTTTTGAACAAGTAAAACATGCATAAAAATCCAGCCACCAACGGCAGTAATGACATAGAGATTGATAGACGTCCGGAGTGTGGAAGTTGACAGGTCTTGCCCAGTGACCAACAATAACAATGTTCTTATCTGCCAGTATGGATGGTCCAACGAAGAACAATAACAAAACACCCACTAATAACGCCACAGCACATTTGGTACACATTGGGGGATATTCACAAGAACGTGCGCTAAACATCTCCATAAAATGTTAACGCAACTTTACACATCGCAGTCTATCGCGGGAAAATAACCCCGTGCTAACGTGGAATTCACAACACGGCGGTACCATGCGATAGCCTCCCGAAACCGCGGCCAATGTCCGCGATACAACCACCGCGACGGCAATAAAAACACAAACCCCAACGCGCAAAAAGACGCGATGGGCCCAAACGCGATAAGAAAACAGTGATAACCAGCAAGAGGCCAGCAATACCCACGCGGAATGCAGCAAAAAGCACAAGAACAGCATATGGAAAATGCCACCAAAAAGGAAATGAACTGCGGAGTACCACGGATGCACCTTGACCAACTGCAGAGGACAACATGAACCCCACAATCTCCACGGAGGAACACCCAGGAATCCAGGGCTCGTGGAAGGGCAATGAGAAGAGGAAGACGGGGTACAGTCTGCAGGAAAACATGATTATCGACACGGATGAGATAGAACACCACCACCAACTGTACTTCACCTCCAACGTGTCATTGGCAACAAAGAGGCAAAGATGGCACACCATCTCAGACCATGTGAATGTCGTCGCAGCGCCGAGGAGGACAATGGAAGAGGACAAGAGGCGCTGGAGTGATGTGAATGGCAAAACCAAGCAGAAACACGCTGCCAACACAAAAGCAGCAACGCACTTCAGAGGAGGGGGGCCAGCAGAACACCAGGAGCTGAATGACATGGAGAAGATGGTGGCCACAGTCATCAGTGGGTAGAAGGTGACAGGAGTTGGGGATCCGGACAGTGCCCAACATGACCCGACACTACATCAACAGGGTGCGGTACGCCCAGGGAGGGGGGGGACGGGGGGAAATGGGCACAATGGCACACATGCACAATTAAGCAGAGCACACTGCACACCCACAATGACTCAGGATCATGTCCCTGATCCCACTGGAACACTTCAGCACACACACAAACACCAAGTAGTCCCACGTACACCATGTGCCCAAAGGGGCACCCACCCAACACATCAACAATCACACAACCAACACATGCACACGTGCGAAACACAGCAAACATGCATATACGTCAGCCACACTGACAATGCAAGAGACACCACATGATGAGTAGCATGGCTGCAGTCCAATCATCATGATAATGTACACAGCACGACACTGAGGTGGCTGAGTGCGGACCACAACCGGAAAGGAGCAGGTCACACTCGGACACAACCACCTGCACAAACAACCCCTGACGTCAACGACACATCTGCAGACAAGCCATGTCACAACTCGACAAAGAGCACAAGTTACCCAAGTCTGCAACATCTCAGCACTGTGGAAGCACAGAACTGAAAGGCACACCGCATGAAAGGGATAAGTGGCAGCCAAATCAGAGCCGAAGCAGAGACTCACCCACCGTGCAGCATACGCACATAAGAATAAGTGCACCTCGACATTGACAACATTCTGGTACAAACAGCAACATCTCCACAACAGAACACAGGACACAACTGGTGCCGCATATGTGCACAACATGGCCAATCACATCTGGCACAGCAGGAAACTGTGACATGACAATGTACAAGTACAACCTGCAAATATTTATTATTCACACATGCCGTGCTTGTGGACATTTAGTACTGTCCCATGATTGCCAAGGACGGCCAAAATGTGACATGCTCATGAGAAGAAATTGGCAATGAGGGTGTTCCTACGGGCTATTCCTGCAGCAGCTGCAGTGGCATGTGGGCCACCTGCCCCATCGTCCTCATCATCGTCCGGTACCTCTGGAACTAGGATCCATGGGGCATTGGTGCGTACACAGATGTTGTGCAACACACTACATGCAACGATCATCTTGCACACGATGTCTGGGCTGTACAGGAGCCTTCCACCTGTGACTTCCAGGCACCTGAAACGTGACTTCAACACGCCAAATGTGCGTTCCACGATGCCCCTGGTGCGTATGTGGGCCGCATTGTACTGCCTCTGGGCGGGTGTGTTCGGGTCTCTGAGGGGTGTCATCATCCAAGGGCAGAGTACATATCCTTGATCACCTGTGACAGTGCAGAGAGATAAGAGTCAATACTTGGTTCGGCATGATGTGTTGGCAGGCCCACTAGCCCAGTGACACCTGTGCTGGCTGTGTGTAGGGTGTGTGTAAGCCAGACCTCAGAGAGTAGCTGGTGCTGGCAACAACTTCAACAGTCATCAGGCACTCAGGAATGCAATGTTCGAACAGCTAGGGAGCATGACTTGAGTTGCACAGAGTTAGTGGCCCCGGATGCACAGCGGCCCACACGGGCCTACCGCCACGGGACGCTGACTTGCAGGAGACTGGGGTAGGGACATGAGGGCAGAGCAGGGTCTCGTAAGTATCAAAGGTGGTTTTTGCGGAGTGTCTCCGAAGTGAGTGGGAGGTGTACCCCCAGGGCATGGGGCAGAGGCCACATACCAGCTGTGTCCGGCAACATGGCGGATATGAATGCCACAGACTCATGCCAAACACCAAGTCCGTACCTGCCAGCTGCTGATGACAACCCCAAGGCCACAGGCTCAGACACCAACAATGTTCTGCCTGAGGCTGACGGTGACTCACGGCGCACAGGGTTAGTGGCACCAGGTCAGTCCTGTGAGTGGTTGACCTCCTCCGTAACGGTGATCCGTGTTCCCACCGGACTGACAGGCATCTGTCTCTCACTCCTCTCCCTGCGTTCACTGACATGAACTCTGCCATTGATTAATGAAGACTCAGTTCTAGATGTGGGACATACTGTACTGCAGTGTAGGCCGGCTGCAGTGGTGGGGTATGTCAACGAATGTAGACTCCTGGGGGCCTGTGTCACGGAGGACAGCGATGGTCTGAGGAGGCTGCCAAGCTCGTGGGCATGGGCCATGGAGCTAGCACCGGCATGTGGTGGGCCCTCTTTGACACACGACGGTGTCGGCAGGTGAGCAGTGCGGCCTTGGAGCGCTGGGGCAGGCAAGCCGGGTCTGGGTATCAGCGGCCTGGGGTGCAGCAGGCGCACAGGCTCGCAGGCCCCGCTGCTCACGGTGTCAGCCTCGTGACGGGCTGAGAGGCCCCGCCCTGGCAGTGACGTTGGCCATTATGGGAGAGCACCACGCTCAGCGCAACAGTGTTTCCATCCACACCCCTGCACAGGCCTGGCGTAAGCCGGGCCAACCCACTACGCTCACGCACACAGGGGGAGATGCAGCGAACAACATTTCCGCGATCTAACCCACAGCCTGGGGTGACATGGTTGCGTTCACTGTTCACTACTCCCCAGACACCAGCAGCTAATGTCTGCATGGACATATCTGTGGTTTGCATAACCAGGTCTGTCCAGCACATTCACACCACACTTGTCATTGTGTAAATTCCCATTCATGGGTCACTTGCATCCTTCGCACATGCCTGCTTTCCGCCTCTCCACATGTTCATCTGTTGTGTGGCTGTGGTGCCATGATATAGCTGGCTTGTGTACATGGGAAGCCCAGTATCCCAATGGAGTTGTGTTGTCGTGTCTGGTAGGTGGGCATGTTGATTGACATGTTGTATGTGGTTTGGTCACTTGTGCATTCCCACAGTTGTGTGTTGTGTGATGGTGGCTTTGAGGTGTGTGGTGTGTTGATTTGGTACTTACCAACGAGCAGTCCAGTTCCATAGATGCCATCCTGGAAGCGCTGGTTGATGATGGACTGTCGGAAGATGTAGGAATCGTGCACACTGCCTGGGTAGTTTGCGACAACATTGGTGAACATTCCCCGGTGGTCCACTATTGCCTGCACATTGATGGAGTGCGTGTGCTTTCTGTTGCGGTAGATGTGTGCAGTGTCCGCAGGGGGCACAAGTGGGACATGTGTGCAGTCAATGGCCTCCAACACGTGTGGGAAGCTAGCAATGGTGTAGAAGCCTTGCTTGGTCTCCAGCTGTTCCTGCGCAGTGTGGGGGAAGTGAAGGTACTGGGGTATGAAGCTGATGATGGCATCCAGGACAGGTGTGAGGAACTTTGATAGAGCTGGCTGTGAAACTCCTCCGACTCTGGCAGTTGTTGGTTGGAAGGTGCCAGAGGCCAACGTGTGCAGCACAGCCAGCAGCTTTGTCTGCGGAGGGATGTTGGTTGTCCGCTGTGTTGGGACCGTCAGCCTGTGGCCGATGTGGGTCATGATGCAGAGGATGGTTGTCCTTTTGAGCCTGTAGTGGGCAATGACTTCCTCGGGCGTTAGGTCTGTGAGACTGGTACGTTTTCGGTAGGTCCGCTGTCTTACTCTGCGCTGCCTCTGTGGTGGTCCGGGGGGGGGGGTGCCGGTCTGGGTCCTGGGGGTGGTGGCGGTCTTGGGGTTGGTGGCGGTCCTGGGGGTGGTGGCGGTGGGTGTTGTGGCCCTGTTGGGGCTCCGAGCTGCGTGGAGAGGTGTGGTGCAGCGGCCAGGGCAGCTGACTTCGGAGCACAGGGTTCACGGTTCGATCCCCGGCTCCGGCGGCAGCTCAGCTCAGCACCATGTGACTCTGGGCAATAGCTCACTTAATTTCCACGATGGCCCCCAGCGCCTTGAGACCCGTAAGGGTGAGTAGCTGCGCTATATAAAAACGGACTTACATTTTTTTTACTTACATGATGAGTAGCTCCATGGCGTCGGTTGTTCTTCGGCTGTGGCTGTGTGCGGGGCTCCGTTGCCTGCTGCAGGTAGTCGTCCTGCTTAACACCAGCAAGAGGCAGGTGTTAAATAGCTGCTGCTACCACGGCTTATCGCGTGGTTTTGGTTCGCATCGCAGATCTGGCAGTTTGTTGTGAAAGTGGTGTTGTGGTGTTTTCGTGTGTTTTTGCACGGGAAAGCCTACTCTGCATCTCATTAGGGTTAGTTGGTGGTGTCACCCGTGGGGATGAAATTTGCGGCAGTTATCGCGGGATTACTGGCGATGTCTGCAGTTTGCACCTGCTTGTGAATGGGGCGTTAAATCTATCTCCACTTTTGATGCGTTAAGGTGGCGATAATTTGGCGATAAGTCCTTGTGAATATCCCCCATTGTGTATTGTCCCACATCACCCACGTCTCCCAACCCACTCGTCCCTGCCCCTTGAGTGTATATTGGTGCTATGAAAGCTCTGAATTCGGCCTTGAGCGACTCCCGCTGTATGGGGGCTTTTCTTTTTAATTTAAGGTGTGTGTTATTTTACATGCAGTTCCCTGAAGGTGAAATACCAACAAAATAGTTGCAAAATATTTTGTTCTTTTTAACCATCCATTTGACCCAGCCCCACACTCACCTACCCCGCCCCATTGCACTCAGCATCACAGTTCCCATACTTTTTTTAATGCACTTCGACTGCTGACTTAAAGGTGTATTCGTTAATGTAAAAAGTTGGATTTTCCACTTGTCAAAAACGGTTTCTTTAGATATGCCCTTGCTGCAGAGTTGGCTGCAGCCACTGAGGCCTGTAAAAGCAGTCCTGAAACCACGCTCTTCTGTATGTGCTGTAATCTACACGCAGATCACAGGTGACATTTAACTTCTAAGTTACTTCCTATTCCATATTACCATGGCCTTCCTTAAAATTATAACCTGCCACTGGAGGTAGTTTGTCACCATGATTTAGTGATCCTAACACATTCACTGGGAGCTGGTTAGTTGTCTTTCAGGCCCCAGACTCAAATTAGACCAGTGAAACTAGTTCCCTAAAAACAATAAACTGGGGAAAGGCAGAAAAACAAACTTCCCGACAATATGGAACTTGCTACTCCTTTCAGGCATACATTAGACTTACTCCTGGAAAAAATCATTTTTCAATCCAATTCCACCAGGCCTGCACTGTGCCTTTAATCACAGTCTTGAGCAATGAGGTTTGGTGATTGAATCCATCTATGATAATCAGCTTTAGAGGACTATGTAGATTGCAAGGGGAGTAGTGAGTCAAAAAATATCTCTTGACAAAACAATCAAAGGAAAAGAGAGCTTTTCTATGCAGGAAACTTAACAAAGTGAAAACAGCCATGTTTTACTTCTCAGGCTGTTCCTACTCCTAGTAAAAATGTGCCTTTGCAAATCGCCCACCAGCTGGCAAATTCTGACAGCAGCAAAAACACTACTTGAAACCAAGGAACATGTGTATGAAATTTACTCCAGCTTTGTGACAAAACTCGGTCCACAAAAAACAGAAAAAGACGGGATACGGCCTAGGATCGTATTCTTGAAACACGTTTCCATTTTCTACTTTTTGCCCAGAGACCCGCAAGAAACTAGCAACTAATGGCAAATTACATTTTCATTTATTATCAGCGTGATCAAAAAGAGTTTCCATGAGGTACTGAGAGCCTTAGTTCTATGATGTCCTTTTCTTAGTGGTGCCTTAATTTAAAGGTCGTTTAAATTAAATACGCACTTTCCATGAAAGTGACCACCAGGTGTGTGATCAAGAGCAATAGGAATTAAGGAAATCAGTGAATAATTACTCAGTATTGTGAGAAACTGGATTATTAGTTGGGGTGGATGGTAGGCCACCAGAAATAACAAATGGCTCTTATCTTGTTAGGTCCAGTAAAGATTTCAGTAATTTAAACCTGAGCTCAACATCTGGTATCTATGGCACAGAGCAGACAGGCTTAATTTAAGAAAACATGTGAGGCATTTAGAAGTACCAAATCTGTTAAAAATGTTGAAAACACAACACGATAAAAATCCAACTCCAATTTATAAAATTAGAGAGTATTGAAATGAAGAAAAGGACCTCGAAACAACAAAAATCCAATAATGGGAACATAGGTATAAATATTCAAAGTTTTAAATAAAAATAGCACCAAAAAGTGTTAAGCGCAGTCATCTGGTAGGGCCTGAAATGTACCTAGGTGCAAGTTAAGTCTGACCAAGATTGAGGGTGGGTCAGATACCGAGACCTGGTTTGTTCTGGTCAGAGGTATTAACTTAGTCTTTGAAATGGAAGGAAAAAATACTCAGCGGGCAAGGCAGCAGGCAGTGGCCAAGATGGGCCCCACAGGGCTGGATAGCCGTCCGATGAGGTTCCGGTGAAGAAGTTGACATTTGGTGGGAAACCTAAGTGGGAGACATTCCAAATTCATGCCCAAAAAAGGCCCATTGTCTACTGTAAATGTTTGACGCCTTCACCCAATGATGGTCAACCTCTCCCTACACCCAACGCCTTTGCCTCAACTCTGGGAGCCAGTAAACACCTCACTATGGAGCTGTTCAACTCTTGGGTGACACTTAAAAGCTCATGCAAATGGCAGGTTAAAGATGACTTGTTAAAAGTACCTTTTGTAAAATATGTATTACAAATCTGACTTCATCAGTAGATTGGGCTTATATTCAATATATTAAATAGTTCAAGAATTAACTTTGTAGCCTGTTCCTGAGTGGAGATAACATAATTTAAATTTGATATTAACCTTACGGAAAACTGAGTCGGATTCCATTCCGACGAAGCACATCGGAATGGCTCGGTCAGAAAGGAATCCGAACGGGCATGTCCGATGCGGTTAGGATGGCTCCGACCGAAGGTCGGAACCATTCCTAACCGCATAGGAATCGGGTCCTAAATGTGTACATGTCCTAATTTTAAATATCATGCACCCCACCTTATTGGGCATTAAGGCCTTCATAGGGGTGACTTTTCATATTTAAAAGGAGGGCTTACGCATGTCAAAAAGGATTATTTTGACTGGTCTGATTCGCAGTTTAAATCTGCACAGCCAGATTACTGGTGGCAGACCTGCAGTCATGTTTTACACTGTCAATCTAGTGGTGGTGCAATGAGTGCTGCAGTCCACTAGTGACATTTAGCTCACAGGCCTTGGGTATATTTTCTACCATATACTAAAGACTTATTGGTAAGATAACTATGCCAATTAGGAGTATACCAATTCAACATCTTTTTATGGGTCAGAGCATATACACTGGGCATTGGACAGCAGTGTCCCAGTGGCCAGAGTCGAAAAACCAGCAATAAAAACTACTAAAGAAATTGGGATGATGGCTCAAAAAGACGCATTTTCCTGCAAGTATAAAAAAAGAAGCTGGTGTAACTCAATAGCTATGCTTTGGAGCATGATCTTTATCTATAACATTAAATAAAATAAGAACATCCAAGTAGGCCAGGCAGCAATATGGGTACCTAAAGACTAGAGATAAAACTATGATTGTATTTGAAACTGAGTACAATCTTATATTAAGAAAAAGAAGATATTGTAAGAGAATTAGTTCGCCCTTTGCTACAATACACACCTGTAGAATTTGTCAGATAATTTAAATTTTAATCCCGTGACTGTTTACTGTGTATGCCAAATTCAGATGGACTTTTAACATGCAATACATTGCAAAAACATATATTGCCCAGCCTTGTAGCGTTTCATGCTTTTATTTCAATAACTGGCTTACCTAAACCATATAAACATTCTGAAAATTATGTAAACTGTGAACATATGTTATCTAGCAAAATTGCGACCACTTTTACTAGGTCAGGGTGTTGGGAGCTGCAGAGTTAAGTCATAATGGAGCATGCGTGATTAATATTTTGGGCACCACACTGGGCAGTTCATTGGAATGATTTAGATGTGTCGACACACTGACCAGCCAGATAGGTATGCCATAGTGATAGGAGTGTCCAGAATCTATTTCCATCATGGTGGTATGGTAGCAAAAGTAAAGGCCAGTAAATGGCCTGGCATCAGTGTGCTGCATAAACTACGACTCTGCGGTAGTTCTACAATGTTTGCTTTCCAACCCACGGGTACGTGGATGTACTTAGTTCAAAGCACCAGGTCTGAATGTGAAAGACAGGTTAGTGTAGTGAAGTCATTGCTTTTGCAGTACTAACAATCCCTGGAAAGGGATCAGGGGCACCTTAATAACAGTAAACTTATTTTGCTCCTCACACTATCAGCAAGCATTAAGAAGAACAGATACTTTTAACTAGAAGTATGTAGCACAATCGGGCAAACCTGTTTGTTAGCACATCTAAAATAATCACTAGGATATCATACAAACAGCAAGAAGGCACGTTGTAAGCAACAAGAATAAAATTAACATGTCCAACACAGTTAAAATGTCATATAAAAGACTAACACCTTAAAACCTACTTCTATGTGCTGCCCTAGGAGAGCATGTAGTACAGCAACTTGCATTATAGAGTTTCTTGGGGAGAAGCGATGCACTGCATATCTTGTTGAAAGCTCTGGCTGCCATTATCTGAAGAGCCATGGAGGAAGCGTTCCTTGCAAAAGGCAAATATGCGTTGAGGTAGCAGCCTCCCTTGGGTACTTGGCTCATCAGTGTCAGGCAAGATGCATCATTTTCTGGTTGTGCTGACAATAACCAAAATCGTCTTTGAACAGTATCTTGCAGGATAATCTGGGGCGAAGGACCTCTCTACTGAAGGGGTTGGATGGTGGTCCTTAAATACTAAACATTATCAGAGGCGGAAACCTCTGACATCATTTCAGGAATGTGGTACATAGATTAAGGGTGCCAGAGAAAGGGTCTTAGACATATCTTTACGAAGATGTGAGACGAGGGGACATCAATTTGAATTACACCTCTCTGATGAATTATCTAAGGATACTTCTTGATCCCCCTGACATATTGATAAGGGAACACTTGTTACAGACTGGGTGTCTCATCAGGTGTTATAGCTGGGTCATTACCGGAATGAATTGACACTCTCTCAGTTCTATGAATGATAAGGGCGGACAACATTCATGTTATTAATGTTTATAATAGATATGAAAGTGAGTTGACAGCATTTGGGAGGAGTGTTGTCCAAGATAGAGTTGGGGACCTGGCCAGAATTAAGTTGGACATCGGGAGCCTTTCACTCAAGTGCCTCTTGAACACACAAGCCCCCAAGGGTTCCTTGACCTATGAATTAATAAGGTGAAAGTTTGAGATAGATCAGATCAAGTCTACTCTAGCCAAGATTTAGCATAATAAATTCAGGCTTGGCACTCTACCGTTAAATAATTTGAGCTCTGAGTGGACCTCCTCCCTCATTAAAGACAGGGTTGCCCCTACTGCACTGCCTTGGTTGAGGAAGAAACACATTGCCTACTCCAATACCCATTGTACATTTCACCAAGCGCTAAGTGGATTGGGGACTTGACAGAAACTATTAACACCACTAATCTGACCATATTTTAGAATTATGTAAATCCAACACATTTATTGTTTCTGATGTGTCATTATTCCCTGGTTCATACAGGGATAGATATGGTCATTGTAGAGGTCAGGTGATGGTTCAGCACTCATTCGCTCATTGGAGGCACTTGTTGATGATGGAAATTCGACTTCAGGAGGCTCAAATGCGATCACCGCATCGAGCCATTTGTCAAGAGAGGCATCGAAGAGTGCCATTTGTGAACTTGCTCTGTTGTACATCACCTCCGGTTTGGGAGACAGAAGCAATGCTTGCCATTGTCTCTGGTGCTCATGTAATAGATGAATCATGACCTCTGTAGCAAAACAAGCCACAGGCAGTTCAAGTAGTTGTTCCCGTGATAAATCCAGGATGATCTCAGTCAGACAATGTATGCTTCAGAACACAGGTCTCACCAGTAAAGTGTCCATTTTCCAGAAGGTTAGCATTCAGTTCTCACTTGGCTCAGAGAGCCGAGCAAGTCCAATGTCCTGAGCAAGAATTTCTCTGCATCTTTGTTCAGTTGGATACATGTGTCATGATGTTAGTTTCTTGACGGAATAGAATGAAGACAATGATACCACAGCCGATTAGCAGTTGAAGGGTCTGGACTCCGATATTCTTAAAAAGATGCACAGCACCAATGGTCACAGATGAATTAAAGATTGTTTGCACAATATCAGCAAAGTGCGTGGGGCACTGCATGTACAACAGCCTCTGTATTTCTTAAGCAGTTCTGGCTGTCTGCAGATTTTATGCCTCAGTCGCTGAAGTCAAAGGGACTTCTTTTTGTACTAAAACTGTCAAAAGTTAATTTAGATAATCAAAATGCATGTCCTTCATACTCATACGAGGAAAAGGAACATTCCCGATTACAAGTTCTCTGGTTATCCAGCTATAGTGTTATCAGGTAGAGTTGGCCTGGTTCCGAGCCACAGCAAGTAACATTAGTTAAAAGCAAATTAGAACTGTTGCTCAGTAGTTCATGATGTGTAAGGATTGACATAGTGGGGTTTACAGATAAGAAACAATCCAACCCTGGCATTGAAGCGCTACACATACCGTGCTAGGTTATAGAATCTTGCAGAAGGGAGTGTCCCGTAGGATTTTGCAATTAGCGGTACTGATAAACACAGGATCATCCTCGTTTTCATTTAAACAAATGTGGGGAAAGGGACATTTCCATGAATTAAACAGTTGTGTATTATGCATCGCTTTGTACCAGCCCAAAGATTTATACTACTGGTAGTTGTGAAAATGAAATGTGGTAATAGGGAGAGAAATATTACCACACATCAACCAGGTGATAGGTGGAATGTGAAAGGGGCGTTGTCTATTTGCTCTATGTTTAACAATTTGTAAGTAGACTCCTCCTTTGCCAGTGTTCTTTGGATTGAAGTCAAATTGGAAGGTTTGAAGATGGCTGTCTCATTTAGAAATTGCCATGGCACAAAACCTGATCTAAGTGTGTGTAATGCAAAAACAACAATTGATGGACAGAATGAAGAACAATGTCGTACATTCACCCCAATTCAGAGATCTGGGCCTAAATCCATCTTTTTTTGCTCACCATGCCATTCCAGTTTGGACCCAGTCATATGCAAATCAGTCTTGACCTTGCGCCCAATGGGGAAAGTCCAGCCCGAACTGCCAGGCCAGGTCCTCCCTGGACTGGAAACAAGCATCCTAGGACCGGTTTCGGGCTTTCAGCCCTCATCAGCCAGGATAGCTTGACTCCAGTGGCATGGAGAGCACGAGACCCACGTCTGGGCATACCCGTCCCACTCGGGGTGACAAATGCAAAAACAACAATTGATGGACAGAATGCAGAACACTGTCGTACATTCACCCCGGTACAGAGATCTGGGCCTAAATCCATCGTTTTTTTGCTCACCATGCCATTCCAGTTTGGACCCAACCATATGCAAATCAGTCTTGACCCTGCACCCAATGGGAACAGTCCAGCCCGAACTGCCAGGCCAGGTCCTCCTGGACTGGAAACAAGCATCCTAGGACCAGTTTCGGGCTTTCAGCTCTCATCAGCCAGGATAGCTTGACTCCAGTGGCATGGAGAGCACGGGACCCACGTCTGGGCATACCCGTCCCACTCGGGGTGACAAATGCAAAAACAACAATTGATGGACAGAATGCAGAACAATGTCGTACATTCACCCCAGTACAGAGATCTGGGCCTAAATCCTTCGTTTTTGTGCTCACCATGCCATTCCAGTTTGGACCCAGCCATATGCAAATCAGTCTTGACCCTGCGCCCAATGGGAACACTCCAGACAGAACTGCCAGGCCAGGTCCTCCCTGGACTGGAAACAAGCATCCTAGGACCGGTTTCGGGCTTTCAGCCCTCATCAGCCAGGATAGCTTGACTCCAGTGGCATGGAGAGCACGGGAACCACGTCTGGGCATAGCCGTCCCACTCGGGGTGACAAATGCAAAAACAACAATTGATGGACAGAATGCAGAACAATGTCGTACATTCACCCTAGTACAGAGATGTGGGCCTAAATCCATCGTTTTTTTGTTCACCATGCCATTCCAGTTTGGACCCAGCCATATGCAAATCAGTCTTGACCCTGCGCCCAATGGGAACAGTCCAGCCCGAACTGCCAGGCCAGGTCCTCCTTGACTGGAAACAAGCATCCTAGGACCGGTTTCGGGCTTTCAGCCCTCATCAGCCAGGATAGCTTGACTCCAGTGGCATGGAGAGCACGGGACCCACGTCTGGGCATACCCGTCCCACTCAGGGTGACAAATGCAAAAACAACAATTGATGGACAGAATGCAGAACAATGTCATACATTCACCCCAATACAGAGATGTGGGCCTAAATCCATCGTTTTTTTGCTCACCATGCCATTCCAGTTTGGACCCAGCCATATGCAAATCAGTCTTGACCCTGCGCTCAATGGGAACAGTCCAGCCCGAACTGCCAGGCCAGGTCCTCCCTGGACTGGAAACAAGCATCCTAGGACCGGTTTCGGGCTTTCAGCCCTCATCAGCCAGGATAGCTTGACTCCAGTGGCATGGAGAGCACGGGACCCACGTCTGGGCATACCCGTCCCACTCGGGGTGACAAATGCAAAAACAACAATTGATGGACAGAATGCAGAGCAATGTCGTACATTCACCCCAGTACATAGATCTGGGCCTAAATCCATCGTTTTTGTGCTCACCATGCCATTCCAGTTTGGACCTAGCCATATGCAAATCAGTCTTGACCCTGCGCCCAATGGGAACAGTCGAGCCCGTACTGCCAGGCCAGGTCCTCCCTGGACTGGAAACAAGCATCCTAGGACCGGTTTCGGGCTTTCAGCCCTCATCAGCCAGGATAGCTTGACTCCAGTGGCATGGAGAGCACGGGACACACGTCTGGGCATACCCGTCCCACTCAGGGTGACAAATGCAAAAACAACAATTGATGGACAGAATGCAGAACAATGTCGTACATTCACCCCAGTACAGAGATCTGGGCCTAAATCCATCGTTTTTTTGCTCACCATGCCATTCCAGTTTGGACCCAGCCATATGCAAATCAGTCTTGACCCTGCGCCCAATGGGAACAGTCCAGCCTGAACTGCCAGGCCAGGTCCTCCCTGAACTGGAAACAAGCATCCTAGGACCGGTTTCGGGCTTTCAGCCCTCATCAGCCAGGATAGCTTGACTCCAGTAGCATGGAGAGCACGGGACCCACGTCTGGGCATACCCGTCCCACTCGGGGTGACAAATGCAAAAACAACAATTGATGGACAGAATGCAGAACAATGTCGTACATTCACCCCAGTACAGAGATCTGGGACTAAATCCATCGTTTTTTTGCTCATCATGCCATTCCAGTTTGGACCCAGCCATATGCAAATCAGTCTTGACCCTGCACCCAATGGGAACAGTCCAGCCCGAACTGCCAGGCCAGGTCCTCCCTGGACTGGAAACAAGCATCCTAGGACCGGTTTCGGGCTTTCAGCCCTCACCAGTCAGGATAGCTTGACTCCAGTGGCATGGAGAGCACGGGACCCACGTCTGGGCATACCCGTCCCACTCGGGCTGACAAATGCAAAAACAACAATTGATGGACAGAATGCAGAACACTGTCGTACATTCACCCCAGTACATAGATCTGGGCCTAAATCCATCGTTTTTGTGCTCACCATGCCATTCCAGTTTGGACCCAGCCATATGCAAATCAGTCTTGACCCTGCGCCCAATGGGAACAGTCCAGCCCGTACTGCCAGGCCAGGTCCTCCCTGGACTGGAAACAAGCATCCTAGGACCGGTTTCAGGCTTTCAGCCCTCATCAGCCAGGATAGCTTGACTCCAGTGGCATGGAGAGCACGGGACACACGTCTGGGCATACCCGTCCCACTCGGGGTGACAAATGCAAAAACAACAATTGATGGACAGAATGCAGAACAATGTCGTACATTCACCCCAGTACAGAGATCTGGGACTAAATCCATCGTTTTTTTGCTCACCATGCCATTCCAGTTTGGACCCAGCCATATGCAAATCAGTCTTGACCCTGCGCCCAATGGGAACAGTCCAGCCTGAACTGCCAGGCCAGGTCCTCCCTGAACTGGAAACAAGCATCCTAGGACCGGTTTCGGGCTTTCAGCCCTCATCAGCCAGGATAGCTTGACTCCAGTGGCATGGAGCGCAAGGGACCCACGTCTGGGCATACCCGTCCCACTCGGGGTGACAAATGCAAAAACAACAATTGATGGACAGAATGCAGAACAATGTCGTACATTCACCCCAGTACAGAGATCTGGGACTAAATCCATCGTTTTTTTGTTTGCTCACCATGCCATTCCAGTTTGGACCCAGCCATATGCAAATCAGTCTTGACCCTGCACCCAATGGGAACAGTCCAGCCCGAACTGCCAGGCCAGGTCCTCCCTGGACTGGAAACAAGCATCCTAGGACCGGTTTCGGGCTTTCAGCCCTCATCAGTCAGGATAGCTTGACTCCAGTGGCATGGAGAGCACGGGACCCACGTCTGGGCATACCCGTCCCACTCGGGGTGACAAATGCAAAAACTACAATTGATGGACAGAATGCAGAACAATGTCGTACATTCACCCCAGTACAGAGATCTGGGCCTAAATCCATCGGTTTTTTGCTCACCATGCCATTCCAGTTTGGACCCAGCCATATGCAAATCAGTCTTGACCCTGCGCCCAATGGGAACAGTCCAGCCCGAACTGGCAGGCCAGGTCCTCCCTGGACTGGAAACATGCATCCTAGGACCGGTTTCGGGCTTTCAGCCCTCATCAGCCAGGATAGCTTGACTCCAGTGGCATGGAGAGCACGGGAGCCACGTCTGGGCATACCCGTCCCACTCGGGGTCACAAATGCAAAAACAACAATTGATGGACAGAATGCAGAACAATGTTGTACATTCACCCCAGTACAGAGATCTGGGCCTAAATCCATTGTTTTTTTGCTCACCATGCCATTCCAGTTTGGACCCAGCCATATGCAAATCAGTCTTGACCCTGCGCCCAATGGGAACAGTCCAGCCCGAACTGCCAGGCCAGGTCCTCCTGGACTGGAAACAAGCATCCTAGGACCAGTTTCGGGCTTTCAGCCCTCATCAGCCAGGATAGCTTGACTCCAGTGGCATGGAGAGCACGGGACCCACGTCTGGGCATACCCGTCCCACTCGGGGTGACAAATGCAAAAACAACAATTGATGGACAGAATGCAGAACAATGTCATACATTCACACCAGTACAGAGATCTGGGCCTAAATCCATCGATTTTTGCTCACCATGCCATTCCAGTTTGGACCCAGCCATATGCAAATCAGTCTTGACCCTGCGCCCAATGGGAACAGTCCAGCCCGAACTGCCAGGCCAGGTCCTCCCTGGACTGGAAACAAGCATCCTAGGACCAGTTTCGGGCTTTCAGCCCTCATCAGCCAGGATAGCTTGACTCCAGTGGCATGGAGAGCACGGGACCCACGTCTGGGCATACCCGTCCCACTCGGGGTGACAAATGCAAAAACAACAATTGATGGACAGAATGCAGAACACTGTCGTACATTCACCCCAGTACATAGATCTGGGCCTAAATCCATCGTTTTTGTGCTCACCATGCCATTCCAGTTTGGACCCAGCCATATGCAAATCAGTCTTGACCCTGCGCCCAATGGGAACAGTCCAGCCCGAACTGCCAGGCCAGGTCCTCCCTGGACTGGAAACAAGCATCTTAGGACTGGTTTCGGGCTTTCAGCCCTCATCAGCCAGGATAGCTTGACTCCAGTGGCATGTAGAGCACGGGACCCACGTCTGGGCATACCCGTCCCACTCGGGGTGACAAATGCAAAAACAACAATTGATGGACAGAATGCAGAACAATGTCGTACATTCACCCCAGTACAGAGATCTGGGCCTAAATCCATCGTTTTTTGCTCACCATGCCATTCCAGTTTGGACCCAGCCATATGCAAATCAGTCTTGACCCTGCGCCCAATGGGAACAGTCCAGCCCGAACTGCCAGGCCAGGTCCTCCCTGGACTGGAAACAAGCATCCTAGGACCGGTTTCGGGCTTTCAGCCCTCATCAGCCAGGATAGCTTGACTCCAGTGGCATGGAGAGCACGGGACCCACGTCTGGGCATACCCGTCCCACTGGGGGTGACAAATGCAAAAACAACAAGATCTCTTGACTGGGGGTGAATGTTTTGATTTGTTTTGCATTCCGTCCATCAATTGTGTGTCTTTTTCTTTCTCGCCCTAAGTGCGCCAGGTATGCCCAGACGTGGGTCCTGGGCTCACTGTGCCACTGGAATCAAGCTATCCTGGCTGAAGAGGGGTGAAACCCCGAAACCGGTCCTAGGATGCTTGTTTCCGGTCCAGGGAGGACCTGGCTTGGCAGTTCGGGCTGGACTGTTCCCAGAAGGAACAGGGTCAAGACTGATTTGCATATGGCTGGGTCCAAACTGGGGTGGTGTGGTGAGCAAAAGAATGATGGATTAAACCCAGATCCTTGTGACTGGGGGTGAATGTTTGCATTGTCCAGCATTTCGTCCATCAATTGTTTCTTTTGCTAAGTGTGTGTAATGCCCAATTCAAATGTATAATAGCTTGCAATTGAGCTTGTCCGTGCAGTAACAAACACATGTCTCCTCTCATGAGGTTTAAGGCTGAGGACAATAGATAATTTAATAAGTACATTCTTTTTGGAAAGCATATGCATTCCATTGTCCACAACTTTAAAAACTGCTTGTAGATAGTACGTTCTGCAGCTTCTTTCTCTGAGTATTTTTTTAACTCATTATATATCACAGATATTCCTGTTTCTAGTATCTCAGGGGGTCTCAAGAGGAAGTCAGAAAAATCCATGTTGTATTTAATCAGGGAAAAGTGTTCTTTCACAGCAGGTAGGCTGGAATGTTCCAGCGATCTTTGGCATAGTTTGCCTAGACTATGGGGCTGATTATGATGCGGGCCAGAAAGGCTCCGACCAAAGGTCGGAGCCTTTCCGGGCAGCAACTCGGTTTAATTTCCAACCGCCGCATTACAATGTTGGCGGTCGGAAATTAAACCAGATGGTCATTCCGGCTGGCTTCCGACGGGCTCAAGGAGCCCCTCGGCCATCAGAGGCCGGCCCGTAATCTTAAAGGGCAGTCTTTCCACCGTTGGGATTGCGATACTCGGTCTCCTGCAGGCTTTCCATGTTGGGCTTTGCGACATGGAAAGCCTGTCGGAGAGCGAGTATGGGGGCCCCTAGCAAGGCCCCTTGCCTCTGCGGCCTCTGGTTGGGGGCCGAGGGGGCACCTATTGTGCCCCCTTGTTCATCCCTGCACCGTGTGGCAGGCACCCTGAGGTGCCTGCCACACGGTGCAGGGATGAACACAGACTCCCATTCTTCTATGGCAGCTTGTGTTATGGCTGGTTTACGGCCGTAACACGAGCTCCCATAGAGGAATGGGAGTATGCGACTGAACAGTGTTCGGTCGCATCGTGATTAGGCGGTCGGCACCGCCGACCTGAAGTCGGTCGGTCCCGTTTCCGCATCGGTGTCCTTCGCCCAACATCATAATCACCCCCTAAATGTTGTAACTACCACAGATGCCTGTGTATTGTAAGAGGGATCAAGGCAATTAGCTTTAGGTCCAGGAGTGTCAGAATGGAAATGTCACATGCAGATATTGGAATCATATGGCTAAACCCTCACTGGAATATTTATTATAATTATAGGTTCCATTTTGAACCATTTCATTTATGAGAGTCTTGCACTCTTTCGTTTAAATTTGCCAGTCGGTAAACAAGATTAGGTTAATTTTGGGTATAGAGAGTTTCTTCAAGTCCTTCATTGTTCCAAATCCCAGACAGGTAGCCTGTTGGACAGTTTTGTTAAGAAATATGACTCCTTTCAGAATGATGCATGCATGAAACAGGGCTTCCTTACCTTCAATCTGCCAAAACTTGTCTCCCAAATACCTTTCTCATCACTAGTGCTTTTCCAATAATCAAATCCCTGGATATCCAGATTCTGACTAAACTTAGCGGAGTAAATCAGTTTGTTAGTAGTAATTAGATTTTATTGAAACTGTTGTAACTTCTGTGAAAAATAGAAAGCCAAGGGGTGTGATCTGTCCTTACTTTGAAAGTAGGGGAATTTCTTTAAGAAGTTAAGGTGACCATCAGGAGGCGGTGAATCACAATGTACTCATTGTGTGTGGTTGTAATCTCTCTAGGATAGCTAGTCTAATGTATCTAATACTGTGAATAATGGTGATAGCAATACATTTCTGGGTACTGAACTGAATTCATGTAATGATCCTCCTCATTCAAAGCAGATTATGCCTACAAATCAGACATCATTTGTTTAACAGTCTCTGTATCCCAGTCATCTGAAACTGAACCAGGAATCACAATATCATTCATTGAAACCTTGATTACATATGGCAATTGCGATGCTTCAGTAAGACCCATAATCTGATATGGCGCTATGCCTTCAGGCACAGGGTAGGCTGTGATGTTGGCAGTATAGAGATCTCTGTGAGTTCTGTGGGAGGAAGAATGCAGCTGTAGTTCACAAACCACAGGTGAGGCAATTTTTCTTCCAGAGACAAAATGTCCATTCAGTAGCAGTAGAACAAAGTTCATCGTTGTTAGCCATAAGATGAAAAGAAAAGTTCCTGGGGTGATCCAAACATAGAACCACAGTGGAACCAGGTACCTGTCACAAAGCCACTGGAAAGCACAAAGCAGTCCTATGGCGGTGAGCAAATGATGACTGAGTTGCGAAATCCTCTGGAGCATTTCCAGAATCATTCTCAAAGTCAGTGGTCTCTCAAGTTTTTTCGAAAGGGCACCATTTCAAGTAATGTTATGTCAGGTGGGAGACCATGGAGTCATGTTGAATAGTAACAGTGGTGATGGCAGTATCAGGTTTAGTTGAAAAACCCATTGTTCTGTGCATATAGCTATGCTCAGTAATCCCCTGCTGTGAACTCGAGCTAGGTGTTCTGCTTTGTTCGAGGGGTGTGGTATTCAGAGGAGGGAGAGGGTGAATCCTTCTTTTCCGCTGGGCTAGTTGGCTGTAGTGGACTGGCCACATAGTGCTTTTTCACATGGTCGATGGGTATGATGGACACCTGTCTGCCTCTCCTTGAGCCAGGCAAAGGAGGCAGAATGACAGTTTTATTGCCCTTTATCCCAAGAACAGTCACAGATGGTCTTTAGGATGGTTCAAATGCTTGTTTGTTGTGGATTGTGCCCCCAACTTGGTCCCCAGCTTTGGGAACCCACATGTCAGCAGCTGTTATAACCTCTTCACAAGTGGTGGCATCAGAGTGGTTCACTTTAGACTGCTTGTCTCTGACTTCTTAGATACTCTGTAATACATTTAAACGTTTCTCCAAGTCAAATTTTTCTTCACCCACCACCTTCCCTGGATTATCTAAGCCAGGCACATACATGGCAACTCCAAAAAGAGCCTCATATAGAGTGCATTCTCCCAATAGTCATCTAGGCAAGTTATTCAATTCTCTCTGGACGTCATATAGGCTAAGGTAGCAACGAAGACCTGAACCTAGCTCCCTAGCAGTCAATGCTTGTTTAATCATGTTGTTGGCCCATTCAACAACGCTGTTAGACTCAGCTCTAAACGGGTTGCTGAATTGCAGACAAACTCCCAGAGCAGACACTGAATCCCTGTAAGTCCTGGAGGCAAACACAGGACCCTTATCTGAATGAAAGGAATGAAGTGCCCCAATCACCACCAGATACTGCACATCTTTTACTACTGCGGAAGCACATGCATTTCTCTGTGGCCACACCCATAGTAATTCAGAACATGTATCGATTGCAACAAATATGTATCAATATCAGTTGACAGAATGGATTGGACCGATATGGTCCAAATAAATCATCTCGAAGGGAATGTTAGAGATGGAACGCGGGATTGGCAAGGGTCGTTGGACAGGGGAAGGCTTAATCTGTTGGCAAATGCCACACTGCCTTACATAATCCGTAGCCTGTTTTCATAAACCAAGTCACCAGTAGTGTTTTTGTAGCATTGTTAAGGTTGTATTGACCTCTGAATGATGCAGGCCCTCATGGGCTTCCCTGAATAAATCTATGTGATATAGATTGTTTGTTATTATTATCCTGTCTCCTACTCTAGGAAGAGTAACTACGGTAACATTATCTGAACCAAGGGTGTAGGACTATTTAGGTGGAAAGCCTGAGGGATACTTTCCAGTTTGCTTCGTTATTTTTATTGCTGTTAAGATATTGAGTTCGGTTTTCGTCAGAGATCTACTTAAAACTGCTACTCGAACAGTCTGAATTGCAGCCTTCGTAGCTAGTCCAGCAGCACTTTTCCCTCTGGCACAACCACCATCACACTGATGGCCCAAACCTGGACCAAGGGCAGCTTATCTTATAAGACAGCTACCTTTCTCCAATGCTGTTAATTCTTAATACACTTTCCCTTTGAATCCTTGAATCCATTCAAAAGCCAATGTTGCAAGTTAATATTGTAACCTTGCACACAGAAGGATGAGTCGGACGCTATTAGTGTGGGAACTGACGAGTCAGCCTTCTGTAATGCCAGTAACAGGGCTTAAAGTTCTGCATGTTGTACAGTGTTGTCACTTAATAGTTTGGTGTGGGTGTTCTGCGGATGGAACTCATCATCTTTCACTACACCTTGCATCAATGTGCAGGCTGTGGAGAACTTGCATTTTGTTCCTACCTCAGGTTTAGCAGAGCCATCCGTGTAGAATACACTCTGGCAAGTCTCAATGTGTAAAATAGATAGACTAAGAACAGCATGTTGTTCATGCTGGAGAAAAGCTTGTGCATGAAGATTGAGATCACACTGGAACCTTACACCCACAGTACTTAAGGAATAGGCACCCAGTACCCACTGCAGGAGTAGGGCACAAGCATTTAGAATGCTTGCTTTGGTGGCTGTCTTTAGTGCCAGGATGGGAGAAACAACAATCATGTGTTTTCCCTGCAATAAAGGACGCTCTTTCAAAATAGCTGTCTGCACAACTAACAGGATTCATTCAAAGGAAGCAAAACGTGCTTCTGCTAGTGAATACAAGCGGGACCTGTATGCTATGGGAACATTGTGGTCCTTATTGAAGGTCACATAGGTATAACCATAGTGACTGGATATGACTCTGTTAAGTAGGTTGGTCCTATAATGCCAAGTTTGTAAATATTTAGTCTCAAGCATGTCTCCTTGCAGAGCAAGGAAGATAGCAGTGTGCGTATTTGTCCATTGTTTTACTGAACATGAGGGAGAAATCAGGTTATACAGAGGCTTCACTCGCTCATCATAGTGAGGCAAGTAGGTACGCCGAAACCTGAGAAATCCCAGCAGGGATTGCGATTTCTTCAGTGTGTCGGGAGGCTGCAAGGTGGAACACTTCTGCAAAAAAGAAATTAGGAGCTAGACCCTTGCCCTCATCGGATAATTCATATCCTAGGAAACTCACTGTCAGGGAGGCGATCTTCCATTTTTTTAAATACATTTTATAACAATGGGAGGTTAAAAGTTTACAACTTGTCCACTCTAGTCAGGTGTAAATCTAACTTATTGCCTGAGAGATAAATATCATCAATATACAATAATTTCTCAGGATTTAGTTATAAGATCCCCATGACGCAAGCTGAGAATAAACCAGAACTGTTCTTATAGCCCATATACAAACATAAAAATGAAAATTGTACCCTGTCAACACTAAAGGGGGTTAGAGATTCACTCTCAGGTGGTATATTTTGACTAAAGAACCCATTGGAAATATCCACGGTCGTTTTAAATTTTTTTGGCACCGGGTTAGTCATTAAACTCTTGCTATGCATGTTTTGCACCATGTATGTTTGTGTGTAAGAATTCAAATTCCTATAGTATAAGATTATCCTAAAGGAGCCGTCAGGTTTGGAGGCAGGAAAATTGGGGGTGTTTGTGTAGGAGAGGCAAGGTGTTATTATTCCTTGACACTGTAGCTGATCTAGTATTATTCTAATGCCTCGCTTGGCTTCTGGCTTCTGGCTTCAAACGGTACTGAGCTTGTGCTTGTGGCTCACTGCATAAACTAATAATATGTGGAGTGGATTCTCTATTCTACCCCGCTTTGTTTCTGTATAAGGCCGTGCCTGTTTTACAGCCAATTCACTGGTGTAAATCTCCCTGATATCTTCAGGTACTATGGAAGAGAAAGCTACCCTGATGATTTCCTACCCCTAGGGAATTTCCCTAACAAAGACCGAAGGCCAATCTTTTTTGGCTAATATGATATCATAGTCAACCGATATATGAGACCAGAAGATTGCTTTAATGATGCGTGGTATGTCCCCCTCAATCTGTATGTTTACATCATAAACCCTATAAGGAGTATATACATGCTTGTCTGGAGTTTCAATTCATATATATTCATCAGCTGGATCGCATCCAGAAATTTCTGAAGCATCTGATGCACTATTATGACTTCTGCAATGCTGTCTAGAGGAGGACTTGTAGCTGTATCAGCATGTTTTTTTTAGAAAGTCCTACTACTGTCTTCTTTTTATTGGAGTCCGATCCTTTCTAATCCCTTTTTATGCTGACGTTAGTCTTACGTCCGGCTTCACCTTTCCTGCTATACTCCTCCTTTCTTCGATACTCAGATTGGCTCCCTCCCTCAATTCATTTACCATTAGTGTCCTGAAAAGAACGTGAAGAGCCGCTATCAGAATGCTGTTACCATTCAGACCTTTTAATTTCTTGCGATCCCTCAAGTTGTAACCACCCTTACCTGATTCCTGAGATGCAGGTGATCCAGTCTGTCTTTTTTCTTTTCCCTGTTTTTTCTTTACTTTCGTTACAGATTTCTCTTTAAGGGAACCCTCAGTGTCTCTTTTAAGTTTCAAAAAGGTTTAACTGCTTGTGTAGTTAAGGTATCATGACCCACAGAGGTGTAGACATCTGAGATTATTTTAGGAAGTTTCTGTTCACAGTCTTGAAATGGAACAGCTTCCAGTTTCTTCCGTAAAGCAAGAACTGAAGCTTCCCCTTAGTATTACTTAGGATAATAGAGGAAAACTCTGGAGAAGTTTCCCATTAGTTTCATACCTAAGTCTAAATCCATGCTCATTTTGTACTTGTTTCAGTACATCTGGGAGTACTGCCAAAAAAGGTGTGCCATGTGTACTAGTGTAGATGCATGTGAATATGCTTCCCCAAGAGTTTGACTCCTCTACAGGTGTCACCATCCCGAGAGGAAGGCAAATAGTCCTTATCCTATGTTTTTCCTGGGGAGTCATGTATGGATACACTGCTTCCAACTGGTTGGTCTTGCGAGCAATCCAGAAGGCCATCTGATCCCACTTCGTGGGTGCCTTTCCCATGACAACATTAATAGTCTGAGGACTCATTATTTGTACTTGTGTTGGAGTTACTGGCCCTGCTGCATGAGCAGGGTGAGAACTCAAAGTGCTCTGTACGAACTGCACCAGTCTTTTGGAATAAGGCGACTGTGTAGTTCAGCACTCCGCCCACCTCAGGAAGTGCAAAGGTGTTAGGACGGAGAATGGGGATGTAGCCAGCCAGGCTGGTGATGTAGCCCCTTAATTGCTCAGGGATCCCAGACAGACATTCCTGTGCGTGTGATAATTGACCAGCAAATTGGTTCTGATGTTATGGGTAAGTCAAAGGGATCTACAAATCTTGGTAATCCCTATGGTGTACTGGTAGATCTAATGCTGTATATTGCTGAAACTGCCCTGAAGCAGCATTGATAGGCTCAAACTCTTCCGATGAGTAAAAAGTCTTAAAGGCATATGGTGCATGTGCAGCAACTACAAACGTAACTGCCCCAGCCCCTTCATCAGGGACACCTAGAGATTTGAGATGTTGAGTAACTGCTTCCCTGTAATTGGCACCTATCACTATAGATGCTGCTATGGTGAACGGATTCAATTGAAAACTGAATCAAAGAATTAGAGAATCCACAGAATGGGGAATAATCTTTTAAAAGTCAAGCTTGACAAACCTACGGAAATAGGTGTTCCCTTATCACCAGTAAGAGGCAACCATTATTACTACATACATCTCTATAAGGATGTACTCATGGTTCACATGTGTGCAAATAGTGACAGAACAACTCAAGGTGTAACTATAGGATATGATCCCCAAGTTGGGCACCAACTGTTGCATAAACTACGACTTTGGCGTGGTCCTCAAGGTTTTCTTTCCCATCCATGGGTGGCACAGGTGAACTTAGTTCAATGCACCACCGCTGAATGTGAAAGACAGATTATTGCAGTCCTGCAGAACCCCACTCAATACATAGTTGAAGTGAAATCATTGCTTTAGGGTTCAGGGGCACCAGGGTAACAGTAAACCTATTTCACTCCTCGCAGTATCACACAGACAGCACTAAGAAAAATAGACACTTTTTAACTAAAAGTATTTATTAAAATAGAGCAAACCTGTTTCTTAGAACATCTAAAATAATCACACAGGATATCATAAAAACAGCACGATAAATAAAATGTAGTGTGTTGAAGTTGAAAATAAAGTGCACAAGTTGCATTTGAAAATCATTTTTGAAATAGAATTTTCAAAACATTATCCATTATCCCATCAAACATAATGACAATAATTGTAACACACACATTGTAATGAGTTCAGGTGAAACCAGCCATCCAGTCTGGCCCATAAATATAAGTGCAGACCAAACCTCTCTCTCACACACACACACACACACACACACTGCCAAACTTTACCATGAATGAAGCACAGAATTCATCACTTCCAACTCCTGCAGGTACATTTGCTGGTTATGCATTTATAAATGTAGATGTACATGCATCATCAGGTTCAACATTGGCACCAGACATGCAATAGGTGGAGACAAGGGCCTGCCTGATAAGCAGATGCCTAAATCCACTGATTATGTCGAGTGAATCTATACTCAAAATCTTCTGATCATAGACATCATCCACAACAACTGGGTGGATGCAACAGGGAATGCATGCATGTGCAGCCAGCCCAGCCCTAGTTAAAATGTTGGCAGTGCTAAGTTTCTTGTGCCACAGGACAATTTCAGATCTTATTGTCTAGTTTACATGATGCGGCACAGCCTACTTTTTCAAAGGCGTTAGAGCTGGGCATAGGTGTCATATTGCATCAAGCACTTCAGTACATCGGATTTCCAGCTCATGCACAAACAGTGAATGCTTTCTAGGAAACGTTTTATACCATTATTGCATTTTCTAATATAATTGGTACTCTGGACTGTACGCATGTGACACATGTGGCTCTAAACGCCACAGAACATACATACCACAGCCGGAAGATGGAGAACAGTATAAATGTGCAAAGTGTTTAATGCTGAACTAATCATTACTCTGCCTGTTTCCCCAAGAACAATTAATGATTCTCTGGAAGTGCAGGATACCACATTCCTTGTAGACAAACCACTTGCAAAGGACATGGTTGCTAGGTGAGTACAAAGATTCCCTCTCAGCCCCCTGCTACCATGGTATGTGCCTCTGCATATATTTTGCGTTGATGATGAAATTAAACCATGCCTTAACTTTCAGTCTTGTAGGTGACTCTGGGTAGGCATTCTGGTAATAGTTAATGACACCTGTCCGTGGTCCAGCAACACCATCTGAACGTGCTTACAATAAGGTGCATTCCATGACACAAATTTCATTGAACATGCATGTGGAGTGCTCAAGGGATGCTTTAGATGCCGGCACCATGGTGATGGGGTCCTAGCTTTGGCACCAGGGAAGGTGTATCAAATCACACCACTGTGCTGCATGCTGCAAAATTTGGCTACAAGGCATCATGTGCCCATGCCTGATGATGAAAAACATGAATATTATAGCTCAAGTGATGACAAAGAAAATTAACCAGACAGACATGGCCAAAAACAGCAGGATAGCAATGGTGCACCTATACAGGATGAACTGATTCACAAATATTTTTCATGACAGTAAAAATTGTCGAAACTACTTCCACTGAAATAATACTTGATTTGCACAATAAATCTCACTTCACGCAACCTGCAATTTGGAAAATATCTATCAAGTGAAAATAAACCCCTATCCTATCTACACCCATTTTAACTAATGCATTAAAACATACACACTCTTCACTTACATTGCCCCTGGCTATCCTATAGTACCTCCTACCCTAATCCCAACTATAAATATGGCCTGATGGTCTCATCGTACAAGCATCCCATCCCTAACTAATGCATTATAACAAACATACACACACACACTACTCCTATATTATCCCAACTACCCTATGGTATCTACTAATCTAACAGCACCTATAAGTATGCCCTGGAGCCCTATAATAACCTTGCCTTATCCCGAAATAACCTATATGCATCTCATATCTAACTAATAACTGGTGCACATATAAGTCTAATAACTATGCGAGCAATGTTTGCAGTACTTTTCTCTTTGCAGGTGTGTGGGGGGGCTCAGTTAACTTAGCAGATTGTTCTGACCTGAGTCAAGTCCCCACAGGGGACAACTGCTGTGAGCATGAGAAGAAGTGGAGGGTGTGGGTGAGTGGGTGGTGGAACTACTGCACTTGAGTGACCTGGACGTGGAAAGCAGGCATCCTCTGCCATTCTGATCTCTCGAGAATTTCATTCATGTCCCCGATTAGGGCCACTTGTTCCTCTGAACGATGTGTTGCAAAGTTTTGCATGTTGGTAGCAATCTTGCACAACATTCTGCGGTTTGCCCGGTTGGACTCATTTACCAAGGCTCCGACACATTGTGTTGCATGCCCATTCCAGCACTGATGTATGTGATGAAGCATCTCTGAGCCTGGCACTGCATTAGCATTGGATTTCTCAGTGAATCCTGTATTTCATTGAGGGTGGCAGAGGTTGCACTGGTTTGGCACAGAACTGCTGCATCTGATTCCTTCATGTTACCTATTGGACCTGGCCCTCTCTGCAAGGTCAAGCCCAAATGTCTTTGCCTTTATCATCCATGTGTTTGCTAAATTCGTTTTTGTTGGCCTTAGGACTCTGTGTACATTACCACTGCTAACCAGTGCTAACGTGCTTATGCTCACTCCCCTAAAATTGTTAAATTGGTTTACAGCTGATTGGGATATTTATTTACGCATAAGTCCTTTTCAGTGTGGTATACCATAAACCCAGGGCCTGTAAATTAAATGCTGCTATTGCGCCTGCAGCACATATTGTGCCATCCACTTAAATAGCCCCTTAAAACATGTCCTAGGCCTGCCATTGCAGCCTGAAAACAGTTTTAAACCGCCAATTCAACTTGGTAATATGACCCCATGACAAGCCTTGAACTCCCCTTTCATTGCATATAAGTCACCCATAATGTAGGCCTCAGGTAGGACATAGGGCAGGGTGCATTGTAATTAAAAGGTTGGACATGTACTTTTAAGTTTTACATGTCCTGGTAGTGGAAAACTCCTAAATCCGTTTTTCATTACTGTGAGGCCTGTTTGTCCCATATGATAACATTGTGATGCCTTATTACATCTAATAAGTGCTAACTTTTAAATGAGGACATATAAGCAGTTCATGTTTGGTATCTATGAAATTGTTATTAAAAATCCTCTTTCATTCTAAAGTCGGATTTTAAATTACAACTTTTATAAATGCCACATTTACAAAATTGCTCACTGTGCCACTGGATTCAAGCTAGCCTGGCTGATGAAGGGTGATACCCCGAAACCGGTCCCACAATGCTTGTTTCCAGTCCTGGGAGGACCAGGCCTGGCAGTTCGGGCTGAACTGTACCCATGGGGAGTAGGGTCAAGACTGATTTGCATATGGCTGGGTCCAAACTGAGGTGGCGTGGGGAGCCAAAAAACTTGATTAAACCCAGATCTGTGACTGAGGGTGAATGTTTGATTTGTTCAGCATTCCATCCATTATCTGTTCTTTTTACTTTTAGAAAGTTGGCGTTTTCCTTCCATTTTTATCCATTTGGTGCCTTCAACCTCTCCTGGGTCACATGACTGGGTGTAACTGAAAGTTAGACTTTGTGAATTCCTCCCAGATTGTCACAAAATAGAGGTATTAGGTCTCTCTGAATGGGCCATCTGCTGCCAGGATGGGGGCAGAGCTGGGCAAGCCCCACTTGCTACTAAATAGGCTATGCTCTGCCTTTGCACAAAGGACTTGTCAACTACACATTGTCACTGCAGCCACTTTGGAGCCAGGGCAGGAGAGTCAGCAAATTCCAAACACTTCAAAGAGAAGCTTCTTCCAACTTCAAAGGAGGTACCAGGTATAAAAATAGGGCCCTCAGATACACTACTCAGTTCACTTTCTGGACCTGCGGAAGGACTCTGCTGTGGCCTGCTGTGTACTCCACAAGACTGCTTTGCTGTACCTGGAATGACTGCTTTGCAGCCCTGCTGTTTGAGCCCTACATCTTCACCTGAACCCTGGACTACCAGAGTGACTCCAAGGGCTAGTTTGCTTGTGTCCTGTTCTGGGCCACAGGGACATACAAGGCTCCCACCATCTTAAACCCAAACCTGGACCCCCAAGGGGTGTCCCAATCTTCTCTTTTGTTACCGACCAGCCGTCCATCATGGTAGGCTATATATTTTTCGACTTTGACCAGGTCTCACATGACTAGATTCCCACGGCTGTGGCCTTCATCTTTTAGACGCTAATTTTTACTAAAAACTTTTAAAAGTCTTAACTCCAGTTTTACTGATGGGATTTTTGTCGTTTTGGTGTCAAATAATTTCTTCAAAATGTTCTCTATTTTTCTAAATTGGTGTGGGATTTTTCTTGTGTAGTGTTTTCACTTCATCACTGTTTGTGTAATGCATAAATACTTTTCACATTGCCTCTAAGTTAAGCCTGACTGCTTTTTGTGCCATGCTGCCCTGGATTAAGCACAGGTTAATTTAGTGACTTTTTTATTGTTCAACCTCCCAGGGATTGTGGCTGTTGCTTGACCAGGGCTCACACCCCAGTCAACTAACAACCCAATTTCTCACATTACCCATCCCTTCAATAAACTTTGCTAAGGTGTCGTTGATATTGGTAGACTGTTCTGCAGGTGGAGATGGTCTCTGTAGGAAGCTGGCTCACTATATAGTGCATTAAAACGAAGTACACTGTGCAGAGTCCAGTGGGTCCCAGATTGCTACACAGAGGCAAACGTAGATCATACTAATGCTCTATTTGTGGTAGCGTGGGCGAGCAGTTAGGCTTATCAGAGGGCAATGTTAAGCATTTGTTGTACTCACAGAGGCAATAAATGAGGCACACACTCAAATAATAAATCTGAGACCAAATTAGGAAAATAACACTTCTTTATATATATTTTGTCAAACCAAGAACTTCGTTCAAAGGTAAGTACTGTTTAAAATAGCAAATTTGAAGTAAACGGCTGTTTAATACTTTCAATCGTGATTAAAGTACTTTGCAGCGATGTTAAGCTATGGAGAAAATATACGCTGCATACAGTCCCTTAAAAACTTACGGGACCTTTCCCCAGGACTTGAGGTGATTATGGGGCAAGGTCCAAGGCAGTACCAACAGGTCACCTTGGGTGGCACAGGGGCGTCTGGGTGCAGAGGTGTGTTTTTCAGTGTTGTGGGATTTTGAGTGATTTTTGATACTTTAAATCGGAATTGAAAGTCTTCTGCGTAACGTTAAGTTATGCAGGGCAAACACTCACAGCATACAAGTACTCAGCAGTGATTTCCTGGACCAATTCTTCTGGACTGAAGGTGAGTATGGAGCAAGGTTCAAGGCAGCACCAACAGTTCACTTCAGGAGGCTCTGGGGCGTCCGGGTGCAGAGGTGCATTACAGCGTCGGGTGCTCCCTTCATTTCAATGGAGGATCGGCCCGGTCACAAAGAGGCTGCAGGCTTGAACTCGGGGGGCAGTCAAGCTGAACCAGCAAAGGGGCTCAACTCTTGCGATGTCCAGGGATAGGAGGGCTCTTTTGGTTCCCTTCTCAAGGGCCCTGGGGCGACGGGTGCAGAGGTGTCCTTAGGTGTTGTGTTTTTGTCATTGGAAGCAGTTGCGGCTGAGGGGTGTCTCTACAAAGAGGCTGCAGGAGGCGTCAGGAAATCCACAGTGGGCAAGTCCAAGGTGGGCTTTGTCTCTGCTGGGCTGGGGGATCATGCTGGCACCGTTGGCCCATTTAAACTTGGGCTCGGAGCGACGGGTGCAGTGGTGCTTTTCGGTGTCTGAATTATGGCAGGCAGTCCTCCCAGGCTTTTGGAGGCACAGCTGCAGGCAAGTTGACTTTGGCACAGTTCTTGATGAGGGATGCAGACACGCCAGCAGGGCTGGGGCCAAGTCAGCTGCTTCTTCTCCTCTTCTCTGCTTTCGCGGCTCTTCAGTTCTTCTTCTTCTTAGGTCAGCAGGAATCTAAAATTCAGGGCCTTGGGGTGCCAACTAAATACTACATTTTGGGGTGTTAAAAGGGGGACAAGTAGTAGCCAATGGGCTACCTACCTTTAGGGTGTCTATACCCTCTATGTAACCACTCTCTGAGGGAAAGAGCACAACCCTGACCCTGATAGACTAATTCTCTCCATCCTAAGATGGAGGAATTGGAAAAGTGGGGTTCACATCACCTGCCCCACCCTAAGGGGGGTGCTGGCTGAAGGTGGGCCCTCCTCCTAATCTTACTAATGTTCCCGCCTGTCCTCCCACCAAACGTGGAGCAGAACAGGGGGGTTAAGATCCTCCACTAACTGGAGATGCCTTTGAAGCTTCTCGGCTTGCAAGCCCATTGTGGCATGGGGGAGGTGTAAAGCACCTCTGCCCAGAGCAGGCATTGTTCCCGGTCTCTGAGAACGCAGGCTCTCACCCCATGAGGTCGAAAACATATCTGGTGGTAGCAGTCTGGATAAGACTAGTCAGAGGCCACACCAGTGTTTGGTAGGTTTTTAGGGGGCACTTCTAAGGTGCCCTCTGTGTGCATAATAAATACAACACTTGCTTCATGGTGGATTTATTAAGATTAGAAGTTTGGTAACAAATATCCCTGGCTTCAGTGAAGCCATCATGGTGCTGGGGAACTTGTAATGACGGGTGTCCAGCCCATATACTCTCTATGGCTTCCCTGCACACTTACAATATCCAAGAATGAACTTAGATATTGTAGGGTCATATCTGCTCAGGCAGATATGACCACACATGTGATATAATCCACCCTGCCTTAGGGCAGTAAGGCCTGCAGGAAGGATGACTTATCTATACCTCATGCAGTGTATGTGGGCATGACACACAGGGATGTGTGCCATGTCAGCTCTTCAGTTTTCTCAGCACCAAGAAATGCAACCTGCAATGGCAGTGTGCATGATCTTGGTGAGGGGTCCCTAGGGAGGCTCAATTTGAGCTGCAGCCTTAGTGGACCCACTTCAGTCCCAATGCCCTAGGTGCCAGGGGTACCATTTACTAGGGACCTAAATGATTGCTGCAGTTGTGCCAATTGTGGTACAGTTTTTAGGGAAAGAACACTGGTACTGGGACCCTGGCTAGCAGGGACCCAGTGCACCTTAGTCAAAGTTGCAACAAAAACCAGGCAAAAAGTGTGAGGGGGTACTGCAACAAAAACTCGGCTTCCTACAGTCTTCTCACTGGCTCTGGTTTGGTAGGTAGTGTTGGTTTCTTGTATGTTCAACTTCTAACGCTCTTTACCACATATATCATTCTTTGCTACGCATGTTCCACCTCAGATGGCACGTGGTTGTATCCATGCTGCCAGTCATTTGTGATTGGATTGAGTGCCAATGGTGCAAACAGTAGATGTTGTTGCTGAGGCCCAAGCCATTGTTATCCACAAAAGGATATGGTGGTGGATGTGGGGATTGCAGGTGCACCAATGTGGGTGGTGGCAGTGGTAGTAGAAGTGTTTGAGACAGTAGTTGTCAATGTGTTGGAGACGCTTGTCTAGAGTGACACAGTGGGTGAAACATTATGCACTGGAATGCTATCCAGAGTTACTGTAAGTGGCTATGCAAGCATTCCTCCCAACATATTTTTTGGGGGGATATGTCTGACCCAGATAATGGATTGTCAGTGATGAGACAAAATATTGCGTTGTAAATATTGACTCGCGCAAATATTGGGCCCGATTCACAGAACTAACTTAAGACAAAATCCTAAACTTACTACCATTTTGGTATTCACAGAAGGCACTTACTCATTTTGGTATTCACAGAAGGCACTTACTCATCAATGAGTAAGTGCCTTCTGTGAATACCAAAATGAGTAAGTTACTCAAAATGAGTAAGTTACTCAAAATGAGTAAGTAAGTGCCTTCTGTGAATACCAAAATGAGTAAGTGCCTTCTGTGAATACCAAAATGGTAGTAAGTTTAGGATTTTGTCTTAAGTTAGTTCTGTGAATCGGGCCCATTGAGTCAAAAATATCGTGACATGGAAATATGGTTAGCGAGAATATTGTTGTCAAGAATATCGATTTTAAGGTAAGTAATATTGATTTTTAAAATATTGAGGTTAATAAAATCGTTGCCAGTAATATAGTTGTTTATAATATCGATTTTTAATTATTGTTATGTATTTTGGTATATATTTTAAATGTATATGATGTCATTTTTTGTATAATTATTGTTTATCTTTTTTAATATATTTGTAAACTTTGTAGTAGTTATTAAATTTAATATAAGTAATTTTATTTTTAGTAATTAGCAGGGTGGGTTTATAGGGGTACAGTGTGGGAAGTAATTTAATTATAAGAAATTATTGATTATTTTTTAATTAACATTAATTATTTAATTAATAATAATTACGTTAATAGTGTAATTAATTTTTTTCATTTCAATTTCTTGTTTGGGTTGTGGGGTTGATAGGGGATTGGGGGAAGTCATTTAATTATAGTTAATTAGTATTAATTATTTAATTGATAATTAAGTTAATAGTGTCAACTCTTTTTTATTTACATTTTATATGTGGGTTGTGGGGCTTACAGGGGTACATGCTGGAAAGTAATTTAATTGTAATCAATTGCTAATTAATTGCTAATTAAAATTAATTATTTATTTGACACTTAATTATGTTAATTGTGTAAGTTTTTTTAAAAATTGTAGGTGTGGGTTGTAAGGTTTATAGGGGTACAGGGTGGGAAGTAAATTTAAATAATTAATATTTATATATATTTTTAATAATGATAATTTAATTTATAATTAACTATGTTAATAGTGGTATTCGTTTTTTATAACATTTTAGGAGTGTGTTGTATATTTTGTGGGGGTATATTGTGGAAAGTAAAATAAATCCATTTAAATAATCCATTTAAATAATAATTAATTTTTAATTATTGATAATTAGTTTGTTGATAAATATTACAACTACGCCCAAGTTAGGTACGGTAAAAATGGTGAGCTTACTGACCCCATTCCAATAGACAGAGGGGTAAGACAAGGATGTGTCTTGGCCCCGACCCTCTTTGCTTATTTATTAATGGTCTGGTGGAGGCTCTGAATGCTGGGAGGGACATAGACGCCCCCAGGTTGGCGAACAACAGGGTTCCGGCCCTGATGTTCGCCGATGATACCCTCTTACTATCCAAGTCCCCAATGGGAATACAGAGGGCCTTGGATATTTTCCATCTATTCTGTAAAAACAGGGGTTTGGAAATCAATTCACTAAAGACAAAATATATGGTTTTTAACTGAGGTAACACCACGCGACTCAACCCTCTTTTAGATGGGAAACCATTAGAGAAAGTGTCTGTTTTTGACTACTTAGGCTTAACACTCACTGACAAAATGGAGTGGACCGCACAAATCAAGAAGGCCAGCTTAAAGTTGGCACAGACAGCTGGGGGGATAGCAAAGATGTCTGGGAAGAGCACACACAAAATGGTCGGTCCAGCAATGGAAATATATAAGGCCCAGGGCAGGGGAGCGGCCCTTTATGGGGCAGAAATCTGGGGCCATCGACCTTGTGATCACTTATCTAAGAATGAGAACTCTTTTATTAGGCAGCTTTTAGGTCTCCCTAAAAGTACACCATTGATGCCGCTCCGCATGGACCTTGGGGTTAACCCAATTGCGGAGGAAGTTGCCCTCAGGCCTCTTCTCTATTGGAGACGTATCTGGAGTACTCCAGAACTTGAGTTCTTTAGACAAGAGCTAAACGAGGTCGTAAAACTACAGAGAGTTGACAAAATCCCATGGCTGTCTTATATTAAAAACATCTTGACTGCTATGAGGATGGGAGACCTATGGGCTAACGCTGAAGCAAGTTGCATGACAACTCCCAAGAAGGCCTTGTCAAAGATTTTTAGAGAATTTAAACTTAATCAGACAAAGGCCAATTCCGACATAGGCGCACTGACCCTATCTTTTTAGAGGCAAAAGACCAATACAAGCTAGAACCTGTCCTTGATGTCATACAGCCCCCCCTTGCAAAAAAATTGTACCTACAATTTAGGCACGGCGTATTACCACTGCGCGCATTTACAAGTAAATGGGGAAATGCGCTGTCCAGTCTGTGCAGATAATCCGGAGACGGACCAACATGTTTTATTCGTCTGCCCGGCATACAAGAAGGCTAGATACCGATGGTTACAACAGGTGTGCCGGAATCTTAGCACAAAGTATTGCGTGGAGGCCTATAGGATCCTAAAATATGATACTAGTCTGCCCATAGTGTATTCAGTTACTCGTTATTTATTTTCTATGTGGTGTGTACGGTCATCTATTTTAAAAGCTGGGTCTATTGGATAATTTTAGTTTTTTACGCAAATTAAATGTAACAATACTTTTTAATTACCTTTTTAAATGTTTTAAAAAATATCAATTCTGAATCACCACCTTCTATATTTATATTCAGAACTCCCTTTTTTAAATATTGCAATGCACGCGCACTTTATCTTTGCAAGAATTATATGTTCAAATTGTGCTGTATTTTTTTCTTTGTGCTTTTATGGCCATAACGGCCGAAATAAAGAATTTTGAATTGAATTGAATTGATAAATATTTATGTTAATAGTGTAAATAATTAGCTTTTTAATGTTAAGTTTTAGATGTTGGTTGTAAGTGTTGTAGGGATATATGGTGGGAGGTAACTAAAATAAAATGTATGTGATGAATAATTTTTTAATAAATAATTTATAAATAATATTTTTTATATAACAATTATTTTTAGATTTAATTTTTAGTAATATTTGTAATGATTTATGATATGTATTGCAAATTATATGTATTTATTTTACAAAAAGGTTCATATTAAATATATTTGGTTTTTATTAAATATTTATATTTGAATTTGTTATTTTGTTTTTGAAATTATTTTATTGCTTTGTAGAGAATTTGTTTGTTTCTAATGTAATACTGACTGCAGTGAGAATATTTGTTTTTCTTCCACAATCCAACACTTTCCCTACTGTTTCACTGACTAGAGTGGGAATAGTACATTTTACCCCTCCTCAATTCAACACTTTCCCTACTGTTGCACTGACTGGAGTGGGAATATACAATTTTACCCCTCTGCAATTCAACACTTTCCCTACTGTTGCACTCATTGGGGTGGGAATAGTAAATTTTACCCCTCCGCAATCCAACACTTTCCCTACTGTTGCACTGACTTGAGTGGGAATAGTACATTTTACCCCTCCGCAATCCAACACTTTCCCTACTGTTGCACTCATTGGAGTGGGAATATTATATTTTACCCCTTAGCAATCCAACACTTTCCCTACTGTTGCACTCACTGGGGTGGGAATAGTACATTTTACCCATCGCAATCCAACACTTTCCCTACTGTTGCACTGAATGGAGTGGGAATAGTAAATGTTTTCCCTCTGCAATCCAATAATTTCCCTACTGTTACACTCAGTGGAGTGGGAATAGTAAATTTACCCCTCCGCAATCCAACACTTTCTCTTCTGTTGCAGTTATTGGAGTTGGAATATTCAATTTTATCTGCAATCTAAAATTTTTACCAGTGTTGTATTAATTGTAGTGGGAATAGTAAATTTTAGTACTTTGCGATATAATATTTTATCTAATTTGGTATTTATTGTAGTGAGAGTAGTAAATTTTACTTTTATGTGATGTAGCAATTTTATTACTGTTGTGTTGTGTGAGTAGTAAATTTGATATATTATTAGTAGAAGAATTAGTTTATTTTTGTTTCAATTGTAATGGGAAATGTATATGTATTATATTTAATTTTTAATAATTTATTTTATATTGTTTAAATGTATATAATTATGTTTATTTTATTTAGAAGAAGAATATTAATAACTTTTTATGTTTTTTGTCTGTAAATTATTACATTGATTTTTTTTTAATGATATTTACTTTTTAATTTTAATTAAAGTGGTTTGCTTTTTAAATATTTTGGGGCCTATTACGATGTCGGGCCTCGGAAACTGGACCGACCGACCTCATCATGATGCAACCGAACACTGTAAACCGGCCATAACACAAGCTCCCATAGAGAAATGGGAGTCTGTGTTGATCCCTGCACTGTGTGGCAGGCACCTCAACCTGCCTGCCGCACAGTGCAGGGATGAACAGAGGGGCACCATAGGTTGCCCCATGGCCCCCTACCAGAGGCCACAGCAGGAAGGGCGCCTTGCTAGGGGCCCCCATGCTTGCTCTCCGACAGGCTTTCCATGTCAAAAAGCCTGACATGGAAAGCTTGTCGGAGACCGAGTATTGTAATCCCAAGGGTGGAAAGGCCACCCTTTGGGATTACGGGCCAGCCTCCGACTGGCTGACGGGCTCCTTGAGCCTGTTGGAAGCCAGCCGGAATGGCCGCCGGTTTAATTTCCGACCGCCAGCATTGTAATGCGGCGGTCAGAAATTAAACCGAGATGTGGCCCGGAAAGAGCCTTTCCGGGTCACATCGTAATCGGCCCATTATATATATTATTGAATTTTTAAAAAATTATAATATAATTTAAAAGTATTCATTTAATTATGTTTTTCTACATAGATATATGTTCATATATATGTATCTGTGTTTAACTTTTTGAAAGTAAGTTTATTTGTTATATTTGTCAAAATATATATTAAAATATATATTAAATATATTTTATTTTTATTAAATTAATGTTAGTATTTGATAGATTTTATTTTTAAAATATTAATTTGTATATATTTAAACATCAATATTTAATACAACTATATTATTGCAAACAATTTTTTTTCAATATTTTTGTACTTACCTTTTTGAGTATAGGTAGTCGATATTTTTGTAGTCAATATTTTTGTTTCGATATTTTTGTAGGTCTATGTTTTACTAGTCGATATTTTGTCAGTGAACCTGGATTGTCCAGCCACTCTTTTATTGCCCCCAAGATTCAGAAAATAACTGTCTTATGTCTTCACCTGTGTCTGCGGCAGGAGGTGTGTCTGAGGCCACCCAACATCCAGTGAATGATTTAGCAGGACTCTACGTCCTGTTTTTCCTTCACAGCAATGATGCATTCCCTATATGTAATGTGAATTCAATGCTTGCCACTGTGTTGGTCCAAGTAAGATTACTCATTACAATTCTGATCCGGAATGTGTGATCCATTACTTGGTTGGCCTGCTGTCATTTGCATTATCAATAGAATATGATATGTGATATACTCTTATAATAGATAATGTTGGATGAGGTCACCATTATTCCAAATGTTATAAATTTCTGTCTCTCCCTCACACATTTGAATAAACATGCAACTTGGTAAGTCATTTCTTAATAAGTCCATGATAGATGCTAGCAAGCAACCTTGAGTCACCATTCACTAAAGATTGTCAGTAATGGGGATGCGCATGGACAGGGCCCTATGGCAAGGATTTTTAATGCCAAAATGCAAAGTAATTTCTTTTAGAGAAAATTTTGTTAAAAAGCAGCAAAATAGCGATTTTTACTGACCCACATTTGTTCACCCAGACATGTGGTTCATAAGACACACTTCCAAATAAATGTCAACAGAGAAGTTATTATGAATGAGATAACTGCCAAATATTTATGAACAGGGATTACTAGAGCATGATATAACGGTGCAGGCCACACAGTGGTGCTGGCTTGAGATCAATAACACAAATCCAAACTTTAATGCTTGATAGTTACTCTGGGGTCGATTCCGATTCGGGCCGGAAATTTCTCCGACCGAGCCGGACCCGGAGAGATTTCCGACCGAATCGGACCCGTGCAGTCCGACCGAACGAGTACGATGCGTCCGTATGTTATCGGACTCGAGTCGGTCGGACTCCCATTGAAGTCAATGGGAGCCGGTCGTACAACGCGTACGCGGGCTCCCATTGACTCAATGGGTGCGAAGTCGGACAAGGGCGCCCCCTACAGCGGGTACGCGGCGAAGCGATTCGCGCCGTACACGCACAGGTAGGGGGACCCATGGGTCCCCCTGTGTGCGACTCGCGCGGCTACGCGTACAGGGGGTCCGACACGGACCCCCAAAGTACGGCTCCGACAGCTCTTACGAGCCGGAGTGCGCGGCTCGGTCGGACTGCTCGCGGCGCGCATCGTACTTACCCGGCCGGGAAACGTCTCCATTGCGCGGTGCGAGTCGAGTCCGAGCGAGTCGGTCGGAGCGGTTCGAGCCGGGAGCGAGTCGGTCGGAGCGGTCGGGACGCCCGGACGAGTCGGTCGGCGATTTCGCATCGTACTCGCTCGGCCGGACCCGCGTACGGTTCGGTCGGGAAACAGGGCTCCGAATCGGATCCGGTAAAGCCGAATCCGATTCGGAGCCCTACCGGCCGAGATCGGAATCGGCCCCCCTGTTTTCATAAAGAATATCTCGACAGCCAGTGACTAGAGCTGTAAGAGGCACAACAAGTGAAGAGAAAATGTATGGTTTGTTAATTTACCTACTCAGATTTCACTTCTGCAAAGCAATGTGGGTACATTGTGAGCCTTGGGACAATGCTCTTAAGGGCCAACAAATATTCAGAATCTTTATAAATGTAATACTGAAGCTCTTCCTAGGCTCTGCCTTTCTCCTCCCTTTAAACTCCTGCTCTGGTTTTCCCTTGTGGTCATGTTGTCTCATGGTGGGTTAGACATCAGGGCAAGTTTCTGAAGCTTGGTGTCTGGGAAAGATGTGTCTAGGAGGCATCAGGCCTACGGGGACACTAGCAGAAATCTGTTAGAAATCTATTGGAAACCTCCTTGACCTTCTTCACTATAAGCAAAGGAATCAGCAAGAATTGTAACATGCTAAATGTGAAGAGTGTAGAGACATCCATAGACCAGCTCCCTTTTGAGATAGTGCCCTCCTTGTACTAGCTGCAGGAAGGGGCACTTTCTTGCACAAAAACAATCACAAGAGGTGTTTTCCTCTTTCTATCCATGCTGCAAAATGAGGAACACATAAAAAAAGAAAAATGAGGGGAAATAACGGTATTTCTCCTCGTTGCGCCTCCCTTATGCCTTCCCTGGGGAGACTTAGGCTTTTGACACATTCCCAGGTTTACGAAATCTTGTAAATCTGGGAATGTGTCAAATGCCATGGGTGTTACGTGGGAACATCCACGTAACACCCATGGCACGCCTCCCTATCGCAGGGTGAGGCAATGCAGCGACTTACGCTACGTTGCCTCAGTCCTTATCTACAAGGCCATGAAAAGCCACACAGGGTGGCTTTATGTGGCCTTGTAGATATGTCCCTGCAGTGTGCGCTGCTGGGCCATCACTAAAAGCGACATTCCAGTGGCAAACAAGGGCTTGTAAAGAAAGCCCCAGAATATCTAGATTATGTTTTATGATCACATCTGCTATATCTGTTGCGTGTTTTGAAGCTGATCTGCAATTGTGCAACATGCATTTCAGGTTTGTGACTGTTTTGTGAATTACAGTGGAGGACATTGTGTTTGTTGCGATTGGGATCAGGTTATTGTGATTGACTTGTAGAGGGTTGTCTCTCCGGTTTTTGTAGTTGGATAGCTTGACAATCGGAATGTTGGATGTTGTGTTGGGGAAGGTTTTCTGTGTGCTCTGATAGTAAATTGGCAGAGTGTTTATCTCTTCTTCTGAGAGGTGCTTATTCATACTTCTCGTTCGATGAAGCTTGTTGCCTCTCGGAGTTGTGTGTGTGCTGTGGTAGATATGTTTTCTGCAGGAAGGGGAGTCAGTGCACTTGGTAGTGGGCATGTACATCTCCTCTAGGGTGAGTCGGAGTGTGAAGACTTTCTTCTTGACCCATTCTATGTCCTCTCTGAGCAGTTGCAGGTTTTCATCGATTTGGTTTACATGAAGTTTGTGTGTTGTGCACTGACAGATTGCATTATCGTTCTGTGTTTGAATTTTTACGACCTCTATGTAGTTTTGTTTCAATAACCTGCTCTATATCTGTGGGATATTTCTTTGGTACTGACCCACTTCCTGTTGTTGAGTAGTTGCTCCTCGGGCTGTTGAGGCTGTTTGTAAGAGGGTCCAGTTGGAGTCTCTGTAAAGCTATGTCGACTGCTGGGCTCCGATTGCTGACGGGTGCAGTTCTTTGTGCAGTGTTAGTGGGTTTAGGATAATGGTTAGGGGTCGGAGTATAACACGGGTAGCTAGGAGGTTTTGCTGGAGCTGCTACTTGCCTTATCAGATCACTAAAAATTGAGTTGCATGCTTGCAGGCCATTGTCCGCTGCTTGGATAAGGATGTTGCCATTTTTATAAATTGAGATGCTAGCTTTTGTTTCAGTGAGGGGGAGGGTGATATTATGAGTTTGAGACCATGGAGCAGGCACGGCCCGTGGTAGGAGTGCCGGTCGGGCAGTGACGTGGGGCGGGGGAGGGGCAGGGTGGGGGGTAGTAAACTACGGATTAAGGCCGAATACAGGTAAGTGAACATTTAAATAAATAAAACGAATTTCGTTGTGAGCGCTGCATTGCCAAATGCGATGCAGTGCGCGCAACGAAATTCGTTTTATTTATTTAAATGTTCACTTACCTGTATTCGGCCTAACCGTAGTATACCTCCACCCTGCCCCTCCCCGCCCCACGTCACCGCCCGACCGGCACTCCTACCACGGGCCGCGCCTGCCATGGAGGATGTTCTGTGTGGCGTTGACTGCCTTGAGGGAGTAAAACGCATTCCGCCATTTAGCTGTGCATCTAGTGTGGGAGATCAGATTGGTCTTAATAGCTCCTTTTGATAAGCAAAAATTGGAGTCAGATTTGAGAGCTTCAGGGTTGCACCTTAGAATATTGTGTTTTAATATTTTTGCTCCGTTTTTGAATAAGTCAGGTGGGTAGTTGATTCTGAGTGAGTTAATCCCTCAAGAGGCAAGGTGGGAGCATTTGCACTGTTGTGGCAAGACATTGTTCTTTGAACAGTGAGTCTAATGTTTGTTCTGAAAGTACCAGAACTTTGCCTTTTCTAAGCGGCAAAAACCAACAAAGTAAGTGATGCCGCTGTCCTTGAATTTTTTGTTCCTCTTGTCTGCAGAAAGCTGTCTATAGAGTCTCCCTCTACTCCCAAAAAGTTCTATGCATCTTTTTTCTATGGATGGCTGCAATGGGGTAGGACCATGTTGGATAGCGACTAATTGGGGTGTTGATTCGTGTTTGGGTAGAGCTTCGACTTCCTGTCAGTAGTTTATTTTAAGTCTTTGACACAATCAGGGTAATTAATTTGCTTATTGTAATATGACCGCCTCGGTAAGAAACACTGTCTTGATATGATAATAAAGCACAGTCCTCTCTCAGTTTTTGTTGCAAGGGGCAAGCCTAAGATCACCACTCAAGGATGGCCATCCTCCATTAGTGTGTGTTCTTTCAGTCGAAAGTCCTCTTTCTATCACCATTTATTTAGGCTTTGGCCATTTTGGAAGCCAGGGTGTAATGCAGGTGTGTTGGACAGAAGGAAAAAAATGACCTGAATCTCTCACCTTTAATATCCTGAGCTGGAATAGAGTCAAATTTCCTTCATCAGATAGACAGGGACAGGGAGCCCTTGCTGCTATTTAGTGTCATTCTCCTTTTTTGCTCTGCTTCCACTGCACATGGGTATCTCACGAGCCCTTCGGTGCTCTCTTCCGCTATCGCTTCACATGGGTGTCTCATGTGCCCCTCGGTGCTCTCTTCCGCTACCGCTTCACATGGGCATCTCCTGTGCCCTTTGGCTCTCTTCTCCTCTCCCACTGCACATGGATGTCTCCTGTGCCCTTCGGCATTCTCCTCTGATCCCCAGGTGTCCGATCGACCCAGAGTAATCGCCCTCATCAGTCCAAGGAGACAGCGCTGTACACCTTGTCTTGTGCGCAGTGCGCTCCTGTCCTCTCCACCCTCCACGAACGCCAGGGGTGTCCTCGGGTCATCAGCACTTTCCCGCTGCACGCCAGCATCTGTTTCTCGAGCTGGGAGTTCTCAGTAAGTCGAGTTCTGGGAAAAAGGTGCCAGGGCAATTTTGGACACATCGGGCTCTCTTATGTGAGTGCTGTGAGTCCCTGGAGCACTCGGTGACTTGCATCCTGTGTTCCTATTTGAGCCTTACCCTGATTGGCTTCACCCTCGGTGAGCCACCTAGAGGATGCTTTTCCTTGTTGCTTCATTGGTTGTCGTCTATTGATTCAGATGTTTTAAGATGTAGAAAATGATGAAGACTTGGAAAGTTGTCTTGTGGCACCTGCCGACCTAGAGACTATGGGGCCGATTCCAATCTGGGTCGGAAAGCACTCCGACCGATCCGGATCCAGATTGTTTTCCGACCGAGCCGGACTCCTGCAGTCCGACCGAGCGAGTACGATGCGGCCGCATGTTGCCGGACTCGGTTCGGTCGGACTCCCATTGAAGTCAATGGGAGCCGGTCGTACGACGCGTACATGGGCTCCCATTGACTCAATGGGTACGTTGCGCTAAAGGGTGCCCCATGTAGTGGGTACGCGTTGTTGCCATCCGCACTGTACATGCATGTATAGGGGGGACCCTTGGGTCCCCCCTGTGTCCGACTCGTAAGGCTACGGATGAAGGGGGGTCCGGCACGGACCCCCGAAGTTTGCTTCCCGGAGCTTTTTTGTCCCGGAGACTCCGACTCGATCCGGCTGTCCGAATCGTGCATCGTACTGGCTCGGTCGGGAATCGACTCCATTGCGCGGTACGGTTCGACTGCGACCGAGTCGTACGGAGCGGTTCGGACCCGGAAACGAGTCGGTCGGCGATTTTGCGTTCATTCGCATCGGACTTGGGCGTCCGGACCTCTGTACGACTCGGTCGGAAACAAAGCCTCCGACTCGGATCCGGTAAAGCCGAATCCGATTCGGAGGCCTTCCGACCTGATCGGAATCGATCCCTATGTGTGCACTGTCTACACAGGAATGGCATTTGGCTATGCAAGTGGATGATCTTCTAAACAGGTTGTTAATTTTGTCAAAAATGGTTGCCCAAAACAAAGAAATGTGATGGGCGAATGTCAAACCTACGTCAAAGTCTCAGAAGAATTATCAGTTGAGATGGTATTCTTATGCGTGGAGAAGGATTGTACCTCTGGTGAGTTTAAGAATTAGATTTATTGTTTGTGCACATGAAAGGCATTTAGGGCACACATTAACAAAATGGAGAATCTGGGAAGGTTTTAGTGGCCCTGTATAGACGGGGAATTTGATGTAGTGGTAAAAGACTGTGTAATTTGTTTGCCTCTCAGGGCCATCTAGCACAGGAAATTGAACTCAGACATTGTCATTTAAAATAAGTGACCTAGCAAAGATTTTTGGCCCATCATTTTTCCAAATAATAATGAATAGAATAATGTTGCAATCGCATTTCAGTCTTATAGAGTGCTAGAACCAACTAATTATTTTCATTGTCCTTGTTTTTCCTGCCTTACTTTTTCCTTCAGTAAATAATGTCTTATTGTGTTTGTAATAATGTTTTGCTCTGCCTGAACATTGTTCTGTATCTAAATTCCAAATTTAATACCACTTACTGGTGTAAGCCTTCGTGGATGTCCAAGCTGCCACTGGAGTTAGGAGTAGAAAGGGAGCGCGTACTTGGTGAATCAAACTGAAGTGGAATACTACCCAAGGTTGTGGGAATTGAATGGTGAATGACAGAACTGATCACTAACAAAGCACAGTAACTTTTTAGAGCCCTATAGTCGAGAAGAAAGGGTATACATTTCCTTGAAAGGAATTATCAGAGGTTATGCAACTGTTAAAATATGTGCTGTTCAAGATAAATAGGAATATTGGTGGCAATCCTAAGCACTGTGAGGTGTGCCTCCACCACACAGGAGATCATGGAAATAACTCTTGGAATTACTCCAATGCTGCTCTCCTGTGTAGTACAACATCAAAAGAAACTCTGTGCAAACACCCTTCATCTATAAAATGCCACTGCCAGGGGTTGTTTGACAGAAAGTGCCACAGGAGTGCAATTGGCATTCATGTCTGTTTTTTCATGCCCTCCTGTCACTCTGGTATTGCAGAAGGGGCCACAGACACTTCTGCTGCCACATCATGTGCCTGCAGGTCAGTGCATTCACACACTGCACCAGCTTATTCTGGATCCCTACCTTCTCCTGTATTGAAAAATAAACCATCACTTAAACATGCTGCGCTGTCTCCAGTCCAGGCATGAGATCACGTCTGCATGGGGGGACAGCACATTTTTTTATGTAATATGGTACATAGTCCTTATCAGTGATGGGTGCACTGAGCCCAGTGCAAACAGATATAGTATGCAGTATATAACATAGATGGTCCAATTTGTCCAGAAATGTAATAATGAACTTCCTGACCATTACTGGATGCTGGTAGTGGACAGGGCATGGCGAACCCTCAACAATTATTGGGTGTGGCTCTTGTGCTCCAGCTGGCGCATCAAAGGATGTAAGCAGGATAGTGGTAGAGCAGCAGCACCATCGGAATGGGTGGGAGCCATGCATGCTAGGGGGCAAAATTAATGTGCAGGTGAGTGAATGAGTAAGTGAGTGAGGAAGTATGTGTGTGAGCATTTGAGTGAGTACATGAATAAGTGAGCAAGTGAGTGAGCAAGTAAATGAGTGAATCCGTAAACAAGCAGGTGAGTGAGCAAGTGACTGAATGGTATGCAAGTATGTGAGTGAATAAATGAGTAAGCGAGTGCCTGAGTGGTCAAGTAAGTGACTAAGGGGCCTATTAGGATGGCGGGCGGATCACCACCGCGGGGCCGGCGGAAGCCACCGCCGGCCCGGCAGGCGCGATCCACCCGCCATCCATGCCTGAATGACCCCTGCCACATTAGGATGGCTGGGGGGTCCGCGGCGGACGGGAAGACCGTCCGCCGCCTTTCCGCCCGTCGACGAGTCGACAGGGCGGAAAAGGGGCTTAATATGGTGGGGGTGTCTGCAAGACACCGCCATCCATATTAACATGCAGGAGGAGAGCAGCCTTTCCATGGCGGCGTTGCCGACATGGAAAGGCATGCGGCTTTCGCTGTTGGGGGCCCGTTGCGGGCCCCCAGGATGTTGGGGGGATGGGGGGTGCTCATGGGGGGTACCTATGGTACCCCCCTGCATTTGCATGCACAAGGTGGCAGGCACCGCGCGTTGCCTGTCACGTTGTGCATGCAAATGCACAACATGCCTTTTTTACATTGCGGCGGGTGCTGCTTACAGCACCGCCCGCCGCAATGTAAACAATGTGGAATGCGCCCGCCAGTGTGGCGGGCGCATCCAATTTGAATGGCGGGACCGCCGCACCTATGGCGGGCAAGTCCGCCCGCCATCGTAATAGACCCCTAAGTGAATAAATGAGTGCATGAGCAAGTGAGTGAATATATAAGTGAGATGGCATTTGGCTATGCAAGTGGATGATCTTCTAAACAGGTTGTTAATTTTGTCAAAAATGGTTGCCCAAAACAAAGAAATGTGATGGGCGAATGTCAAACCTACGTCAAAGTCTCAGAAGAATTATCAGTTGAGATGGTATTCTTATGCGTGGAGAAAGATTGTACCTCTGGTGAGTTTAAGAATTAGATTTATTGTTTGTGCACATGAAAGGCATTTAGGGCACACATTAACAAAATGGAGAATCTGGGAAGGTTTTAGTGGCCCTGTATAGACAGGGAATTTGATGTAGTGGTAAAAGACTGTGTAATTTGTTTGCCTCTCAGGGCCATCTAGCACAGGAAATTGAACTCAGACATTGTCATTTAAAAAAAGTGACCTAGCAAAGATTTTTGGCCCATCATTTTTCCAAATAATAATGAATAGAATAATGTTGCAATCGCATTTCAGTCTTATAGAGAGCTAGAACCAACTAATTATTTTCATTGTCCTTGTTTTTCCTGCCTTACTTTTTCCTTCAGTAAATAATGTCTTATTGTGTTTGTAATAATGTTTTGCTCTGCCTGAACATTGTTCTGTATCTAAATTCCAAATTTAATACCACTTACTGGTGTAAGCCTTCGTGGATGTCTAAGCTGCCACTGGAGTTAGGAGTAGAAAGGGAGCGCGTACTTGGTGAATCAAACTGAAGTGGAATACTACCCAAGGTTGTGGGAATTGAATGGTGAATGACAGAACTGATCACTAACAAAGCACAGTAACTTTTTAGAGCCCTATAGTCGAGAAGAAAGGGTATACATTTTCTTGAAAGGAATTATCAGAGGTTATGCAACTGTTAAAATATGTGCTGTTCAAGATAAATAGGAATATTGGTGGCAATCCTAAGCACTGTGAGGTGTGCCTCCACCACACAGGAGATCATGGAAATAACTCTTGGAATTACTCCAATGCTGCTCTCCTGTGTAGTACAACATCAAAAGAAACTCTGTGCAAACACCCTTCATCTATAAAATGCCACTGCCAGGGGTTGTTTGACAGAAAGTGCCACAGGAGTGCAATTGGCATTCATGTCTGTTTTTCATGCCCTCCTGTCACTCTGGTATTGCAGAAGGGGCCACAGACACTTCTGCTGCCACATCATGTGCCTGCAGGGCAGTGCATTCACACACTGCACCAGCTTATTCTGGATCCCTACCTCCTCCTGTATTGAAAAATAAACCATCACTTAAACATGCTGCGCTGTCTCCAGTCCAGGTGTGAGATCATGTCTGCATGGGGGGACAGCACATTTTTTTATGTAATATGGTACATAGTCCTTATCAGTGATGGGTGCACTGAGCCCAGTGCAAACAGATATAGTATGCAGTATATAACATAGATGGTCCAATTTGTCCAGAAATGTAATAATGAACTTCCTGACCATTACTGGATGCTGGTAGTGGACAGGGCATGGCGAACCCTCAACAATTATTGCGTGTGGCTCTTGTGCTCCAGCTGGCGCATCAAAGGATGTAAGCAGGATAGTGGTAGAGCAGCAGCACCATCGGAATGGGTGGGAGCCATGCATGCTAGGGGGCAAAATTAATGTGTAGGTGAGTGAATGAGTAAGCGAGTGAGGAAGTATGTGTGTGAGCATTTGAGTGAGTACATGAATAAGTGAGTGAGCAAGTAAATGAGTGAATCCGTAAACAAGCAGGTGAGTGAGCAAGTGACTGAATGGTATGCAAGTATGTGAGTGAATAAATGAGTAAGCGAGTGCCTGAGTGGTCAAGTAAGTGACTAAGGGGCCTATTAGGATGGCGGGTGGTTCGCCCCCGCCAGGCCGGCGGTAGCCACCGCCGGCCCTGCAGGGGCGATCCACCCGGCATCCACGCCTGAATGCTGCTTACAGCACCGCCCGCCGCAATGTAAACAATGCGGGATGCGCCCGCCAGTGTGGCGGGCACATCCTAATTTGAATGGCGGGACCGCCGCACCTATGGCGGGCGGTCCCTTTTGCCGTTGCGGTGGCGGGAGGACCGCCCACCATCGTAATAGACCCCTAAGTGAATGAATGAGTGCATGAGCAAGTGAGTGAATATATAAGTGAGATTGTGAGCAAGAAAGTGAGTGAATGAGTAATCAAACGAGTGTGTGAGCAGATGAGTAAGGAAATGAATAAGCAAAAGACAAAATGAGCAGGGCAGTGAGTAAATGAGTAAACAAGCAAGTAACTGAATGTGCGAGTGAGTGATTGAGTAGGTGAAAGTGTCAATGAGCAAGAGAGTGACAAAGTGAGCGAGCAAGGGAGCATGTGTGTGAGTAAATGAGTATGGAAGAGAGGGAGTGAGCAAGTGAATGAATAAGTGAATGAGCGAGTGAGTGAGAAAGAGAGTAATTGAATGAGTATGTGAGTGAGTAAGTGTGTTAGTGAATGAATAAGCAAGAGAGTGACCAAAAAAGTGAGTGAATAAGTAAGCAAGTGAATGAGTGAGCAAGTAAGAGAAGACATGAACAAGCCAGTGACTGAGTGGTAAAGAGACTAGGTGAATGAGGTAGTGAGCTACTGAGTGAGCAAGTGTATCAGTGAATTAGCAAGCAAGTGAGTGAGCATGTGAGTGAGTGAATGAATAAGTGAGTGACAGAGTGAGTAAGTGAGTGAATGAGTAAATCAGTGAGTGAGTGAATTAGTAAGCAAGGGAGTATGTAAGTGAATGAATGAGTAAGCAATAGAGTGAGTGAGCAAGTGAGTGAGAGAGAGAATTAATGATTGAGTAAGCAGGTGAATGAGTGAATGAATTAATGAGTAACTTGGGAAGCAAGAAAATGAGTGCATAAGTAAGTGAGCGAGTGACTGAGTAAATGAGTAAAAGAATGAATAATCAAGATACTGAGTGAGAAGAACAGTGAGTAAATGAGTAAACAATCAAGTGAGTGAATGTCTGAGTGAGTAAATGAGTAAGTGAGAGAGTGAAAGAGGGATAGAGTGTGTAAATAAGCAAGCCAGGGAGGGAGCATGTGAGTGAGCAAATGAGTATACAAGAGAGTCAGTGAGCAAGTGAGTGAATAAGTGAGTGAACAAGTGAGTGAGAAAGAGAGTGACTGAAAGAGTAAACAAATGAGTAAGAATGTCAGTGAATGACTGAGCAAGACAGTTAAGGAGCAAGCGAGTGAGTGAGTAAGCAAGCAAGTGAGTGAGTAAGTGAAGACACTAATAAGCCAATGACTGAGTGAGTAAGAGACTGAATGAATGAGTAAGCAAGCGAGTAAGTGATATAGTGGGTGAAGACGAGTGAGTGAGCATGTGAGTGAGTGAATGAATATGCAAATGAGCAACTACTGAAACATCCTTGTCACCTATTACAGGTTAGCTATCCCTGATGCCAGATATAGGTGTGTGTGAGTAAAAGAGGTCTCATGGGGTTCCATGCAGTGCATCAACTGAACAGGAGTTACAACTTATCAAAGAAGTAATATCAGCGTACAAGCAATGCCTGACGAATCCATAGTTTATGTAAGTAGATCCCTAAATCCATTGGGATTGAATCATGCAAAACCTAAATATTTAGGAGAATGCTATCATTCAGTCATACTTTCTAGGAGAGGCCTTTCATACCACTCAAGTCACAGTCTTTTCCATTCCAAAAACTCTTACATACCAAGATACATGCTAGTCGCTGCTGTGAAGAAGACTTACAGGGGTGTCCTAAAGCCTATATTTACTATGTTTCCACTTGCACAATGCATGAAGGTGCTTTGCACAAACTACAGCTTTGATCAATTTTTGTGGAAAAAACGTTTTGCTCTGAAAGTTGACTATGAGTGTTAAGCCAATAACCCTTTCTGCCACAGAGCACCAGTCCCAGATACATTTTGCAAAGGGAGTGTAACGGGTAGGTACGCCAAAACATCCATAGGTTTTGAAGTAAAGCAAGAGCAACTAAGATAGCATGATCTAACTTCGTGTGAAATCCTAACACCAAAGCAAAGCAGGTGCAAAGAAGAGACAAACAGAATATTGGGTAATATTCTTACCCATAGGATATGTGCAATTGATGCAAAATTGCACATCTTACGTGAACTACCCTTGTGAGGTAGTCCTTGCGTACTAATGTGCCCCAAAGGGTTTCCCTGGAGAGCACTTCTCAGCAAGGCACTTCTGGGTTGCCTTTGAACTGCAGCTCAACGCTTAGCGTTGCGCTAAAACAGCATTTGTGGCACAAGCGTGGACAACAACATCACCAGCACACAACTCTTGCTAATCATGGAGCTGCTTACTTTGCCCTCATTCACGCACTGTACGCAGCACTTTTCAACGCGGGGATGCATTTCCTGAATGATCGTAAATCTGGACCCTAGACTTACCTTTGACAGACAGCTACATCCTAGCACTGGAGCACGCTGGGCAACAGCCTTTGAATGCCACGTGCTTGATATAATCATACTGAATTTTCGCCAAGTTTCTGGAGGTTTTTTTCTGGCTGTCGAATATTCTCCAGCCCTTTTAAATGCCTGTTTTTCGCTAAGTATTTTCACCAGTCAGTCCACAAAGTGCTTCAATGCGGCCTTTGTCCTTCCACAAACTGAGACCTCAAACGTTCGCTAGTCCTTAATTTACTTACTCAGTTCTTAGTACACACGTATAAAGCCTCTTTAAGAGAGCGCCTTGTATTCTCCAGAAGCAATATTGGTTCGTCAAGCGCGTCATTTTCTATTAAGCTCTTTTAAAGCTTTTTGTCTCAATCTCTCCTATGCTTCACGTGCATTCAATCACAAGGCCCCTCCCCCCCCTTTAGGCTCTAATTTATGCTGCTATATGTGCTGACAGACAGCTCCTGGGCACAGCTGGCAGGATCATGCTCTATAATGACTTCCATTGATAACCACTTACCACCACATTCACTGGTGAACACACCTGTAGAACCTGGCTTTACATCATTCCCCAAACATTCTTAACTCCTGCAGCAAGTGACCTGGTACATTTTTGTACAATTTGGCCGATTTCTCGCAAAGTCTGCCAGGTGTGCTCAACAACTGTACCTTTTGGTGACATGCTGCTGTCACACAAGCCTCTTCATTCATGCAAACACTGTCCTGGCTTTTAAGGCAAAAACACAAAAAGTGATGAAAAGAATGCCTGCAAATAGACTAATCAAAAGAAACACAATTGATGGACGGAATGCAGCACAAATCAAAACATTCACCCCCAGCCAAGAAATCTGGGTTAAATCCATCATTCTTTTGCTCACCATGCCACCCCAGTTTAGACCTGGCCATATGCAAATAGACTAAAGCACTGGCATTCGCTCTGGGTAGTATTCCAATCCATCGTTTTTCACCCACTTTGTCACTCTAGACAGATGCCCGCATTATGCAAATCAGTAATGACACTGCTCCACAGGAGAGCAGTCTATCCCTCACTGCCGTGGGAGACCCCCGCAAGACGGGAAGGGAAGCAACTCCGGGCCTCATTAGGCCAATTTGCACATACTCTTTTGTGTACTTCAAAATCTGAGTGTACTAAATGTACTAGAAGAGCCATTCGCATTAGCTGATTCACAAAGCTCAAGAATGGGGGGAAGAGCATTTGCGGTTATCACGGCCCAAGCTTGGAACAACCTGCCACTGTCTCTCCATTTGACAGAATCGGAATGCTTTTTTCGATGCAATTTAAAAACCTGGCTGTTTACCTTCCTTTAGTTGCTTGTGTCACTTACGACTTTCTGCTGCTCGCAGCGCCGGGACACCCCCGTCGGGGGTAGCTGTGCGCTATATAAGATTCGAAATAAATAAATAAATAATAAAAGCAATTAGAAAATCCACACACTTAGAATTACATCCATGTCACAGGTTAAAATTATTACTTTCTGGAATCAATGAAAACTCCCAGGAATCTGCAGGGAAAGTTGCCCCAGGTGCAGGCTTCCATCAGGATTTCAGGCAAATCGAGAGTTTCCAATTGGGATCTCAATCCTGCTTTGCAGAAATCTCCATGATACCTTTCATGCGTTCATGCATAATGCATGTTTGCTGTTGCTGCTGGTCTTTTCTCATGATCCGTTATCTCTCTTCAGATATTGTGGAGCTTAACCAAGTTCAGAAGGCTTTCCCAAAGTGGGTTATCTAAGCAGAGCTTCACGCTCTCATGTAGTTATCGCAAGAGCTTGCTGTGGACAGGCTTTGAGGGTTATCTAAGCAGAGCTTCACGCTCTCATGTAGTTATTGCAAGAGCTTGCTGTAGACAGGCTTTGGGCCTTTGAGTTCCTCCAAGGATGAAGCACTTTTTAAATCCAGTCTTGTAGGTATCTCAGTGGTACTGAGTTTCCTTGGGCCTTCAATCATTCTCACACAAACGTTAACATTATTTCCAGAGGTAAAGTTACCACTTTGCAGTACTTAGGTAATAGTAACATTGCTATCAACAAAATGATCTGTAGGTCTTCTGGATTGGCCTAAAACACTCATTCCACCTGAGGACATATTCTAGGGTATTTCCATGGATTGTGCAGCAGACCTGAACCTTTTCTAGTCTTGAGAGGAGTGAAGGCTTCAGGTTCCTTTGTCTCCAGGAGCTCATTACTGCCAAGCAGACATTTTCAGGACTGAGGTATGTGGGGTCCAAGTCGCAGGATGCAGGCCCATATGGTCAACATTTAAGCCACATATCCTAGCAGTCAAGTGAGAAGGCTAGCTTCTGCATCTGTGGGACCAAATCGTAGTCCAGCAGGAAATCAAGCAAAAAGTGAAGACAAGCTGCTCCTTTCCTCTAGAAGGGTAATATAAATCTTCTTCTTCTTCAACTGTAAGAAGGTGAGTTATTCCAGCAAACTAGATAAAGGTGCTGACCTTGCCATTTGTGAATTTCAGGAAGTGGTTGGATAAAGCATAAAAGCATAGCCTCTAATTTTATATATATATATATATTATCTACTGGCGGTCGCCAGTAGATAGTTATAGTTAGGACCTATTTTCCATAGGAAATCCGCAACATTCTATTTGCAATAACGTTGGCGCCGGTTGACGAATCTTCGCGAAAGCTTCCAACTTGTTGGGGCGCTCCGGTCTGCTCCTATCCTGAAAGTCTCGGGGTGATTCATCAAGCGGGGGCCGAGAAAAAAGGGGGGTCCCAAAACGTGTTTTCCCCATTCATTTTTCCATAGGAACCTTTAGTCGCAGCTACAGCCCGAACTGCTGAACGGAATTACACCAAACTTGGCAAAGAGGTAGCCCTTGGTTCAGTGTCGTGCCTTTTGCTTAAATGGTGTAAATCCGTTCAGTAGTTCCTGAGAAAATCAAAAGTAAATTCACATATATATCTATGGCCGAGTAGGGTCCGCGTACCCTCCCGATCACGAGCTGCATACTAATTGGCTGTCAAAACTCCAAACCAGGAAGTGTTGGCAGCCATTTTGTCCCTCGGTAGAACCGAGGGACAGAAACAAGTGCGCAAAGCGCAAAAAGGGGGCAGGGTAGAAACACCCTGACCCCCTAGGTCTGCTCAGGGGGTCCCACAAGGACCCCCTGGGCAGAAAAAAGCATTAAAAAAAAAAAAAATCGGCAGGATGCGCTTAGGCTGCGCGGATCCCGGCGTGATTAGAGGCACAGAAACACGTCGCCAAACGCAACAACGGGGCAGGGTAGAAACACCCTGACCCCCTAGGTCTGCTCAGGGGGTCCCACAAGGACCCCCTGGGCAGAAAAAAGCATTTAAAAAAAAAAAAAAAAAAAAAAACGGCGGGATGCGCTTAGGGTGCGCGGATCCCACCGATAAAAATAAAAATCGAAGCGCGGTCTCCCGCGCTTCGATGCTATTTTGCCCCCGGGTGGCCCAAGTCCCGGGGCATGCGGGGGGTGGGTTTATGTTTTATGTGGGGGGCCTCTAAGGCCCCCCAGGCCCCGGAGACCGCCACCCCCTGGGGCTTTAAATAAAAAATGGTGCGGGAGGGCTCTTCGCCCTCCCGCAGCCCCGGGGACCGCCACCCCCGGGGCTTCTTTTTTTTAAAAATAATCACCTGTGTGGGGGGCTCCGGCCCCCCCACATGCCCCGGGGACCGCCACCTCCCCGGGGCACTTAGAAAACAAATGTGGGGGTCCGTTTTGGACCCCCAAAGCCCCGGGGACCACCACCTCCCCGTGCAATTGAAGGGAGGGGGGCCGCGCGGCCCCCCTCATGGAGCCTGTGGTGGCCCTGGGGACCGCCACCCTCCAGGGACGGCTCCTGCAGTGTCCCAGGGTGCCTACCCCCGGGACACTGCTGTTTGCAATGACAGGGCGGGAGCCTCGCGGCTCCCGCCCTGTCATTGCAAACTGCTTTGGATATTAGAAGCGAGAGCAAGGAAACCTGCTCTTGCTTCCAATATCCAAAGCACATTGCTTTCCACATGGGGAGCTGCATCTTAGCAGCTCCCCATGTGGAAAGCAATGCCGGCTCCCGCAGGAGGCGGGGAGCCGGCATGGTCCGTGGGGAGTTGGGGTCCCCCACGGACCCCAAAGGATAGGGCCAGCCCCGGGGGATGGGGTCCCCGGGGCAAGTAGTGGCTCGGGAGGGGGCCATGTGGCCCCCCTCCCCAAAAATAATACAAAAAAATAAATAAATAAAGGCCGGCCCCGGGGATGGGGTCCCGGGGCCAATAGAGGCCTTAGGAGGGGGGCCACGCAGACCCCCTCCTCCAAAATTAATTTTAAAAAGTGGCCATGCCCCGGGGGATGGGGTCCCCGGGGCCAGAATAGGCCACGGGAGGGGAGCCACGCGGCCCCCTTCCCCTACAGTATTTTTTTTTTTAAAGGAAAAAGGCATCAGGCCCTGGGGGATGGGGTCCCCAGGGCCCCAAAAGTAAAAAGAAGGGGGGCCACACAGCCCCCTTCAAAAATACAAAAAGACGCGATCGAGCGTCAGGCCCCGACCCCTCCCTTAACCACTCTGCAAACGCCGCTGTGGCGCGTTTTAAAGTGGGGAAATAATTCCCATTCCCATTGAACTTCAGATTTTTTGTCTCCATACACTGTGGGCAGATTGAACAAGAGCCACACCTATAATTACCTACCGCTTTTTAATTATACAGAGTGGTTTGACTGTCACCATCAATTCTCTTATATGTTTGAACTAGGGCATTTCGTATAGTTTTGTTACGCCTAAATGAGAAAAGGGGTTTTGTCAATGGTTCTGGAAGGCCATTGTTTAGAATCTTCCAATTACGATTGATTACATTCTTGATTTTATTGCTCATGCCTGAGTATTGGCTGACAAACACTATTCTTTCCAAGGTTTTGTTCTCTTTTTGTTTGTTCATATTTAACAGATGGTCCTTATCATAAAACCTAGCCCGTTTCAGGGAATGTTTTATTAATTTCTTTGGATATCCCCTATTCTTCAGTTTTGTTTCCATTATGCCGGCATGATAATAAAAATCACTAAGATTCGTACAATTACGGCGCAATTTTAAAATTTCACCAAAAGGAATATTATCCTTTTGTGATTTTGGGTGATTACTACCGTACTGTAAAATGGTATTTTTGTCCGTAGGTTTGGTAAACAACTCAACTTCAAGAACACCCTGTGTATCCTTGACTCGAATGTCTAAGAAATCTACACTAGTATCACTAAAATAGGCTGTAAACTTCAAATTTTTATCTCCCAGGTTTAACCATTCCAAAAACTGCATCAAATCACCGCTGGCACCGGTCCAGATAAAAATTATATCATCTATGAAACGGTGCCAGCAGGTAATATTCTCATAGTATGGTGCCAACTCATTATAGATATGTTTGCATTCAAAGCTACTAACATAGAGGCATGCCAGACTGGGGGCACAAGTCGCCCCCATACTGGTCCCCTTGATCTGTTTATAGAGTTCATCCTTAAACAGGAAGATGTTATTTTTCAGAACCATACTAATGCAGTCCAAAATAAACTCTTTGTGTCCCCCATTGAGATCTTCCTCATTTAAAATAGACAACATCACCATGATGGTGTCGTCTTGGGGGATATTGGTGTACAGGGCTTCAATATCCAGGGTGACCAAGAACTGGGTCACAGTGTTGAAGCCCTGACCTTCAAAAATGGAAATGGTATGAGCCGGATCTTTTAAATATGATTTTTGTTTCTGGCCAATCGGTCTTAAGAAAAAGTCCACATATTTACTGAGAGGCTCCAAAAGTGAGCCCAGGCTACTCACAATTGGTCTCATAGGCGGATTAGTAATATCTTTGTGGATTTTTGGCAATCCATAAATAGCCGGAATGATAGGAGTGTTGTTTGATAAAAACCTATATTCATTCTCACATATAAACAACTCTTCTTTTCCATTTTTTAAAAGTTGGGCTACATCTCTTTTAACTCGTCTAAGACCTGAAAAGGGAATCTTTTATAATGATTCTTAACATTCAATAATGCCCTCATTCTATTTTCGTAATCATGGGTGTCTAGGACAACAACCCAGCCGCCCTTGTCGGCGGGTTTAATAGTAATTGAATCACATTCTTGAAGAGTTTTTAAAGCTTTCCTATGTGGAAGTGACAAATTGTTATTCTGATTATAATTCTTGTCCATAATGTTCTTAATTTCCATCTCAACTACCTTTTCAAAGAGTTCTACATTTTTATCTATCTGACTCAAGCTTGGAGTAAACGTTGACTTGGGTTTAAACCCTGATACATTTTGAGCTGGTTCGTATGTTCTATTAGCAAAGAACCTATTCAATCTTACTTTTCTAAAGAAGCTCCTCATATCCTTTTCTAAATCAAATTTATTAGGTGGAGCTGTAGGGGCAAAGCTAAATCCTTTCCTTAACATTTCTTGCTCTTCTCTTGTTAGAACTCTGTGTGATAAGTTTATAATGGGCAATTCCTCTATCTCCAGTAACGCTGGTTCCTGGTCTTGAGATAATCCTGAGCTAGATGGTTCTGAGGTTGATGGTTTCTCATCGGATCTTCCCTGGCATAATTCCGATAATTTCTCTGTCCTCGATTTGAGCGCCCCCCTAAAAAAGGCTCCCGAGCAAAGTTGGGCACCACTCTGCCTAGTTGCTCAATGCTCTGTTCCTCTTCACTCTCTGACCCCGAGGATTCAGAAAAAGTTATTGTCTTATTACCTCCTCTAGAGTACACCTGTCTTTGGTATTGTGGTTTTTCCCATCTTGGTTCCTTCTTTGTGTTATAATACTCTTTTTCCAAGAATGGATATGCCACTTCCGCACTAAATTTCTCTATATCTTTCCTCAGCTTAATTGTTTTCTTATTTGTGAGATATTCACGATATCCATCGGTCTCCTTTCTAATTCCTCAATCTTTTTCTTAGCTTCTTCCAAAACACTGTTAAGTTTTAAGGTATTCTCCATTTCTTCTAATTGTTTCTTCTCAATAATCATAACTTCTTGTGCGGTTTCTATTATTAAAATCAACCAATCCCTACTGCATCGATTTGCTATGTCGGTCCAAATTTCTAAAAATTTCCGATTCTCAAAAAACAACCCTGGCTCATTCCTAATTCGTAATCCTATCGGAATAACTCCAGCCTTTAAATACTCAATTAAAAAATCAGCATGGAGTTCTGTCCTTATTATCTTTTTCTTGAGATTCAAGATTTTCATCATTTGTTCATGACTATTACTATTTGTCATTGATTTATTCCCCATTCGTGGGTTTTGGTTGATAAGTCTATTAAATTGGTCTTCAGTGAAACCGAACGTCTTAAATGTATCCATTATATTCACTGAAGAGAGCCTCTCTGGCTGACTTTATGTACTGAACTGACTTACGTCTGAACAACCTCTCCAACCCAAACGGGCTGTACTATAAAGATAAGAAAAGAGAGAGGGACCCCTTCAAAACCAGGGGAATGGGGTACTACTGGAAGGTAGAAACGAAAATCCCTTGGCCGAGGATTCAATGAAATAGCTAAATACAATATTTACATTTACACAAGGGAAGAAATTCTTCTCGTGTCACCCATGCGTTACACCGACTTGCCACAACTCATACAGCCCATATGGTAGAGCCTAATAGTTACATAAACGACATCAATGTATTAAGAAAAAATATATATATTTTATTATATTTAAAACATCCCATAAATCACTGTGTCATACAAAATCTCATACATATCACAAAGGTACAAGTTAAAATTCATACACATATAACATTCGTTACACAAACACCAAAACTAGAGAGAAACACAGAGACAATACACTTTGTCATTAAAAATGCACATCTAAAAGGAACACTTCTCTCACTTCTCCTGGATACACTATATTATCTTTTTGTCTGCAGGGTAAGCTTGTTCCAAAGATTATGCAAGAAAAAGCGTCAACGCGTTTCGATGGCTTAATTTATTTTTCCATCTTTATCAAGACAACCTTTGGCTCTCTCTTATTGGCACTGTATGGTTACCATAAAAACAAATCCTGTATAAAACAAAATAATATATTTGTATTTAAAACTCTGGACCGTAATAAAATACACAATTCTATTGAACATTCAATTCAAACCACACTATATTCAATTTCTTAAACATACAGTGTATTGCAAAACATGTTGGGGACAATAAAAACTCTATAAACTGATATATAGTCCTTTTTCTAATTTGTAACATTCTAATTGAATCTTCGCTACAGAGAAACATTTCTTAATATTCTTATACTAATTAAATTCCAATCCCATCGCATCGCATTGACCCTCCAACACTTTCCTTATAACTCATAAAACCCCATGAGAAGGCTCAGGATGTACTCCTTTTGACGTCTCTTTATTAACCCAGCCTACAAAGACATATACTTCAGTCTCTATCATATGGGCTGATCATTTTTTAACACACCACCTTCAAAGTTCACTCATTTCCCTAGGGCATACAAGCTAATTCTCATAAATGTTGCCTCACTCACTCGTAGATTAGAGCGCAATCATACTATATATAGATTATTTTTACCTTATTTCATCCACAGTATTTCTTCTTTGTCTGTCTGCAGGGCATATTATCGGCCCTCAGTCATCCACATCTATTTTAAAGGAGAAAATTTACCGGGATATTATATGACTGGCTTCCCTCCTACATCACGGGGGCAATTCTGCCTTATTGCTTTTCTTATAAATACAGTCTCCCGTTATTACCTTTTAAAAAAAAAACGGGAGATACTCCTCTCCAGGGAAGATCCGATGAGAAACCTCAGAACCATCAGAACCATCTAGCTCAGGATTATCTCAAGACCAGGAACCAGCGTTACTGGAGATAGAGGAATTGCCCATTATAAACTTATCACACAGAGTTCTAACAAGAGAAGAGCAAGAAGTGTTAAGGAAAGGATTTAGCTTTGCCCCTACAGCTCCACCTAATAAATTTGATTTAGAAAAGGATATGAGGAGCTTCTTTAGAAAAGTAAGATTGAATAGGTTCTTTGCTAATAGAACATACGAACCAGCTCAAAATGTATCAGGGTTTAAACCCAAGTCAACGTTTACTCCAAGCTTGAGTCAGATAGATAAAAATGTAGAACTCTTTGAAAAGGTAGTTGAGATGGAAATTAAGAACATTATGGACAAGAATTATAATCAGAATAACAATTTGTCACTTCCACATAGGAAAGCTTTAAAAACTCTTCAAGAATGTGATTCAATTACTATTAAACCCGCCGACAAGGGCGGCGGGGTTGTTGTCCTAGACACCCATGATTACGAAAATAGAATGAGGGCATTATTGAATGTTAAGAATCATTATAAAAGAGTCCCTTTTCAGGTCTTAGACGAGTTAAAAAGAGATGCAGCCCAACTTTTAAAAAATGGAAAAGAAGAGTTGTTTATATGTGAGAATGAATATAGGTTTTTATCAAACAACACTCCTATCATTCCGGCTATTTATGGATTGCCAAAAATCCACAAAGATATTACTAATCCGCCTATGAGACCAATTGTGAGTAGCCTGGGCTCACTTTTGGAGCCTCTCAGTAAATATGTGGACTTTTCTTAAGACCGATTGTCCAGAAACAAAAATCATATTTAAAAGATACGGCTCATACCATTTCCATTTTTGAAGGTCAGGGCTTCAACAGGGTGACCCAGTTCTTGGTCACCCTGGATATTGAAGCACTGTACACCAATATCCCCCAAGACGACACCATCATGGTGATGTTGTCTATTTTAAATGAGGAAGATCTCAATGGGGGACACAAAGAGTTTATTTTGGACTGCATTAGTAAGGTTCTGAAAAATAACATCTTCCTGTTTAAGGATGAACTCTATAAACAGATCAAGGGGACCAGTATGGGGGCGACTTGTGCCCCCAGTCTGGCATGCCTCTATGTTAGTAGCTTTGAATGCAAACATATCTATAATGAGTTGGCACCATACTATGAGAATATCACCTGCTGGCACCGTTTCATAGATGATATCATTTTCATCTGGACCGGTGCCAGCGGTGATTTGATGCAGTTTTTGGAATGGTTTAAACCTGGGAGATAAAAATTTGAAGTTTACAGCCCATTTTAGTGATACTAGTGTAGATTTCTTAGACATTCGAGTCAAGGATACACAGGGTGTTCTTGAAGTTGAGTTGTTTACCAAACCTACGGACAAAAATACCATTTTACAGTACGGTAGTAATCACCCAAAATCACAAAAGGATAATATTCCTTTTGGTGAATTTTTAAGATTGCGCCGTAATTGTACGAATCTTAGTGATTTTTATTATCATGCCGGCATAATGGAAACAAAACTGAAGAATAGGGGATATCCAAAGAAATTAATAAAACATTCCCTGAAACGGGCTAGGTTTTATGATAGGGACCATCTGTTAAATATGAACAAACAAAAAGAGAACAAAACCTTGGAAAGAATAGTGTTTGTCAGCCAATACTCAGGCATGAGCAATAAAATCAAGAATGTAATCAATCGTAATTGGAAGATTCTAAACAATGGCCTTCCAGAACCATTGACAAAACCCCTTTTCTCATTTAGGCGTAACAAAACTATACGAAATGCCCTAGTTCAAACATATAAGAGAATTGATGGTGACAGTCAAACCACTCTGTATAATCAAAAAGCGGTAGGTAATTATAGGTGTGGCACTTGTTCAATCTGCCAACAGTGTATGGAGAAAAAAAATCTGAAGTTCAATGGGAAAACATTAACAGTAAAAACACTAAACAATTGCCGAAGTAAAAATGTAGTATACCTGCTAGTCTGCCCATGTGGTAAGGGCTATGTAGGTGAAACGGGCAGAGAGTTGCGGATTAGATTGTTGGAACATAAATCCGCGTTGAGGAATAAAAAGGAAAATGCCCCATTGACTGAACATTATCTGAAAAATAACCATGATTGTAATGAGTTCAGTTGGTTTATATTGGAAAAAGTGAGTATGAGCAGAAGAGGAGGAAACCTAGACATCATTAGGAAAATGCGTGAACAATGGTATATGTGTTACCTGGATACCATTGATAAAGGCCTTAATTCTCGTGAGGAATGGATGAAATTAATCGGAAAACAGTAGTGCCATCATAAGGGAAATTGTTGCGTGGCACGTGGTATATTATCCGTTAGCAAGTTTATTTTGTTAAATGAGCGTAGATAATACTACCAAGCTTCTCAACATACGGATAAAACATTTTATGTTGTGGTAGAGAGATATCGTGTAGTAACATTAAATTTGATGGGATTCGGAGTTGGGAACTTCCGGTAAACAAATGAGTGAGGTTGCCGGTCTAGTGTTTAATCGAACACCTAGTACTTCCGGGGCATAATGAGCAAAATAGAACAACCACAAGCGGAGGTAGACCAACACGCAGCTGTGATTAATTACAACTTTGAGGGTGGAACCAATGAAACAGCAGGAAACCGGCTATTTAAATAGGGTTGGGCGATGTGATTAGTGTTAACGCATTGTAGAGGTGAAGAGTTTCCCCGAGTCACGCAGGCGAGAGGAACTTCCATTAATCCTGGGATATTGGACGCCGCAAGGTAAGGCACGAGTTAGGTTGAAATAGACGGTAGCTTTGTAAAAAAGGACAATTGGTCCTCTAGACGTGTAACATAAAATTTCTTATTAGGGGCAGTAAGATGTTACCAAATTTGTGATAGAAACTGGTTTGGTTTTTTGCAGTGTCCGTAAAGAAAGGGGAGTTTTAAGCCCGCTAGCGCTCTAAACTTTAAAGACACCAACCAAAATAACATATGGAATCTAGGCCGGTATGATTTAAACAAGATACAGGTACGATATAATATTAGCCAAGTAAATAGGATAGTGTCTAGTCTAGAAATATGTTGGGTATTGATATGAGATTTCCCCCTTTTTTAGATTGGAACGGCAGTAATTTAGAAGACCGATTTCAAAAAAAGAAATATATTGGAGACAAAAGGAATCCCTGAGCGAGAGGAGTATCTCCCGGGTTTTTTTTAAAAGGTAATAACGGGAGACTGTATTTATAAGAAAAGCAATAAGGCAGAATTGCCCCCGTGATGTAGGAGGGAAGCCAGTCATATAATATCCCGGTAAATTTTCTCCTTTAAAATAGATGTGGATGACTGAGGGCCGATATTATGCCCTGCAGACAGACAAAGAAGAAATACTGTGAATGAAATAAGGTAAAAATAATCTATATATAGTATGATTGCGCTCTAATCTACGAGTGAGTGAGGCAACATTTATGAGAATTAGCTTGTATGCCCTAGGGAAATGAGTGAACTTTGAAGGTGGTGTGTTAAAAAATGATCAGCCCATATGATAGAGACTGAAGTATATGTCTTTGTAGGCTGGGTTAATAAAGAGACCTCAAAAGGAGTACATCCTGAGCCTTCTCATGGGGTTTTATGAGTTATAAGGAAAGTGTTGGAGGGTCAATGCGATGCGATGGGATTGGAATTTAATTAGTATAAGAATATTAAGAAATGTTTCTCTGTAGCGAAGATTCAATTAGAATGTTACAAATTAGAAAAAGGACTACATATCAGTTTATAGAGTTTTTATTGTCCCCAACATGTTTTGCAATACACTGTATGTTTAAGAAATTTAATATAGTGTGGTTTGAATTGAATGTTCAATAGAATTGTGTATTTTATTACGGTCCAGAGTTTTAAATACAAATATATTATTTTGTTTTATACAGGATTTGTTTTTATGGTAACCATACAGTGCCAATAAGAGAGAGCCAAAGGTTGTCTTGATAAAGATGGAAAAATAAATTAAGCCATCGAAACGCGTCGACGCTTTTTCTTGCATAATCTTTGGAACAAGCTTACCCTGCAGACAAAAAGATAATATAGTGTATCCAGGAGAAGCGAGAGAAGTGTTCCTTTTAGATGTGCATTTTTAATGACAAAGTGTATTGTCTCTGTGTTTCTCTCTAGTTTTGGTGTTTGTGTAACGAATGTTATATGTGTATGAATTTTAACTTGTACCTTTGTGATATGTATGAGATTTTTTATGACACAGTGATTTATGGGATGTTTTAAATATAATAAAATATATATATTTTTTCTTAATACATTGATGTCGTTTATGTAACTATTAGGCTCTACCATATGGGCTGTATGAGTTGTGGCAAGTCGGTGTAACGCATGGGTGACACGAGAAGAATTTCTTCCCTTGTGTAAATGTAAATATTGTATTTAGCTATTTCATTGAATCCTCGGCCAAGGGATTTTCGCTTCTACCCTCCTTGAGAATCATCTCATAACAGTCTGAATTGGCTAGTTGTCGCATTCCTTCCTGCAAATAATCTTCCACATTTAAAACCACAACATTACCCCCTGTCAGGGACTGTCCGGGACTATGTCGGGAACACAGTCAGGGACTTGGGCAAGGACTGGGAACGGGGTAGAAAACGTACACAGAGAGAGGAGTACAACGCTGCCCAGGATCACACAGGAAGTCAGAGGAGAAAAGGGATCCAAAGGGGAAGCCTGTACAAAGGAACAAGTTGGCTAAGACTCAGAAAGGAAGGGCACTAACAAGGCAATTTAGCATTCAGACTAACTACACCCAGGACGGACGAGCAAGACATATATATAATACAACATTAATAATAAAGGGAATGTGGGGTAAAGCACTCAGGAGCTCCACACGGTAAGACTGAAGTTCAGTAAGTTCCTCACCCACAATTACTGTTACAGATACTGACTGAAAATACCCACATATAGGATATGTATGCAAAGGCAGGGTCTGTGGAGCTTATACCTATGGTGATGTTATAACAGTAACTCAAAGACAATACTCACAGTGAACAAGAAACACCACCTAGGTAGTCAGCTGTGCCCACGGATCCTGGCGATCAAACAGGAACACGCAAGGCAGTAACAGCAAAGGGGTAGAACTAAACACAAGCACAATAGACAAGGAGCTAGCAAGGAGGAGTGCTTAACAGGAAAGGAAGGAAATCACAGGGCACACTTGGCAGAAAGCAGGTAACAAACATACAAGGTAACAGAAGCAAGACAGCAGAAATAGAAAGACAGCAAACTAGAACTGGAACCAAGGAAATGGGAAGAAAGGCAGGGACTGGAAAAGGATATACAGAAGGGGAGGCTACAAGGGTATACTAGAATAGTGCAGGTTCAGGAATCAAGAAAACAAAGTAGCATATAAGGCAGTGCTGGGTCAGGAACAAGAATTGAGCAAAAGCTCAGGAGTCAAAGTAGCACTGCAGGTAGTGCTAGTTCAGGAGAAGGGAAACTGCTGCAGGTCAGGAACAAGGAATGCTAAGGCTCAGGAGTCAAGGTAGCACTGCAGGCAGTGCTAGTTCAGGAACAAGGGAAACTGCTGCAGTTCAGGAACAAGGAATGCTAAGGCTCAGGAGTCAAGGTAGCACTGCAGGCAGTACAGGTTCAGAAACGAGGGAAACTGCTGCAGTTCAGGAACAAGGAATGCTAAGGCTCAGGAGTCAAGGTAGCACTCAGGAGAAGGGAAACTGCTGCAGTTCAGGAACAAGGAATGCTAAGGCTCAGGAGTCAAGGTAGCACTGCAGGCAGTACTGGTTCAAGGAAACAGGAAATAGCTACAGCTCAGGAAACAAGGAGTCAAGAGAGCACTGCAAGCAGTGAAAATCAGGAACAAGAAATAGCTGAAGCCCAGGAACAGGAACAAAGAATAACTATAGCTCGGGAACTCAGGAAACAAGGTAGCACTGCAGGCAGTGCTAATTCAGGCACAAGGAATAGCTATAGCTCAGGAACTCAGAAAACAAGGTAGCACTGCAGGCAGTGCTAATTCAGGCACAAGGAATAGCTATAGCTCAGGAATCAAGGAATATCAGGAAACACTGGAAACAAGGGTATCAAAAGCTCAGGAAGCACTGGAAACAAGGATCGGCCTCACCGGTATACAGCTACAATGACCAACACTGGGCTGAAGGGAGCTGGGGCTTAAAAGAGCTCACAGTAATCACATGCATCAGGTGTGAGCAGGCTAGCAGCAGCCAGCCGCAGGTGAGCTGAATTCCTCCACCCATCCTTGGCCTGCAGGGGTGGAGGTGAAGCAGTGAGCAGGGAATTCTAGGTAATGGAGTTTCCAACAAGAGCAGGCTGGCTTCCACAAAACCCGGTATGGATTGGGAATGGATGTCAATTCCCAAATAGTGTCCAAATGGCTGGAAGTCAGTATGTACATGAAGGGGAGGGTCTAGAAGCTTGTTATGACTCTGGAGGGTCCCACAGTTCAGCTCCCTGGTGGTGGACACGAAAACGCAGGGAGCAAGTCATGACAGTACACCCCCTCCAAGGACCGTCTCCCGGAATCTGGAACTGGATTCAAAGCCTTTGCTCCTAAGAAATAAGTTAATTTCCATCAGAGATGTAGTGCAAGATACCAGAGGACTGCAGGAAAACTGTGATGTTCTGGAGGGTAGGACAATAGGCTGAAAATTAACAGCAGCATCCACAGCAGAACTTTGAGGAGGGAAGCACTCTGATGCAGGAGGCAGGAGAGAATGCAGATCTGAAGAGTCCAAATCCAGTAACAGGAGCTTAGAAGCCTGAATTAAAGGTGTTTGAAGTCCTGATGAAGGCAGGCTAGAGTAGCACTCTGAAAACAAAGGAAGATTGACTGTAGGGTCAAAAGCAGATAACAGATTGGCAGGAGGCACAGAGGTCAAAGGCAAACTGGCTGAAGCCAAAGGAGGTGACATGAAGCAGACCTGAAGTTCTGGACCTGGAGGAAAACATACAAAAGACTCACAAGCAGGAGACTTTGGAAGCAGATATGCAGGAGACCCATGCCCTGGAGGCTTACATGTTGAGAGTTTTGTCTCTGATGCTGGAGATTCAGTCTCTGAATGTATCCGTACTGGGACCTCTGAAGGCTGGCAAACTGGAAGCACCGGGTCAAAAAGTAGGCAAGATAGAGGCTCAAAGCCAGAAGGCAGGCAGCTTGGAAGCTCTGGTTCTGAAGGCAGGCAGCCTGGAAGCTCTGGTTCTGAAGGAAGGCAGCCTGGAAGCTCTGGTTCTGAAGGCAGGCAGCCTGGAAGCTCTGGTTCTGAAGGCAGGCAGCCTGGAAGCTCAGGCTCAGATGGCAGGCAGGCTGCAGGCTCGGGCTCAGATGGCAGGCAGGCTGCAGGCTCGGGCTCAGACGGCAGGAAGGCTGCAGGCTTGGGCTCAGACAGCAGGAAGGCTGCAGGCTTGGGCTCAGACGGCAGGAAGGCTGCAGGCTTGGGCTCAGGAGGCAGCAGGCCGGCTGAGGACTCTGGAGACTCTGAAAGCAGCAGGCCAGCTGAGTACTCTGGAGACTCTGAAAGCAGACAAGCTGATGGCAGAGAGGCATGAGGATGACAGATTTTAAATTCTTGGAATGGAGATAGCCCGTGAACAGTAGATTCCCTGTTGTCAATAGTGAAATCTTCACAGTTCCTTGGCTCATTAAAACACACTGAAGCGCTTTCTTCGGGATGGCTAAGAGTACTGCTTATCTTAGAGTCTCTGATGACCAGACTCCCTTTACCATTTGGCAGTTCACATGTCTTAGTCAGAGGAAACAGGTAAGAGATCACTTGATCTTTGGAACTTTTCTCATTTTCTTCTGCATTAGAAGGTGGTACCGGTGCATCAGAGCATACAGTACTATCATTTCCTGACTTTTCAATATGTGGTGTGCTTGAAGGCAAAACAGCAAAGAAGGGATCAGGATTTTGTTTCTTCTCAGCGAGGAGGTTGACTTCAGTTGCAGCAGTTAATTCGAGAGCATAGTCTGAGTCACAGGACATTCTCACATCAGGGAATATGTGGGTCATTGGTTTAGTTTTTGTCTGTATGTCAATGGCCTGTCTATGGGTTATCTCTGAGATAGAACTGACCTCACTACCAGGAAAAGAAAGCAAACAGATGTTTTGTGTCTTGCCTGGAGTTTGGGGTTCCTCAAAACTGGAGGGACACATCTCAGATGTAGCACCTAGATGTAATTTAGCACTAGAAGACAAAACAGAGGAGTTAGAAAATTCAGAATTCAAACAAATACTTTCCTTAACTGCACTTTGAGACATGGTACTATGGCTATTCTGAGTGGAATCTGAGTGATCAGCCACAGTATTATTTACACAATTACTGGACCAGCTCTGAGGGGACCGCAAAATAGTGCGCAAGGTTTCATTCTCCATTTCTAAGGAGGCTAACATAGAAGCTGAAAAGTAGTCTTGTACCAGGGTTTTAGCTTCCCACTTGAACCCTGGGTTATAGTTTTTTAACAGAGTCTGAAACATTTTATTCTCTTGTTGTAATTCCAAAATCTTCGTTTCCAATATATCCTGTGAAGATTGTAGATCTTTTTCTACAAGGACAGCGGTAGACTTTGAAACTTCACAACAAGCAACAGAACTAAATCTTGGATTTTGTTTAAACTGGCTATTAGCTGTCTGTGTTCTAGTAGGCGTTTTCTCTCTTTTGTTAATCTGATTGATTACTTTGAATGTAGCCTTAAACATTGACTCTTTAGTATCAGGGACTGTGATCTTCACTGGGTCACAAGACTGAGGTATATCGTTTGTATGGAAAACAGAGGTTATATAATGCATCTGCTCTTTCTTTGTCTGTTGTGTGGTTAAACAAGCTTTAGCTGGTATCATTGAACTACTAGTTTGGTAAGGTGTCAATAAAAACTGTGTCTGGAAATTGTCTTCAAAGAAAACATTGTCTTGACAGGGGCTCTCTGAGTTACAAACTTCAGAAATATTTCCCCTATTAGTACCACTCTCTAAATTACTATTTTGACTTTCTGCTGCTAACAAGGTTTGCAGAACTTCGTTTTCATCCTGTAGATCACTGGCTGACATCAGGTGAGGATCAGGGTTACAGATGGAATGAAAATCTAACATAGAAGGATCAGCCAACCACAGGGAATAATATTCATAACGTAAAAGTCTGTTTTGTTCCATGAATCGATCTCTAGAGTTTAAGGACTTTCTAATAGGGTGTACAGAACTGCGTTGCCTTGACAATGGATTTCTGCCAACATACGCAGATTTTCTGGATCTGTTGCTAAACATCTTGGCAAGAACTGACAGGGTGGGTTTAAAAAAAAAAAGGTAGGTAACTGAACACAAAGAAACCTCACAAGTGACCCTGGAAATGTGGGTTGGTCTTTCTGTCAGGGACTGTCCGGGACTATGTCGGGAACACAGTCAGGGACTTGGGCAAGGACTGGGAACGGGGTAGAAAACGTACACAGAGAGAGGAGTACAGCGCTGCCCAGGATCACACAGGAAGTCAGAGGAGAAAAGGGATCCAAAGGGGAAGCCTGTACAAAGGAACAAGTTGGCTAAGACTCAGAAAGGAAGGGCACTTACAAGGCAATTTAGAATTCAGACTAACTACACCCAGGACGGACGAGCAAGACATATATATAATACAACATTAACAATAAAGGGAATGTGGGGTAAAGCACTCAGGAGCTCCACACGGTAAGACTGAAGTTCAGTAAGTTCCTCACCCACAATTACTGTTACAGATACTGACTGAAAATACCCACATATAGGATATGTATGCAAAGGCAGGGTCTGTGGAGCTTATACCTAAGGTGATGTTATAACAGTAACTCAAAGACAATACTCACAGTGAACAAGAAACACCACCTAGGTAGTCAGCTGTGCCCACGGATCCTGGCGATCAAACAGGAACACGCAAGGCAGTAACAGCAAAGGGGTAGAACTATACACAAGCACAGTAGACAAGGAGCTAGCAAGGAGGAGTGCTTAACAGGAAAGGAAGGAAATCACAGGGCACACTTGGCAGAAAGCAGGTAACAAACATACAAGGTAACAGAAGCAAGACAGCAGAAATAGAAAGACAGCAAACTAGAACTGGAACCAAGGAAATGGGAAGAAAGGCAAGGACTGGAAAAGGATATACAGAAGGGGAGGCTACAAGGGTATACTAGAATAGTGCAGGTTCAGGAATCAAGAAAACAAAGTAGCATATAAGGCAGTGCTGGGTCAGGAACAAGAATTGAGCAAAAGCTCAGGAGTCAAAGTAGCACTGCAGGTAGTGCTAGTTCAGGAGAAGGGAAACTGCTGCAGGTCAGGAACAAGGAATGCTAAGGCTCAGGAGTCAAGGTAACACTGCAGGCAGTGCTAGTTCAGGAACAAGGGAAACTGCTGCAGTTCAGGAACAAGGAATGCTAAGGCTCAGGAGTCAAGGTAGCACTGCAGGCAGTGCTAGTTCAGGAACAAGGGAAACTGCTGCAGTTCAGGAACAAGGAATGCTAAGGCTCAGGAGTCAAGGTAGCACTGCAGGCAGTACTGGTTCAGAAACGAGGGAAACTGCTGCAGTTCAGGAACAAGGAATGCTAAGGCTCAGGAGTCAAGGTAGCACTCAGGAGAAGGGAAACTGCTGCAGTTCAGGAACAAGGAATGCTAAGGCTCAGGAGTCAAGGTAGCACTGCAGGCAGTACTGGTTCAAGGAAACAGGAAATAGCTACAGCTCAGGAAACAAGGAGTCAAGAGAGCACTGCAAGCAGTGAAAATCAGGAACAAGAAAAAGCTGAAGCCCAGGAATAGGAACAAAGAATAACTATAGCTCAGGAACTCAGGAAACAAGGTAGCACTGCAGGCAGTGCTAATTCAGGCACAAGGAATAGCTATAGCTCAGGAACTCAGGAAACAAGGTAGCACTGCAGGCGGTGCTAATTCAGGCACAAGGAATAGCTATAGCTCAGGAATCAAGGAATATCAGGAAACACTGGAAACAAGGGTATCAAAAGCTCAGGAAGCACTGGAAACAAGGATCGGCCTCACCGGTATACAGCTACAATGACCAACACTGGGCTGAAGGGAGCTGGGGCTTAAAAGAGCTCACAGTAATCACATGCATCAGGTGTTTTTTATTTGAAAGGTTTTATATAGCGCTGGCTAGACCCGGAGGTATCAGAGCGCTTTACATGAGAATCAGACCATAGTTGCAGGTTACATCGTTACAAATGTTACACAGTTATTAGAGCATAGCTACATAATTACATGTTAGGTCGAGACAAACAATAAGGACATATACGTAAGGGAAAAAGCAGGCAAGGGGAGAGATTCAAGGGGAGAGGGGGTAGGAGCAGGGGAAGTAGACATAGAATGAAGGGGGAAAGAGGAGGGGGAGGGTGAAAGACACAGCAAGAAAGAAGAGGGGAGGGTGACGGGGGCACAAACCGGTAAACGCATAATAGCTGCGTCCAAAGTCCAGTAAACTGTGATCCCAGGGGAAGTGGCAACATTCCCCCATCTCCGTTGCGAGAGGCTCCCTATTACGCAGTGGACTCTCTCAGAGGGGTCTCTGAGATTCCAAGGCCTACCTACTGGATCCTTCCCCAAAAGGGGAGAGGGAGTGCTTTGGCAAGGGGCGCCATACCAAACCTCAACTGTGATTGGCTCCTTAGCGCTGTGGACTCTCTCAGAGGGAACACTGAGACTCCAGAGTATAAATAATGGATCTTTCCCCAACAAGCGGAGAAGGAGTGCTTAGTTAAAGGGCACAAGGGACAGGGGGCTAGGCGGCGTAGCAGACAGGGGGAGAGATTCAGGGGAGAGGGGATAGGAGCAGAGGAAGTAGACAAAGAATGAAAGAGGGAAAGCGGTGGGGGAGGGTGAGAGACAGAGCATGAAAGTGGAGGGGGAGGGTGAAGGGGGTACAAACCGGTAGACGAGTAAAAGCCGCGTCCAAGGTCCACCTATCCTTGGCCTGCTGGGGTGGAGGCGAAGCAGTGAGCAGGGAATTCTAGGTAATGGAGTTTCCAACAAGAGCAGGCTGGCTTCCACAAAACCCGGTATGGATTGGGAATGGATGTCAATTCCCAAATAGTGTCCAAATGGCTGGAAGTCAGTATGTACATGAAGGGGAGGGTCTAGAAGCTTGTTATGACACTGGAGAGTCCCACAGTTCAGCCCCCTGGTGGTGGACACGAAAACGCAGGGAGCAAGTCGTGACACCCCCCTTGTCAGATTGACGGATAACAATACTGTGGTCAAATTGTAACGACTTAACAGCCAATCTCTCACTTTTGTTTAAGTTATCAAATCTCCAATTCCTTTTTTGGCAAATTTTTTGTTGTCATTGATTACCAAAGTTTCGAAGATATCAATGCCAAAGGGGGAAGTCCTGGATTAAAAGTAGACTTAGGTTTAAAGTCATTGGGGCAGCTCAGATTCACTTTAAAACCTAATGACTGTGCATTAATGGGTGAAAGAGCTAAACTCTCCAAGCCCAGTTCCTCCAAAGCAATAAGAGTATCAACCTCATCAATAGTCATACTGTCAGGTATTGATCGTATAGATTGGGATGAGGAAACTTTAACTTTAAGTTCATGCCACTTACGCAATCTAAGTTTCTTTGTGAAATGAAAGAGATCAATTCTTTCTTGTGTATACGAGAGAGGGTGGTTGGACAAAAGGATAAGCCGTAATGTAACACATTATGTTCAATTTTACTCAAAGGACGGTTAGAAAGATTTACCACATTTTTGTTGTTGTCCTTCATTTTCCCCGTCTTTTCTAATCCCTTGTTTCCATTCCCATCGGGGATGATGTTGCTTTTATTCCATCGGCTTCTCCTTGTTTGTTTACTAACAAGGCTCTTTCTCCATTTGCTTTTCCTCTTCCTCTGCCTCGTCCTCTTTGAGCCCTTCCTCTGCCCCGACCTCTGTCCTTCTGCCAATTCTGTTGATTTTTTTGTCTGGTTCAGAAGGCAAAATTCCTCCCAAAATTTGTCGGAAAGGAAACCACTTGATCACCAGCTGCAGTTCCATCCTCCGAAATGTCACTCTCACTGACATCGCTTCCAGATCCTTTTGTATCCGTGGTTTCGTCAGGCAATTTACGTACTCCTTTGCTGAATTGGAGTTTTGATAACTTAAACAAAAGTGAGAGATTGGCTGTTAAGGCGTTACAATCTGACCACAGTATAGTTATCCGTCAATCTGACAAGGGGGTAATGTTGGGGTTTTAAATGTGGAAGATTATTTGCAGGAAGGAATGCAACAACTAGCCAATTCAGACTGTTATGAGATGATTCTCAAGGAGAACATAGAAAGTTCTAACCAAATGTACCAGGGTATGTTGAAAACGTGGCATACACAGGGAATTTTAGAATGGAATGAGTATGCATATTTGCTTAATCGTTCACCCAAAATACCCATTCTATATCTGTTGCCCAAGCTACATAAGGATCCACTGAGACCACCAGGGAGACCCATTGTATCATCTATGGGCTCACTATTGGAGAAAACGTCTAAATATATAGACTATTTTTTGCGTCCGTATGTAGAGAAGTTACCTACCCACATACGTGACAGCTCAGATTTTTTTAACAAAATCAAGGATATAGAGTGGCAAGAGAGTTTATTACTCATAAAGCTTGATGTGTGCAGTTTGTACACCTCTATTAGGCATGCTGATGGCGTCCAAGCCTGCAGACATTTTCTCAAATCACGCTCCATTTCCTTCTTGCAGCACAATGAAATGTTATTAATGATGATCATGTTTTGTCTGGAGAATAATTTTTTCATTTTCAATAACAGTTTTTACAGACAGAGACAAGGGACAGCTATGGGCACCTGCTTTGCTCCCAGTTATGCTAACCTCTTTATGGGGTGGTGGGAGCAGCAGGTGCCCATGGCCTCCAAACAATATAATGACCACATTAAGTTGTGGGTACGTTATATTGATGATCTCTTTGTTGTGTGGGATGGAGTCAGGAACAAGCAATCAGTTTTTTAGAACTCCTCAACAAGAACGATGTTAACCTCAGATTTGAAGGGAACATAAGTAAGACATATATTGAGTTTTTAGATCTGGAGATTGGTGTAGACAGAACTCAGTTAACATCAAAGCTTTTTCGTAAGAAATCAGCGGGAAATACTCTTCTCCATGCTGATAGTGGTCATGCCAAGAAGCTGATTCAGAGCATCCCAGATGGAGAGTTCCTCCGGGCTCGGAGGAACTGCAGCTCTGACAGTGGCTTCATGAAGGAATGTGAGGTTATGACAACCAGATTTAAAGAACAAGGCTATTCAGTCCTGACTATTCAAAAGGCTCGGGACTCCCTTCATTTGGGAGCACCTTTTGTCTGGATTTGTAGCGGTCGGCTCTGACCGCGAGGTCGCCCCGCTGCTGACAATGCGGGTCCTCAGTGCTGGTGATGTACAAGGCGCGGATGGAGCGGGGCGTTGGCAGAGGGCAACCTTTTTTTGTGGATAAAGATAGCGGCAGCCTAGCCGCGGAAAAGCCCCTCCGCATGCAAGCGGACCTGCGGTTCCTGGAGTGTTGGGACCCAAGAGGACAGAGAGTCCTACGTTGTGGGAAGTGAAATAAGCAGCAAAACCATCTATTTCCCTCCCCAAGTAGCCCACTTGGGTACAAGAACTGTTTTATTATATTTTCATGAACACCTCGCCAACACCCACTGTGGCAAAACTCTGAGAAACTTCAAGGACCATGAGGCATTGTGACTCCACGCCCACTGGGGCGGGTCTTATAGTTTAAAAATGGTTTTCTCACTGCTGTCGGGATTCGTGTTCAAGCCAGTGAACAAGGGCAGAATGCTGCCCGAAACGCGTTTAGCCTCCGTTATGCACTGAAGGAGTGAACGTGCTTTTGCTGCGAGCCCGCAATAAAGAATGGTGATAACTCTTTGATGTGCAGGCGTTTCCATAGAGTGCAACCTTTTTTTTGTGGGCAAAGATAGCGGCAGCCTAGCTGCAGAAACGCCCCTCTGCATGCAAGCGGACCTGCGGTTCCTGGAGTGTCAGGACCCGAGAGGACAGAGAGTCCTACGTTGTGAGAAGTGAAATAAGCAGCAAAACCATCGATTTCCCTCCCCAAGTAGCCCACTTGGGTACAAGAACTGTTTTATTATATTTTCATGATCACCTCGCCAACACCCACTGTGGTAAAACTCTGAGAAAATTCAAGGACCATGAGGCATTTTGACTCCACGCCCACTGTGGCGGGTCTAATAGTTTAAAAATGGTTTTCTCACTGCTGTCGGGATTCGTGTTCAAGCCAGTGAACAAGGGCAGAATGCTGCCCGAAACGCGTTTGGCCTCCGTTATGCACTGAAGGAGTGAACGTGCTTTTGCCAGCCCGCAATAAAGAATGGTGATAACTCTTTGATGTGCAGGCGTTTCCATAGAGGGCATCCTTTTTTCTGTGGATAAAGATAGCGGCAGCCTAGCCGCGGAAACGCCCCTCCGCATGCAAGCGGACCTGCGGTTCCTGGAGTGTCGGGACCCGAGAGGACAGATAGTCCTACATTGTGGGAATTGAAATAAGCAGCAAAACCATCGATTTCCTCCCCAAGTAGCCCACTTGGGTACAAGAACTGTTTTATTATATTTTCATGAACACCTCGCCAACACCCACTGTGGTAAAACTCTGAGAAACTTCAAGGACCATGAGGCATTGTGACTGCACGCCCACTGGGGCGGGTCTTATAGTTTAAAAATGGTTTTCTCACTGCTGTCGGGATTCGTGTTCAAGCCAGTGAACAAGGGCATAATGCTGCCCGAAACGCGTTTGGCCTCCGTTATGCACTGAAGGAGTGAACATGCTTTTGCTGCCAGCCCGCAATAAAGAATGGTGATAACTCTTTGATGTGCAGGCGTTTCCATAGAGTGCAACCTTTTTTTGTGGACAAAGATAGCGGCAGCCTAGCTGCAGAAACGCCCCTCTGCATGCAAGCGGACCTGCGGTTCCTGGAGTGTCAGGACCCGAGAGGACAGAGAGTCCTACGTTGTGAGAAGTGAAATAAGCAGCAAAACCATCGATTTCCCTCCCCAAGTAGCCCACTTGGGTACAAGAACTGTTTTATTATATTTTCATGAACACCTCGCCAACACCCACTGTGGTAAAACTCTGAGAAACTTCAAGGACCATGAGGCATTGTGACTGCACGCCCACTGGGGCGGGTCTTATAGTTTAAAAATGGTTTTCTCACTGCTGTCGGGATTCGTGTTCAAGCCAGTGAACAAGGGCATAATGCTGCCCGAAACGCGTTTGGCCTCCGTTATGCACTGAAGGAGTGAACATGCTTTTGCTGCCAGCCCGCAATAAAGAATGGTGATAACTCTTTGATGTGCAGGCGTTTCCATAGAGGGTAACCTTTTTTTGTGGATAAAGATAGCGGCAGCCTAGCCGCGGAAACGCCCTCCGCATGCAAGCGGACCTGTGGTTCCTGGAGTGTCGGGTCCGAGAGGACAGAGAGTCCTACGTTGTGGGAAGTGAAATAAGCAGCAAAACCATCGATTTCCCTCCCAAAGTAGCCCACTTGGGTACAAGAACTGTTTTATTATATTTTCATGAACACCTCGCCAACACCCACTGTGGTAAAACTCTGAGAATCTTCAAGGATCATGAGGCATTGTGACTCCACGCCCACTGGGGCGGGTGTTATAGTTTAAAAATGGTTTTCTCACTGCTGTCGGGATTCGTGTTCAAGCCAGTGAACAAGGGCAGAATGCTGCCCGAAACGCGTTTGGCCTCCGTTATGCACTGAAGGAGTGAACGTGCTTTTGCTGCCAGCGCGCAATAAAGAATGGTGATAACTCTTTGATGTGCAGGCGTTTCCATAGAGGGCAACCTTTTTTTTGTGGATATATATATATATATTCACTGAAAAAACCATAGGTTTCAGACACGTTATAGTTACAAATTAGCATTTAAAAAACCTTTGAAATTCACTGAAAAACCATAGGTTTCAGACACGTTATAGTTACAAATTAGCATTTAAAAACCTTTGAAATTCACTGAAAAAACCATAGGTTTTAGGGACAGTTATAGTTACTTGGACATTGCACTCGTACAAAACCCGTGAAATTCCCCCGTTATAGTTAGTTCAGCTAACTATAACTCGCGCCTCGCAATGCACTGTTGATGACGTCACATATTACATCACTCATGACATGGTCAGTGACATCACTGATGACATCACTGATGACATCTCAAATGACATCACTGATGACATCACTGATGACATCACTGATGACATCATCCAGTGACTGTGTGTTTCTGTAAAGTTTAAATATTTTTAATATATATAGGAAAAGACGTATTGAAGAATGAGTGGGTGTGTAAGTGTCTGTATGGATGATTTAGTAGGTGCGTGACTGACTCTATAAGTGAGTGATTTAACGTATCTTACTGAATGCATGGGTTAGTGACTAAACTGGATGAATGTCTGTATCCGTCTGTCTGTTGCTGTGTAAGTGGCTGCATGTGTTTGTGAATAGCTACATGAGTGTCTATATGAGTTATTGAATGCTTGTCTGAGTATCTGTATGGGTGCCTGAGTGTTTGTGTGGGAGGGGTGTGTGCAACTCTGTGCATAGATGTGTGAGTGGGTGATTCACTGGGTGGATGGTTTCAAGAGTGCATCTGTGATAGACTGTATGGGTGGGTAAGTGTGTGTAAGAGTGTGTTAGTGAGTGAATGTATGTCCCAGTGGTACATGTGTGAGTAACTACATATGTGAAAGGCAGTATATATGTGTGTTGGAGTATATAAATAGCTATAAGCAAGAGTGAGTGATTGTGATAGTGGCTGTATGGATGAGTGTGTGCTTGTATCAGTGATTGTATAAGAGCGTAACAATGTGCTACTATTTGTATGAGTAAGTGAGCTGGTGTGTGTATAACTGTATAGGTGAGTAAATGGCAGTGTGTTTAATTATTTGCATGACTGACTAGGTGTGTGAGTATCTCTATGGATGAGTGGCGTTGTTTGAGTGTCTATATAGGAGTAAGAGTGCATATGATAGTCCTGTACTGAGTGACCGTAAGTATGAGTGACTGTACGGGTGAGTGAGTGGATGTGTGTGTGTAGACCTAAGAATCAGTGAGTGGGTATGTAGTTATTGGTGTTGGAGTGTCTATGGTTTTGCGAATGGCAGTCTGTAATTTAGAGTGGGTGTATCAAAGGTTATATTAGGGTGTGAGGAGGTGCATCAGATTATCACGTGGATGATGTCATCAGTGATGTCATTTGAGATGTCATCAGTGATGTCATCAGTGATGTCACTGACCATGTCATGAGTGATGTAATATGTGACGTCATCAGCAGTGCATTGTGGGGCGCGAGTTATAGTTAGCTGAACTAACTATAACGGGGGAATTTCACGGGTTTTGTACGAGTGCAATGTCCAAGTAACTATAACTGTCCCTAAAACCTATGGTTTTTTCAGTGAATTTCAAAGGTTTTTTAAATGCTTATTTGTAACTATAACGTGTCTGAAACCTATGGTTTTTTCAGTGAATTTCAAAGGTTTTTTAAATGCTAATTTGTAACTATAACGTGTCTGAAACCTATGGTTTTTTCAGTGAATTTCAAAGGTTTTTAAATGCTAATTTCTAACTATAACGTGCCTGAAACCTACGGTTTTTTCAGTAAATTTCAAAGGTTTTGTAAATGACAATTTTTAAATGTATTAATTGTTATATTAATTTTTTTCATACTGATTTACTACATTTTTAGAAACAATTTTTTTACATATTTTATTTTTTAAATTACATTGTAATTACATTATACATTACATTACAAAAAATACTTTCTCAGAATGAATTACTTTAGTTTAAATACTTTGCAGATAGGCAATAGACTTTTAAGTACAGTAGTTACAGTTGTTGCAATGGGCAACACATTTTCAAACACAATGCAACATTCAGCTCAATGTGAATTTCTAGTTAAATGCAATTAGTTACTTTATGGATTACTTTTGTAACCACAGGACTGGATCCTAGATTCAGTCCTGGTACATCTCCTGTAAACAGTTGAGTAAAAGCGTTTTGGTTACAGTCGTGATTTTTAAGGAATATTATTGTATTTTAAAAGTTGACACTTAGAAACTTTTTCTCATAGAATCACCAATGTTATCCTATGGAAGGAAATTCACTTAGCAGGTAAAAACTGTTATCGTTACTTTTCTTACTCAGTGTTGGATCCTGGATCCAGCACTGGTGCATCTCCTGTAAACAGTTGAAAGAATGCGTTTAAGTCATACAGGCGATTTTTAAGGAATATTTGTAGTTTGTGAAAATCAACACTTTGAAACTTTTTGCTGAAAACCAGTCAATCTTAGCCTATGAAGGAAATTCAAGTTACCGGTAAGTACGGTTAAAATTACTTTTCAGGACCAGTACTGGGCTGAAAGATGCAGCACTGAGGTCTCTCCTGATAACAGGTGAGTAAATCGGAATTCGTATTTCGGCTGATTTTAGAGGAATATTTTAAAGTTCCAAAACTCCACACTTAGAAGAATTTCCAAGTGAAACCAGTCAATGTTAGCCTATGGAAGGAAATTCAAGTTACTGGTAAGTACGGTTAAAATTACTTTTCAGGACCAGTACTGGGCTGAAAGATACAGCACTGAGGTCTCTCCTTATAACAGGTGAGTAAATCGGAATTCGTATTTCGGCTGATTTTACAGGAATATTTGTATGTTTCAAAAATCAACACTTAGAAACTTTTTCAGCAAAAAGCAGGCAATGATATCCTATGGAAGGAAATTCAAGTTACTGGTAAGTACGGTTAAAATTACTTTTGAGGATCAGTACTGGGCTGAAAGATGCAGCACTGAGGTCTCTCCTGATAACAGGTGAGTAAATCAGAATTCGTATTTCGGCTGATTTTAGAGGAATATTTTAAAGTTCCAAAACTCCACACTTAGAAGAATTTCCAAGTGAAACCAGTCAATGTTAGCCTATGAAGGAAATTCAAGTTACCGGTAAGTACGGTTAAAATTACTTTTCAGGACCAGTACTGGGCTGAAAGATGCAGCACTGAGGTCTCTCCTGATAACAGGTGAGTAAATCGGAATTCGTATTTCGGCTGATTTTAGAGGAATATTTTAAAGTTCCAAAACTCCACACTTAGAAGAATTTCCAAGTGAAACCAGTCAATGTTAGCCTATGGAAGGAAATTCAAGTTACTGGTAAGTATGGTTAGAATTACTTTTCAGGACCAGTACTGGGCTGAAAGATACAGCACTGAGGTCTCTCCTGATAACAGGTGAGTAAATCGGAATTCGTATTTCGGCTGATTTTAGAGGAATATTTGCACAATGGTGAAGGGAGGGGCGGGGCCTGAGGTGACATCTGTGCAAACGCGCCCCGTGGCGCGTTTTAAGTTGGGGGATTAAGTCCCCTTGAATCCTGAGGGTCCCTAGGGGCCAACTAGCCCACCAGGAACCTCCAATATGCGCCAGGGGCTGCGTTGCAGAGACGTGTAGAGAGGCCACACCCCTTTACACCTCTCTGCAACGCAGCTCTGTGGCGCTTTCTGGATGTACCTGTTGGGCTAGTTGGCCCTCAGGGACCCTCAGGATTGAAGGGATTTAATTCCCATCTTAAAACGCGCCACGGGCCTGTTTGCACACATGTCACCTGAAGCCCCGCCCTCCCTTCACCACTGTGCAAACGCGCCCGTGGCGCATTTTAAGTTGGGGGATTAAGTCCCCTTGAATCCTGAGGGTCCCCGGAGTCCAACTAGCCCAACATATACCTCCAAAAAGCGCCACAGAGCTGCGTGGCCCCCTTCCCTGGGCCTGTATTGGCCCCGGGGACCCAATCCCCGGGGCATGGCCTTTTTATTTTTATTCTTTGGAGGGGGGCTGCGTGGCCCCCTCCTCTGGCCATTTAAGGCCCCGGGGACCCCATCCCCCGGGGCCGGCCTTTCCATTTTTTTAACTTTTTTCTTTTTTGGGGAGGGGGGCCGCGTGGCCCCCTCCTAAGCCACTACTTGCCCCGGGGACCCCATCCCCCGGGGCTCTGGCCTCTCGTTGGGGACTGTGGGGGGTCCCCAATCCCCCACAGTCCCGCCGGCTCCCCGCGTCCCTTGGGAGCCGACATTGCTAGTCCCACATGGGGAGCAGCTGACATGCTGCTCCCCATGTGGAAAAGCAATGTGCTTTGGATATTGGAAGCAGAGCAGGTTTCCCTGCCTCTCTTCCAATATCCAAAGCAGTTTGCTATGGCAGGACGGGAGCCGCGAGGCTCCCGTCCCTGCCATAGCAACCACAGTGTCCCGGGGTAGGCACCCCGGGACACTGCAGGAGCCGGCCCTGGGGGGTGGTGGTCCCCAGGGCCATCAAGGGCTCCAGGAGGGGGCCGCGCGGCCCCCTCCCTACATCAGCACAGCCCCGGGGAGGTGGTGGTCCCCGGGGCTTCGGGGGTCCAAACGGACCCTCATTTTAATTTGTTAGTGCCCCGGGAGGTGGCGGTCCTCGGGGCGTGTGGGGGGCTGGAGCCCCCCACACAGGTTGTTAAATTAATTTAAAAAAGCCCCGGGGAGGTGGTGGTCCTCAAGGCTGCGGAGGGCTCAGAGCCCTCCCGCACCATTTTTAAAAGCCCCAGGGGATGGCGGTCCCTCGGGGCTTGGGGGCCCTTGAGGCCCCCACACATTAAATTATCCCCCCCACCATGCCCCCGGGACTTGGGCCACCCGGGGCCAAGTGCTATCGAAGCGCGGAGACCGCGCTCGATGTTCCCGGCAGGATTCGCGCACCCTGAGCGCATCCTGCCGATTTTTTTTTTTTTAAAAATGCTTTTTTTTGCCCAGGGGGTCCTTGTGGGACCCCCTGAGCAGGCCTAGGGGGTTAGGGTGTTTCTACCCTGCCCCCTTTGTGCGTTTTGCGCACTTGTTTCATTTTTTTTTTCTCGGCGGGATCCGCGCACCCTAAGCGCATCCCGCCGATTTAAAAAAAAAAAATGTTTTTTCTGCCCAGGGGTCCTTGTGGGACCCCTGAGCAGACCTAGGGAGTCAGGGTGTTTCTACCCTGCCCCCTTTTGCGCTTTGCGCACTTGTTTCTGTCCCTCGGTTCTACCGAGGGACAAAATGGCTGCCAACACTTCTTGTTTTGGAGTGTTGACAGCCAATTAGCATGCAGCTCGTGATCGGGAGGGTACGCGGATCCGACGCGCCCATAGATATATATGTGATTTTAATTGTGAATTTCTCAGGAACTACTGAACGGATTTACACCATTTTATGCAAAAGGCACCAGTCTGAACCAAGGGTTACTCTTTGCCAAATTTGGGGTAATTCCGTTCAGCAGTTCGGGCTGTAGCTGCGACTAGAGGTTCCTATGGAAAAATGAATGGGGAAAACGCGTTTTGGGACCCCCTTTTTCTCGGCCCCGCTTGACGTATCACCCCGAGACTTTCAGGGTAGGAGCGGACCGGAGCGCCCCAACAAGTTGGAAGCTTCGCGAAGATTCGTCAACCGGCGCCAACGTTATTGCAAATAGAATGTCGCGGATTTCCTATGGATAATAGGTCCTAACTATAACTATCTACTGGCGACCGCCAGTAGATAATATATATATATATATATATATATATATATATATATATATATATATATATATATATATATATATATATATATATATATACATATTATCTATGGCGGTCGCCAGTAGATAGTTATAGTTAGGACCTATTTTCCATAGGAAATCCGAGACATTCTATTTGAAATAACTCTTGCGTCGGTTGACGAATCTTCGCGAAATTTTCAAACTTTATGGCCCGCTCCGGTCCGCTCCTACCCAGAAAGTCTCAGGGTGATTCGTCAAGCGGGCCCGAGAAAAAGGGGGGTCCCAAAACATGTTTTCCCCATTCATTTTCCCATAGGAAACTTTAGACACGGTTACAGCTCTGAACTGCTGAACGGAATTACACCAAATTTGGCAAAGAGGTACTTCTTGGTTCAGAAAGAACCCTTTTTGTTAAATGGTGTAAATCCGCTCAGTAGTTGTGGAGAAATTAAAAAAATAAGAGTCAAAAAATCAATTTCCCATAGGAAACTTTATGCAAGGCTACAGATCGAACTGCTGAACGGAATTACACCAAATTTGGCAAAGAGGTAGTTCTTGGTTCAAAAAGAACCCTTTTTGTTAAATGGTGTAAATCCGCTCAGTAGTTGCTGAGAAAATCAAAAGTAAAAACACATATATATCTGGGCGGAGCCTAACCACACATGTCATCGTGAGATCTGATTGGCTGTCAGCACGTCATCCTGGAATTGCTGGCAGCCATCTTGGGACCAATATAAATGATAGTACCCTCATTGAAATGCATTGTAGTGAATCGAAGATTTTGAGGGTTACCAAAAGGAGAACTATAAAGGGTGATAACAGACTTTAGTTACATTAGAATTCATTTGTTGATGGTACCATACTAATTTCAGGAATTGTGGTGTGTTCTAAGGTGATTTTACCCTGTGAAAAACCTTCTGCTGGGATATCATGAATCATGTTTGAGAGAAAACTATTTTCACATGCTTGTCCCATACAGTTTTGGAAGGTGCCCCAGAAGCTAAAATGAGAGCATATTTTCTGTAAATTCACATTATCTTTCTCAGTCATGTGAGAATGAAGTCTGACATTCTCAGTAAAACATGTACATCCAACAAGGGCAGAGACTGTCAGTTGATTCCTTTGTGTTCTACTGCAGCTTCCCAGAGTGTTCTAAAGAACAACTAGAGTGCTAACAGCCTTACTTATGACAAAAGTATGGCACACCTGAAGCCATCTTGATTGGAATAAACTGGTAACACTTAAAACATTTAATTTAAAAAGGAACAAAATGATGGGGTTCATCTTGTCATAGAAATTATGGTTAGTGCTCTGGAAAGAAAAATTAGGACATGTTTCAAGTGTGATCTCAAATATCTTCCTGTTATATTTCAACAGGAGCAGCCTGTCAGTTGATGCCTTTGTGTTCTACTGCAGCTTCCCAGAGTGTTCTAAAGAACAACTAGAGCGCTAACTGTCTTACTTATGACAAAAGTATGGCACACCTGAAGCCATCTTGATTGGAATAAACTGGTAACACTTAAAACATTTAATTTAAAAAGGAACAAAATGATGGGGTTCATTTTGTCATAGAAATTATGGTTAGTGCTGTAGAAAGAAAAATTAGGACATGTTTCAAGTGTGATCTCAAATATCTTCCTGTTATATTTCAACAGGAGCAGCCTGTCAGTTGATGCCTTTGTGTTCTACTGCAGCTTCCCAGAGTGTTCTAAAGAACAACTAGAGCGCTAACAGTCTTACTTATAACAAAAGTATGGCACACCTGAAGCCATCTTGATTGGAATAAACTGGTAACACTTAAAACATTTAATTTAAAAAGGAACAAAATGAGGGGGTTCATTTTGCCATAGAAATTATGGTTAGTGCTGCAAAAAGAAAATTTAGTGCATGTTTTAAGTGAGATTTCAAATCCTCTTCTATTTCATTAGAAAATTCTGACATGCAGACTGAAACAATCACTTTCAATACCAGCAGTAGACTTCCAGTTAACTCCTTGGTGAGCAGTAGCTTTACTACAGTGATCTAATGAACAACTAGAGTAATAACATTCTGAATTTATGGCAAATGTGTGACACATCTGAATGCCTTCTTGATGGAATCAAAGTAAAAAACTGAAAGTATTTCCTACTGAGGAGACTGCAGTAAATGAGGAAATTAGGAAACTTCATAACAAAGAAGTCTTCCAAGATGGCCACCAGTGAAAAAGAGCCCAAATGTAGCACAAATATTACCCAGATGTAGCCCACATATAGCCCAATGACAAAAGTGTGCAAAACACTTTTTATTTTTAGTTTTTTTGCAGTTTTATGTAGTGCAGACTGGTCAGGTATTGGAGCGTTGCATCTTAAAACATGACCCCCTACACTACAAAAACACCACTGCACTACCCTAAACCCTAAAACACTACCCCAGCACGACCCCCTACACTACACAAGCACCACTGCACTATCCTAAACCCTAAAACACTACCCCCAGCATGACCCCCTACACTACACAAACACCACTGCACTACCCTAAACCCTAAAACACTACCCCAACACCACTGCACTAACCTAAATCCTAAAACACTACCCCCAGCACGACCCCCTACACTACCCAAACACCACTGCACTACCCTAAAACATGACCCCTACACTACACAAACACCACTGCACTACCCTAAACCCTAAAACACTACCCCCAGCACGACCCCCTACACTACACAAGCACCACTGCACTACCCTAAACCCTAAAACACTACCCCAGCACGACCCCCTACACTGCCCGAACACCACTGCACTGCCCTAAACCCTAGAAACACATACCCTAGCACGACCCCCTACACTGCCCGAACACCACTGCACTGCCCTAAACCCTGAAACACCACCCCCTTCACGACCCCTACACTGCCCGAACACCACTGCACTGCCCTAAACCCTGAAACACCACCCCCAGCATGACCCCTACACTGCCCGAACACCACTGCACTGCCCTAAACCCTGAAACACTACCCCCAGCAAGACCTCCTACACTGCCCGAACACCACTGGACTGCCCTAAACCCTGAAACATCACCCTCAGCAAGAACCCCTACACTGCCCGAACACCACTGCCCTAAACCCTGAAACACCACCCCCAGCACGACCCCCTACACTGCCCGAACACTACTGCACCGCCCTAAACCCTGAAACACCACCCCCAGCACGACCCCCTACACTGCCCGAACACCACTGCACTGCCCTAAACCCTGAAACACCACCCCCTGCATGACCCCCTACACTGCCCGAACACTACTGCACTGCCCTAAACCCTGAAACACCATCCCCAGCACGACCCCCTACACTGCACGAACACCACTGCACTGCCCTAAACCCTGAAACACTACCCCCAGCAAGACCCCCTACACTGCCCGAACACCACTGCACTGCCCTAAACCCTGAAACACCACCCCCAGCAAGACCCCCTACACTGCCCGAACACCACTGCCCTAAACCCTGAAACACCACCCCCAGCAAGACCCCCTACACTGCCCGAACACCACTGCACTGCCCTAAACCCTGAAACACCAGCCCCAGCACGACCCCTACACTGCCCGAACACCACTGCACTGCCCTAAACCCTGAAACACCACCCCTGCACGACCCCCTACACTGCCCGAACACCACTGCACTGCCCTAAACCCTGAAACACCACCCCCAGCACGACCCCTACACTGCCCGAACACCACTGCACTGCTCTAAACCCTGAAACACCACCCCCTGCACGATCCCCTACACTGCCCGAACACTACTGCACTGCCCTAAACCCCGAAACACCACCCCCAGCACGACCCCCTACACTGCACGAACACCACTGCACTGCCCTAAACCCCGAAACACTACCCCCAGCAAGACCCCCTACACTGCCCGAACACCACTGCTCTAAACCCTGAAACACCACCCCCAGCAAGACCCCCTACACTGCCCGTACACCACTGCACTGCCCTAAACCCTGAAACACCACCCCCAGCATGACCCCCTACACTGCCCGAACACCACTGCACTGCCCTAAACCCTGAAACACCACCCCCAGCACGACCCCCTACACTGCCCGAACACCTCTGCACTGCCCTAAACCATGAAACACCAGCCCCAGCACGACCCCCTACACTGCCCGAACACCACTGCACTGCCCTAAACCCTGAAACACCACCCCCAGCACGACCCCCTACACTGCCCGAACACCACTGCACTGCCCTAAACCCTGAAACACCAGCCCCAGCACAACCCCGTACACTGCCCGAACACCACTGCACTGCCCTAAACCCTGAAACACCAGCCCCAGCACGACCGCCTACACTGCCCGAAAACCACTGCACTGCCCTAAACCCTGAAACACCAGCCCCAGCAAGAGCCCCTACACTCCCCAAACACCACTGCACTGCCCTAAACCCTGAAACACCACCCCCAGCAAGACCCCCTACACTGCCCGAACACCACTGCACTAAAGCCTGACACACCACCCCCAGCAAGACCACCTACACTGGCCGAACTCCACTGCACTGCCCTAAACCCTGAAACACCACCCCCTGCACGACCCCTACACTGCCCAAACACCACTGCACTAAACTCTGAAACACCAGCCCCTGCACGACCCCCTACACTGCCCGAACACCACTGCACTGCCCTAAACCCTGAAACACCACCCCTCAGCACGACACCCTACACTGCCCGAACACCACTGCACTGCCCTAAACCCTGAAACACCACCCCCAGCACGACCCCCTACACTGCCCGAACACCACTGCACTGCCCTAAACCCTGAAACACCACCCCCTGCACGACCTCCTACACTGCCGGAACACCACTGCACTGCCCTAAACCCTGAAACACCACCCCCAGCACGACCCCCTACACTGCCCGAACACCACTGCACTGCCCTAAACCCTGAAACATCAACCCTAGCAAGACCCCCTACACTGCCTGAACACCACTACCCTAAACCCTGAAACACCACCCCCTACACTGCACGAACACCACTGCACTGCCCTAAACCCTGAAACACCACCTCCAGCAAAACCCCCTACACTGCCTGAACACCATTGCTCTGCCCTAAATCCTGAAACACTAGCCCCAGCATGACCCCCTACACTGCCCAAACACCACTGCACTGCCCTAAACCCTGAAACACCACCCCCAGCACGACCCCCTACACTGCCCGAACACCACTGCACTGCCCTAAACCCTGAAACACCAGCCCCAGCAAGACCCCTACACTGCCCGACCACCCCTGCACTTCCCTAGACTCTGAAACACCAGCCCCAGCAAGACCCCATACACTGCCCGAACACCACTGCACTGCCCTAAACCCTGAAACACCAGCCCCAGCATGACCCCCTACACTGCCCGAACACCACTGCCCTAAACCCTGAAACACCAGCCCCAGCACGACCAACTACACTGCCCAAACACCACTGCACTGCCCTAAACCCTGAAACACCAACCACAGCACAACCCCTACACTGCCCGAACACCACTGCACTGCCCTAAACCCTGAAACACCAGCCCCAGCACGACCCCCTATACTGCCCGAACACCACAGTACTGCCCTAAACCCTGAAACACCAGCCCCAGCACGACCCCCTACACTGCCCGAACACCACTGCACTGCCCTAAACCCTGAAACACCACCCCTGCAGCACCCCCTACACTGCCCGAACACCACTGCACTGCCCTAAACCCTGAAACACCACCCCCTGCACCGCCCCCTACACTGCGCGAACACCACTGCACTGCCCTAAACCCTGAAACACCACCCCCAGCACGACCCCCTTTACTGCTCGAACACCACTGCACTGCCCCAAACCCTGAAACACCACCCCCAGCACGACCCCCTACACTGTCCGAACACCACTGCCCTAAACCCTGAAACACCACCCCCTGCACGACCCCCTACACTGCCCGAACACCACTGCACTGCCCTAAACCCTGAAACACCACCCCCTACACTGCCCGAACACCACTGCACTGCCCTAAACCCTGAAACACCACCCCCAGCACGACCCCCTACACTGCCCGAACACCACTGCACTGCCCTAAACCCTAAAACACCACCCCCAGCATTACCCCCTACACTGCCCAAACACCACTGTACTGCCCTAAACCCTAGAACACTACCCCCAGCACGACCCCCTACACTACCCAAACACCACTGCACTACCCTAAACCCTAAAATACTACCCCCAGCACAACCCCTAACACTACCCGAACACGACTGCACTGCCCTAAACCCTCAAACACTCCCCCCAGCACGACCCCCCTACACTACCCGAACACCACTGCACTGCCCTAAACCCTAAAACACTCCCTCCAGCATGACCCCCTACACTACCCAAACACCACTGCACTGCCCTAAACCCTAAAACACTCCCCCCAGCACGACCCCCTACACTACCCAAACACCACTGCACTGCCCTAAACCCTAAAACACTACCCCGCATGACCCCCTACACTACCCAAACACCAATGCACTACCCTAATCCCTAAAACACTACCCCCGCATGACCCCCTACACTACCCTAAACCCTAAAACACTACCCCCGCATGACTCCCTACACTACCCAAAGACCACTGCACTACTCCTAAACCCTAAAACACGACCTCCTACACTACACAAACACCACTGCACTACCCTAAACCCTAAAACACTACCCCCTACACTACACAAACACCACTGCACTACCCTAAACCCTAAAACACTACCCCCAGCAGTACCCCTACACTACCCAAACACCACTGCACTAACCTAAACCCTAAAACACTACCCCCAGCAGTACCCCCTACACTACCCAAACACCACTGCACTACCCTAAATCACTACCCCCAGCACGACCCCCTACACTACCCAAACACCACTGCACTACCCTAAACCCTAAAACACTACCCCCAGCACGACCCCTACACTACACAAACACCACTGCACTACACTAAACCCTAAATCTACCCCCAGCATGACCCCCTACACTACACAAACACCACTGCACTACCCTAAACCCTAAAACACTACCCCCAGCACGACCCTCTTCACTACCTAAACACAACTGCACAATTTGTTACAGGCGTTGCAACGCAGGCCTGTGGTGCTTACTGGAAGTACCTAGTGGGCTAGTTGGGACCCAGGGACCCTCAGGATTCAAAGTGACCTAATCCCCCAACTTAAAACGCACCACGGGGCGCGTTTGCACAGTGGTGAAGGGAGGGCGGGGCCTCAGGTGACATGTGCGCAAACACGCCCTGTGGTGCGCTTTAAGTTGGGGAATTAATTCCCTTTGAATCCTGAGGGACCCTGGGGGCCAACTAGCCCACCAGGTACCTTCAGTAAGCACAACAGAGTTGCGTTGCAGAGAGGTGAAAAAAGGTGCGTGGACCTCGGAACGCCTCTGCAACTCAGCTCTGTGGTCCTAACTGTAGGTACCTGGGGGGCTAGTTGGGCCCCAGGGACCCTCAGAATTCAAGGGACTTAATCCGCAACTGTAAAACGCGCCACGGGGTGCGTTTGCACACATGTCACCTCAGGCCCCCTCCCTTCACCACTGTGCAAACGCGCCTGTAGCGCGTTTTAAGAGGTAGTTTTAATCCCCCTGCCCTATTATGTACTAGGGACTTGCAGAGGAGGTCATGCTAATCACAGGGGTACCCCAACGCCTAGTGTTCCCTAGTGTATGTAGGTGTTTTCACTGTATTCTAAGTGTCTTTTAGCATAGCACTGGCTCTGGTTAGTCAGAGTCAGTTACCACCAGTACCCGTCTGAAAAGTTGTGGGCACAGGATGATTTTGCAACAAGGCCTCTTTCTGCTCCTCTGTTGGTTCTTTCTGCACATCTTTTGCTTCTTTCTGTGCTGTTTTTTTCTTCTTTCTTCACATGTCCTACCTCTGTAGGCATAGTTAGAAACTAGCATTTAAAAAAACCTTTGAAATTCACTTAAAAAATCATAGGTTTCAGGCACGTTATAGTTAGAAATTAGCATTTAAAAAACCTTTGAAATTCACTGAAAAAACCATAGGTTTCAGACACGTTATAGTTAGAAATTAGCATTTAAAAAACCTTTGAAATTCACTGAAAAAAACCATAGCTTTTAGGGACAGTTATAGTTAGTTGGACATTTCACTCGTACAAAACCATAGAAATTCCCCCGTTATAGTTAGTTCAGCTAACTATAACTCGCGCCCTCGCAATGCACTGCTGATGACGTCACATATTACATCACTCATGACATGGTCAGTGACATCACTGGATGACATCTCAAATGACATCACTGATGACATCATCCATGTGATAATTTCATGCATCTTCTCACACCCTAATATAACTTTTGATACACTCCACTCTAAATTACAGACTGCCATTCTCAAAACCATAGGACACTCCAACACCAAAAACTACATACCCACTCACTGATTCTTAGGTCTACACACACATCCACTCACTCACTCGTACAGTCACTCATACTTAGTCACTCAGTACAGGACTATCATATGCACTCATACACCTATATAAACACTCACACACCGCCACTCATCCATAGAGTACTCACACACCTAGTCAGTCATGCAAAAAACTTAATCACACACCCATTTACTCACCTATACAGTTATACACACACCAGCTCACTTACTCATACAAATACTAGCACATTCTTACACTCTTATACAATCACTGATACAAGTACACACTTATCCATACAGCCACTCTCACAATCACACACTCTCACTTATAGCCATTTATATACTCCAACACACATATATACTGCCTTTCACATATGTAGTTACTCACACATGTACCACTGAGATATACATTCAATCACTAACACACCCATACACACTCACCCACCCATACAGTCCATCACAGATGCACTCTTGAAACCATGCACCCAGTGAATCACCAACTCACACATCTATGCACAGAGTCACACACACCCCACCCACACAAACACTCAGAGCACCCATACAGATACTCAGACAATCAATCAATAACCCATGTAGACACTCATGTAGCTATTCAGAAAGCCATGCAGCCGCTTACAAACCAACAGACAGACGGATACAGACATTCACACAGTTTAGTCACTAACCCATGCATTCAGTAAGATACATTTAATCACTCACTTGTAGAGTCAGTCACTCACGTACTAAATCATCCATTCAGACACTTATACACCCACTCATTCTTCAATACGCCTTTCCCAATATATATTAAACATATTTAAACTTTACAGAAACACACAGTCACTGGATGATGTCATCAGTGATGTCATTTGAGATGTCATCAGTGATGTCATCAGTGATGTCACTGACCATGTCATGAGTGATGTAATATGTGACGTCATCCAGCAGTGCATTGCGAGGCGCGAGTTATAGTTAGCTGAACTAACTATAACGTGAAATTTCTATGGATTTGTAGCGAGTGAAATGTCCAACAAACTATAACTGTCCCTAAAACCTATGGTTTTTTCAGTGAATATATATATATATATATATTTATACATATATATATATATATATATATTCACTGAAAAACCATAGGTTTCAGACACGTTATAGTTAGAAATTAGCATTTAAAAAACCTTTGAAATTCACTGAAAAAACCATAGGTTTTAGGGACAGTTATAGTTAGTTGGACATTTCACTGCAGTACAAAACCATAGAAATTCCCCGTTATAGTTAGTTCAGCTAACTATAACTCGCGCCCGCAATGCACTGCTGATGACGCCACATATTACATCACTCATGACATGGTCAGTGACATCACTGATGACATCACTGATGACATCTCAAATGACATCACTGATGACATCATCCAGTGACTGTGTGTTTCTCGTAAAGTTTAAATATTTTTAATATATATA